>CM057346.1:330701960-331901960 GCA_030015575.1 Agapanthus africanus | reverse complement strand
GCAAAGCAAAACTCTAAAAGCAATCAAAAGACAAACCGAGTTTTGTAGCATCTGCCAGTTTCGCTAAAGAGGTCACTCCCGGTGAAGGGATCTCGGCTCTTTCCTCATCGAATAAGGTGCAGGGTATATCATATATACCGCTATGCAAAGCAAAACTGTAGCTACCCTCTACAACATCTTTTAGGTTTCTTTTCTTTTTATTAATCTCATTAATAAAAAATCCCATCAGCTTACGCTTCCTAAGCATCACAGAAGAAACGAAAGCAGTAATATTTATCTATCAGCATATATATATATATATAGTATATGTAAGTCCACGTTGCCCATCCCGGTACTTGCGGGGATGCGGAAAACGGAATAAAAATCGAATTTTTATGAGCTTAGGCAACATGGACTAGACTATGAAGGATCTTTGCTAAACAAAAACAAGCTAAAACTAACTAGAAACTAGCTAAGTGCTAGAAAGGTTATACCTTGGGCTTTATGTCCTTCTCTCCTTGCTCCTTGGAGTGGTGGAAGGAGGTCAACTTTGTCGTCTTCTCATGTCGAAGAAAGATCCACCCGAAAGCCTCAACCTTTGGCTTCAACTCCAAGCTAGAAGTAACTAGGGTGCAAGAAGTGCTAATCCTTGAACCCTAGATGAGAGTAGAGATTATCAAGAGATGGTTTTTCTCAAGCTCAAGTGTTTCTCAACACATGAGAGGGGAGAGCTTGAGGGAGAGGAAGAACAAGAGAGAGAATGTGAATTATAGAATGAGAGAATAATATGAAGCATTCTCTCATATATGTGAATTATTGTAATTATAAAATTAGTGAGATAATTGTCATGGCTTAATCAAGACATGACCATTATCATTTCATTTTTAATGCAAATTGCAAGGATCAAAGAGCATCTTCCAAATGAAATGATGGTGGTCAAAGTGTCAACAAGGTCAACAAGTCAAGATGGGTCAAATGGTCAACAACCATAACCATGCACAATTATCAAACTAATTATCAATTAACTATAACACACACATAAGCATTAGGGTTAATAAAATGACAATAGCCATTAACCCTAATCAAGGTCCTCTCCCTCAATCTCAAGCAATTGTGCATCCGCACCCGCATTCGTGATCCGAGGAACACGAATACAATGAGAAAAACCAATCCCAAATCATATACTAGGATCCGGCTTAAACCAAAGCCCGCTAGTATAAACTGTCCGGACAGCAAACGTGCACAAGTGCGCGGATGTGAACGACCCTGTCGCAAAACCATGCGACCTCTACTCATTTTGCCTAAAGGCGAATAGCTCTCTGTGTGGGACTCTAAAGACTCGACACTATGCTGGCAGTGGGTTTAACCACAGACCGCAAGTGGCACTAGCTGTACATAACGGTCCCCAGGTAGATGTCGATAAGAAGACTGACGAGGTGAACCCCATCTGAACTCCTACTGAGCCTGTATGTGACAATCTCCGTACAGTCCGGTCTGTTCGTCTGATACATCGCATGGCGGGCCTAGGGAGGCGGTGAACGTCAGTCCCCTAAAAGCGGTACAAGTCGTGTCGGAGTGTAACCCAGAACACCCTGAGATAACACTGGAAACCTACCAGTATATCTCGCTTGCCCTGGCCAGGGACTACTCGTGTAATGGCTCTCCTGGACACAGCGCGATGTCAACCCCCAATACCGGGAGAGACGAATCCTGTCTAACCGTCACTGCCTCCAAGTGCTTCAGGACTGTACCCAAAAAATACCTGTTTGCACGACTCCTTTGAGCCGTGGTAGGGTAGCAATCAAAGTGCAGTGGGAACACACTCGAGGCGAAGTGACAGTGTCAAGTCAGCGGACTAAGCTGTACTCATGTCACCTGGGAACTGATAACTGACGATAGGTATAATACCAACCAACAGTTCCCGACGAGTCCTGTCCAGTGTACTCGTAACCTAACGAGCACCCGCATACTATCTCAAGTACGACGTACTGACGGCTGTGGGACAGACCGTCTCCCACGCTGGGATGAGAAGCGCATACGCTAGTCTACTCCAGAGTATCGATGCCCTGTCTCGATAGTCCAACGACTAGGGACCTGTATAAGGATGTGCTTATAGATCACCCAGCTCCCACGAGTGTGAGCGCCATCACAACGCTGGTAATCAAGCAAAGATCCTAAGGGCTCTACTAATATGTATATCAGCGATATGCTAAAAGAAACACATGCACATATTAAAGCAGAGACAAACCAAGTAGCATACTACCATTTCGAGCAAGATTGTATATACAACTGTGAATATCCCAAGCTTCCATTAAGTAATATACAAACTAGTATGATACAGTAATGGCCTCTAGGGCATATACACTAACAATCTCCCACTTGCACTAAGGCCATGTACTGGCGTATCGAAGACCTATCATCTCGATCAGCCGCTCGAACTGAGTCTGGGGCAAGGCCTTGGTGAATGGATCTGCTGTGTTATCTTCTGAAGCAACCCTCCGAACCTCGATCTCCTGGCGATCCACGATCTCCCTGATCAGGTGATACCGCCTCAAGATGTGTCTGGATTTCTGATGGGACCTGGGTTCCTTCGCTAAAGCTATAGCCCCGTTGTTGTCGCAATACAGAGGTATTGGGTCAACAATGGACGGAACCACCTGAAGTTCTCTCAAGAACTTCCTCATCCAGACAGCTTCTTTTGCGGCATCAGATGCAGCGATGTATTCCGCTTCCATAGTCAAGTCAGCAACGGTTTCCTGTTTGGAGCTCTTCCAACACACCGCCCCTCCATTGAGGGCAAAGACAAAACCCGACATGGACTTGGAATCATCCTTGTCACTCTGGAAGCTGGAGTCAGCAAAGGCCTCAATCTGCAGGTCTTTTCCGCCATACACCAAGAACATCTCCTTAGTCCTTCTCAGGTACTTGAGAATGTTCTTTACTGCTATTCAATGTTTCTCCCTAGGGTTTGACTGATACCTGCTTACCACACTCAGTGCATAAGCCACATCCAGTCTGGTACACAACATCGCATACATTATAGAGCCTACCGCAGAAGCGTAGGGTATAATAGACATGCGATCCCTTTCCAAATCAGTCTTGGGAGACATCTCTTTGGAGAGGGAGATCCCGTGACAAGCCGGTAGATTACCGCGCTTGGAATCTTCCATACTGAATCTCTTCAGTATGGTGTCGATGTACCTGGACTTGTGAAAGTCCTAATATCCTCTTGGATCTGTCACGGTAGATCCGGATACCCAGAATGTATGAGGCATCACCCAGGTCTTTCATGGAGAACCTGTGTGACAAGAACCCCTTGACAGATTGTAGCATAGGAATGTCATTTCCTATTAAGAGAATGTCATCCACGTATAAAACGAGGAATACTACAGTTCTCGCTACAAATCTACAATAGATGCATGGTTCATCTGGATTCTTGATAAAGCAAAATTCCTTGACCGTCTCATCAAAACAGATGTTCCAACTCCGCGATGCCTGCTTTAGTCCATAAATGGACTTAAGCAACTTGCACACCTTTCCGCTGCTCCCACTCTGAATGAAACCCTCTGGCTGATCCATATAGACACACTCCTCTAAATGTCCATTTAGAAAAGCTGTCTTTACGTCCATCTGCCAAATCTCATAATCGTGGAAGGCAGCAATGGCAAGAAGGATCCGAATGGATTTCAGCATAGCTACTGGAGAAAAAGTTTCGTCATAGTCCAAACCAGGTCGCTGACGAAAACCCTTTGCTACCAGTCTATCTTTATAGGTCTCAACCTGTCCATCTACACCAATCTTCCTTTTGAAGATCCACTTGCATCCTATGGGTTTTACCCCATCTGGAGCAATGTCCAACATCCATACTTTGTTGGTGTACATGGACTCCATTTCGGTCCGCATTGCATCCAGCCATTTTACCGAGTCGACGCTCTAAATGGCTTGCTGGAAGCTAGTAGGCTCATCAAATTCTATGATGCAATCTTCTCTATCCCCGTCAATGAGAAAACCGTAGTATCTCTCGGGCGGATGAGACTGCCTACTACTCCTGCGGAGTGGCATGGGAATGTCCTGATCTTTCGAACCCTCTGGTTCTACTAAGCTTTCAGTAATAGCTTATGGTTCTGGAATTTCTTCCAGTTCTATTGCGCTCCCACTTGATTCTTTTTCTATGAACTGGTGTTCTAGAAAGTGGGCATGGCGAGAAACAAGGACTTTTTGTTCCTCTTCGCAATAGAAGTAATATCCCTTGGAGTTCTTTGGATATCCCACAAACTTAAACTGTACTGAGCGTGCCTCGAGCTTGTCCGCATACTGCTTTTTTACAAAATCTGGACACCCCCATGTCTTAATGTGATTAAGATAGGGTCTCTTCCCACACCACATCTGATATGGTGTAGTAGGCACAGTCTTAGTTGGAACTCGGTTCAAAAGGTATGCAGCTGATTCTAGCGCATATCCCCAGAACGATAGCGGCAACTCAGCATTACTCATCATGGACCGTACCATATCCAATAGGGTTCGGTTCCGTCTCTCCGATACACCGTTATGTTGCGGAGTGTATGGAGGAGTAAGCTGAGAGAGAATTCCATTCTCTTTTAAGTAACCCAGGAACTCGGCACTCAAGTATTCACCACCTCGATCAGATCTCAGTGCCTTGATACTTTTGCCTGTTTGTTTTTCTACTTCATTCTTATATTCCTGGAATTTTTCAAAAGCCTCGGATTTATGTTTCATTAAGAAGACATAACCGTACCTTGAAAAGTCATCCGTAAAAGTAATGAAGTAAGAATAACCGCTTCGTGCATGTGTAGACATTGGACCGCACACGTCGCTGTGTACGAGTCCCAATAGCTCGCTCGCTCTTACTCCGTGTCCAGTGAACGGAGTCTTTGTCATCTTTCCTTTGAGACAGGATTGACAAGTTGCATACGATTGATATTCGAACGAATCCAAATATCCTTCTGCATGTAACTTAGTCAACCTTCTCTCATTGATGTGACCCAGTCTACAATGCCATAAGAAAGTTTTATCGATTTCTGGAGACTTTCTTTTGTGTGTATTCTGGACATTGAAAATCTGTGGCTGGTTTAATACGTATATACCGTTGTTCAATGTACCTGACCCAATCAAAACTTGATTAAGGTGAATGTTCACTACATTACTTACAAATGCAAATTCATAACCTTCTTTAGATAATAAAGATACAGAAATGATATTACAGGTTGCATTTGGTACATAATAACAACTACGCAAAACCAAAAAGTGTCCATCTGACAATCCCAGGTGATAGTCCCCCACGGCCTCAGCATCCATGCTAGCACCGTTTGCAACTCTGAGGGCCATGTCACCTGCCTTCAAAACTCTACGCTTTCTCAACGCCTGCAAAGAATTACAGATATGAGATCCTGATCCGGTATCCAATACCCAGGATGTAGAGTTTATTGATAGACAGTTTTCAATAACATACACACCTGAAGCTGAAGCTGCAACTCGCTTCAAATCCTGTGTTCTGGCTTTCCAAGCCTTGCAATCCTGTTTCCAGTGACCACTTTTGTGACAATAGAAGCATTCTTCCTTCCCCACCAGCTTTCCTGCTACCTTTGTTGCTTTTCCTTTTCCCTTCGTATCCATTTTACCTACACCGCCTCTTGGTTTGGCGGGGGCTTTCTTCTTCTTGCCCTTGGCTTTCGCCCTGGACCTAGAAGAAGAAGATCCTCCTACAAACAAAGTGGATGTCTCCCTACCCTTCTGTAGGGTGCCCTCAGCACTCCTCAACATGTTCAGAAGCTCGGAAAGTTCAACCTCCTTTCCTTGCATGTTGAAGTTAAGAATAAACTGGGCGTAAGTGGAAGGAAGGGACTGGAGAATCAAATCAGTATAGAGTTCATTCTCCAACGTGGTCCCAAGGTCCGCGAGCTCCTCAATGTAGCCAATCATCTTAAGCACGTGTTCCGCTACCGATGATCCGACGGCCAACCTTGCCGAAAACAACTTCTTCGACACCTCGTATCTTGCGATACGAGACTGCTCTCCATACAGTTCTTTTGTATGAAGAAATATGGACTCTAGATCCATATTCTCGTGCCTCCTCTGATGTTCGTTGTCCATCGAGGCAAGTACGAGGCATCTGGCCTTCGCGCAATCTATTTCCCAGGTCTTGTAGATTTCCCTATCTACGACACTGGTTTTAGGACCTGGGACAGGGGGAGCTTTGGTGGTAAGGACATACCCCAACTTGTCGCAAGTGATTGCCATCTTGACATTCCTGAGCCAATCTTTGTAGTTTGGCCCTGTCAATATGTTTTTATCTAGTAATAACTTAAGTCCGGTCATGTTGAATGGTCGCTGCAATTAGGAGAGAGAAAAGAAACACTTTAGCATGATGCTCTTGCAAGTTTAGAGTGGTTTTAGTTTGTCTAAACCGGATGGCTCCCACTATCTCTCGAATCCCTTCTCAAACCGTAAAGAAAGGATTAGTCAGGATCAATCTCACCGTACAATACTTGCTTAACCGTTCAGCCAGGCCAGTGTCGGTACTTCGAGGGAGGTTTTCCAACGCTTTCGTGAAGTTCCTTAATTAAGTAACCTCTTTTCCCTGGGGGCGTAGCCCCGCTAACACCTTTCTAGACACCTACTAAGTTTATAGCATTGATCGTTAAGTGAGAGTTTTCCCGAGGAGTAGCATATACTCACAGTAGGATCGGGATCCAAATATCATCGCGTGATAAAACCGAAGGAATCCTACCAGAATTATCACACTCCAAATGGTATGCAGCGCTAGCAAGTTTCAGTACTTATGAAACTCCCGATGTGGATTTTTGCCGCATGCTCTTATGACCTTGACTTTGGCCAAAATATCATAAGTCACATGTCAAGTTCTACCCGTCATTCTCCTGGTTAATTTGGAACCACCCGTACCTACCCTTGACTTTGGCCAAAATGGCAGCACGACTGTCCCAAACCAACGCATCTATCTATGCTGCACATGAATACCCAATAGCTACCAATCACTATGCCTTGACTTTGGCCAAAATACATAGCTTGAATACTTTTTGACCATTCATGTGGAATGACGGAGGGCTACGAATGGTTTTGGCGAAACTGTGAATGTAGAGAACTTGATATAATCGATGGAACGAGATAGCTTTTAAAAGGAGTGGTTCAAGCTCCGCGTTTAAAAGTTTGGTTTTGAAAAGAACCGAGTGGTTTTCAAAGTGTTCCAATCGACTTTTACTTGGTTTATTTTCTTGCATTAGTTCTTTTAAGGCGTCCCATCATTTAATCCTACCATTGCAGAAAACAACCAAAATATGACATACGCTTATGCCATTCGCATTCGCCACGGGGCCCCGTCATCACCCGTTAGGTTACTTAACTAACGACAGAGCAGGGGCTGGGCTAGCGCGGCTGTAAAACATAAGCAACGCCTAAATAGTTATCATATATAAATATATAGCAATGATAGACATTACAGATCACAGATGAATACATTGGATATACTAGGAATCCGCAATCCGTTCGAGCCTACAACGAAAAGCGGATTACACGGTCGCGGTGAATAGCCAATACCCCACCCAAGACCCCTATGGGTGCGGCAAACTACCCGCCAAGTACCCGAAGCGAAGCAACCTCCCTCACCACCGTGAGTAGGCCACTCGGCACTTCGAGATACCCGGTAGTTTGTGCACCCCCTCCATGGGTCTATCTTAGGAGCAAAAACAGTAAAAAGAATTATACAATGACGGCTACAACCCCGATCCGGTTGTGCGGCCAAACAAATAATAATATTACATCAATTTACATATTACAATGAATGAAAGAAAAAGCAACACTCATCTCACATCCACCCCGGCTATTCATCCGCGACAATCCAACCCATTCATATACACATACCATCATCTAATCACAGATCACAGATATGTATAACCCCGACTAATCGACATATAGCGATTAGCCGATGTTCAATACATGTAAACATCACAGATATAACCTTTTAGTCAAAGTGTATTGAAGTTCGGAAAAAAATACGGATTTATAGGCCCCCAAAAACAAAT
The DNA here is from genome assembly GCA_030015575.1 of Agapanthus africanus. Lineage (NCBI taxonomy): Eukaryota > Viridiplantae > Streptophyta > Magnoliopsida > Asparagales > Amaryllidaceae > Agapanthus > Agapanthus africanus. The sequence goes on along the minus strand of CM057346.1, from coordinate 331,893,924 downwards.
TTCTATTCTGGAAAATCTGGGCACATATAAACCATCTTAAAAATCCTAAAACCAAGCCAGAGATATACTGCACCAAACTCGACCAAGTGAAGAGCCAAGACGGCCGCGGTTGCGCGGCAATAGCTTGCTATTGCCGCGGAACGGCGGCACGTTGGTCGATTCACTTGATCGTTTTTGGTGGCTATCTTTAAAAAACCCTAAGACAATTTTTGGAGTAAAACAAATTTTGTTTTGACCAGAAAAAATTTTAACTGAAAACTAGGGTTTTGATATTTTGGTTTTTCGATTTTTCCGTTTCGAACTTCGACACACTTCACTACCTAGCTAGTTTATGTTTAGTTAGGCTCTGATACCACTGTAAGTCTACGTTGCCCACATCGGTACTTGCGGGGATGCGGAAAACGGAATAAAAATCGAATTTTTATGAGCTTAGGCAACATGGACTAGACTATGAAGGATCTTTGCTAAACAAAAACAAGCTAAAGCTAACTAGAAACTAGCTAAGTGCTAGAAAGGTTATACCTTAGGCTTTATGTCCTTCTCACCTTGCTCCTTGGAGTGGTGGAAGGAGGTCACCTTTGTCGTCTTCTCACATCGAAGAAAGATCCACCCTAAAGCCTCAACCTTTGGCTTCAACTCCAAGCTAGAAGTAACTAGGGTGCAAGAAGTGCTAATCCTTGAACCCTAGATGAGAGTAGAGATTATCAAGAGATGGTTTTTCTCAAGCTCAAGTGTTTCTCAACACATGAGAGGGGAGAGCTTGAGGGAGAGGAAGAATAAGAGAGAGAATGTGAATTATAGAATGAGAGAATAATATGAAGCATTCTCTCATATATGTGAATTATTGTAATTATAAAATTAGTGAGATAATTGTCATGGCTTAATCAAGACATGACCATTATCATTTCATTTTTAATGCAAATTGCAAGGATCAAAGAGCATCTTCCAAATGAAATGATGCTGGTCAAAGTGTCAACAAGGTCAACAAGTCAAGATGGGTCAAATGGTCAACAACCATAACCATGCACAATTATCAAACTAATTATCAATTAACTATAACACACACATAAGCATTAGGGTTAATAAAATGACAATAGCCATTAACCCTAATCAAGGTCCTCTCCCTCAATCTCAAGCAACTGTGCATACGCACCCGCATTCGTGATCCGAGGAACACGAATACAATGAGAAAAACCAATCCCAAATCATATACTAGGATCCGGCTTAAACCAAAGCCCGCTAGTATAAACTGTCCGGACAGCAAACGTGCACAAGTGCGCGGATGTGAACGAACCCTGTCGCAAAACCATGCGACCTCTACTCATTTTGCCTAAAGGCGAATAGCTCTCTGTATGGGACTCTAAAGACTCGACACTACGCTGGCAGTGGGTTTAACCACAGACCGCAAGCGACACTAGATGTACGTAACGGTCCCCAGGTAAATGTCGATAAGAAGACTAACGAGGTGAACCCCATCTGAACTCCTACTGAGCCTGTATGTGACAATCTCCGTACAGTCCGGTCTGTTCGTCTGATACATCGCATGGCGGGCCTAGGGGGGCGGTGAACGTCAGTCCCCTAATAGCGGTACAAGTCGTGTCGGAGTGTAGCCCAGAACACCCTGAGATAACACTGGAAACCTACCAGTATATCTCGCTTGCCCTGGCCAGGGACTACTCGTGTAATGGCTCTCCTGGACACAGCGCGATGTCAACCCCCAATACCGGGAGAGACGAATCCTGTCTAACCATCACTGCCTCCAAGTGCTTCGGGACTGTACCCAAAAACTACCTGTTTGCACGACTCCTTTGAGCCGTGGTAGGGTAGAAATCAAAGTGCAGTGGGAACACACTCGAGGCGAAGTGACAGTGTCAAGTCAGCGGACTAAGCTGTACTCATGTCACCTGGGAACTGATAACTGACGATAGGTATAATACCAACCAACAGTTCCCGACGAGTCCTGTCCAGTGTACTCGTAACCTAACGAGCACCCGCATACTATCTCAAGTACGACGTACTGACGGCTGTGGGACAGACCGTCTCCCACGCTGGGATGAGAAGCGCATACGCTAGTCTACTCCGGAGTATCGATGCCCTGTCTCGATAGTCCAACGACTAGGGACCTGTATAAGGATGTGCTTATAGATCACCCAGCTCCCACGAGTGTGAGCGCCATCACAACGCTGGTAATCAAGCAAAGATCCTAAGGGCTCTACTAATATGTATATCAGCGATATGCTAAAAGAAACACATGCACATATTAAAGCAGAGACAAACTAAGTAGCATACTACCATTTCGAGCAAGATTGTATATACAACTGTGAATATCCCAAGCTTCCATTAAGTAATATACAAACTAGTATGATACAGTAATGGCCTCTAGGGAATATCCCAAGGATCCATGAAAGCTTGTTGTATTCCTTTTCTCCGATGATCTACGTCGAAGTTGCAATAGCTCAAGCTCACTCACTTTAATGAGGTGAACACCCTAATCTAATGGGCTAGATTAGATAAGGATGATGGAGTAGTGTTTATGCTTTCTTTTTATATCATTTTCTCACAAGAAATCGTCACAAAAGAAATCACAAGTGAGCTCACTCAAAAACTCAAGAGAGAAGAAGATGAAGAATAATGAGATAATTCCTTTTGTGATGAATAGTAGATTAGAATATATGATTTATTATAGAACCATGGTCAAGGATGAGAGGCTTAACCTTTGTAGAGAATAAACTAGGGCTAGGGTTTGGTTAGGTTAGAAGTGAGTCATGGATAAATATCAACCATAATATCTTAACCAAGACAAAAGTAAAGCTTCTAAATGGTGCAAGAAGAAGCTAACCCTAATCAAACCTTAATCCCTTTTTATCATCTTTAAACATATTTCATAATAAATCATATCATGTCACAATAATATATATCACATATATATTATATATTTGCAACAAAAGAAAATAATACAATTAACATATATCGCATATATATCAATGTATTAATCCGGTGAGAAAATGAAATAATAAAGCGAGCCAATATTAGATAATGTAATACAATATATCATTATACATTAAATCATCGAATCAACACTTGATCCGACGATCCGGCTATATCAAATATAACCGACTAATATATCATGTACCGATTCATCGAATCAACACTTGATCCGATGTCCCGGTTCATATCTAAATATCGCGAGAATATAATACGGTATCTCATATCGCATTATCCTCGGTCCTGCACATATCACATATGTGCCTCTACTCCGTTTTGCCTGAGCCAAGAAACCTCTGTGTAGGACTCTAAAGAATCGTCAATATGCCGGTAGCAGGTGATGATCATATCAAACACCCACAAGCTGCAAGCGGTCGGCTAAACGTAACAGCCACCCAGGTATTGAGCGATCAGAAGATCAACAAGCTAGCCTGTCCGTTCTCCTGTGAATCCAATCAGTAACACTCCCGTACAGTCCGGTCTGTTCGTCTGATATGTCGCATATCAAGTCTATGGGTGGTATACGTCAGACCCCAGTAACCGATAAGTCGTGTCGATGTGAGGCTCATAACAGGTCGAGAAACTACTGGTAACACTTACCAGTATATCTCTATATCAGCCCTGGCCAGGGACTTCCAATTATAGCTGTAAGTGCACGGCGGCGCCCCGGCCGTCAATCCGACGGCCAAATGCGGAAACGGTGATAAACTTTAATTTTGCGAACTTTGCAAACCGGCACCACCGCGCACTAAACCCCGGATCGGGCTATTAAACTAGATCTAGCTAACAACAAGACGGGTTAGAGATATACCGACTGATCCGAGTCCTCCGGTCTTCATCTCCACTCCGATCTCCTCGCGGAAACTTCGGTCGTCGCCTCCTCGCCGGAAGGGCACCACATCGCCTGCATCTTTTACGGGCTCCCACCTCAATACCGAGGCAACTCGGGCATGAAGCCGGCAAGTCGACATGCCCAAGATATGCTGTAGAATGTGTAGTGTAGAGGCTATGTCTCACTTTGGGGTTAGTAGTTGCCTTGATGGAGGAATCAACAAGATATCAACTTGGGGTTTTATGGTAGCAATGAAAATGAGATGGATGATTAGTTTCCCACACCAAAATGAAACCTCTCATTTTTCTCCTTCTCACAAATTGTGGCCGGCCCCTCTCACATGGGAAATGGTGGAGGGAATGAAAACTAATACCAAGGGAGGTGAGTGTAGGAGAAAAGAAGAGGTTACCATATCAAAAAGCATCATGATAATAAACATACATCAACACCATAACCAATCACAATCTCATTAAATGCAAGTGATGGTGCAAGATATCATAATCAATACTTTTGCAATAAAACCCTCCACAAAGTGTTATTTGCAAACTTGCAAATAACCCCCTCCGTCGGAAAAGTCCGGCCGGGAAAGAACAAAGGAAAACCGGCCGGAACGGAATGCAAACTGGCAACTCCAGAAAACTGGTCCCGTAATAAATTACAGGAAAACCCCGATACTGTGCATACACACCCGCATCTGTATTCCGTCCGGATACAAATGCAAAGAGACAAAATCTACACTGTACTAAACTAGGATCCGGCTTAAACCAAAGCCGGCTAGTAATATCCGTTCGATCCCGATCCGTGCAATACCGCACGTATCTGATCGAACCCTGCCATATATCCATACGGCTACTAGTACATACTGTCCGATCCTGATCCTTGTAATACCGCACGTATCTGATCGGACCCTGCCATATCTCCATACGGCCTCTACAGCGTTTCGCCCGAAAGCTGAGTAACTGAAAATGTGGTGGACTCTAAAGACTCGTCAATACTATGGCTGTGGATTTAACCACTAGCACGTCAGAGGTATAAGCCAATACGTGACGGGCCACCAGCTATTGACCAAAAGGGACGTCGATGAGCGAACTCATCCTGACACCCTACTGAGCCTGTCAGTGACAATATCCGTACAGTCCGGTCCGTTCGTCTATGAGCATCGCATGTCGGGCCTAGGGGGTGGGTAAAAGTCAGACCCCCAAAAGCGGTACAAGTCGTGTCGGAGTGTAGCCCAGAACACCCTGAGATACTACTGGAATACCTACCAGTAAATCTCCTGCCTTGGCCAAGGACTTCGTGTAATGGCTCTCCTAGACACAGCGCGACCTCACCCCCAATACCGGGAGAGACGAACCCCCGAAGATCCGCTCACTGCCTCCATGTGGCTCGGGACTGTACCCAACTAAAACCTGTTTGCACGACTCCTTTGAGCCGTGGTAGGGTAGTAATCAAAGTACAGTGGGAACTCACACGAGACAAATGACGATCCCCAGGTCGATGAACTAACCTGTACACATGTCACCTGGGAACTGCTATCTGACGTCAGGTATAAGACCAACTAGCATGTTCCCGGCGAGTCTTGTCCGGTGTACTCATAACCCAATGAGCACCTGTATACATCTTAGGTGATCCAACTGACACCAGTGGCTTGTGAGACCGGCCACCGCCCCTCGTCGAGGTCTCGACTGTAAACACTAGTCTACTCTGGAGAATCGATGCCCTGTCTCGAAACTCCCACGACTAGGGACTTTTAAGGATATGCTTGTAGACCCCAGCTCTCACGTATATGATCGCCCTCATACTGCCGGCAGTCAAGCAAGAATCCTAGGGGCTCTATCAACGTGCAATAGCGACATGTCAGGTCACCTAAAGCAGTACACGATGATAAAGGTAAACCAGATAGCAAACTATCATCTCGAGTAAGACTGTCGTACCGGGATAGGTCCTCCCTCAATCATTGCAATCACGTGCCTGTGATCCAATAATTGACTCTGAGGGCACTATCTCCAACAATAGCCAATCGAACACAGCACAACATCAACTCCCTATACCGGGAGAGACGAATCCCCACCTATCGCTCATTGCCTCCATATGATTCGGGACTGTACCCAAAAGCCACCGTTTTGCACGCCCTCTTGGACGTGGTAAGGTGGAAATCAAAGCACAGTGGGAATCACACAAGACTCTATGACGATCTCGGGTCTACAGACTACCCTGTACCAGTGTCACCGGAGAACTGCCATCTGACGTGTGGTATATCACCATCTGGGAGTTCTCGGCGAGTCCGTCCAGTGTACCCAGTCTCCACTGAGCACCCGTACACCATCTCTGATGTCAAACACCGATGGATATGGGATCATCCATCGCCCATCATATGGGTCAAGATGTGTATACGCTAGTCTACTCTGGTGTATCGATGCCCTGTCTCGATATACCCTCGACTAGGAACATTTATAGGATGTACTCATCGACTACCGTGGCCCCACTAGTATGATCTCATCATAATCCCAGTAGTCGAGTACAGATCCTAAGGGCTTTATCAACATGTGAGAGAAAGACAGTAAACCAATACAAGTCAACATGTTAAGATAAAGTGAAACCAAATAGCATACTATTATGACGAGCAAGAAAGTCCTCTCTGTATATATCCAAGCATCCATCATAATATACATCATGTGTACAACAATGGCCTCTAGGGCATATACATAACTAACATCATTTTGAGAAAGATTGTCTATACAACTGTGAATATCCCAAACTTCCATTAATATACAAACTAGTATGATACAGTAATGGCCTCTAGGGCATATACACTAACAGAGGTCGCATGGTTTTGCGACGGGGTTCGTTCACATCCGCGCACTTGTGCACGTTTGGTGTCCGGGCAGTTATTACTAGCGGGCTTTGGTTTAAGCCAGATCCTAGTATTTGTTTTGGGATTGGTTTTGTCTCATTGTATTCATGTTCCTCGGAACACGGATGCGGGTGTGTATGCACAGTTGACAGAGGCAGAGGAACCTCATTAGGGTTATTGACCGTTGACTTTTTCTTAACCCTAATGAGAATGAGAGATATGATTAATGATATTAATTAAGGATAATTGTGCTATGGTTAGGTTGACCATTTGACTTTTGTTGACCTTTTGACTTTGGTTGACCGGTTGACTTTTGTTGACCTTTTGACCATCACCATTTCACTTGCAAGATGCTTCTTGATTCTTGCAAATTTCATTTAATGTTGAAATGATAATGGTCATTCAAAACTAACCATCACAATTTCTTTTAATGATTATTATTATTATTATCATTTTCTCTCATATGAGAGATGGTTGTTATTTTTTCTATCATTCTCTCTTACTCTTTCTCTCTCATGTTTTTGAGCTCTTCCTCTTTCTCTCAAAGCTCCCATCTCTCATGTGTTGAGAACCATGAGCTTGTGAGATAAAACCATCAAGACTTCTCTCTACTCATTCTAGGGTTCTAGGTTTAGCAAGCCAAGCACTCTAGTTACCTCTTGGTTGAGGTAGAAGCTCAAGGTAGAGGCCTTCGAGTGGATCTTTCTTCGGCAAAGAGAAGACGACGACGAGGAGCCGTCTACATCACTCCAAGGAGCAAGCAAGAAGGAGGATCACAACAAGAAGAGAAGGAGTTCAAGACCTAGGTATAACCATCTAACTTTGTAGCTAAAACTTTTAGCTTGTTTGTTAGTTTTTGTTTAGCAAAAATCCTCTAGTTCTAGTCCATGTTACCTTGTGTTAAAAAACCGTTTTTTACCTATTCCGCCTACCCGCAAGCACCGGGAGGGTTTAACGTGGACTTACAGTGGTATCAAAGCCAGGTTAAACAACAACTATCATGTTAGCAAAGTGTTTAAAACTTCGATCCGAGAAAAAAATTGCAAAACGCAGCGAAATCTCATACTTTCTGCCGATTTTTAAAACAGCCCTAAAAATATTTCCACACACCTTAAAAATCCTTGCAGGGTATTTTAGGAACAACCAAGAAAAACGAGCCCCTGAGTCGATCAAGCCGCCGCGGAAGCGCGGCGAAACCAGGCGTTTCGCCGCGGATCCGCGGCCGAGTCGACTTGGTCGCGACTCGTTTTTCCTGCGGTGTGTTCAGTTTGGTGTTTTATGATTTTTAAGATATTTTGTTTCTGCCCAGATTCTCCAGAGAACAATGTTGTGTTTGGGGTAGTTACAAATTGGTATTTTGATTGAAATTCTATAAACTTTAGCTATTTGGTTATATCTGTAATGTGATATATGCACTGAATGTCGACTAATCGCTATACGTTGATTAGTGGGGGTTGTGCATGAAGGGTTCCTAGGCACCCTAATGAGGTCTCACAAGGCATCGAACATGCCAATTTCAAAATCTACGGTGCCGAGAAACCCTAAACTACGGATCGTTGGCTAGATGTCTAGGCGAAAAGATAAACTAGCTAACACTTAACTAAGAGATACGGAAATACAACCTTTGTAGATCCGGTTCTCCACCTCCATAGCTCCGCAATGAAGTCTCCTCACTGTCCATAACAAGTCCCGGGCTCTAGCGTCGGCTTCATCGGAGAATGGACGGGCTAGGTCATCGATGTCCATGCCGAAGATGATCTACGTCGAGGCATCGCTAAATCAAGCTCCGACTTCACCAAGTCAAGAAACTTGTGAAGAAAACACACTCTACTACTTGGCAAGAGATAGAGGATGAAGAAATAGGAAGTGGGTAGACTTTAGAATTGGATTTCTCACTCATTTCCATCAATCACCATTGATGGAGCTTGCTTTCTTCTTGAAGATCAAGAAGAAGAAGATAATGAATATTATGATAATTATCCAAATAGAAAATCAAAGGAATCCTTATCATAATCTAACCCTAGTTAAGTGTAGAGAATAAACCATGGTTTGCTCAAATGGTTAGGGTTAAGAATGAAGACAAGAATGGTGACTAAGTCAAAGGTTCATGAATCTTCAACAAACAAACAAATAAAGCCACCATTCTTTTCTCTTTTCCATTCATTTTCCAAAATGTATAAACAAATAAATAAATGAATAAATAAGTAATGGAAAATAAAACCCTAATTATATGTATAACCATGGTTTAATTCTTTACACTTAACCAAGCAAACATGTATCATCAAACATGATACAATCAAGTGCACGAAAATATATCGAATATACAATGTGCACATCCGAGCGAGAAAATCCATTTAAAGTGAACCAATATTAGTTAATGCAAAGTAATATATCAAATATATAATTATACATTAAATCATTAAATCAACACTTGATTTAACGATCCGGTCATATCACATATAACCGACTAATATCCAATGTATCGATTTATCGAATCAATCCTTGATTCGATAACTAGGTTATATCGCATACAACCATTCGACACATTCATCGCGAGAATAGAATACGGTATCACATACACGTATTATTCTCGGTCCTGCACATATCTCATATGCGCTCCTATTTCGTTTCGCTTGAACCAGGAAACCTCTGTGTAGGACTCTAAGGACTCGTCAATACGCCGGCAGCAGATGATGATCATATCAAACACCCACAAGCCGCAAGCGGTCTGCTAAACGTAACGGCCACCCGGGTATTGAGCGATCTGAAGATCGACGAGCAAGCCCGCTCACACTCCAGTGAATCCGACCAGTAACACTACCGTACAGTCCGGTCTGATCGTCTGATATGTCGCATATCTCGCCTAGGGGTGGTAAACGTCAGACCCCAATAGCTCGATAAGTCGTGTCGATATGAGGTCTATAACTGTTCGAGAAACTACTGGTAACACTTACCAGTAAATCTCAGCAACCCTGGCCAGGGATTTCCTGTTATAGCCAATCGAACACAGCGCAACATCAACCCCCTATACCGGGAGAGACGAATCCCCTCCTATCGCTCATTGCCTCCATATGACTCGGGACTGTACCCAAAAACCACCGTTTTGCACGCCCTCTTGGACGTGGTAAGATGGAAATCAAAGCACAGTGGGAACCACACAAGACTCTATGACGATCTCGGGTCAACAGACTACTCTGTACCAGTGTCACCAGAGAACTGCCATCTGACGTGAGGTATAATACCATCTGGGAGTTCTCGGCGACTCCGTCCAGTGTACCCAGTCTCTACTGAGCACCCGTATATCATCTCTGATATCAAACACCAATGGATATGGGATCATCCATCGCCCATCTGTATGGGTCGAGAAGGTATACGCTAGTCTACACTGGTATATCGATGCCCTGTATCGATACACCCACGACTAGGGACTTTGAAGGATGTACTTATAGACCATCTGTCCCCACTAGTATGATCCACATCATAGTCCAGGTAGTCAAGTACACATCCTAAGGGCTTTACCAACATGTAACAGAGAGATAAACAGTATACACGTTAAGGTAAAGATCAACCAGATAGCATACTATCATGTCGAGCAAGAAAGTCCTCCCTATATACGTCCCAGCATCCACTACAATATACATCCAATGTATAGTAATGGCCTCTAGGGCATACATATAACTAACAATCTCCCACTTGCACTAGGGCCATCTGTAGCAGTGGTTGCAGTATCTCATACTCAACCATCCCATAAAAGTCTCTCTCTGGGAAAAGGCCTTTCGTGAGTGGATCCGCTGTGTTTGTCCTCTAAGTCTACTCTCCTAACCTCGATCCCTTGGAGATCAACCATCTCCATGATCAGGTGATACTGCCTTAGAATATGTCTGGATCACTGATGGGACCGGCGTTCCTCGGCATAAGCCACAACTCCATTGTCTCACAATGGTAGGAACGTAGTTCATCTCATGAACCAATATACACCTAAACAGCCTCTTCGGTAGCATCTTAAGTAGCGATGTATCCTGCCTTTATCGTCTAGTATGCCACGGTATCTAGCTTGGAACTCTTCCAACATACCGTCCCTTTACTGAGGGAAAAGACAATGCCTGTGACCGACTTTCAGTCGTCCTTATCACTGTGGAACCCTTCCAGTGATTCTCCCCAGGATCGGTTGATACCTTCTCACTACAACTAGTGAGAATCCTAACATCCAATTAGATCTATCTCATAGATCCAAAACCAGGATTTAGGAGGTATCACTTTGATCCTATTATGGAGAATTCTTGTGATAACCGGAGATTGATCGAGCGTAGCATAGGAAACTCCTTCCCTATCAAGAGTATGTCATCCACGTACTCTACGAGGATCACCACCATACTCCCTACTACCTTTTTGTTTATACAAGGTTCATCTACCATTTTGATGATGTCAACTTCTTTGACCGCTTCATCAAAACAGATGTTCCAACTCCGCGATGCCTGCTTTATCCTATAAAGCATCTTGCACACGTTTTCGCTGCTCCCACTGTCTACGAAGCCCTCTGGCTGTGTACTTATAGACACTCTCTTCTAAACATCATTTAAAAAAGCTGTCATGACACCCAACCACCAGATATCGTAGTCATGGTATGTAGTCGTGGCAAGTAGGATCTGGATGGACTTAAGCATAGCTACTTGAAAAGGTTTCATCATTATCCACGCTTGGTCGATGACGAAAACCTTTAACAAGTCCAGCTTTGAAAGTCTCAACTTTTCCATCTACACCAAGTAATCTTCTCAAGATATACTTGCTTCTGATGGGGATTTAACCCTTCAGATATAGCAACCAAAGTCCATACTTTGTTGGTGTATAAGGATTCCATCTCAGATCGCTAAGCATCCAGCCATTCTTACAGAGTCACACTCCTGATGGCCAGCTCGAAACTAGTTGGGTCATCATCTCATGATGCAGTCCTTGCTCCCACTGTCATTGAGAAACCGATGTATCTCTCAGGTGGGTGAGAAAACCCTACTAGATCGGCGGAGAGGCTGAGGTTCGTTGGTATCTATTGAATCCTTTGGTTCTACCAAATCATCTGCTGTTGTTTGTATAGCTGGAACCTTTCCAGTTGTACATAACAGACCTTGCCTCGAGCCTGTCCAGATTTTGCTCTTAGACATAAGCCGGACAACCCCAAATCTTAACTAACTTAAGACATGGGCTCTTCCCTTTCCATATCACATATGAAGTGGTAGGCAACTGATTTGATTTGAACCCTTTTCAATAGGTATGCAGCTTCTCAAGTGCATAACTCCCAAAAGGAAATAGGTAACTCAGTAGTACTCATCATAGAGCACACCATATCAAATAGGGTGTATCTGCTCCCCCCCGATATACCATCATGCTATGGTGTATACAGAGGAGTAATGCTGAGAGAGAATCTCATTCTCCTTTAGAATAGTCCAGGAATTCCATGCACAAGTATTCTCCTCCCTGATCTCATCATAGGACATAATACTTATACCCGTATTTTGGTTCTCTACTTCTAAATCATATTCTGTGAATATCTCAAAAGGTTCGGACTTGTGTTTCAACAGGAACATATGTCTGAATCTTGAGAGATTATCAGAGAATGTAATGAAGTACAAAGAACCGGTCTTGGCATATGTAGACAGGGGACCTTTATACATCAACATGTATCATCCCAAGAGCTTACTAACTCTTTCTCTGTTTCCAGTAAACGGAGCTATGGTCATCTTATCTTTGTGACATGACTGGCGAGTTTCACAAGATGTAAATTCAAACTGATTTAAATATGCATCTAAATGTAACTCAGCCAGTCGGGTCGCATTGATATGACCTAGTCTACAATACCTCAAGAAAGATTCGTTCATTTCTGAACTCTTCCTCTTGTGTGTGTTCTGTATACTAAAGAACTGTAGTTTGATTTAGAACGTCAATGCTTTTAGATAACGTGCCTGAACCGATCAACTTTTGATATAGGAAATGTTCAAAACATTATCCAACTATACAAAATTTTATCATTTCTTTACTGATAAAGAGATAGATATGATTTTGTATATCAGGTTCGGTATCTAATAACATTTGTTCAGAATCAATGTATTCATAATACAGGGTGACAGTGACCAACAGACTTGGCTGCAACGCTTGCCCCGTTTTCTGCCTCATGAAACTTATCACCCGTTCTCAGTTCTCTACCTATCTGTAGCCCTATGTAATAGATTACATATCTGGGATCCTGATCCGGTATCATATACCCAGGACGTAAAGGATACTGAGAAACAGTTCTCTGTAATGAACACACCCGAAGATGATGCATCATCATGCACTCTCCTCGTTTGGGCGGCACGGGAATCTTGGTATTCCCCAATTTCCTGTTCTGTCTTATAACAATTATAAGGTGGAGCGGGACCAATGTTCCCCAGCTCAGTATAACAAGCGGGTTCGGTCAATAATCCGTTTTATTATCTTGATTAAGGCGTGATATGGTCGCTACCAGGAGAGAGAGAGAAGAAAACACTCAGCGTGCGCTCTTGCAAGAATAGATTGGTTATTATTTTATCTAATCAGGATGGCTCCCACTGCTTTTTATCAAATCTTCCTTCAAACCCTAAAAGGAAAGACTAGCCGGGATTAATTACACACTACAAGTTCGCCAATCTTTCAGCCAGGCCAGTGTCGGTACTTTGAGGGAGGTCCCCCGTGCTTTCGCACGAACCTAATTAATGTAAACCTCATTTTCCCAGAGGCGTAACCCCGTTGACACCTTTCTAGACACCTACTTGATCGGCTAATTGTAATGTATAAAACTCTCCCAGGAGTAACTCTTACTCGCAGCGGGTATCAGGATCCAACTATCTCATAGAAGGTATGCAATCTCATTGCAAATTTCAACACTTGAAATTCCCGATAATATTTTGCCCCTAGCAGCTATATGACCTTAACATAGTCAACAAATCATAAGTGCTAGTCAAGTTCAACCCGTCATTTCCCGATTGAATTAAACCCACCCGCACGACCCTTAACATAGTCAACAAAGTCGCACGACTACCCTAATCCAATCACATCATATGCTTATGCAGATAAGCACTAATTAGCTACCGCACACTACGCCTTAACATAGTCAACAAACGTAGCACGAATACTAACCAGTACTTATCTGAAATGACGGAGGGCTACGACAGGTTTTTCTGAAAACCTATTGCGTAATGAACTTGATATCGTTGTAGAATCAAATGATTTTGAAATGGAGTGTTTTTGAGGCTTTTCTAGTTTTGCTAAAGGAGTCACTCCCGGTGAAGGGATCGTCGGTCCTTTCCTCGTCGAATGAGGTGCAGGATATATCATATATATCACTGTGCAAAGCAAAAAACACTTAAAAGCAATCAAAAGACAAACCGAGTGTGTAGTATCTGCCAGTTATTGCTAAAGGAGTCACTCCCGGTGAAGGGATCTCGGTCCTTTCCTCATCGAATAAGGTGCAGGATATATCACATATACCGCTGTGCAAAGCAAAAACTGTAGCTACCTGTTTTATTTTGAAATTCGATTCTACAACATCTTAGGTTTCTTTTACTTTCATTAATCACATTAATGAAGTCCCATCATTTAAGTACCTAAACATCACAGATAAATACGACGTACACTTATGCCATCCGCATTCGCCTTGATGTCCCCTCGTGCACCGTTAGGTTAGGTAACTAACGGCAGAGCGGGGCAGGGCTAGCGCGGGTGTAAAACATAAGTAACGTCTATATAATATATCATATATACTACATACTGTATCTATCACAGAACATCACATGATCACATCACAGATATCGCAGCAGAAGAAACATATGAAATATTGGATATACTAGGACGTCCGTGTTTTCAATACGAGCCAGTATAAAACACGGATTCCACGGTCGCGATGAATAGCCAAACCCACACCCCTAGACCCCTACGAGAGCGGCAAGCAACCCTACCAATTCTAGAGTTAGGAGACCCGGACTCGACTTCTCGAGTTGGTCTCCCACTGGACTCCAGAACCCGGTTACTTATGCTCCCCTCCTTGGGTCTATCCTAGTGCGGAAAAGTAAATAATATACAAATGGTGACATCTTCCGCAACCTGGAAGTGCCCCAATAAAAGAATATTACATACAAGTTTTTACATGAATGAAAATGAAAAACACTCATCTCACATAAAAACCCCCGGCTATTCAAACACGACGATCCAATATAACATATCCAGCAACACATAACATCACATGTCATCAACGTAAGTAAACATGCGTATCCCAATTGTCGTTGACATATAGCAACGAAACCGGCGATATCACATATTACACCTACGGTCACAGAAAAGAAAGTGTAAAACTACAACAGTTGGAATCCGCAACCTTCATAGACATCGCATGCCTAATCAAATGAATTCTTTAGACATCGCATGCCTAACAATTATAAACCCCACATTTTAGTCTCAAAAATCGAAAACACTTTTCAATACCAAGTCGGGCAATTCAACAGGATTCCCGACATCCTGATCGAATGCTCGTCGCAAACTTCAGTAGACGGCCGCACCCCCGATACCGTCGACGAAGTGCACCAAGGCGGAACACCGCTGCCGCGAGCACCCGAACGGATGCTTTCGGTGACGGGGTTCTCCTACAGTCACTTGGTCGGGGCTATGGAGCGAGACTGTCTATTAAGTTTATCCGGCGAGTATCCGCGTACGCTACGTGATTGCGACGGACTTTTGATCGCATCAAAATTCCGTGGCAACCGATCAAGTGAGACTAAACTGCTACGTTTATAATATTCATTCCGTTATCACATAACTTCTTGTGAATTCCAATTACTGTATCACATTCCAGATAATTAGAAAATGTTAAACTTTCCGATTGAACATTCGAACACCCAAGTTTTCCCGATACAGATCAACACATGAAATAAGTCTAACAACATTCAGTTCGTGCCTCAGTACCAACGGTCCAGCCGTAGAAGGGTCAAGCCAACGCCTCACATGTGGCACGCCGTACTGCCCCAAACCCGAAGGTTCAAAGGGCAGTTCAAGACGGTCACATAATCGAGTTAAGGTTTGTTGTCTTCTAGAGGGACCATCGCGTTACTTGCACTACTTAGAACGTCGTTAAACTACGGAAAAATCCAACACTTGGAAATTTCCCGACAGGGAAAAAATTGGGTATTTATATCCGGTCGAACTTTTTAACATATTCTAAAAATACCCGGAAAAGCACACCGACAAAAATTAGACAGTCCGATCGAATACACCGAGTCCCCAATACAACCCAGAAAATACAACTCTGGAATAAATATTAAAAACATCCAGAACACACAAGAAACACCAACAGAAACAACTGAAGAAAACACACATCCTAATCATCACAGACGGCCGCTGAACCGCCGCAAAAGGGGGGTCAACGCCGCGGTTCCGCGGCCGTACTGTTGAATTAGGTTGTCGTTTTCTCCAGTTTTTCTTAGAATTTCCTGCACATTTCTCTGCATATTTTTAATTCCAAAAAATCCACATTTTACAGAAATGTCCAGAGAGCATGTTAAGGGTTTGGGTTTCGGGTCGATCGGACTTCAAATTCCGTCGGGACTTCGCCTAAGGCTCTAGCTAGGCTCTGATACCACTGAAGGGTTCCTAGGCACCCTAATGAGGTCTCACAAGGCATCGAACATGCCAATTTCAAAATCTACGGTGCCGAGAAACCCTAAACTATGGATCGTTGGCTAGATGTCTAGGCGAAAAGATAAACTAGTTAACACTTAACTAAGAGATACGGAAATACAACCTTTGTAGATCTGGTTCTCCACCTCCATAGCTCCGCAATGAAGTCTCCTCGCTGTCCATAACAAGTCCCGGGCTCTAGCATCGGCTTCATCGGAGAATGGACGGGCTAGGTCATCGATGTCCATGCCGAAGATGATCTACGTCGAGGCATCGCTAAATCAAGCTCCGACTTCACCAAGTCAAGAAACTTGTGAAGAAAACACACTCTACTACTTGGCAAGAGGTAGAGGATGAAGAAATAGGAAGTGGGTAGACTTTAGAATTGGATTTCTCACTCATTTCCATCAATCACCATTGATGGAGCTTGCTTTCTTCTTGAAGATCAAGAAGAAGAAGATAATGAATATTATGATAATTATCCAAATAGAAAATCAAAGGAATCCTTATCATAATCTAACCCTAGTTAAGTGTAGAGAATAAACCATGGTTTGCTCAAATGGTTAGGGTTAAGAATGAAGACAAGAATGGTGACTAAGTCAAAGGTTCATGAATCTTCAACAAACAAACAAATAAAGCCACCATTCTTTTCTCTTTTCCATTCATTTTCCAAAATGTATAAACAAATAAATAAATGAATAAATAAGTAATGGAAAATAAAACCCTAATTATATGTATAACCATGGTTTAATTCTTTACACTTAACCAATCAAACATGTATCATCAAACATGATACAATCAAGTGCACGAAAATATATTGAATATACAATGTGCACATCCGAGCGAGAAAATCCATTTAAAGTGAACCAATATTAGTTAATGCAAAGTAATATATCAAATATATAATTATACATTAAATCATTAAATCAACACTTGATTTAACGATCCGGTCATATCACATATAACCGACTAATATCCAATGTATCGATTTATCGAATCAATCCTTGATTCGATAACTAGGTTATATCGCATACAACCATTCGACACATTCATCGCAAGAATAGAATACGGTATCACATACACGTATTATTCTCGGTCTCGCACATATCTCATATGCGCTCCTATTTCGTTTCGCTTGAACCAGGAAACCTCTGTGTAGGACTCTAAGGACTCGTCAATACGCCGGCAGCAGATGATGATCATATCAAACACCCACAAGCCGCAAGCGGTCTGCTAAACGTAACGGCCACCCGGGTATTGAGCGATCTGAAGATCGACGAGCAAGCCCGCTCACACTCCAGTGAATCCGACCAGTAACACTACCGTACAGTCCGGTCTGATCGTCTGATATGTCGCATATCTCGCCTAGGGGTGGTAAACGTCAGACCCCAATAGCTCGATAAGTCGTGTCAATATGAGGTCTATAACTGTTCGAGAAACTACTGGTAACACTTACCAGTAAATCTCAGCAACCCTGGCCAGGGATTTCCTGTTATAGCCAATCGAACACAGCGCAACATCAACCCCCTATACCGGGAGAGACGAATCCCCTCCTATCGCTCATTGCCTCCATGTGACTCGGGACTGTACCCAAAAACCACCGTTTTGCACGCCCTCTTGGACGTGGTAAGATGGAAATCAAAGCACAGTGGGAACCACACAAGACTCTATGACGATCTCGGGTCAACAGACTACTCTGTACCAGTGTCACCAGAGAACTGCCATCTGACGTGAGGTATAATACCATCTGGGAGTTCTCGGCGAGTCCGTCCAGTGTACCCAGTCTCTACTGAGCACCCGTATATCATCTCTGATGTCAAACACCAATGGATATGGGATCATCCATCGCCCATCTGTATGGGTCGAGAAGGTATACGCTAGTCTACACTGGTATATCGATGCCCTGTCTCGATACACCCACGACTAGGGACTTTGAAGGATGTACTTATAGACCATCTGTCCCCACTAGTATGATCCACATCATAGTCCAGGTAGTCAAGTACACATCCTAAGGGCTTTACCAACATGTAACAGAGAGATAAACAGTATACACGTTAAGGTAAAGATCAACCAGATAGCATACTATCATGTCGAGCAAGAAAGTCCTCCCTATATACGTCCCAGCATCCACTACAATATACATCCAATGTATAGTAATGGCCTCTAGGGCATACATATAACTAACAGTGCATATCTGTGATCTGTAATGTTGGATTGTGTATATGAACTTGTTGGTTTGTCACGGATGAATAGCCGGGGTTGTGAGATGAGAGTTTTCTTTATCTTTCATTTGATGTAAAATGTAAATTGATGTAATATTATTTTTATGGCCGCACATCCAGGTTGAGCTTGTAGCCGTCATTGTATATTATTTCTTTTACTGTTTTTGCTCCTAGGATAGACCCAAGGTGGGGTGCACAAACTACCGGGTACTTTGAAGTGCCGAGTGGCCTACTCACGTTGTTGAGGGAGGTTGCTTCGCTTCAGGTACTTGGCGGGTAGTTTGCCGCACCCGAAGGGGTCTAGGGTGGGGTTTGGCTATTCATCGCGACCGTGTAATCCGTCTTTCGTTGCTGGCTCAAACGAAACACGGATTCCTAGCATATCCAATGTGTTCATCTGTGATCTGGAATGGCTATCATTGCATCTGACGAATGTATATATCTATATATGATATCTAGTAGGCGTTGCTTATGTTTTGCATCCGCGCTAGTCCAGCCCCCGCTCTGTCGTTAGTTAAGTAACCTAACGGGTGATGACTGGGCCCCGTGGCGAATGCGGATGGCATAAGCGTACGTCATATTTTCATTGTTTTCTGCAATGGTAGGATTAATTGATGGAACGCATTAAATTAATGCAAAGAAAATAAACCAAAGTTGAATCGTTGGAACAATTTCAAAACCACTCGGTTTTTTCAAAATAGAAAAACTTTTAAAAACGCGGAGCTTAAACCACTCCTTTTAAAAGCTATCGGGTTCCTTCGATTATATCAAGTTCACCACGTTCACGGTTTTGCCAAAACCATTCGTAGCCCTCCGCCATTTCAGTTAAATATTCAGTAGTATTCAAGCTATCCATTTTGACCTTCGCCAAGGCATAGTGATTGGTAGCTGCTGAATATTTATCTGTAGCATACATAGATGCATTGGTTTGGGACAGTCGTACTATTATTTTGGCCTTCGTCAAGGGTATATACAGGTGGGTTCAAATTAACCAGGATAATGACGGGTAGAACTTGACATGTGACTTATGATATGTTGGTCTTCGTCAAGGTCATAAGAGCATGGGGCAAAAATCCACATCGGGAGTTTCTAAAGAAACTGAAACTTGCTAGTGCTGCATACCATTTGGAGTTTGATAATGTTGGTAGGATTACTTCAGCATTATCCCACAATGATATTTGGATCCCGATCTGTAGGGTTCCTAGGCACACTCATGAGGTTCTACAACTGATCAACCATGCCAAAATCAAAATTTTCATGTGCCAAAGAACCCTAATGCTAGATCGTTAACTAGAGGTAAGGCGAAACTAAACAAGTTAACAACTTAACTACAAGTGAAAGGAGTTACAACCTTTGTAGATCCGGTCCTCCACTTCTTTAGCTCCGTGATGACGTCCCTCCGCTGCGACCATCGGGATCCTGGACTCTAGCGTTGGTTTCATCGGAGAAATGAGCGGGCTAGGTCGTTGACTTCGATGCCGAAGATGATCTACGCCGAGGCGACTCAAACTCAAGCTCCATCTTCACTAGGTCATGAAACTTGTGAAGATAACACACTCTACTACATGGCAAGTGGTAGAGAATGAAGAAATAGGAAGTGGGTTCACTTTAGAATTGGATTTCTCACTCTAAATCTCATGGCACCATTAGAGGTAGCAAGCTTTCTTCTTCTTGAAGAAGAAGAAGAAAAAAAAATGATAAGAATAATGAATAAAGAATGAAACTTATCCCTTTAATTATGGTACTATGGTTAAGTTAAGCCCTTATGCTTAACTTGTGTAAAGAATTAACCAAAGAATTGGATTAAGGGTTGGGTTAACTAGGATCCTAAGGAAATGACAAAAGAAATTGACTTTCCCAAAGTTTCTTCAAGCTTCATGAAACTTGATAACTTTGACCAAAGTCTTATTTCTTTTGTTATTTATTAGGAAATTAGTAAACCCTAATTTAACCTCAATTTGGTTTAAGTCTCATACACACAACTTGTATGTATCATCAAGCATGATACAAACATGTACACTTGCATAAATCACATATAAACAATGTGCACATTCAAGTGAGAAAATCAATCTTAAGTGTACCAATACTAGTTAATATAAAGCAATATATCAAATATATAATTATACATTAAATTATTAAATCAACACTTGATTTAACGATCCGGTCATATTGCATATAACCGACTAGTATCTAGTGTATCAATGTATCGAATCAACATTTGATTCGGTAACCCGGCTATATCTTATATAACCGTCCGATGATACAAATCGCGAGAATAGAATTCAGTATCACATACTGGTATTATTCTCGGTCCCGCACATATCTCATATGCGCTCCTATTTCGTTTTGCTTGAGCCAGGAAACCTCTGTGTAGGACTCTAAAGACTCGTCAATACGCCGGCAGTAGGTGATGATCATATCAAACACCCACAAGCCGCAAGCGGTCTGCTAAATGTAACGGCCACCTGGGTATTAAGCGATCAGAAGATCAACGAGCAAGCCCGCTCACACTCCTGTGAATCCAACCAGTGACACTTACTGTACAGTCCGGTCTGTTCGTCTGATATGTCGCATATCTCGCCTAGGGGTGGTAAACGTCAGACCCCAGTAGCTTGATAAGTCATGCCGATGTAAGGTCCATAACAAGCGTGAAACTACTGATAACTCTTACCAGTATATCACTGCAACCCTGGCCAGGGATTTCCAGTTATGGCCAGTCGAGCATAGCGCAACATCAACCCCCAATACCGGGAGAGACGAATCCCCTCCTATCGCTCATTGCCTCCATGTGAATCGGGACTGTACCCAAAAACCACCTATTTGCATGACTCGGTAGAGCCGTGGTAGGGTGGAAATCAAAGCACAGTGGGAGACACACAAGACTCTATGACGATCTCGGGTCAACAGACTAAGCTGTACCAGTGTCACCAGAGAACTGCCATCTGACGTGAGGTATAATACCATCTGGGAGTTCTCGGCGAGTCCGTTCAGTGTACCCAGTCACCACTGAGCACCCGCATACCATCTCTGATGTCAAACACCAATGGATATGGGATCATCTATCGCCCATCACATGGGTCGAGAAGATATACGCTAGTCTACTCTGGAATATCGATGCCCCGTCTCGATATTCCCACGACTAGGAACATTGAAGGATGTACTCATTGACTACCCGGGCCCCACTAGTATGATCTACATCATAGTCCTGGAAGTCGAGTACACATCCTAAGGGCTTTATCAACATGTAACAGAGAGACAGAAAGTATACATGTTAAGATAAAGAGCAACCAGATAGCGTACTATCATGTCGAGCAAGAAAGTCCTACCTATATATGTCCCAGCATCCACTACAATATACATCCTATGTACAGTAATGGCCTCTAGGATATACATATAACTAACAATCTCCCACTTGCACTAGGGCCATCTGTAGCAGTGGTTGTAGTATCACATACTCAACCATCCCATATAAGTCTCTCTCTGGGAAAAAGCCTTTGTGAGTGGATCCGCCGTGTTGTCCTCTGAGTCTACTCTCCTAACCTCGATCACCCTGGAGATCAACTATCTCCATGATCAGGTGATGCCGCCTCAGAATATGTCTGGGTCACTGATGGGACCGGGGTTCCTTGGCCAAAGACACACTTCCATTGTCACACAATGGTAGGAACCTAGTTCATCTTATGAACTATTATACACCCAAACTGCCTTTTTAGTATTATCTTTAATAGCGATGTTACCAGCCTTTATCGTCTAGTTTGCCACGATATCTACCTTGGAACTCTTCTTGTTAGTGTATATGCCCTAGGGGCCATTATTGTATCATACTAGTTTGTATATTACTTAATGGAAGCTTGGGATATTCACATGTATATAACAGCCTTGCTAAACATGGTAGTATGCTACTTGGTTTTTTCTATCTTAATATGTGAGTATACGTATTGATAGAGCTCTTAGGATCTTGCTTGACTACCAGTGTTGTGATGGCAGTCACACTAGTGGGGGCTGGGTAGTCTGCAAGCACATCCTTATTTAGGTCCCTGGTCGTTGGATTATCGAGACAGGGCATCGATACTCCGGAGTAGACTAGTGTGTACGCTTCTCATCCCAGTTGGGGAGATGGTCTGTCCCACAGCCGTCAGTACGTCGTACTGGAGATAGTATGCAGGTGCTCGTTAGGTTACGGGTACACCGGACAGGACTCACAGGGAACTGTTGGTTGGTTTTATACCAGTCATCAGTGAACAGTTCCCAGGTGACATGAGTACAGCATAGTCCGCAGACTTGACACTGCTACTTCGCCTCGAGTGTGTCCCACTGTTCTTAGATTGCTACCCTACCACGGCTCAAAGGAGTCGTGCAAACAGGTAGCAGTTGGGTGCAGTCCCGAGCACTTGGAGGCAGTGGCGGTTAGACAGGATTCGTCTCTCCCGGTATTGGGAGTTGATATCGCGCTGTGTCAGAGAGCCATTACGCAAAGTCCCTGGCCAGGGCAAGCGAGATTTGCTGGTAGGTTCCAGTAGTTTCTCAGGGTGAAATGGGCTTCCCTCCGACACGACTTATACCGCTATTAGGGGAGTGACGCTTGCCGCCCCCCTAGGCCCGATATGCAATAGTCTTAGACGAACGGACCGGACTGTATGGAGATTGTCACATCAGACTCAGTAGGAGTTCGGATGGGTTTCCTCATCGGCCTTCTTATCGACATCTACCTGGGGACCGTTACGTACAGCTAGTGCCGCTTGCGGTCTGTGGTTAAACCCACTGCCAGCGTAGCAGTCGAGTCTCTAAAGTCCCACACAGAGAGTTTCCCTACTCCAGGCGAAACGATATAGAGGTCGTATGGTTTTACGACAAGGGTTCGGACGCATACGTGTGTTTACGCACGTATGACTTTCGGACAGTTTTTACCAGTCGGCTTTGGTTTAAGCCAGTTACTGGTATCCGGTTATTGGATTTATACAGTCTAAAGTTTTTCCGTATTTTTGCGGAAAGGAGGGGCGTTCTTGTAATTGCGCGAGAAGCTTCTAGAAGGTGGTGACTAAGGAGGTTTAGGTGGCATATACAATGAATGTGATTAGTGAGTCATATGGATGATTCATCCATGTCATTAATGCATCATAAATGCTTAATGACTCATGGAGATGAATCATCACTAGATATTATCAAGCATGGTTGTTAAATTGATTTATTTTCTTTTTTTGATAAAAAGAAATGCTTGATATATATTATCATAACTCATTATTCTCAATTCATTATTATCTTCACCTTCTCTCTCCTCAAGCTCTCCCTCTTAAAACCCTAATCCTCCCCTCTCATGTGTTGAGTACAAGGATTAGTTAGACTTATTAAACCATAACCCTCACTCTATTTCACCTAGCTTCTTTGATTAGCACTTAAAGAAGTTTAGTTGCCTCAAGTTTAGAGGCTAAGCTTGGAGTAAAGCTCTCGGGTGGATCGTCTACTACTTCGAGAAGGCCGAGGAGGAGGTGGAGTTCGTAAAGACGAAGGACACGGTTCTTTAGGTATAATCCCTTACATAGTAGTTGTTAACTTCTATGTTTGATGTTAGTTATTGTTTAGCTTCGATTCATGCGGTTAGTCGATGTTTAGCATATAAACAAGATCGTTTTTCATATTTCCGCCTCCCCGCAAGTCATGGGGTGTTGTACATCGACTTACAGTGGTATCAGAGCCTCGCTAAACAATAAATAACTTACTTGCAAATTTGTATGAATTTCGAACGGAAAAAACGAAACCGGAAAAGCCCGAAATCACAAGTTTCTGTCAATTTTTAAATGAAGTCCAAAAATTTTTCAGGGATGTTCAGAAAGCTTGAAAAGACAGTAGAAGAACACCCAAGAAAATTGGGCCCCTGAATCGCCTGAAGCGCCGCGGAACCGTGGCGGATCCCACTGATCCGCCGCGATTCCGCCGCCGAGTTGGCGATTCAGGAACCCAATTTTCCTCTGTTGCTTCTCTATGATATTTGGTATTTTCTTGAAGTTTTTATTTTTGCTCAGGTTTCAGATTTACAGAGAAGTATTGGAGCAAAATTAAAAGTGTTTAATCGATCGAAATTATACAGTATTTGCTTGTTGGATTATATCTGTGTTTGTATAAAGTGTTCGTAAACCTCCCCTAATTGCTAGTATGTCGGTTGGCAGGGGGTTGCACATTTCTGTAATGGTTTTTACTGTTTGTGGATATGAACTGTGTTGGACTGTTGTGATGTATAGCCGGGGTTTTGTGATGGGTTATTATTTAATTCATTTGATGTAAATGTAATTTGTTGTAATATTATTTTGCGGGGCACATCCAGGTTGCGGTTGTAGCCACCGTTGTATTATTTCATTTTACTGTTTTTGCTCCTAGGACAGACCCAAGGTGGGGTGCACAAACTGCCGGGCGGGTAGTTTGCCGTACCCGTTGGGGTCTTGGGTGGGGTAATGGCTATTCATCACAACTGTGTAATCCGTCTTTTGTTGCAGGCTCAAAACAAACACGGATTGCTTGCAAATCCAATAAAGTTCATCTGTGATCTGGAATGCCTATTAGTGCGTCTGACGAATGTACAATATCTATATATGATAGCTGTTTAGACGTCACTTATGTTTTACACCCGCGCTAGCCCAGCCCCCGCTCTGTCGTTAGTTAAGTAACCTAACGGGTGATGACGGGACCCCGTGGCGAATGCGGATGGCATAAGAGGACGTTGTATTTTCGTTGTTTTCTGCAATGATAGGTTAATGATGGGACGCATTATTTATAATGCAAAGAAAATAAACCAAAATGTTTAATCGTTGGAACAATTTAAAAGAAACCACTCGGTTAATTTTAAAAACAGATATTTTTAAATGCGGAGCTTTAACCACTCCTTTTAAAAGCTATCAGGTTCCTTCGGTTATATCAAGTTCACTACGTTCACGGTTTCGCCAAAACCATTCGTAGCCCTCCGTCATTTCATCTGGGTATTCAGTAGTATTCAAGCTATGTATTTTGACCTAACGCCAAGGCATAGTGTTTGGTAGCTACTGGGTATTCATTTGTTGCATAGATAGATGAGTTAGTTTGGGACAGTCGTATTATCATTTTGGCCGAACGTCAAGGATATATACGGATGGGTTCAAATTGACAAGATAATGATGGGTAGAACTTGACATGTGACTTATGATATTTTGACCTAACGCCAAGGTCATAAGAGCATGGGGCAAAAATATATATCGGGAATTTCTAAAGAAACTGAAATTTGCAAAGAGTTGCATACCATTTGGAGTTTGATGAATGTTGGTAGGATTCCTTCAACATTATCATACAATGATATTTGGATCCCGATCCTACTGTGAGTATATGCTACTTATCAGGATATTCGTCACTTAACGATCAATGCTATAAACCAAGTAGGTGTCAAGAAAGGTGTCAGCGGGGTTACGCCCCCAGAGAAAAGAGGTTATTTAATTAAGGAACTTCGCGAAAGCGTTGGAAAACCTCCCTCGAAGTATCGACACTAGCCTGGCTGAACGGTTAAGCAAGAATTGTACGGTGAGAATAGTCCTGGCTAATTCTTCTTTTATGGTTTGAGGAAGGATTCGAGAAACAGTGGGAGCCATCCAGTTTAGATAAACTAAAAACCACTCTAAACTTGCAAGAGCATCATGCTAAAGAGTTTTCTTCTCTCTCTCCTATTTGCAGCGACCCTGAAAATGACTGGACTTAAGTTACTTTTAGAGAAAAATATACTGACAGGGCCAAACTATAAAGATTGGATGCGGAATGTCAAAATGGCTTTGACCTATGACAAACTGGGGTACGTCCTCACCGCTACGGCACCTGCTGTCCCTGGTCCCAAATCCAGTAATGCGGATAAGGAAATCCGCAAAACCTGGGATTTAGATTGCGCGAAAGCCAAGTGCATCGTGCTTGCCTCGATGAACAATGAACATCAGAGGAGGCACGAGGATATGAACCTAGGTGGCATATTTCTCCATACAAAGGAACTTTATGGAGAGCAATCTCGTATAGCAAGATACGAGACCTCTAAGAACTTGTTTCGAGCGAGGTTGGCTGTCGGGTCATCGGTAGGAGAACATGTCCTAAAGATGATCGGCTATATTGAAGAGCTCGCAGACCTTGGGACGACTTTGGATAATGAGCTCTATACAGACCTTATTCTCCGGTCCCTTCCTCACACCTACGCCCAGTTTATCCTAAACTTCAACATTCAAAGAAAAGAAGTTGACTTCCGGAACTCCTGAACATGTTAAGGAGTGCAGAGGGCACCTTGCAGAAGATAAGGGAAACACCCGCTATGTTTGTTAGCGGTGCATCTTCTTCCGGGTCCAAGGCTAGGGCCAAAGGAAGGAAGAAGAAGGCCGCCACCAAACCTAGAGGAGGTGTTAGTAAGGTGGGAGGGAAAGGAAAGAAAAAGTTTGCGGTACCGGTAGTGGGCCAGGATGAGTGCTTCCATTGTCACAGGAAAGGGCACTGGAAGAAAGATTGCAAGGCGTGGAACGCCAAGAACCAGGAACCGAAGCAAGCTGTGGCTTCGACTTCAGGTGTGTTTGTAATTGAGAATTGTCTGTCAATTAACTCTACTTCCTGGGTATTGGATACCGGATCAGGATCTCATATTTGCAATTCATTGCAGGCACTGAGAAACCGTAGAGTGCTGAAGGAAGGTGATATGACCCTAAAGGTTGCTAACGGAGCTAGCGTGGGAGCTGCGTCCGTCGGGGATTATCACCTAGGATTGACGAGTGGACACATTTTGGTTTTACATAACTGTTTTTTTGTACCAAGCTTAACGTGTAATATCATATCAGTTTCCTTGTTATCAAATAAAGGTTATGATTTCACGTTTGTAAGAGATGTTGTTAACATCCACCTTAATCATGGTTTGATTGGGTCTGGTACACTAAATAACGGTATATATGTTTTAAACCAACTCCAAATTTTCAATGTCCAGAACACACTTAAAAGAAAGTCTCCAGATTTAAATAAAGCTTTCTTATGGCATTGTAGACTGGGTCATATCAATGAGAGAAGGTTCACTAAGTTGCATAGAGAAGGATATTTGGACTCGTTCGAATATCAAACTTATGACACTTGTCAATCTTGTCTCAAAGGAAAGATGACAAAGACTCCATTTACTGGACAAGGAGTAAGAGCGAGCGAGCTCTTAGGACTCATACACAGTGATGTATGTGGTCCAATGTCTACGCATGCAAGAGGTGGTTTTTCCTATTTCATTACTTTCACGGATGATTACTCAAGATACGGATTCATTTATCTGATGAAACATAAATCCGAGGCTTTTGTGAAATTCCAAGAGTATAAGAATGAAGTAGAAAACCAAACCGGCAAAAGTATCAAGACACTTAGATCTGATCGAGGTGGTGAATACTTGAGTGCCGAGTTCCTAGGTTACCTAAAAGAGAAAGGAATTCTCTCTCAGCTTACTCCTCCATACACTCCACAGCACAACGGTGTATCGGAGAGACGAAATCGAACTCTATTGGATATGGTACGATCCATGATGAGTAATGCTGAGTTACCGCGATCTTTTTGGGGTTATGCGCTAGAATCAGCAGCATATCTTTTGAACATGGTTCCTACCAAGACTGTGCCTACTACTCCATATCAGATGTGGAGCGGGAAGAAACCCCATCTACAGTATATAAAGATTTGGGGATGTTCAGCTTTTGTTAAAAAGCAGCATGTGAACAAGCTCGAGGCACGATCAGTAAAGTGTAAGTTTGTGGGATATCCAAAGAACTCCAGGGGATATCTATTCTATTACGCAGAGGAACAAAAGGTTTTTGTTTCTCGTAATGCCCATTTTCTAGAACATCAGTTTTTAGAAAAGGAATCAAGTGGGAGCGAAATAGAACTGGAAGAAATTCCAGAACCACAAACTAATACTGAAAGTTTGGTAGAACCGGTAGTTCAAGAAGAATAGGACATTCCCGCACCCCTCCGCAGGAGTAGTAGGCCGTCTCATCCGCCTGAGAGATACTACGGTTTTCTCATAGATGGGGATAGAGAGGATTGCATCATAGATGATGATGAACCTACTGACTTCCAGCAGGCCATCCAGAGCGGCGACTCGGTACGATGGCTAGATGCAATGCGGACCGAAATGGAGTCCATGTACACCAACAAAGTATGGACTTTGGACTTTGCTCCAGATGGGGTAAAACCCATAGGATGCAAATGGATCTTCAAGAAAAAGATTGGTGTAGATGGACAGGTGGAAACCTATAAGGCTAGACTTGTTGCAAAGGGTTTTCGTCAAAGACCTGGTTTGGACTATGACGAAACTTTTTTCCAGTGGCTATGCTCAAATCCATTCGGGTCCTTCTTGCTATTGCTGCCTTCCATGATTATAAAATTTGGCAGATGGACGTAAAGACGGCTTTTCTGAATGGAAATTTAGAAGAGTGCGTCGATATGGATCAGCCAGAGGGTTTCAATCAGAGTGGGAGCAGCGGGAAAGTATCCAAGCTGCTTAAATCCATTTATGGACTAAAGCAGGCATCGCGGAGTTGGAACATCTGTTTTGATGAGACAGTCAAAGAAAATGACTTTATCAAAAATCCAGATGAACCGTGCATATATAGTAAAGTTGTAGCAAGAAGTGTCGTATTCCTCGTCTTGTACGTGGATGACATTCTATTGATAGGAAATGACATTCCTATGCTACAATCTGTCAAAGGATTCTTGTCACACAGGTTCTCCATGAAAGACCTGGGTGATGCCTCTTACATTCTGGGGATCCGGATCTATCGTGATAGATCCAAGAGGATGCTGGGACTTTCGCAGTCCAGGTATATCGACACTGTACTGAAAAGATTCAGTATGGAAGATTCTAAGCGCGGTAATCTACCGGCTTGTCACGGAATCACCCTCTCCAAAGAGATGTCTCCCAAGACTGATTTGGAAAGGGAACGCATGTCTATTATACCCTACGCTTCTGCGGTAGGCTCTATAATGTATGCGATGTTGTGCACCAGACCAGATGTAGCTTACGCACTGAGCGTGGTAAGCCGGTATCAGTCAGACCCAAGGTAGAAGCACTGGATAGCAGTAAAGAACATTCTCAAGTACCTGAGAAGGACTAAGGAGATGTTCTTGGTTTACGGCGGAAAAGACCTCAGGTTGGAGGCCTTTGCTGATTCCGGCTTCCAGAGTGATAAGGACGATTCCAAGTCCATGTCGGGTTATGTCTTTACCCTCAATGGAGGGGCGGTGTGCTGGAAGAGCTCCAAGCAGGACACCGTTGCTGACTCAACGATGGAAGCGGAGTATATAGCTGCTTGCGATGCCGCAAAAGAAGCAGTCTGGATGAAGAAGTTCCTAACAGAACTTCAGGTGGTTCCTACCATAGTTGATCCAATACCTCTGTATTGCGACAACAACGGAGCTATAGCTTTAGCAAAGGAACCAAGGTCCCATCAGAAGTCCAGACACATCTTAAGGCGGTATCACCTGATCAGGGAGATCATTGATCGTCAGGAGATCGAGGTTCGGAGAGTTGCTTCTGAAGAGAACATTGCTGATCCATTCACAAAGGCCCTACCTCAGATTCAGTTCGAGAGGCTACTCGAGATCATCGGCCTTCGATATGCCAGTACATGGCCCTAGTGCAAGTGGGAGATTGTTAGTGTATATGCCCTAGGGGCTATTATTGTATCATACTAGTTTGTATATTACTTAATGGAAGCTTGGGATATTCACATGTATATAACAGTCTTGCTAAATATGGTAGTATGCTACTTGGTTTTTTCTATCTTAATATGTGAGTATACGTATTGATAGAGCTCTTAGGATCTTGCTTGACTACCAGCGTTGTGATGGCAGTCACACTAGTGGGGGCTGGGTAGTCTACAAGCACATCCTTATTCAGGTCCCTAGTCGTTGGATTATGGAGACAGGGCATCGATACTCCGGAGTAGACTAGTGTGTACGCTTCTCATCCCAGTTGGGGAGATGGTCTGTCCCACAGCCGTCAGTACGTCGTACTGGAGATAGTATGCAGGTGCTCGTTAGGTTACGGGTACACCGGACAGGACTCACAGGGAACTGTTGGTTGGTTTTATACCAGTCGTCAGTGAACAGTTCCCAGGTGACATGAGTACAGCATAGTCCGCAGACTTGACACTGCTACTTTGCCTCGAGTGTGTCCCACTGTTCTTAGATTGCTACCCTACCACGGCTCAAAGGAGTCGTGCAAACAGGTAGCAGTTGGGTGCAGTCCCGAGCACTTGGAGGCAGTGGCGGTTAGACAGGATTCGTCTCTCCCGGTATTGGGAGTTGATATCGCGCTGTGTCAGAGAGCCATTACGCAAAGTCCCTGGCCAGGGCAAGCGAGATTTGCTGGTAGGTTCCAGTAGTTTCTCAGGGTGTAATGGGCTTCCCTCCGACACGACTTATACCGCTATTAGGGGACTGACGCTTGCCGCCCCCTAGGCCCGATATGCGATAGTCTTAGACGAACGGACCGGACTGTATGGAGATTGTCACATCAGACTCAGTAGGAGTTCGGATGGGTTTCCTCATCGGCCTTCTTATCGACATCTACCTGGGGACCGTTACGTACAGCTAGTGCCGCTTGCGGTCTGTGGTTAAACCCACTGCCAGCGTAGCAGTCGAGTCTCTAGAGTCCCACACAGAGAGTTTCCCTACTCCAGGCGAAACGATATAGAGGTCGTATGGTTTTACGACAAGGGTTCGGACGCATACGTGTGTTTACGCACGTACGACTTTCAGACAGTTTTTACCAGTCGGATTTGGTTTAAGCCAGTTACTGGTATCCGGTTATTGGATTTATACAGTCTAAAGTTTTTCCGTATTTTTGCGGAAAGGAGGGGCGTTCTCGTAATTGTGCGAGAAGCTTCTAGAAGGTGGTGACTAAGGAGGTTTAGGTGGCATATACAATGAATGTGATTAGTGAGTCATATGGATGATTCATCCATGTCATTAATGCATCATAAATGCTTAATGACTCATGGAGATGAATCATCACTAGATATTATCAAGTATGGTTGTTAAATTGATTTATTTTCTTTTCTTGATAAAAAGAAATGCTTGATATATATTATCATAACTCATTATTCTCAATTCATTATTATCTTCACCTTCTCTCTCCTCAAGCTCTCCCTCTTAAAACCCTAATCCTCCCCTCTCATGTGTTGAGTACAAGGATTAGTTAGACTTATTAAACCATAACCCTCACTCTATTTCACCTAGCTTCTTTGATTAGCACTTAAAGAAGTTTAGTTGCCTCAAGTTTAGAGGCTAAGCTTGGAGTAAAGCTCTCGGGTGGATCGTCTACTACTTCGAGAAGGCCGAGGAGGAGGTGGAGTTCGTAAAGACGAAGGACACGGTTCTTTAGGTATAATCCCTTTACATAGTAGTTGTTAACTTCTATGTTTGATGTTAGTTATCGTTTAGCTTCGATTCATGCGGTTAGTCGATGTTTAGCATATAAACAAGATCGTTTTTCATATTTCCGCCTCCCCGCAAGTCGTGGGGTGTTGTACATCGACTTACACTTCCAACATACCGTCCTTTCACTGAGGGTAAAGACAATGCCTGCGACTGATATTCAGTCGTCCTTATCACCCTGAAACCTTTCCAGTGATTCTCCCCAGGATCGATTGATACCATCTCACTAAACCTAGTGAGAACCCTAACATCCATTTAGATCTATCTCATAGATCCAAATCCCAGGATTTAGGAGGTATCACCTTTATCCTATTCGAGAATCCTTGTGATAAGAGGAGATTAACCGTGTGTAGTATAGGAAACTCATTTCCTATCAAGAGTGTGTTGTCCACGTATAATACGAGGATAACCACCTTACTCTCTACTACCTTTTTGTATATACAAGGTTCACCTACCATTTTGATGAAGTCAAACTTTTTGACTACCACATCAAAACAGATGTTCCAACTCCGCGATGCCTGCTTTATTCTGTAAAGCAACTTGCACACGTTTCCGCTGCTCCCACTGTTTACGAAGCCCTCTGGCTGTGTTCTTATAGACGTTCTCTTCTAAATCATTATTTAGAAAAGCATTCATGACACCCAACCACCAGATATCGTAGTCATGGTATGTAGCAATGGCAAGTAGGATCCGGATGGACTTAAGCATATCCACTGGAAAAGGTTTCATCATTATCCACGCCTGGTCGATGACGAAAACCTTTTAACAAGTCTAGCTTTGAAAGTCTCAACTTTTCCATCTACACCAAGTAATCTTCTCAAGATATACTTGCTCCTGATGGGGATTTAACCCTTCAGATATAGCAACCAAAGTCCATACTTTGTTGGTGTACATGGATTCCATCTCAGATCGCTAAGCATCCAGCCATTCTTACAGAGTCCCTACTCTCGATGACCTGCTCGAAACTAGTTGGGTCATCATCTTATGATGCATTCCTCGCTCCCACTGTCATCGAGAAACCGAAGTATCTCTCAGGCGGCTGAGGAACCCTACCAGATCGGCGGAGAGGCTGAGGTTCATCGGGGACTATTGAATCCTTTGGTTCTGTCAAATCATCAGCTGCAGTTTTGAATAGCTGGAACCTTTCCAGTTCTACAGAACTGACCTTGCCTCAATCTTGTCCGGATTTTGCTTTTGACATAGGTCGGACAATCCCAAATCTTAACTTACTTAAGAGATGGGCTCTTCCCATACCATATCTCATATGGAGTGGTAGGCACTGATTTGACTGGAATTCAATTAAATAGGTATGCAGCTTCTCAAGTGCACAACCCCAAAAGGAAATAGGTAACTCAGTAGTACTCATCATAGAGCACACCATATCTAATATGGTGCATTGCTCCGCCCCGATACGCCTACGTGCTGTGGTGTATACGGAGGAGTAATGCTGAGAGAGAATCTCATTATCCTTTAGAATAGTCCATGAATTCCATGCACAAGTATTCTCCTCCCTGATCTCATTATAGGACATAATACTTATACCCGTATTTTGGTTCTCTACTTCTAACTTATATTCTGTGAATATCTCAAAAGTTTCGGACTTATGTTTCAACAGGAACATATGGCTGAATCTTGAGAAATTATCAGAGAATGTAATGAAGTACAAAGAACCGGTCCTGGCATGTGCAGACAGGGGACCTTACATACATCATCATGTATCAGTCCCAAGAGTTTACTAACTCTTTCTCTGTTTCCAATAAACAGAGCTATAGTCATCTAATCTTTGTGACATGATTGGCAAGTTTCACAAGATGTAAATTCAAACTGATTTAAATATGCATCTAAATGTAACTTTAGCCAGTTGGGTCGCATTGATATGACCTAGTCTACAATACCTCAAGAAGGATTCGTTCATTTCTGAACTCTTCCTCTTGTGTGTGTTCTGTATACTAGGAACTGTAGTTTGATTTAGAACGTCAATGCTTTTAGATAACGTGCCTGAACCGATCAATTTTTGAAATAGGAAATGTTCAAAACATTATCCAACAATACAAAATTTTATCATTTCTTTACTAATAAAGAGACTGATATGATTTTGTATGTCAGGTTCGGTATTGTTGGGGTAAAAATTTACACCCCGGTTGACCGAGTCAAAGTCAAGGTCAACCACCAAGCTAGGTGGGCCCAAGCCCGGGTCAAGTGGGCCCATGCCCAGGTCGAGTCCGAAACATGAAGCGGCCGACCCTCCCCATGCTAAATATAAATCATGTCATAAATAATTTTTATGTAATTTTTTATGCATGAATGTAAACAAAATGGGCATAAAGCCAATATTTTGTAAGCCCATGGCTTATGTGCAAAAATGAAATGGCACATGAGCCATGGGATGGCAAAATGCCATTTTGTGAAGCCCAAAGGGCTATGTGTAAAATGTATGGCCTATAAAGGCAAAGATAATGAAAATATCTAAAAAAAACTTTTTCTCTCTCTAAAAAAGTTTCCAGATCTGAGATCTATTCTTCTTCTTCAAGGTTCCAAAACCTTCTTCTTTCTCTTGAATTAAATCAAGAGTTTTACTCTTCTTTTTATAAAACAAATTAGTTTTTCACCACAAAACCCACAAAGGGGAACTTGGATCTGTCATCAGATCTTAAAAAGGAGAGATTTTGAGATTTCACATCTCTTGATCTTCAAGATCCAGCAAGCAACAGGAGGAAGAAGAAGAACCACTTCCATTAAACCCAGAACACATTCAGGAGCCCGACTCCTCTCTGATTTCTCTTTGAGAAATCTTTTTTCAGGCTAAAAGCCTCTTGTCCTCTCCAGCGCGCAGCGCAAGTGCGCAAAGCGCCCGCGTGCCGACACGTGGCGCGCGCGCTTGCGCACCTGCGCGCTTGCGCAAGTGCGCAAAGCGCCCGCGTGCCGACACGTGGCGCACGCGCTTGCGCAAGTGCGCAAAGCGCCCGCGTGCCGACACGTGGCGCGTGCGCTTGCTTGCGCACCTGCGCGCTTGCGCAAGTGCGCAAAGCGCCCGCGTGCCGACACGTGGCGCGCGCGCTTGCTTGCACACCTGCGAGCAACGCGCATTGCGCAAAGCGCCCGCGTGCCGACACGTGGCGCGTGCGCGCGCTTGCGCACCTGCGCGCAGCGCTTTTGCGCAAAGGGCCCACATGCCGACACGTGGCGCGCGCGCTTGCGCGCAGCGCTCATGCGCAAAGCGCCC
Source organism: Agapanthus africanus (assembly GCA_030015575.1). Taxonomy (NCBI): domain Eukaryota; kingdom Viridiplantae; phylum Streptophyta; class Magnoliopsida; order Asparagales; family Amaryllidaceae; genus Agapanthus; species Agapanthus africanus. Next base: position 331,858,690 of record CM057346.1, on the reverse strand, counting down.
ACGTGCCGACACGTGGCACGCGCGCTTGCGCCTGAGCGCACAACACCTACGCGCACAGCGCCCAAGGTGCTGCCCCACGCATCCTTTGGATGCATTTTCCCCTTTATTTATATATATATGTGTATATATACATTTGTATACAAATGTACACATACACATACTCCGCAACATTCTCCCCCTCCAAAAAATTTTCGGGCCGGAGCACTGCCCCGAACCCCGCAAGGGGGCTGCTAGCCTCCTTGACCCTCAGCCTGCTATCCGGGTAGCGGGACCCCCGTAAAAACTCTGCGTGGCTCCCGATATATCCAAAACCCCCCTTTCAAAACAAAACACACGTACACTGCACATTGAGTTCGCATGACCAGTTTAACCCGTTAATCGGAGGTTCCCTCACCCCAAAGGCGAGGGGTAATTAACGGCAGCTTAGTCCGCGGCTGCCGGAGATTCGGATCCCCACAATCATTAAACCCCCGCCTACCCTAGGCAGGGGGAATCTGTAGTATACGCCTGACAAGCGCGCGCGTATTCCCATCTCAATGGGGTGACGAAAAACACCCTACAGGTTCTGGCACGCCCGGTGGGACCAATCTCTCCTCCCATATTTCGGGTTAAGCGTTCATGCGAACTCAATCAATATACATACCTATATTTATACTAAAAATAATGCTTTTTTCATGCAGGATTTTCAAGCGATCACCTTTCAACAATGTCTCCGAAGATGAACTCAGCTCCCGTCTCCTACACAATGAAGATAGACTCCAGGACGGTCCTCCCGGCCAGTCTCGGGCGACAATGGGAGGAGCCGCTGCTACCATTCGGCTCTATTCTGTTCATGCCAGTTGGAGCCATCCCAGCTCCTCAAGCCCCGGTGGCAGACAAACCGGTCTCGAAAGGCAGGAGACCAAATGTGGTGATCTCAAGGGCGCCCCAACCCAAACGCAAGTCGGTGTCTGAATGATTTTCCTTGGCCCCAGCTAGGGGCAAGGCCATCAACACCAATAAAGCTACAACGCGTCCTGAGCAAGCTCCAGCGGTGCCCTTGACCACTGCTCGATCGGGTGTCTTCTCTAAGCTCCCCTCTGATCAACTCACAATGGCTTCCCGGGTAGCAGATGCCGGCCAAGCCTTCAAAATCGAGAAGCTGAGGGAGAAAAGGCTCAGATATAGAGCCAACAAAAGGGCTAGGGCTACTGCCAGGCTAAACCTCATGAGGTTCGAAGAACAGGGTTACCCCGCCAAAGATGAGGGGATGGCTGAATGTGTTATCCACACTGTCTACGTGGTGGGCACGCGCAGCAAGAGCAAGGACGGGGCTACCACATCTCAAATCCAATCTGGCTTTAATGTGGTTGCCACTTCCCAAGAACAGCCGCCTCCGCTGGATGATGAAAACCCTCTCGATGAGGCTGATAGGCAGAGGGAGCCCTCAATTCATGAGGAGTCAGGCTCGGAAAGCGAAGATGAGCCAACTTTCCGTCCTAAGACCACAGAGCAGCAACTTCTCCAAGAGCTCCGAAAACAGCTCAGAAGCAAAGATAAGGAGATGGCCAAGCTCTACTCAAAGATCGACGACTTGACAAATGTCGTCTTACGGCTTACGGCCCAACTTGCCTCTCAGCCGCCCAATCAAGCACAGGGCTCAGCTCATGAACCGGGAAATGGTGTCCCAAAGCAACCGACGCCTATTCCCTCAAATCCAAAAGTGGGCGGACCTCATGAAAGTCAATCGCATCCTATCTCAGGAAATTTCTTGGCTACCGATGACAGTAGCCCGCTAACTCAAGATCAAATTATGGATTTGGTTGCCAGCAAAGTCAAAACATTGGTGGCCGAAGCCGAAGCGCAAAAAGATATCAGCAGTAGTGGGAGACCATATCCTGCTCAGTATGATCTGGTGGAATTCCCTAGCGGCTATGTCATCCCCAAATTCGGAAGATTCGATGGGACGGGAAACGCGAATCAGCACATCGCCCACTTCAAAGCCTCATGCGGGAATACTGGGGGCAACGATGCGCTTCTCCTCTGCCAGTTCGTTAATAGCTTGACCGATGTTGCTTTCGACTGGTACGCGAGCATACCGGATGGCTTCGTTACTACTTTCGTCCAAATGGAATCTTTGTTTCGACAAAGGTTCATGAGCGTCAGCGATAAGATCACCATTGCCGAGCTCGTAAGGACCAAGCCCAAGAACAATGAAAGCAGCACGGATTTTATAACCCGATGGCGCAATCTCTCCGTCAAATGTGAACCACCGATAGAGCAGGACCAATCTGTCAGTCTCCTCGTCGGAAATCTCAACAATTGGATGGCCCCGTTTCTATGCACCGCGGGTCTCAAAACATTCCAAGAGCTGACCAGGAAAGTTCAGATGCTGGAGCGCTCAAAGCAGGAGTCCTCCTCGGATTCCTAAAATAACAATAGGTCATGGAGAAACCGAAAGGACGATAATCGCAAAGGCAGAGATCCCGACGATTCTGAATCTTTCAATGCTTCGGCTAACCGAAATAAGCAAGGGTTGAGCGGGCCTAATGCCAACCAGCTTCGGAAGCCAATGTTCGGAGGGGGGGAGAATCTCCACTGAAAGAGAAGCTGGATAAGGTCTATTCCTTCAGAAGGGACAAAATCCGTAAAATATTCAAAGACGCCCTGAAGAACGGTCTACAACTGCCAGAGTCAAAAAGACCGCAGGAAGCGAATAGGACCGACGACCCCAAATACTGTCCCTATCACAGAGTGATAGGCCATGCCATTGAGGACTGCTTCGTCTTCAAAGATTGGGTCGAAAAGCAATACAAGGCAGGAGAGATAGAACTGTCCAAAGGCGTGTTAACAAACAGTCAAGCTGCAACCGCCAATTTCATACAAACGGAGACCGAAGTTCTTTGTGAAACCGATTCTCTCAGGCATCTGCCTTTCTCTGAAAACAATCGACCGCCACGTCATTAAACTGGGAACAATCGACCTCTAAGTCGTTAAATTGGAAATGTAAAAAAAAAATGTAAATAAAAAAAAATGTGTAAATAAAAGAAAAATAAAGAAAAGCCGAAATGATGGGGCAACTCGCAATAAAAATCAGCGAGTAAAAATGAAAATGAAAATAAAGCCGAAATGATGGGGCAACTCGCAATAAAAATCAGCGAGTAAAAATGAAAATGAAAATAAAGCCGAAATGATGGGGCAACCGCGAATAAATAGCCGAAATGATAGGGCAATCGCGACCTTCGCGAGAAGAAAAGCTGAAATGATAGAGCAATCGCGGTAAAACAAAAACAAAAAAAAAACAACAAAACAAAGCAATGGTGAATGATGAGTCGCTCTTGGTACCATATTCCAGTGTAGCGATACTGACGCCAACAAAAATTCAAATTTCCAAAATTCTCCCAGCCCTACGGCCAGTCCCCAAATTGACTACCGTATACAATCCACGGGCTCAAATAATTCTCAGCATACCCATGCCCCACCGCAACCACCAGTTACGCGGCTGGTCTCTGCCTTTGGAATTATGCTTCATTGGAAAGACCCACTCATGTGTCCTCACGATGCATGAGGAGAACAAACCTTCGTGAGATCCTTACGACTCACCAAGGAAAAACACACTTAGGAGTCCTCACGACTCATAAGGAGAAAATACACCTGCGGGATCCTTACGACTCGTAGGGAGAAAATGCTTTTATGGGACCCTCACGGCCCATAAAATTGAAAAGTCTTAGGTGATAGGGATCCAAACCTGTCTCCTAAGCCATCGCTCCCCATACCCCAAAAGGCGAATGATGAGTCGCTCCTGGTACCATATTCCAGTGCAGCGATGCAGACGCCAACCCAAATTCCAAATCCCATACCCCAGTGGCGAATGATGAGTCGCTCCTGGTACCATATTCTAGTGCAGCGATGCAGACGCCGACAAAATCTCGAAATATTTTTTTTCTTCTTTCGGCCCTACGGTCTGGATCATACATCCTGCAAAACCGTATACAATCCACGGGCGTAAAACGATCCCAATCTCTCCCAAGTCCTCCCGGGGCAAATGATGAGTTGCTCATGGCATTATTCCAGTGCAGCAATGCAGATGCCAAACGAAAAAAAAACCAAATCCAAATCCTCTCGGGGCACATGATGAGTTGCTCCTGGGATTATTCCAGTGCAGCAATGCAGATGCCAAACAAACCAAATCCAAATCCTCTCGGGGCACATGATGAGTTGCTCCTGGCATTATTCCAGTGCAGCAATGCAGATGCCAAATAAAAACCCCAATTCCCAAATCCTCTCATGACAAATGATGATTCGCTCCTGGTACCATATTCCAGTGTAGCGATGCTGATGTCAACCCAAATCAAATCAAACCAACAACCTCTACGGCGGAATCATGCGCTGTCCCAGAATTTACCCCGTGTCGAAATCATGCTTCGCCTCGGTATACCTGCCTTCCCTGTCGGAATTATGCTTCGGCTCGGAATCAACCAACGACCTCCTCGTCGGAATTATGCTCCGCCTCGGAATCAAGTCAACCAGCAAGCTCCCTGTCGGAATTATGCTTCGGCTTGGAATCAACCAACAACCTCCTCGTCGGAATTATGCTCCGCCTCGGAATCAAGTCAACCAGCAAGCTCCCTGTCGGAATTATGCTTCGGCTCGGAATCAACCAACGACCTCCTCGTCGGAATTATGCTCCGCCTCGGAATCAAGTCAACCAGCAAGCCCTGCGTCGGAATTATGCTTAGTCTCAGAATGCACCCCGTGTCGAAATGATGCTTCGCCTCGGTGTACCTGCCTTCCCTGTCGAAATTATGCTTCGTCTCGGAATCAAGTTAGCCAACAAGTTCTGTGCCGGAATCATGCTCCGTCTCAGAATATATCCCGTGTCGAAATCAATGCTTCGCCTCGGAATATTTGCCTTCCTTGTCGGAATTATACTTCGCCTAGGAATTTACCTCTGCATCGAAATCATGCTTCGGTCAGAATGTCTGCGGCACTTCGGAATGATGCTCTGTACCCCTGGAATCATGCTCCGCTCTTCGGAAAGATGCTCCGAACTCTGGAATCATGCTCCGCCCTTCGGAACGATGCTCCGAATCCTGGAATTATGCTCCGCTCTTCGGAATGATGCTCCGAACCCTGGAATCATGCTCCGCTCATCGGAATGATGCTCCGATCCCCCGGAATGATGCTCCGATCCGTGGAATTATGCTCCGCAAATCGGAATGATGCTCCGATCCGTGGAATTATGCTCCACAAATCGGAATGATGCTCCGATCCCTGGAATTATGCTCCGCAGATCGGAATGATGCTCCGATCCCCTGGAATTATGCTCCGCTCTTCGGAAAGATGCTCCGAACTCTGGAATCATGCTCCACCCATCGGAATGATGCTCCGATCCCCTGAAATTATGCTCCGCTCTTCGGAACGATGCTCTGATCTCTGGAATTATGCTCCGCGAATCAGAATGATGCTCCGATCCCCTGAAATTATGCTCCGCTCTTCGGAACGATGCTCTGATCTCTGGAATTATGCTCCGCGAATCAGAATGATGCTCCGATCCCCGGGAATCATGCCCCCTGGGATGATGTTCCGCCCCTGGAATGATGTTCTAACTCGAAGTCCAACTTCAAGATCCATCAATTTCATGCACACAACTTAAATGGGCGGTGTGCATTTATTGATGGGGGGCAATTTGTTGGGGTAAAAATTTACACCCCGGTTGACCGAGTCAAAGTCAAGGTCAACCACCAAGCTAGGTGGGCCCAAGCCCGGGTCAAGTGGGCCCATGCCCAGGTCGAGTCCGAAACATGAAGCGGCCGACCCTCCCCATGCTAAATATAAATCATGTCATAAATAATTTTTATGTAATTTTTTATGCATGAATGTAAACAAAATGGGCATAAAGCCAATATTTTGTAAGCCCATGGCTTATGTGCAAAAATGAAATGGCACATGAGCCATGGGATGGCAAAATGCCATTTTGTGAAGCCCAAAGGGCTATGTGTAAAATGTATGGCCTATAAAGGCAAAGATAATGAAAATATCTAAAAAAAACTTTTTCTCTCTCTAAAAAAGTTTCCAGATCTGAGATCTATTTTTCTTCTTCAAGGTTCCAAAACCTTCTTCTTTCTCTTGAATTAAATCAAGAGTTTTACGCTTCTTTTTATAAAACAAATTAGTTTTTCACCACAAAACCCACAAAGGGAAACTTGGATCTGTCATCAGATCTTAAAAAGGAGAGATTTTGAGATTTCACATCTCTTGATCTTCAAGATCCAGCAAGCAACAGGAGGAAGAAGAAGAACCACTTCCATTAAACCCAGAACACATTCAGGAGCCCGACTCCTCTCTGATTTCTCTTTGAGAAATCTTTTTTCAGGCTAAAAGCCTCTTGTCCTCTCCAGCGCGCAGCGCAAGTGCGCAAAGCGCCCGCGTGCCGACACGTGGCGCGCGCGCTTGCGCACCTGCGCGCTTGCGCACGTGCGCAAAGCGCCCGCGTGCCGACACGTGGAGCGCGCGCTTGCGCAAGTGCGCAAAGCGCCCGCGTGCCGACACGTGGCGAGCGCGCTTGCTTGCACACCTGCGCGCTTGCGCAAGTGCGCAAAGCGCCCGCGTGCCGACACGTGGCGCGCGCGCTTGCTTGCACACCTGCGCGCAACGCGCATTGCGCAAAGCGCCCGCGTGCCGACACGTGGCGCGCGCTTGCTTGCGCACCTGCGCGCAACGCGCTCTTGCGCAAAGCGCCCGCGTGCCGACACGTGGCGCGCGCGCTTGCGCACCTGCGCGCAGCGCTCTTGCGCAAAGCGCCCGCGTGCCGACACGTGGCGCGCGCGCTTGCGCCTGAGCGCACAACACCTATGCGCACAGCGCCCAAGGTGCTGCCCCACGTATCCTTTGGATGCCTTTTCCCCTTTATTTATATATATATGTGTATATATATATTTGTATACAAATGTACACATACACATACTCCGCAACATTCTCCCCCTCCAAAAAATTTTCGGGCCGGGGCGCTGCCCCGAACCCCGCAAGGGGGCTGCTAGCCCCCTTGACCCCCAGCCCGCTATCCGGGTAGCGAGACCCCCGTAAAAACTCTGCGTGGCTCCCGATATATCCAAAACCCCCCTTTCAAAACAAAACACACGTACACTGCACATTGAATTCGCATGACCAGTTTAAACCGTTAATCGGAGGTTCCCCCGCCCCAAAGGCGAGGGGTAATTAACGGCAGCTTAGTCCGTGGCTGCCGGAGATTCGGATCCCCACAATCATTAAACCCCCGCCTACCCTAGGCAGGGGGAATCTGTAGTATACGCCTGACAAGCGCGCGCGTATTCCCATCTCAATGGGGTGACGAAAAACACCCTACAGGTATCTAATAACATTTGTTCAGAATCAATGTATTTGTAATATAGGGTGACAGTGACCAACAGACTTGGCTGCAACACTTGCACCGTTTTCTATCTCATGAAACTTATCATCCGTTCTCAGTTCTCTACCTTTCTGTAGCCCATGTAACGATTACATTTGCGGGATCCTGATCTGGTATCTAATACCTAGGACGTAGAGGACATTGAGAAACAGTTCTTTATAATGAACACACCCGAAGGAGATGCATCATATGCACTTTCTTCGTTTGGGCAGCATGGGAATCCTGGTATTCCCCTATTTCCTGCTCTGTCTTATAACAATTATAAGTTGGAGCGGGACCAACGTTCCCCAGCTCAGTATAACAAGCGGGTTCGGTCAATACTTCTATATTATTATCTTGATTAAGGCGTGATATGGTCGCTACCTGGAGAGAGAGAGAAGAAAACACTCTGCGTGCGCTCTTGCAAGATTAGATTGGTTATATATTTTATCTAATCAGGATGGCTCCCACTGTTTTTATCAAATTTTCCTTCAAACCTTAAAAGGAAAGACTAGCTGGGATTAATTACACTCTACAAGTTTGCCAATCTTTTAGCCAGGCCAGTGCCGGTACTTTGAGGGAGGTTCCCTGTGCTTTCGCATGGACCTAATTAAAGTAAACCTCGTTTTCCCAGGGGCGTAACCCCGTTGACACCTTTCTAGACACCTACTTGATCAGCTAATTGCAAAGTGCAAAACTCTTCCAGGAGTAACAATTACTCGCAGTGGGTATCGGGATCCAACTATCATATAGAAGGTATGCAATCTCATTGCAAATTTCAATACTTGAAACTCCGGATAAAGGTTTTTACCCCTAGCACTTATGACCTTAACTATGGTCAACAAATCATAAGCACTAGTCAAGTTCTACCCGTCATTTCGTGATTAATTAGACCCACCCACATGACCCTTAACTAAGGTCAACAAAGTCACGCGACTGTCCCAACTAATCGCATCATATGCGGTGTAGGAAGACATCACTTAGCTACCGTACACTGTGCCTTAACTATGGTCAACAAACACGGCACGAATACTAAGTACTCTACTTCCTAAAATGATGGAGGGTTGCGGATGGTTTTTATGAAAACCTTTAACGCTTTGAACTTGATCTCGTTGCGGAATCAAATGGTTTTTAAATGGAGTGTTTTTTAGGCTTTTCTAGTTTTGCTAAAGGGGTCACTCCCGGTGAAGGGATCGTCGGCCCTTTCCTCATCGAATAAGGTGCAGGATATATCATATATACCGCTGTGCAAAGCAAAAACTATAGAAGCAATCAAAAGACAAACCGAGGGTTGCAGCATCTGCCAGTTATTGCTAAAGGGGTCACTCCCAGTGAAGGGATCTCGGCCCTTTCCTTATCGAATAAGGTGCAGGATGTTCTACAAGGAACACCGCGATGCAAAGCAAGAACTGTAGCTACCTGTTTTTAAGAAATTCGATTCCACAACATCTTTTAGGTTTATTTTCTTTCATTAATCTCATTAATGAATGTCCCATCATTTAAGTCCACCCAAAAATCACAGATAAATATAACGTACACTTATGCCATCCGTATTCACCTCGATGTCCCGTCTGCACCGTTAGGTTAGGTAACTAACGCCAGAGCGAGGCAGGGCTAGCGCGGGTGTAAAACATAAGCAACGTCTATATAATATATCATATATACTATATATAATATCTATCTGAACAAATCACATGATCACATCACAGATAACGCAGCAGAAAATATCATATGAAATATTGGATATACTAGGACGTCCGTGTTTTATTTTGAGCCTGAATAAAACACGGATTCCACGGTCATGATGAATAGCCAATCCCACACCCCTAGACCCCTACGAGAGCGGCAAGCAACCCTACCAATTCTAGGGTTAGGAGACCCGGACTCGACTCCTCGAGATGATCTCCCACTGGACCCTAGAAGCCGGTTACTTGTGCTCCCCTCCTTGGGTCTATCCTAATGCGGAAAAGTAAATAATATACATCAACGGTGACATCTTCCGCAACCTGGAAGTGCCCCAATAAAAGAATATTACATACAAGTTTTTACATGAATGAAAATGAAAAACACTCATCTCACATTAAAAAACCCCGGCTATTCAAACACGACGATCCAATATAACATATTCAGCAACACATAACATCACATGACATCAACGTAAGTAAATATTCCTCATCCCAATTGTCGTTGACATATAGCAATGAAACCGGCGATATCACATATTACACTTACGGTCACAGAAAAGAAAGTGTAAAACTACAACAGTTGGAATCCGCAACCTCCTTAGACATCGCATGCCTAACCAAATGAATTCCTTAGACATCGCATGCCTAACAATTATAAACCCCGCATTTTAGTCTCATCATCGAAAACTCTTTTCAATATCAAGTCGGGCAATTCAACAAGATTCCCGACATCCAGAACGAATGCTCGTCGCAAACTTTAGTAGACGGCCGCACCCCCGATACCGTCGACGAAGTGCACTAAGGTGAAACACTGCTGCCGCGAGCACCCAAACGGATGCTTTTTGGCGACGAGGTTCTCCTATAGTCACTTGGTCAGGGCTATGGGGTGTAGCTATCTATTAAGTTTACCGGCGAGTATCCGTGCACGCAACGTGATTGCGACGGACTTTTGATCACATCAAAATCCCGTGGCAACCGATCAATTGAGACTGATGTGCTAGATTTATAACATTCAAATAATGTTGATTCCAATTATTGTATCACATTCCAGATAAATAGAAAATTTTAAACTTTCCGATCGAACAATCAAACACCCAAGTTTTCCCGAAAAGCTCAACACATGAAATAAGTTTAAAAACATCCACTTCATGCCACAGTACCAACGGTCCAGCCGTAGAAGGGTCAAGCCAACGCCTTACATGTGGCACGCCGTACTGCCCCAAACCCTAAGGTTCAAAGGGCAGTTCAAGACGGTCACATAATCGAGTTAAGGTTTGTTGTCTTCTAGAGGGTCCATCGCGTTACTTGCACTACTTAGACGTTCTTAAACTACGGAAAAATCCAACACTTGGAAATTTCTCGTCAGGGGAAAACGTGGGTCATTCATATCCGGTCGAACCTTTTAACATGTTCTAAAATATCCAGAAAAACACAGACAAAATTAAACTTTCCGATCGAATTAACGAAATCCCAATACAACCCAGAAAACTCAACTGTTGAGTAGAAGTTAAAAATTCCCAGAAAACACAGCACTTACAGATAGGAATTACTGTGCAAACCACGTGGCAAGATTCACCACTATGGCCGCGGAACCGCCACGCAAGCCAGGGTGGGGCCGAGGTTCCGCGGCGCATTGGTCGAGTTGGGGTCACGTGTTGCACAGTAACTTCTAGAAAACCCTGCTGAATTTTTTGACAATTTTTAATTCACAAAAATCCACAATTTCAAATAATGTACAGAGAGGGGTATTCGATTAGGGTTTCGGGTTCGATCGGACTTCTAACTTCGTCTACACTTCGCCTAAAGCTCTAGCTAGGCTCTGATACCACTGTAGGGTTCCTAGGCACACTCATGAGGTTCTACAACTGATCAACTATGCCAAAATCAAATTTTTCATGTGCCAAAGAACCCTAATGCTAGATCGTTAACTAGAGGTAAGGCGAAACTAAACAAGTTAACAACTTAACTACAAGTGAAATGGGTTACAACCTTTGTAGATCCGGTCCTCCACTTCTTTAGCTCCGTGATGACGTCCCTCCGCTGCGACCATCGGGATCCTGGACTCTAGCGTTGGTTTCATCGGAGAAATGAGCGGGCTAGGTCGTTGACTTCGATGCCGAAGATAATTTACGTCGAGGCGACTCAAACTCAAGCTCCATCTTCACTAGGTCATGAAACTTGTGAAGATAACACACTCTACTACATGGCAAGTGGTAGAGAATGAAGAAATAGGAAGTGGGTTCACTTTAGAATTGGATTTCTCACTCTAAATCTCATGGCACCATTAGAGGTAGCAAGCTTTCTTCTTCTTGAAGAAGAAGAAGAAAAAAAATGATAAGAATAATGAATAAAGAATGAAACTTATCCCTTTAATTATGGTACCATGGTTAAGTTAAGCCCTCATGCTTAACTTGTGTAGAGAATTAACCAAAGAATTGGATTAAGGGTTGGGTTAACTAGGATCCTAAGGAAATGACAAAAGAAATTGACTTTCTCAAAGTTTCTTCAAGCTTCATGAAGGTTGATAACTTTGACCAAAGTCTTATTTCTTTTGTTATTTATTAGGAAATTAGTAAACCCTAATTTAACCTCATTTTGGTTTAAGTCTCATACACACAACTTGTATGTATCATCAAGCATGATACAAACATGTACACTTGCATATATCACATATAAACAATGTGCACATTCAAGTGAGAAAATCAATCTTAAGTGAACCAATACTAGTTAATGTAAAGCAATATATCAAATATATAATTATACATTAAATCATTAAATCAACACTTGATTTAACGATCCGGTCATATTGCATATAACCGACTAGTATCTAGTGTATCAATGTATCGAATCAACATTTGATTCGGTAACCCGGCTATATCTTATATAACCGTCCGATGATACAAATCGCGAGAATAGAATTCAGTATCACATACTGGTATTATTCTCGGTCCCGCACATATCTCATATGCGCTCCTATTTCGTTTCGCTTGAGCCAGGAAATCTCTGTGTAGGACTCTAAAGACCCGTCAATACGCCGGCAGTAGGTGATGATCATATCAAACACCCATAAGCCGCAAACGGTCTGCTAAACGTAACGGCCACCCGGGTATTGAGCGATCAGAAGATCAACGAGCAAGCCCGCTCACACTCCTGTGAATCCAACCAATAACACTTACCGTACAGTCCGGTCTGTTCGTCTGATATGTCGCATATCTTGCCTAAGGGTAGTAAACGTCAGACCCCAGTTGCTTGATAAGTCATGCCGATGTAAGGTCCATAACAAGCGTGAAACTACTGATAACTCTTACCAGTATATCACTGCAACCCTGGCCAGCGATTTCCAGTTATGGCCAGTCGAGCATAGCGCAACATCAACCCCCAATACGGGAGAGACGAATCCCCTCCTATCGCTCATTGCCTCCATATGAATTGGGACTGTACCCAAAAACCACCTGTTTGCATGACTCAGTAGAGCCGTGGTAGGGTGGAAATCAAAGCACAGTGGGAGACACACAAGACTCTATGACGATCTCGGGTCAACAGACTAAGCTGTACCAGTGTCACCAGAGAACTGCCATCTGACATGAGGTATAATACCATCTGGGAGTGCTCGGCGAGTCCGTTCAGTGTACCCAGTCACCACTGAGCACCCGCATACCATCTCTGATGTCAAACACCAATGGATATGGGATCATCCATCGCCCATCACATGGGTCGAGAAGATATACGCTAGTCTACTCTGGAATATCGATGCCCCGTCTCGATATTCCCACGACTAGGAACATTGAAGGATGTACTCATTGACTACTCAGGCCCCACTAGTATGATCTACATCATAGTCCTGGAAGTCGAGTACACATCCTAAGGGCTTTATCAACATGTAACAGAGAGACAGAAAATATACATGTTAAGATAACGAGCAACCAGATAGCGTACTATCATGTCGAGCAAGAAAGTCCTATCTATATATGTCCCAGCATCCACTACAATATACATCCTATATACAGTAATGGCCTCTAGGGCATACATATAACTAACACGATCCTACTGTGAGTATCTGCTACTCCTCGGGAAACTTTTCACTTAACGATAAATCAAGTAGGTGTCTAGAAAGGTGTTAGCGGGGCTACGCCCACAGGGAAAAGAAGTTATTTAATTAAGGAATTTCGCAAAAGCGTCGTAAAACCTCCCTCGAAGTACCGACACTGGCCTGGCTGAACGGTTAAGCAAGTATTGTACGGTGAGACTGATCCCGACTAATTCTTCTTTTATGGTTTGAGGAAGGATTCGAGAGACAGTGGGAGCCATCCTGTTTAGATAAACTAAAAACCAATCTAAACTTGCAAGAGTATCATGCTGAGTGTTTTCTTCTCTCTCTCTTAATTGCAGCGACCCAGTGACCAGACATAGGTTACATCTAGATAATAAAATGACTGAATCTGACTGTTATGACTGGCAAAGGTATGTCCAGATGTCCATTACCCATGACAAGTTGGGACACCTCCTAACTAATCAAACCCCTGCCGTCTCAGGACCAGTTTTCCCTGTCACGGATATTGATATCCGTAAGACATCGAAAAAAGACTGTGCGAATGCCAAGTGCCTCATGTTGGCCTCAGTTGATGGTGCATACCAGAGGCAGCACGAGAAGATGGACTCAGTTTCTATCTTCCTCCATAACAAAGATTTATATGGAGAGCAATCTCGTATCGCAAGATATGAGACCTCGAACGAATTGCTTCAAGCGAGGTTGGCTGTCGGGTCATCTGTACGGGACAACGTCCTTACAAAGACTAGCTATTTTGATGAGCTCACGGACCTGAAGACCACGTTGAAGAACGGGTCAAATACTGACTTGATTCTATAGTCTATGCCCTCTAATTATACCCTGAAGGAAACCAGGGAAGAAAGGGGAAAGGGAATGGCAAAAGTTTCGGGACTAGATGTAGTAAAAGAGGGACGTTCCTATTGTTACGGGAAAGGACATTGGCAGAAGGATTGCAGGGCTAGCAAAGCCAGTAGCCAGGATTCGAAGCATATTATGGTTTCGGCTTCGGGTGTGTTTGTAATAGAAAACTGTATGTCAATTAACCCTACTTCCTGGGTATTGGATACCGGATCAGGATCTCACATCTGTAATTCATTACAGGCTCTGAGAAACCGTAGAGTTATCAGGATAGGTGATATGACTCTCAGGGTTGCCAACGGAATGAGCGTGGACGCTGAATCCTTAGGGGAATATCACCTTGGATTGATAAGTGGGCAGATATTGATTCTGCGTAACTGTTTGTATGTACCTAGTATGGCTTGTAATATCATATCTGTATCCCTACTTTCTAAGGAAGGATATGATTTTACTTTTGTAAGCGATGTGGTTCACATCCACCTAAATCAAGTTCTGATTGGGTCAGGTACATTAGAAAACGGAATATACGTACTGAATCAAGCTCAGGTTTTCAATGTCCAGAACACACTTAAAAGAAAGTCTCCGGAATTAAATCAGGCTTTCTTATGGCATTGTAGACTGGGTCGCATCAATGAGACACGGTTAACAAAGTTACATAAAGAGAGATACTTGAATCCGTTCGAGTATCAGTCTTATGATACTTGTGAATCTTGTCTCATGGGAAAAATGACAAAGATTCCGTTCACTGGACACGGAGTAAGAGCGAGCGAGCTCTTGGGACTCATACACAGTGACGTGTGTGGTCCAATGTCTACACATGCGTGAAGTGGTTATTCATACTTCATTACTTTTACGGATGATTTCTCTAGGTATAGACATGTCTTCCTGATGAAGCATAAATCCGAGGCCTTTGAGAAATTTCGAGAATACAAGAATGAAGTTGAAAAATGTAAATTCATAAGTTTGAAGGTATGAGTTGACATGATTTAAGGTTGGAGCTCCAAGGAGGAAATTTTGTCAAATTTTTTTTTTGCATTATCTTATTGGAAAGAATGAGAAACCTTTTTTGGTATCCTATTTGTTCTAGTTATAATAGTAAAGATTACCATGAGAAAAATGGAAGCAAGAAAGGCAAAAAGATCATTGCTCATTTAAACAAAAATACAATGATATCAGACTTTTACATATATTAGTTAACAACAAAAAGGGGAAATAAATTTAGTTAGGTGATCAGCACCACCAAACCTCCGAAGAGTCGAAACAAAAGACTCAATACGCAATCTAACTCCTCTTCCTTCACCCTAGGACTCCAATGAGAGAAAATAAAACTTTCCCAAAAAGAAAATAAATAAATAAAAATGAAAATTGTGGACTTGAATGAGCCATTGATGCAAAGAATGGGTAGCAAAAAACCAAGAGGCATAATGTTTGGTTGAATGAGATTAGATGGGGGTAGTTGGGAGCTACTACTTACTCATTATCCCCCCTTTCCTCTTCAAATAGAGACTGCTAATGAAGGAGGGAAGGAAGTGGGCAGATGTCACGTGGCCCTCACCTCCAACCCAGCATTTAAACCCATTAATCCATCTCTTCCTCCTCTTTCTCTCTCATACTCTTCCTCTTCCTCTCTCCTATCCTTTCTTCCATTTGGGCACATGGGTCTCTCCCTCCCTCTGTGATCAACCCTGTCCTGATCTGGGTCTTGCTTCTTTTCAGAGATCTTGGGTCTCTGGTTGCTTCAATATTGTGTGAGTTGGGTAAAGTTTCAATCTTTATTAGTATCTTTTTTTAGGTTTTCTTTTCACAGTTGTGTGGTTTGTGTAGAGTAGAGTAAAGAGGCCTACAAGGTGTATGTTGGTTTGGGTCTCTTGAGTTTCATTTTATTATATAATTACTGGAGTCTAGAGAGAGCTTAGATGTGTTTTTCCCTTTTCAATTAAATTAGAATGGCATTGTTTTCTAGTGCTTCATACTACAATAATTTGGTTTAGTTTGACTAAATTGGTGGACGGCAAAAAAAAGGTAAGGTGAAGCAATTTGTTGTTTTTTAGTTATCAGGTGCTTTGACTGTTTAGGAAATATCATCCTTAGTTTTGGCCTCCTTTTTTTTCTCTTGTTCCAGCATTCATTTTGGTTGAGAGTTAAGTAAGTTGTAGGTGTTGTTAAGTGCTGTGTTATCGTTTGATATGCAAGTTAGCCTAGGATCCAATGACTAAAGCTTTTGGGTAAACTGGTCCTTCACTTGGAGTTGGAACTACAGCACCGGTATCCAAGAACTCCTAGGATCAAACCATCATGGATAGTTAAAGCTATGCTAGTTAACCCAATCTATTATAAGCCAGTGTTTTTGCTGGAGATGTTTTCATTTGGCCGAAAGGCCGCATTAGGGGGAGGGTTAAGTGTTAGGTTAGCTACATGTACGCAATTTCCCACAACCCAACTTAATCTTTTTCATAAAGTGATTCTTGACTGGTAATGTGATGCGAGACCAAGTTGTCATCCTTAAGTTCTTGAGAGAATGTTTTTTCAATTATATTTCAATGATAATGCCAAGTCCATGTTAAATTGCATTAGAGGAACATGGGATGCTTTCATTATATAGAATTTGGATAAGAATGCTCTGTTGGTTGGTATATTTTTATAGGTTCATCATTAGCCTGATTTGTCTGCTGTAGACAATTGCTGATTTTTGAATTCTCAAGGTTGATCCGACCTATTGACTCAAGTCAAGGCGATGGATCCCTTAGCTCCG
Organism: Agapanthus africanus; assembly: GCA_030015575.1. Lineage (NCBI taxonomy): Eukaryota > Viridiplantae > Streptophyta > Magnoliopsida > Asparagales > Amaryllidaceae > Agapanthus > Agapanthus africanus. Next base: position 331,841,960 of record CM057346.1, on the reverse strand, counting down.
TAGCGAGCGGAAGCCTCATTTCACTCGTCTCTTACTCAAAGCTCATAGGAACAGGGAACCCTTGTGTAATGGGACGTAGGCTTCAGTTGTTTTGGTACTTTTCAGCTGTTTTAGTACTTTTTCATTACGTCTTATTCTTTTTTTTAGTAAACGGTTGTTCACCGGCAGGTCAGTAGTTAAGATAGATGGCAAACAAACAAAAGTTCTCTGCGGGCGCTAGCGCTATGTTGTTCACTTTTGTCAACCTGTCAATTTTGTAATCTAATTGTTGTGCATCCTAAACTGGATTGCACTGTAGGGCTTAATGTGCTTTATGTTTGTAGATATTGTTGAGTTTGATTTAGCATTCGTCCTTTTTTTAAAAGGGAAACATTCAAGTATAGTTTATCTGACAAGGTGGCTATTTCCTTTTCTTATTATCATATTTAGGGTTCTTCTTAAGCCCCTTAAATAAGCTTCAGCATCTCCTTGTAAATTATCATGCTATGTTTTTCCTCGGTGTTTCTATGTGATTTAGATTGCTTGCTTATCAGGCTGTCTTCCTTGATGTATAATGAATGTGCAGCGAATAATTTAATCCATACATTCTTCATAATATTAGAAATTCGTTTGACATGCTCACCTTCTAAGTGCTCATATTTTTCTCATTCCCTAAAGTCATGTTCGCTTTCCTTTATAAAATTTCCCCCTTTTCTTTCTTCTCATTTCCTCATGTGTGTATTAAATAACCATGAGAATTTTTACTCGACATCCAGTAAGTTGTATATATTTGTAATATGAACTCTAATTAGGTGTCCGTGGAAAACTTTTATTGGATTCCAAGACATGGTAATTAAATTTTTTCTATTTTGCTCAGTGTTTGTTGACTATTTTATTTAATTTTGCAGTATAAATAACCTTCCATAAGCCCTAAGATCAGAGGGATTAATCATGGCAGAAATTTCGCGAACGAATGGGTTTGCAAACGGAATGGTTCAAGCCAAACACGCATCAACATTATCAGAAGTTGATGACTTCTGCAAAGCTCTCGGTGGCAAAACTCCAATTCATAGTATATTAGTGGCAAACAATGGAATGGCCGCTGTTAAATTTATGCGAAGCATCAGGACATGGGCATACGAAACCTTTGGAACCGAGAAGGCAATTCTTTTGGTAGCCATGGCGACTCCAGAAGATTTGAGGATTAATGCGGAACACATTAGAATCGCCGATCAGTTTGTGGAAGTCCCAGGCGGAACGAACAATAATAACTATGCTAATGTCCAACTCATCGTTGAGGTAATTTATTTTTAAGAAAACTATTCGGCACTTTCCATGCAGCACGAGCTCATAATTTTTCTTTCTCATTTTCGTGAATTTTAGTTAACCAAGGAATGAGATACCCGATGATGCTTGCACCATTGACATATCCGCATTTTCTTAAATTACACAAAAATTATAATAATAACTAAGGGGTTTCAGGTCTTCTAAATAATCTTCATCGAAAAGTCCTAAGAACGGTTACAAAATTTCCCACATTTATCTGTCATGAACACTTTCTATTCATCAATACTCTATTTACTGATTTTCTTTCTTTTTCGCTCTCTTATCTGGTACATGAACTAACTCATTTGTTACTGTTTATTTGAAAACTCGTTAGATGGCAGAGATAACTAGAGTTTCTGCTGTATGGCCTGGTTGGGGCCATGCATCGGAAAACCCTGAGCTTCCGGATGCCCTGAATGCAAAAGGGATAATATTTCTCGGGCCTCCTGCTAATTCAATGTCCGCATTAGGTGATAAGATCGGGTCTTCTCTAATTGCTCAAGCAGCGGGAGTACCAACACTTCCATGGAGCGGTTCACATGTAAGCATTATATATTTACTTTTCACATAATTTGAATGTAAACTTATATATTCCTAAACCCTCACTATAACTTTAGAGTTTTGGTGCAGAGATGTGGACATTAAGATCGTATCACAACATGTCCTCCCTTCCCAAGAAAAGTATGCATTTAATAAGCAGATAAAAGAAGAAAAGTATAGTTGATAAAAGCCTAGGTTTTGGCCCACAATACAAGTACTCAATCTGCAGACGTGTTAAAATATAAATAATATACCCCTCAGTCCTCATGAAAACTTTAAAGTTTTAGTGCAATGTCCGGGACTTTAGGAAATAATCACGTCACAAAATTATGTGATATATTTTTATATGTGATGATTTTCCAGGTGAAAATTCCTCCTGAAAGTTGTATGGATTCTATTCCTGATGACATTTATCGGGAGGCCTGTGTTAATAATACGGAGGATGCTCTCGCTAGTTGTCAGGTGGTCGGTTACCCTGCGATGATCAAGGCTTCTTGGGGTGGTGGGGGTAAAGGCATACGAAAGGTTTGAATCTTATCCCAATTAAAGTACAAACATTATCACATTCTATGCGCACCGACATGTTCATGTGTTGCTTATGATGAAACTGCATTTACAAATCTAAATCGGCTGTATCTATGTAAATAGGGTATATAGTGTAAAATAAAAACTTTGTAAGAAGAATAGGCAATACATTATTATCATTATCTATGTGAGTGAGGAAGGACGAAATTATATCCAGAAGTCATTGCTCGTGCTAACACGTGGACTTCTTTAACTCTAGCAGTCTAGCCCGTTCTGATTATCGTTTCATTATCCTTCCATTAATTCATAGGTTCATAATGATGATGAAGTAAGAGCATTGTTTAAACAAGTGCAAGGGGAGGTTCCAGGATCACCAATATTTATAATGAAGGTTGCATCTCAGGTGAGCCCTTTACCTCATCCTAAACTATTGCAATATTACATGATTGTTGACATATTGGACTGGATTGTTATTGTTTATATTTGTGATGGAGATTATTTCTACATTTTAACGGTTTGAAGTGGTTTAAAAAGGGGTAGCTTGGCGGCTTTCTATTCGGCATATATTGCAGGTTTCTTGCAATATTCTCCTTCACAAATATAAGCTAGAAGTGTCAAACTAATTTTGTGGCTTTCAATTCAGCATATATCGCAGGTTTCTTGCAATAATCTATGATTTATACTCTTTTAGTTGAACAATTTTCGGCATTTGTTTCCTTCTTGTAGAGCCGGCATCTAGAAGTGCAGTTACTTTGTGATGAATATGGTAATGTTGCTGCTCTTCACAGTAGAGACTGCAGTGTCCAAAGAAGGCATCAAAAGGTATGCAGTCTCAAAACTTATATACTCTAATACTATAATTTACTGATGTGTTAGGCCTTCACAATATTGCTCCTACTATGGAGTTGTTTGGTTGCGTGGAAATAGTGTTGCATGCAACAGGTGTTGCAGAAGAACTTCATTTCCCATATTTGGTTAGCACAACTTGAGATGGAGTTGGAAATGGAGTTGCAAAACACAACAAATCGAAATGCGTTGATGGCAATTATCATGGACGCCACATAAGCTCAAGCCACACATCCACATAAGCTTATCATAAGCCATGCACCCGCATAAGCTTATCATAAGACACATCCGATTTTGCAACAAATGTTGCATTCACTTGTTTTTTGGTTCAATCAAACACATATAGTGGTTTAGATTGGAAATCCAATAACAGAATTTGAAGACACCCAAACAGTGGATTTGAGATGTTTTACTTGTAGCAAAGTCTGCAGGCATGCACCAAATATTGTATTTTCTAAATTGCTACAGCCCCTATAATATGTTCTTTTTAGGATGCTGTTTCATATTGTCATCTTCAATGGTACAATGGAGTTCGATAAACCACAAGCATAAATTTTACATCATTTTGCTCTTGCTTCTGTTATTATTTTCTCATGATAACAGTGGCCATTATCATTCCACATCCTTAGCATTCATCTCATTAGAAATTTCTTTGTGGTAGATTATTGAGGAAGGACCAATTACTGTAGCCCCTCTTGAGATGGTGAAAAAGCTTGAGCAGGCAGCAAGGAGGCTTGCCAAGTGTGTTAACTATGTTGGTGCTGCCACTGTTGAGTATCTTTATAGCATGGAGACTGGTGAATACTATTTTCTAGAACTCAACCCAAGGTTACAGGTTGGCATCTTGCTTTCAATTAGTTATAGCATAAAAATATTATCTCAACTCTCACCAACAATGGGGTTTTGGTGCATAGACCCAGCTGTGATCATGTGTGTGTGTGTGTTCCCAATAAGTGTACATAATAAAAATATTCTGCTGATTTTGGCCAAAAAGGGTGCTCGACCTGCGGATGAGTGTTAGAATATAAAAAATAATTTCTTTGAACCCTCAACATAACCTGTAAGTTTTCTTGCAGCAGAAGGGATATTTAGATTGCATCAGAGCCACCCGGGTTCAAATACCACGGGGCACACATTTAAAAAGCGATGTATTAGATAAAAACAAATTACAACTGTGCAAAAAGCCCTGATTTTGGCATGCAAAAGTGCGCTCCCATGCCTGGAAATATTAACTTCACTCTCACCATAACTTTGGAGTTTCAATGTAGTGACAGGGACATTTAGACACTTAATTTGGTCAATTTTCATTGTATAAAGACTCTTTCTTGACTTCTCATTATTGGGCCTTTCAGGTGGAGCATCCAGTCACTGAATGGATAGCTGAAGTAAACTTGCCTGCGGCTCAAGTATCGGTTGGGATGGGCATCCCTCTCTGGCAAATTCCCGGTATGCACATAATCTAACATTCATAATTTGCGAATCTTTATGCTTTTAGTCTACTTATTGATGAATTATTACTCTAATTTCTTAGAAATTAGGCGGTTCTATGGGATGGACAACGGCGGAGGATATGATGCTTGGAAAAAGACATCAAAAGGCGCAACTCCATTTGATTTTGATAAAGCAGAATCTGTAAGGCCCAAAGGGCATTGTGTTGCTGTGAGGGTAACAAGTGAGGATCCAGATGATGGTTTTAAGCCTACTAGTGGAAAAGTTCAGGTTAGATTTTATATTCTTTATTATTTTAATTTGAAGGAGCGAGGCTTGGTAATTTTTTTAATGTTCACTTATATGGATTATATTGAGTTCGTTTATTGTTTTCCTTAATAATTGCAGGAGCTGAGTTTTAAAAGCAAGCCAAATGTATGGGCTTACTTCTCTGTCAAGGTATGACCTTTAGGCAATCCCATTGATATTTTCTGTTTACTTAATTGATCTGCTGATTAAAAACAATAAAGCCAAGTTTGGTCTTATCTTTTCCCAAACATATAACAAAATTTCTTGAAAGATTACCATATGGTTAACTACAAAACATTCATAACAATCCCATGTTTTAGCTATTCATACCACAACCCATTGAAGGACTACCCTATGGCAAACTGCTAAACATTCATGATTGTTATCCAAACCAATTTTTTTGCTTTATATTCTAGCTCAATTTGTCAACAAATTTTCTTCCATATATCTGTCTTGTGTTCACCAAACAACTACAATGGTTTCTTGCCCCTCTTCTTTCTACCAATGCAGTCTGGAGGAGGCATCCATGAGTTCTCTGATTCCCAATTCGGTATGTATCCTTGATAAGAATAAACTATATTGTTAACCTTCATGAGAGTATATTTCTTCTCATTATAAGTTCTGTTTGATTTTGAACTCTTGAATTCTATTCTAGGCCATGTGTTTGCATTTGGGGAGTCTAGAGCATTAGCAATTGCCAACATGGTTCTTGGGCTTAAGGAGATCCAAATTCGTGGAGAAATCCACACAAATGTTGACTACACCGTAGATCTGTTAAATGTAAGCTATTTGTGTTATGCTAGATTAATGATATGATAATTATGTTCAAGTATATTAAATCTATATGTGCTACTATATTTCAGGTAATAGAATATAGAGACAACAAGATTCACACGGGTTGGTTGGACAGCAGAATTGCAATGCGAGTTAGAGCCGAGAGGCCTCCTTGGTACCTTTCTGTTGTCGGAGGAGCTCTTTATGTAAGCCAAGAAATTTTAACTATCTATTGAAAATGTTAATGACTTTTCTAAGGATAAATTACACTAAACTACCCTTAACTATGATCATTTTTTAATTAACTACGTTAAATTATTTTTAAATTACAGTAACCTCCCGTAGCTGCTGGGCTTAAGGCTATCTTAGTGAAAAAACTGCTTTTGTTTAAGGGAGTTTATACTTTACTGTAATCTAAAAAACTTTAAAATATTTTAGTGAAAAAAGCAATAGTTATAGGTATTTTTGCGCTAATTGGACCTTTGCTAAGTTTCCTTGTTAAATTTCTTTTGTTTGTTGTTATACCCTCAGAAAGCGTCGACGAGCAGTGCAGCAATGGTTTCTGACTACGTTGGTTACCTTGGCAAGGGACAGATCCCGCCCAAGGTGAGACCACTTAACATGCATTAGTTTTAAACCAAAAAGAAAATGTTGACAAGTTGGTCTCTTGTTTATTAACATCATCTAATGATAAACCATGTTTGATTGCAGCACATTTCTTTAGTAAATTCTCTTGTAACTTTGAATATTGAAGGAAGCAAATACACGGTAAAATTTTGACATAGATATGCCAGTAACATTATAATTTTGCTAGGAACTTGGATCTGATATTACTAAGTTTATCTATATTGGCATCTAGATTGAAATGGTGAGGGGAGGACCTGGTAGCTACAGGTTAAAGATGAATGGATCAGAGATTGAAGCTGAAATTCATACATTGCGTGATGGGGGTCTTTTGATGCAGGCAAGCTTTCTTTCTCTCTGCTTGTCCTAATCTCTTTGTACATGAATTTTAATTGTGGGATAACAATGTATATGAAGATAACATATTCTTAACACTCCCCTGTTATCCCCAAGCTCCTAAATCGGCACGGTGAATCATGAAGGGATCGTGAACAAGTGATACGATGCATTGGAAATACAAAAAATCGGGTGCAAACAAAAACAATGAAAAACGATCTATCTGACGGTTATCAAACACACGACAAGAAAATAGAAAAGCACACCAACCATGAACACAACGATATATCCAGGTTCGGTGCAAACTCGCACCTAATCCTGCCTTCGCGACGAGAACCTTCCACTAGAACAAGTATTACTAGAGATGTGATAGTCTCCCACTAGCCCAATACAAGAGATCTCCAAATCTCTCTCAAAGCCCTCTCCTTTCTCCCTCAAACCCGGCTCCCTCAGACCCTAGGTTTCAATCGGGAGGCTCCACGTAGACGTGTGCCAAATCCGTGCATGCCACATCGCTGTCAAGCCAAAACTACCTATACGACTTTCCTGCCTGATCCGTTGGACCCACACCAACGCGCTGCATGCATGCATGTGCGCCTGCACGTGCACGGACCGTGCATGTGCCCGCAGCTCGTGGGCTGCAGATCATGGGCCTGTTCTTTGGGCTCTTATCGGGCTCGATTTTAAAGCAAAATTAACATCCCCCGTGTGTGGGCCTTTGGGTCACGTGGAAAGGCCTTCAACGGAAACTTTTGCTTGTAAAGGCAGATTAATTGGGAAGTGTAAAGGCAGATTAATTGGGAATAGATAGGTTTATTTTGTAAGTGACAAGGATGAGCCATGGTTTGATCCCGATATGAAATGGTCAATTCCGATCCAAAAAATGACCGCCCAAGTTGGGATACTAATACGAGTAAAATATTAGGTTTACCATCAATGAGTTTTAGTATTAAGTTTATTAATTGTTTAGTGGGTTTATTAATAGTTTTTTAGGATATTACGGTTTGTTTGACATTACTAAGCATTGAAAAGTATATCAAAAAGTTTGTTCTTGTTTTTACCAAGTATTAAAACAAACACTTTCAACACCATTTATTGCGGAAGAATTTGCCAAATTGTATATAGTTACTTTTACTATTTATTTAATATTATTACTAATTTTAAATCCTTTTCTGTCAAACGATATAAATACTATTTTCCGATCCAAGGTGGACAATATGGCCGATTCCTATCCCAAAAGTGACAATTTGATATTGATACCGAGATTTTAAACCTTGTTTGAACCCAAGTCATTCTGAAAACTTGGTGCTCTGCTACCATGCCCCAAACCACTTAACCCAAAAGCTTAAGTTGAATTGTGGGATAACAATGTAAATTATGCCAACATAATCTTAGCGCACACTACAAATGGCAATCAATTAATAGTCTCCTTTTTATGGCATGGCCATGTGCTATGGATCAAGAAAGATCCCTTGTCACTATCCTTAATCGACACCTGAAGTAGAAAAAGGAATTCCTATTGTTAAAATTTATTGTTTGATGTGGGGTGGGTGCATTATCTTCTTGACTAGATTAAGATATTATTTCTGTGATATCTGTGGGAGGCTGTTGGGTATTTACTTTACTATTTTAAGTTGTTTTTTATGAGACTTTGGAACAACACTGATTGGAAAAGCTAACACTTCTCAATAACATATTTCTTCGAATACGGTAGATATTTGTTTTCTTTTGGCAGCGTTCTGTTCCATTTCTCCAATTTTCTTACTGACAGAGAAGCGAGTTCTTATTAGTTCTGTCGTAGATCAGGAATAACATTTTTCACCCAATTAAGATATGGTTGAGTTTTTTTAATTAAATATTTGGCTTGCCATATGTTCTTGAATGCTGTTCTCACTGGTATTTCTTGGTAATATCTTTAACTGCTGAGTTCTATACAGTTGGATGGAAACAGCCATGTAATATATGCTGAGGAAGAGGCTGCCGGAACCCGTCTTCTGATTGATGGCAGGACATGCTTGTTACAGGTATGAGCAATGGTTTCCTGTTATTGATGATTTAGTTACTATGCAACAGTGTCGCCGTAAATTATTTCAAACTATTTATCTTTAGATGAGAAACTTTTTGTATTTTTTAACTGTTCGATGCTTTATGATATCTGATCTTTTCATTCCTAAGATGTTCTAATGTAAATGCATGCACCTATAGGGTTGCAGCTGAAGGTATCTGTTTCTATGTGGGTCGGTGAACATTCACAATAGTATCAGCATGGTAACTTTGATATTTTAGTTTAAAAAAAGAAGAAGAAGAAAACCTTCTGCAAATCTTTTTTATGATTATTATTTTTCTAGCATGTGAATTCATGGGTGGTTCTTGTGGCACACCTTTACTTTAATTTATCCTCTATCACTCCTAAGTAGCACATCTTTGGATAAGGATATGAGATGCAAGACATGTCGGATTCGTGGATTAACAGTTTTTCAGCCTGGGATTTGGATACGCTATTCACTGTCGTTCAAATTTATATACACATAACAACAAAAATTATCATTCTAGTGAACCTAATCTAAGGATACACAGTGTGTTCATAGATTGTTTTGTTTTAGACATTGATACATGTTCCTTACATCTATAACATAATGTAAATTTTAGGATGTGCCAGAGAGAATTCCACAAGTATCTCAACAAACACAAAAAATTCTTATATAGATACATATCCCGATACAAATTCAATACAGATACACTTTCTCGATGACGAATCTGTGCAACATAGCTTCTCTCAATGACTTAGTATGCATGTGCTTTTGCTTTTTTCATGCATTTGATTAAACGTTGACGCCTTTTCTTCTCTAGAACGATCACGATCCATCGAAGTTAGTAGCTGAGACACCTTGCAAGCTTCTTCGATTCTTAGTCCAAGACGGTAGTCATGTTGACACCGATGCACCTTATGCTGAGGTTGAAGTTATGAAGATGTGCATGCCGCTTCTCCTGCCTGCCTCTGGAGCAATTCATTTCGTGATGTCCGAAGGCCAAGCTATGCAGGTAAAATTCTCACACTTTTTGATGATTTCTTTGTTAAGTTTCTTATTACTTGTCAATGTTTAAATAAATTGGTGATTACCAGTAAACCGTCCGGTATACTAGTTTCTAAATAATTTAAAGTCAATCTATATGATAGAACATATAGTTTAACCCAATATTATTATATATTTGTAATAAATAGTAAATATATAAGTATGATATAGAATACTGGTATACGCTATCTAGCACTAGTTCGGATACAGTTACGGGACATGATGCAAGTCAGATTCGCCGATTCATAATTTTCCAAAAATTAATGAATGATTTGTTAGGATACACTAAGTTTTGTTGCATAAAATAAATATACGTTTTAACAAGAAGTTATTATATCAGCAAATCTAAACTAAAAGTACAAATACTTATTATTTTTGGTATATAGATAGTTGATGTTTTAGTTGGTCATCCATGTACAATATAAGTTTTAGAAAGTGCCGAAAAGAGTTCCACAAGCATTCTAGTCGAATTCGAAAGAATTCAACATGTATACGTATCCAATACGTCTCCCGGACAAGAAATCCATGCTACATAGGGTATACAGGTCAATATTGACTGACATACCTATATCTAACCATTATCGGTTATATTAGGTGAGCCTGCATATCAACGTTAAACCTTTCTAATTCAAACACTGTTGCTTGTAGGAATATATTTTAAACCAGTTGCAAATAAAATTTTCAGGCAGGAGATCTTATAGCTAGGTTAGATCTTGATGATCAATCAGCTGTGAGGAGAGCCGAACCATTTAATGGAACCTTTCCGAAACTTGGGCCTCCTACTGCAGTTTCTGGCAAAGTCCATCAACGATGTGCCGCGAGTTTAAGTGCTGCGAAAATGATACTTGCAGGCTATGACCATAATATCAATGATGTAAGAACTATAAACCTGAAGCATTAATTTCTTTCATCTCTTCATTTCCTATCTTTTTTTTCTAACTTTTTGAATGAAATAGTGATAAGGATGAGTTAAACTGATATTTCTACACTTGAATAAGTATAGATATCATACTAGAACTGGAACTTCTCAATCCACATTATTAATGAGCTGTTTGTTTATTTTAGCAATTAGTAACCATACATATCTGTGATGCTTCAGACTTAAAAGCTATTTTACAGCTTGTAGGTTCCTTGTTTTCATTTTTTTTTTGAATCGACCCCCCACGTTGGAATCCAACCAGGGACCTCCCACTTGCGAGAAGAAAGTTTATCGCATCCTTTGGTACTTGTACCCTTTCCCCCCCTATGTTGAGATGATAAAATATTTTTCACCTATGACTTCTTGCGCTATTAAGCATATTTTGTAAAACTAAACGAGTACCTGTTACCTATTCCCTATAATTGAAACCAGATTTTCTAGTTCTCATTTCTTATATAAATTTCTAAGCTATACCTTATATATGCTTGGTATCGGGTGGCCAGTTATGATGTGCATATTCACATAAAATGGTGTCAATATAAAAAGGAAACCCCACGGGGTGGGTGGGTGTTGGGGGTGGGGTTTGCCAATATGAATTATTTTTGAGTTTTTTTTGTGGTTGAATCTGAATCAGGTTGTGCAAGATCTACTGAACTGTTTGGACAGTCCAGAGCTTCCCTTTCTGCAGTGGCAAGAAAGCATGTCTGTGTTAGCAACTCGCCTCCCAAAAGATCTCAGGAATGAGGTTTGTGTACAGTTATGAATGTTAAGGCCTGTTTTGTTTGAATTAATTTTGAGTTCTATAATTTCTTCTAATTGAGAATATTAATAACCACAGAATGACATTGCAATGCATTGTTTGGTTGGGATTTAGAAATCTAACAATTCAGTCCCTATGTTTTCGTGGGTTAATGAAATTTTAGGTTGCTTCCCTAGAGGCATTGGGCCCACATGGAAATGTTATAATTCAAGGAATTCATCCATTTTGAGGATGGTTTCCAATTCTCTACCTTATGACAAAATGCTGGACTTCAATTCCACATAGAATTGGAATTTTTCACATTCCATACTGACCAAATGGTGGTTTTGTCCCAAATTTATGAACTTCATAGTATTGATTGCAGTCCCTATATTCCTACTTTTTGTTTTTTAAAAATATTTTCTCATCCTTCTGAACCCATTGTCCTTATGCTTTTTGTGAAATACCAGTTGGATACTAACTACAAGGAGTATGAAATAATATCAAGCCATCAGAAGAATGTTGATTTCCCTGCCAAGTTACTAAGGGGAGTTATTGAGGTAATGCAGTTGACTCTCACTATGACCATTATTTCTTTTTCACACAACCTTTTTTGACTCTTTTTTGAATGAAGGGCTATCTCTCATCCTGCTCTGAGAAAGATAAAGCCACAAATGAGAGGCTTGTGGAGCCTCTAATGAGCCTTGTGAAGTCGTACGAGGGTGGAAGAGAAAGCCATGCCCGAATTATTGTGCAAACCCTTTTTGAAGAGTACCTATCTGTTGAGGAGCTATTCAGTGATAATATTCAGGTGTTTTGTTAGTAGAATTACTTTAGAACTAATTGTGCGAGAACATTATATAATGTCAGTGCCTCTTGCTTCATTTTGTGGTTGGGAACTTATAACGCTTTGCTAGCCAGGCTGATGTCATTGAATGGCTCCGGCTTCAACACACAAAAGATCTTCTAAAAGTTGTGGACATTGTGTTGTCTCACCAGGTACCCTTATCAGAATTGAATTCATGAAATATGGAAATTTAATCAAAGAACTTGTCAAACAATACTTGATGAAATTTGCCTTTGTAAAATGATAAAATTTGTGGTGCTGTATATAATTCAAATATTTATATTATAATTTTAAACTAACCTTATGTTGCTGTTTTCACTAAACCACGTTAAAGTTTTTCTAAATATTATTTCGGTGAAATCCCTCAACTTTGGTTTTAAGGGAATTTTTTCAGCTAAAATACCCTAAAATGTAGCACTTTATTTGATCTCTCTGCAATAAAATAAATTATAATACTTAACTTGAAAACACTCAGTTTTATATGTAGTTTAGTGAGATTTCGTTATATTTATATGGAGCTAGGTGCACAATCCTTTCTCTTTATCAAAACTAGACTTTTCAGAAATGAGTGTTTGTTTCACTTTGAACCCATAATTTTTTTTCATATTTAGAATCCTATAGGGGTTTATATGTGAAATTATAATATTTCGTGTTTCTGCCATGCAGGGTGTGAGGAGCAAAAATAAGTTGATCCTACGTCTCATGGAAGCATTGGTATATCCTAATCCAGCTGCGTACAGGGATCAACTCATACGCCTCTCTTCTCTCAATCACACCACCTTTTCTGAGGTACCGTATTTTTAGCTACTATTTCAATATTCTACTCATTATATGATATATTCCATTCTTGAGCTCGTAAACCTTTTTCTGATCACTGCAGTTGGCGCTTAAAGCAAGTCAACTCCTCGAGCAAACCAAACTTAGTGAGTTGCGTACGAGCATTGCTAGAAGCCTCTCGGAGTTAGAGATGTTCACTGAAGAAGGTGAGCGTGTTTCGACACCGAGGAGGAAAATGGCGATCAATGAGAGGATGGAGGATCTTGTTAGTGCTCCATTGGCAGTTGAGGATGCGCTTGTGGCTCTCTTTGATCATAGCGACTATACCCTTTTAAGGAGAGTCGTCGAAACTTACATTCGTAGATTGTACCAGGTAACTATCATTAGGGCTAGAGATATTTTTAGATTATGGCTCTACCGTGGTTCTCTGACCATCCTTCTTTTTACTGTATTTAGTCATCCTCAGATATTTTCTTTACCTTTTGTAGCCTTCCCAATTGTATTTTGCATTTACCTGTCAAAAGTAAACAAAGTTTCAATTCCCATCATGATCATAAATTACTCTCCGACCATAGCTATAACTCATTTAAGAATATACAAATATTATTTCATTTTCTTACATTAGTTGTTAATTTTACTACCCTCACACCAAGAAGTTTGGAAAATTATGGTGAGGGTTGAGGGAAATACCTTTATTATCCTAAAATGACTTGAGATGCAGGCACACCATTGCATTGGTAATGGCCTTTTAAACATTGTTGACGTAGAACCAGGAGAGAAGAAGAATTGAGTAAAGTTGTGAGAAAATTTTAGTGCAGAGATGAATAAGAAGATATAGGGAGGAAGATATCCTTTGACAATCAATAAAATGATCATAGCCAAGATTCGCCCATATTGAACAACCGATCATAGATAGGCAATATGTTACATATATAACAATAGTCAGGAGGGTTGCATATAAGGCCGAGTCTTTCCCTTCCATGAGTTCTACTACGAACATGATTGTCTTTCCTAAGGGAATAGTCATATCAAATATTATTAACATAGTCATGTTATACTAGTCACAGTGGTAACTTCTACGATCAAGACAATACTCCTGTGATGTTCGAGACTCCGGTGAGATCCAAAACTAGATGCATACTCTAATAAAAATAACCAAGTGAATGAAATGAGAACATGCAAGCCTAAACTAGATGTAAACAAATGCACATGAGATTCAAAAGTTGAATATATATATATATATATATATATATATATATATATATATATATATATATATATATATATATGGGAGTACTCCATTACAAACCGGTCCACATTTAAAAAAAAAACGGGAACTCTCGATCTACGACGTATTTTAACGATCTGATCATTCAAGTTGATCTCCTTACTGTCAAATGTATGCGTATGAAAAATCAAAGGCTAACCAATGCATCAATGGGTGCAAAAATGAACGTCTTTCAATAACGAAACATAAATTCTATATAAATGCATTGGTTAGAGGTCTACAAATGCATATATATTTATAGGGGAGTGCTCCATTGTAAAAATGCGGACCGGTTTGTAATGGAGCACCCCCCCATATATATATATATATATATAACTTCATGCTAAACATTCACGACTAAATTTTAACAGTAGATCCCTATCAATCTGTTAATATGCCGTTAATATAAGTAACACAACTTTGGGAGTTTATATTTGCATGAAGCCCTTTTATCAAGTATTTGTAACCCTATCGAACTTTCAAACTTCTTTATTGCAGCCCTACCTTGTAAAGGGAAGTGTTCGGATGCAATGGCATAGATCTGGCCTCATTGTCATGTGGGAATTTTCGGAAGAACACATCGAGGAGCAAAACGGACCAGATTCAATGGTAGAGAAACATTGTGAGATGAGATGGGGTGCAATGGTCATCATCAAGTCCCTTCAGTTTCTACCTACAGCAATTAATGCGGCACTGAAGGAAGTTACTCATAGCTTAAACACTGGGCCCGTGAGTGAAATTGAATTGAATGGGACTGTAGAGCATGATACTCATGGTAACATGCTGCATGTTGCTTTGGTTGGCATTAATAACCAAATGAGTTCACTTCAAGATAGGTATGGACTTCTTTTCCCAGTTTTATTTGTTTCTTGCAAGTTTTCGTTATAGTTCTAGTAGCTGGCCTTTGTTACTCGGATTAATCTATCTAGACGATGTCTTAGTATGAGAGCCGCATTATACGTCCCCCTGTGTATTGTTCATGCTCTCGTTTACATGTTCCTGAGTGAGGATAATCTTATTTCATTGGAATGAATAAAAACAAAAATTAATTCATTCTCTTAAAATTGCTTTTCCACTTTTACTCATTCACTTGAGAAAAAATAGATCATCAGGATTGAGAATGTGCAATATTTTGTCTCTATTTTCTGCTCATTGAATTTCGAGCTCAGGATTGAGAATGTGCAATATTTTGTCTCTATTTTCTACTTATTGAATTTCGATGATACGTATAGTATTTTGCACCTTGCAATAATTTTTTACAATATAAGTTAAGTTCCAAGGTTACATATAAGAAAGCATAAATATGTGTCTCAAATAAAAAATGTACATGAGAGAAAAGATTGTCATGATTTAGATTTTGTGGCGTGATGGGCTACTTTCAATTTTTTTTGTTAATTGCTGTTAGTGAAGAATTTCCATGTAGGATATCTCCTTAGTTAATATGCACATATGTATCATTCAACCCATATTATGTCTTGTAATATGGAATATTGAAATCTTTCTTCGCAATTTAAATTATTATTAAATTTCTTTGCAGTGGTGACGAGGACCAAGCTCAGGAGAGGATAAATAAACTTGCTAAAATATTGAAGGAGAACACCGTAAGCTCTGGCCTCCGTGATGCTGGGGTGAAGGCTATCAGCTGTATTATACAGAGAGACGAAGGGCGAGCACCAATGCGCCATTCCTTCCATTGGTCAACTGAAAAGCTCTACTATGAGGAAGAGCCTCTTCTTCGTCACTTAGAACCTCCTCTCTCTACATTTCTTGAACTGGTGTGTGATCTCATCGTTATAGTATAGCATATTAATTCTGTCAACCCTGCTTTACAATGATATACCATTTTAAATGTCTGTACCAGTTCATTAAAACTCTGAAGTTATGATGAGGATTAAGGGATTTATTTATATATTCTAACCTGTCTCCATAGGTTGAAAACCCTTTTGTAGGCAAAAATCTTGACTGTATTGCGCAGCTGACTTTTATTTCTCCTTTATTTAAATCCTTTGTGATTTGAATTTGGGTTGTTCTAATACCATCTCATACTGAACCAAACCGTCAAAGTTATGGTGAAGGTTGAGGAATATATATTGTTACATGCTAACAATTGGAGCAAGCAAGGTCCAAGAATTGTCTCATGATTTTGAATGGATTAATTATAAATTATTCAAAATAATTCTCTGATAAAACTCCAGTTTTGGTATAGAAGTATTTCTGGCAACTGAAAAGGCGCTCAACCTTCGAAGGAATTTTAGTGTATAGAAGTATTTCTGGCAACCCATACCTCAACTTTGGGGTTTTGGTATAGAAGTAGATGCTTTAAGATTCAAAAATTCATTGGCATCCAATTCTTCAGTTCCAGACATAATTTTGTTTCATTCTTTGTTTTAGGACAAGCTAAAAGGTTATGAGAACATACAATACACGCCATCTCGGGACCGCCAGTGGCACCTCTACACGGTCGTAGACAGCAAAACACATACCCAGAGAATGTTCCTCCGAACATTAGTCAGACAACCCAATACTGCTGATGGCCTTTCCTTAGGCCAAGGCCTTGGCTTGGAGACTTTTCATATTCAACCTTCAATGTCCTTTACGTCGGCCAGTATTTTAAGATCGTCATTGGCAGCTCTTGAAGAGTTGGAACTACACGTGCACAATGCAACCATCAGATCTGACCACTCGCATATGTACTTTTGCGTCTTACGGGAACAACAACTTTTTGATCTCTTAGCATTATCGAGGTTAGCACTACATGTTTTTGCTTGCTCTATCCTTTCAAAATCAATTCATCCTGGGTTCTCTCTTGATTTACTCATCCTTTACTTCCTCATTAATTTTACCAGCTTCGTTCATCGTTTTGCTTGGACCCTCGGCAGTGCAAGCATTTTTTTAAAAAAGGAATCGGGGACTAAAGCGTCCCTGTGGAGTGCGCTCCATAGTGGACCTGGCATAACAATACCTCAATAATTGTTTCATATGTAATAGAAGACGTGAAATGAATCCAATAATTAATATGAGAGATGTCATGTCACTTTAAATAATGGTATCATTAATAGAATGTGGTCACATCAGAGTCACTATAGGATGCATCCTACAATGGCATTTCAGTTTTCGTTATAAGAACATAGATGTCTACAATTTCTTTTTGTACTCTATCATAGCTTGTTAATATCTTATGTAACATCTATATAATATTAAATGTACCCAGGACCGTGGAATTAGTTGCTGGCAAGGAGGAAGCAACTGTATGTTCAATCTTGGAAGAATTGGCATTTAAAGTGCATGATTTGGTTGGTGTACGGATGCACCGGCTTGCTGTTTGTGAGTGGGAAGTGAAGCTCTGGCTTGACTCGGTTGGTCTTGCTAGTGGTGCCTGGAGGGTTGTAGTAACAAATGTCACCGGCCATACCTGCACTGTCCATGTAAGCAAATAGAGCTATGCATATTAAGGAGATAATAATCTACGATACATGGGGTGTTTTGACTTTTGAAGTACTGTTGAATTTTGAAAACTATTTTGACGGCGCAACACTTGATACAAACTAGTCAATGCATGCCATATATTGCAAACCACTCTGAAGCAGTTATCATATATTCATGAAAAAATACATTAGCGTTTTTTTTATTTCTTATAATGGATTGCAACGATAGCTATATTCTATTCTATTCTATTCTATTCTATTCTATTCTTGAACCCATGTCTGTTTATTCCTCACTTATTTAGGCTTATTCTCCTTGCTTTTCATATGTTTGCCTTATTTGCTCTTATTTCAATATCTAATATTATGTAGACATACACATGTTATTTTTTTTACTATCCATTCAGGGCATTTTCCAACTTTTCTCAACTCTTAAAAACTTAGCCATTTACAATTTTCTTGTAATGCATGCTCATTTCTGTGAAAGATATCTATGTAAGGCTAAAAATGTTTCCCTTTTCCATAAGTATCTTGTAGATCTGTTAAAGGCTAAAACTTCCTTTTTTATTACAAAAAAGGTAGGTAACTTCAAATTTCATGTGTTCTTTTTCCCTCACTAGAAAAATGCTTTGCGTTCAGATATATCGTTCTGTTCTTATTGTATCTATTTTTATCTGCCATTTTGGAAACTAACCTATGTGATTCCACTCTAGATATATCGAGAAGTTGAGGATTGCAAAACCCATCAAGTAATTTACCATTACGCCTCTTCTGTACCTGGTCCATTGCACGGCTTTCCAATCACCAATCGATATCAGCCTCTTGCTTCAATTGATCGAAAACGTCTCTTAGCTAGGAAGAGCAACACAACCTACTGCTATGATTTCCCTCTGGTGAGCTAACTACTAAAATTTTCTTGTTTTCACTTGGGCTAAATAACACTAAACTACCCTTAATTATCGCTATTTTCACTAAATTACCTTAAAGGTTTTTATATTACAGTCAGCTCCCTTAATCTTTGGCTTTAAGGGATTTTTTACCCACTTAAGTAGCAATAAATGTAGCACCTTTGGCAAGCTTACTGTAATAAAATATTTAAGGTAGATTACTGAATAAAAGGATAGCTAAGAGAGTTTAGCGTTATTAAGCCTTTCGCTTTTCTCCATCAATTATCAGTTATCCTAAAATAGAAATTTGGTGTTTCAGGCATTCGAGACCGCACTGCGACGTTTATGGGAATCTCGTATTTCATCAGATGCTCCGAAAAGGGACACCAAAAATCTTCTCAAAGTTGATGAACTCGTGTTCGCTGACAAGAATGAGTCTTGGGGCACCTCTTTAATCCCCATAGATCGTGAACCTGGCCTGAATGACATGGGCATGGTTGCGTGGCAAATCGAGATGGCCACTCCCGAGTTCCCAAATGGCCGACCAATCATTGTTGTGTCAAATGATGTCACCTTCAAAGCTGGCTCGTTTGGTCCGCGAGAAGACGCCTACTTCTATGCCGTCACAAACCTTGCTTGCCAGAAGAAGTACCCCCTTATTTATCTTGCCGCCAACTCTGGCGCCAGGATTGGAGTAGCCGACGAAGTAAAGTCGTGCTTTCGGGTCGGGTGGTCCGATGAGTTGACCCCAGAACGTGGCTTCCAATACATTTACCTCACAGAAGATGACTTTTCACATATCGGTTCATCAGTGATTGCCCATGAGCTCAAATTAGATAACGGAGAGACGAGATATGTGGTCGACACGATAATAGGGAAAGAAGACGGTTTGGGAGTCGAGAATTTGACTGGTTCTGGAGCCATAGCTGGAGCTTACTCTAGGGCTTACAAGGAAACCTTTACACTAACCTACGTGACTGGGAGAACGGTCGGCATCGGGGCTTACCTTGCTCGACTTGGCATGCGGTGCATTCAACGGCTCGACCAACCAATAATTTTAACTGGGTTTTCGGCGCTCAACAAGCTTCTTGGTCGCGAGGTCTACAGCTCTCACATGCAACTCGGTGGGCCCAAGATCATGGCAACTAACGGGGTCGTTCATTTGACAGTATCCGATGATCTTGAAGGTGTCTCTTCAATTCTCAGCTGGTTGAGCTTTGTTCCTCCATATGTAGGGGGCCCGCTTCCGGTTTCAAGATCAATAGACCAACCTGACAGACTCGTTCAGTACTCACCTGAAAACTTTTGTGACCCTAGAGCCGCTATTTGCGGGACTAAAGATGGGAGCGGAAAATGGTTGGGGGGGATTTTCGACAAAGATAGCTTTATCGAGACTTTGGAAGGTTGGGCAAAAACCGTGGTCACAGGTAGAGCGAAGCTCGGGGGAATCCCGGTTGGTATTGTTGCAGTCGAGACACAGACGATGACTCAAGTGATCCCAGCAGATCCAGGTCAGCTCGATTCACACGAGAGGGTGGTCCCACAAGCAGGGCAAGTTTGGTTCCCCGACTCTGCTACCAAAACCTCACAAGCTTTGCTAGATTTCAATCGCGAAGAACTTCCCCTCTTTATTTTGGCCAATTGGAGAGGGTTTTCAGGTGGGCAAAGGGATTTATTTGAAGGAATATTGCAAGCAGGCTCAACGATTGTTGAAAACTTGAGAACCTACAACCAACCAGTATTTGTTTACATCCCAAAGACTGGAGAGCTTCGTGGTGGAGCTTGGGTTGTGGTTGATAGCAAGATTAACCCTGATCAAATCGAAATGTATGCAGAGAGAACTGCAAAGGGGAATGTGCTTGAGCCTGAAGGAATGATTGAGATCAAGTTTAGGGCGAAGGAGTTGGTTGAGTGCATGAGGAGGCTTGACCCTGAGTTGATCTCTCTCAGTGAAAGTCTTCAGAAAGCAAAATCACAAAGTGTGGGTATAATAGATGTTGAGGCCCTTCAGAAGAGCATAAAAGATCGGGAGAAGCAGTTGATGCCAGTTTACACTCAGATTGCGACTCGGTTTGCTGAGTTGCACGATACTTCGTTGAGGATGAAGGCGAAGGGCGTGGTTAGTGAGGTTGTGAATTGGGAGAATTCGAGATATTTCTTTTATAGAAGATTGCAGAGAAGAGTTATAGAGGGAGAACTTGCAAAAATTGTGAGAGATGCAGCTGGAGAGAATATATCTCATAGATCAGCAATTCAAATGATAAAAAAATGGTTTTCTACTGAGTTGGGCAATGAGAAATGGGAAGACGACGACACATTCTTTACCTGGAAGTGTGATCCTAACAATTATGAAAAGTATTTGAAAGAACTGCAGGCCAAAAAGGTATGCCTGCAGCTTTCTAATTATGGGGACTCTGCATCAGATTTGGAAGCTTTACCTCAAGGTCTTGCTGCTCTTCTCTCTAAGGTGAGAAATGTTTACTCACTTACCTCTGTTTTCAATATTATGTTTGCTGCTACTATCGTTATACTATCATTATAATAACAATCATTATCTGAGAAGTTCAACATATGCTGTTCATTCTCTTTTATTATTGACAACTTTTAGCATATTTCTTTATTTCATCACCTTTCTAATCTGTTGAACAAACATTCTGCACGCATATCCATATTTTATACATACTAGGGGTAAACCCTGTGCGATGCGCAGGGACCGAGATTTTGTCTCAATAGATTCTGTTATTTATCTCCATTCCTAACTATTAATCTCAATAGATCTGTTATTTATCTCCATTCCTAACGAATAGTTTGAGTATACCAAAATTAAAATGAGTTCTATCAAGCTTATTTTCAAGTTCTAAAAGTATTGTATACTAATACAGCCAAATTAACTTTTGTTTATATACATAATCTATTACCGTTACTTTGAACATGCACATGTATTCTGAGATTTATTTCCTAGGCGACGATTGAAAATATTATTTGTACAGAGGTAGCTTTAGAGTATAAATTTGTAAGAAGGAAACATCATTATAAAGATTTAGTTATTTCTATAATATTAAATGGAAAGCCATTTTAAAAAATGCTCATGCGTCAATACTGAAATTGATTTGCTAGAAATAGAAGCGAATTGTTCATAGTATCTTATGAAATTAAACATAATTAAGTAGTGTCCGGTCAAAAATTACAAATAGGAATTAAATCCTTGAAAAATAATTAGCAGACCTTGTTGAAGCAATTCTTTAATTAGGGTTTTCTCCTGATTTTCTAATTAAATATCTTAATACTTGATATCGTTTGTGATTTTCATATGTTAAGAGTATAAAGGAAAATTTTAAAAATGGATGGAATACTTTAACATAGTATTAAAACAATGTTAAATTATATTATAATTATTTGTGGATACTACTACATAGAAACCCATTTCGAGTCCTATAACAACTTAAGATCTAGTTTTTATTTTAATCCCAAATTAGCAATATCCATAATTTTCAATTATTTCTCGGTCTCGTCCTCTCTTTCTTGCGAACAATCTTTCGAGCCTATTCGCCTTTAAATTTTCAACCCGATGCCTCACCCTTGACTTGCTTGCTACCTCATTGCGTGACAATTGACTAATTATCTTAATTATTATGACTAATCACATATTCACATTATATTTATTGATTCATATATTCTTTGTTGGAATTTGCATATATATATATATACGAGTATTTATTATGTCAGTTGTATGACTGGTAATTAACTAAATACTGTATTTTATATAGTGTTGTCCTATATTGCTATTCTAGTCATATAATCATTATATATATGATAATATGTCTACTTGCATCGATTTTGCATAAACAAATATCATAACTTACGACTTTACGATATATTCATAAGAAAAACGATATATGACGCGACCTGGATCGCGCTAAGATGTTACCTTCCGTTGATCTGCTGATGGCGGCGATGGATGGCTGAGATTGGATCTGGAGGCTGTCGCTCCTGAAGCGTGTGGATCTCAATGGGTTTGAGGTTGTGGTTGCCGAGCTACCTGCAAGGAAGTCCCGAGGTGGTTGTACCACCGAGGACCCTCCGACGGTCAAGTTAGACTAGAGATCCGAGCAGAGTAACGGCTTAGTGGAGTAAAAATGGCTTACTTGAATCATCTGAAGGAGGGGTTTATATAGCGGTGGCAGCAGGGGAGGCAGGCATGAGAATCATGCCGGCCGTTACGCTCCCGACGTCACGCCCGCGTGATGAGCGATACCGACCATTAATGGCGAGACATGCTCGTTAATGGGGGATTATGGTGGCGTGGAATGTGGGATGTGGCCGGTGGAGATCTCACGCATGGCAAGATTCGTGGGATGGCGGTTATGCCTGCAAGCGGTGCTGTCGGTCGGTCGATGAGACCGAGGAAGACCTTGGCGGGAGAGCTCGCGGAGGAGCGGGAGAGCCGAGGTATCTTGGTTCTGCGGTAGCTCGGAGATGAGCTGTGAGGCCGAGGAGGCCAGTTGTGCAGGGGGCTCGGAGGCGAGCCGGCGTTCGCTCGGTAGGACGAGCGTAGGTGTGGTCTGGTCGGCCACTGTAGGTCCTTTCTTGCATGCTCTGGGACACGTCATCTGCCATGTAACCTGATCTGGGAGATCACCGATATTGAGCATCATCATTAGCCCCCACTCTCGTCCCGACCAGCTGACGGGTCGGGTCGAGAGTGGTTTTCCGGATCACCCGAGGTGAGCTCCTTTCCGAAGATATCGTCGGGCGTGTCTCTGGGCAATCGGTTGTCTTTTCTGGATGAGGCCAGTGAATCAGGGCGAGATCCTTTGCATTAAAGAGGGTGCGCCGGATCGTGTGCACTTTTGCTGAAACGACAGACCACGTGTCGGGTGCCGGTTGGTTGATGTGACGTGCCACAGGCTTCTGGCGTCCGATGGGACGCCGCTAAGGCGCTTGCGACAAGTGGGGCGATCGTGGCCGTCGAGTGCACTGAATCGTTTTGGCGGGAGTCGACCTTCGCCGCTGGGTGAGGACGTTGGTAGCATAAATAGGGAGGAGGCCTGATTCAGGATCTCTCTCTCTTCACATTTTTCTCGTTTTGAGTCTTATTTGCTCGGCGCTCTCCTTTTAGGTCGGATCTTGCGTTTTCTCTTCTTGAGGATTTCTTTCCATCAGGTTAGATGTCTTGTTTTGAGGAGTCTGTAGATGTCGTAGGGGTTGACTCTAGGGGTTCTTCCCCTGGGTTGGAGCCTCTCCGGAAAGTTGGGGTCAGATCCTCTTCCCCGGGGCGCGCGTCTGGGGCGGTTCCCGGAGCGGTGGCGGCGGACGCTCCTAGTGCGTTGTCCTCAGTGAGATATGAGGACGAGCTTGTCACCGCTTGGGCTCGTTTCCATATTCCTTCTGTAAGCCCGCGGGGGCGCCCCGGCCGTCGATCCGACGCCGGAAAACGCGGAAAACAAAAACTTTGCGAACTTTGCAAAACGGCACCGCCGCGGACTTTTTACCCGGATCGGGCCATTAACCTAGCTAGCTAGCAAAAAGAAAAGAGTAGAGATGCTATACCAAACGATCCGTGTCCTTCGGTCTTCGTCTCCGCTCCGATCTCCTGCGGAATCTCCGTCACTTCCTCGCTCGTCGGAAAGGGGCACCACGTAGCCGGAATCTTTTACGGGCTCCCGCCTCTTGACCGAGGCAACTCGGGCGCGAAGTTGGCTAGCCGACGCGTCCAAGGCTTGCTATAGAATAGTGTAGAAAGCATGTCTCTTGGGGTTCTTGAAGTTGCCATGAAATGGTGGAGGAATCAAGAAGAGAAGGAGAGAAAAGAATGAGCTTTTTAAGCTAATCTTTTTGCAACTCAAGAATGAGATAGAAAAATGCCACACCCCAAAATAATACCCACTCTCTCTCTCTTGAAGTGGCCGGCCCCTTCTCACAAGAATGAGATTGGAGAGAGAAAAATGCAAGAAGAAGAATATATCAACAATATGGAAAATGGTCAAACTCATTTCTCATTTCAATCCCTTCACCTTTCACAAGAAAAGCAAGTGATGAGATTAAAAAAGAATCTCATCATGAAGCAAGTCTCATCATGCCACAAATAAGCAAGAAAGCCCCTCCACTAAGTGTTAATTGCAAACTTGCAATTAACACCCTCCATCAAGAAAGTCCGACCGAGAAGGAATGAAGGAAAACCGGTCGGAACGGAATGCAAACTGGCAACCGCAGAAAACTGATCC
This sequence comes from Agapanthus africanus, assembly GCA_030015575.1. Lineage (NCBI taxonomy): Eukaryota > Viridiplantae > Streptophyta > Magnoliopsida > Asparagales > Amaryllidaceae > Agapanthus > Agapanthus africanus. Next base: position 331,817,117 of record CM057346.1, on the reverse strand, counting down.
CGTAATAAATTACAGGAAAACCCCGCTACTGCAAATATATGCCCGCATTTGTATTCGCACTGAACACAAATGCAAAGAGACAAAACTACACTATCTAAAACTAGAATCCGGCTTAAGCCAAAGCCGGCTAGTAAAATCTGTCCGATCACGATCCGTGCAATACCGCACGTATCTGATCGAACCCTGCCATATCTCCATACGGCCTCTACAGCGTTTCGCCCGAAACTTGAGTAACTGTCTGTGTGGTGGACTCTAAAGACTCGTCAATACTATGGCTGTGGATTTAACCACTAGTACGTCAGAGGTATTAGCCATACGTGACGGGCCACCAGCTATTGACCAAAAGGGACGTCGATGAGCGAACTCATCCTGACACCCTACTGAGCCTGTCAGTGACAATATCCGTACAGTCCGGTCCGTTCGTCTATGAGTATCGCATGGCGGGCCTAGGGGGTTGGTAAAAGTCAGACCCCCAAAAGCGGTACAAGTCGTGTCGGAGTGTAGCCCAGAACACCCTGAGATACTACTGGAATACCTACCAGCAAATCTCCTGCCTTGGCCAAGGACTTTTCATGTTCTGGCTCTCCTAGACACAGCACGACCTCACCCCCAATACCGGGAGAGACGAACCCCTGCAGATCCGCTCACTGCCTCCATGTGGCTCGGGACTGTACCCAACTAAAACCTGTTTGCACGACTCCTTTGAGCCGTGGTAGGGTAGTAATCAAAGTACAGTGGGAACTCACACGAAACAAATGACGATCCCAGGTCGATGAACTAACCTGTACACATGTCACCTGGGAACTGCTATCTGACGTCTGGTATATCCCAACTAGCAGGTTCCCGGCGAGTCCTGTCCGGTGTACTCATAACCCAATGAGCACCTGTATACATCTTAGGTGAACCAACTGACACCAGTGGCTTGTGAGACCGGCCACCGCCCCTCGTCGGGGTCTCGACTGTATACACTAGTCTACTGTGGAGAATCGATGCCCTGTCTCGAAACTCCCTCGACTAGGGACCATTTAAGGATGTGCTTATAGACCCCAGCTCCCACTTATATGATCGCCCTCATACTGCTGGAAGTCAAGCAAGAATCCTAGGGGCTTTATCAACGTGTAATAGCGACTCGTAAGGTCACCTAAAGCAGTACACGATGATAAAGATAAACCAGATAGCATACTATCATCTCGAGTAAGACTGTTCTACCGGGATAGGTCCTCCCTCAATCATTGCAATCACGTGCCTGTGACCCAATAATTGACTCTGAGGGCACTATCTCCAACACCTTCTGCTACACGCTACGATTGGCCGAAGAAGGAGAGGGTAGATCAGGTGAGGGGTAGAGAGATCGCCTTGTACCTGGAAGCCCTTTGGGCCGGAATGCGCCTGCCTTTCTCTCCCGAAGTTGTAGCTGCGTTAAATTACTTTGGGTTAGCCCCGGGCCAGCTAGTGCCAAACTTCTGGAGGATTCTCCTTGGGTTCCTGGTCCGGCTGAAGCTGCAGATGATCCCCTTTAGTCTGTCCATCCTTGCCTCCTCTCTCGTTTACAAAAGTCACCCCGGAACTCGCGCAGACGACCCGAGGTGGGTTTACCTCTCCTTTAGGAAGCAACGGGGGAGTGTAGCCGGGTCAGGAGTTGTCGTTTTGCCTTCTTCCATCCATGATTGGAAGTTTTTCTTCGTCGGGCCGCCAGAGAGTGAGGACTGGACCGTACCCATCCAGTAGTCCAGGATAGGTGCTGGCAGGGAGATCCGTCCAATGACCCCGACGCGGTGAGGGTGGCGGGGTGGGAGCCTATTCCCCGGGCCGACGTGCTGCTTTCTGAGCGGGCCTTTAGTTGGGCTGGGATCAGCCCTACCCAGTTCGTCGGTAAGTTAGGCTTGTGTTTGTTTCTGTTTGTGTCACTGACTCCATTATATCTTGTCTTGTGCAGAAACGATGGACGTGGACCTCCTTCGAGAAGCTATGCGCAAGCCGAAGAAAGGGTCGAAGGCTGGAGGGGCCAGCTCTTCTCGTCAGACGCCGGTCCCGGCTCCCCCAGCGGCCGTCCCGCCCCAGCGCTCGAGTGCGGATCACGCCTCGGAGCTCGGCCAGGCGCCGAGCAGAAAAAGGGGCCGGGGAAAGGACGCCCATGCTTCGGAGGTGGAGACGAGGTCTCCATCGTCGTCTCTCAAGAGGTTCCCCCGAATAGTTCTGCGGACCCTGGCCTCTCCGATCTTGGTGGACGAGGGGGAGCTCCGCTTTGAGGTGCCCTCGGGGCTCTCCGTCGCTGACAGCTTGCTGCACGAGATGGAGAGGTCGGCCGGGGGCCGGGTCCCTGGGGGAACGCTGAAGGCGCAAATGGCGTCCATCGCCCAAGAGGTCGTGCAGGCGAGTGTTCGTATATCGTCTCATCATTTGCGAGATTAGGTGCCCCTTTTTCTTTCTGACCCCCTTCGATTTCTTTAGGTCCTCCAGCACGTCGCTATCGTCGCCCGGATGGAGGAGGAGGAGATAGCCCCGGCGATGCGAGCCGCGGGCGAGCTCTCCTCGCCGGGGGAGAGCTCGAAGCTGGAGCTGGAGGCGGCGATGGCGAAGGTCGCTGCCCTTGAGGGCGAGGCGGCGGCCGGGAAGCAAGAGGCGGCGGCCGGGAAGCAGGAGGTTGCCAGGTTCCGTGAGGCTGCCCAGGCTGCCGAGGCCGAGCTTTGGGACTCCAGGGTTCTCGTCGGCACCATGAGGAAGTCTGTGAGCACCCTCCGGAAGGAGTTGGAGGCAGCGGGAGAGGCGGCAAAGCGAGTCGACCTCAAAGCGGCGAAGGCGGTGAACTTTCAGAAGTCGGAACAGTTCTACACCGTCCTAGCCTCGGCCACCACCGCCATCTGGCACGAGGCTCTCGATGCCGTCAAGGCTCGGATGCCGGAGTTCGCTGACGAAGAGCTCCGAACCGAATATCCCTGAGGGGATGACGAGCAGGAGGATGGCCCCGGGGAGATACCCGACGAGGGCGACGTCGAGGCTCCTATGGTGGGCGCTGGGCTTCTCGAGGTTGCGCCCGGTCCTGAGGCCTGAAGCCCCTTGTCTTCATGCTTTTTCTTCTTTTTGTTGCCTCGGGTATTTTGTAGGCCTTCGGGCATTTTTGTAAGGCTGGGGAGCCCATATTACCCTTGTAAAAGTTAACTGTGAATAAAGATTTTTGTTTTTGCAGTAGTGTTTGTGCTTGTATTTTCCTTTGTCGGTAAGCACTCGTATTTGCGCAACACTGCATTCGTTTTATGTCGGTTCTTTGTCCAGCGATCACACATCGAGTTGAACCTGTTTGTTTGCTGAGTGTGCAAAGACCGGTGCGAAGACGGTATCTCCATGGCCCCGAAGTCGAAATGGAGATCGCTAAGACGTTGATAGACCGGATGCCTCTTGCTGAGTTCATGTTCCTTAGTTGTTAGAGGGGCCGTGAGTGGCCTACTAAGGATGGCGCTGAGCAGGGTCTGCTCGGTGTCTCATAGCGAAGGCATAGATCCTTAGTTGTTGGAGGGGCAGTAACTGCCCAACTAAGGATGGTGCCGAGCAGGGTAGCTGCTCGGTGTCTCTTGGCGAGGGCTTTGATCCTTGGTTTGTTGGGGTAGGGACCTACCAGCCAGGGATAACTAAGCAAGGGCGGGCCCGGTTGCCTCTTGACGAGGGCTTTGATCCTTAGCGCGGGAGGGCCGTGAGTGGCCTACTAAGGATGGCCGAGCAGGCTAGCTGCTCGGTGCCTCTTGGCGAGGGTTTTGATCCCTGCTTTGTTGGGGTAGGGAGCTACCAGCCAGGAATAACCGAGCAAGGGCGAGCATGGTTGCTTCTTACGAGGGCTTTGATCCTTAAGGACGGGCCGAGCAGGGCTACTGCCCGGCGCCTCTTGGCGAGGGCTTTGATCCCTGGTTTGGTAGGGAGCTACCAGCCAGGGATAACCGAACAAAGGCCAGTCAGGTTGCCTCTGTGAGGACTTTGATTCCTGGTTTGTTGGGGTAGGGAGCTACCATACAGGGATAACCGAACAAGGGCGGGTTCGGTTGCCTCTTGCGAGGGCTTTTCATGCTTAGCGCGGGAGGGGCCGTACGTGGCCTGCTAAGGATGGCCGAGCAGGGTTGTTGTTCGGTGCCTTTTGGTGAGGGCTTTTGGTACTTATGGATGGCCGAACAGGGTTGCTACCCGGTGCCTCTTGGCGAGAGCTTTGATCCCTGGCGTTGTGGGGTAGGGAAGCTACCAGTCAGGGATAGCCGAGCAGGGTAGCTGCAGGGCTGCCTCTTGGTGGGGCTTTGATCCCTGGCGTTGTGGGGTAGGGAAGCTACCAGCCAGGGATAGCCGAGCAAGGAGCTGCAGGGCTGCCTCTTCGTGAGGGCTTCGATCCCTGGCGTTGTGGGGGCCGTGGGAGGCCTGCCAAGGATGAACCAAGCAGTGAGGCTGCTCGGTTGCTTCTTTTTGAGGGCTTAGATCCCTGGCGTTGTGGGGTAGGGAAGCTACCAGCCAGGGATAGCCGAGCACGGTAGCTGCTGGGCTACCTCTTCGTGAGGCTTCGATCCCTGGCGTTGTGGGGGCCGGGGGAGGCCTACCAAGGATGAACCAAGCAGTGAGGCTGCTTGGTTGCCTCTTTTTGAGGGCTTAGATCCCTGGCGATGCGGGATAGGGAAGCTACCGGCCAGGGATAGCCGAGCAGGGTAGCTGCTGGGCTGCCTCTTCGTGAGGGCTTCGATTCCTGGCGTTGTGAGGGCCGGGGGAGGCCTGCCAAGGATGAACTGAGCAGTGAGGCTGCTCGGTTGCCTCTTTTTGAGGGCTTAGATCCCTGGCGTTGTGGGGGCAGGGAAGCTACCGGCCAGGGATAGCCGAGCATGGTAGCTGCTGGGCTGCCTCTTGGTGAGGGCTTCGGGAAGATGGACAGTCGCGATTGACACATGCCACGAACGCTTGGAGGAGGCGAAGCGCCAGAGCCGCACCGTTTTGATTTCGCATCAAGCGGTGCGGTATCTGCCGCGTGGTGGCACAGTTGTGGACGACCGTCGAACTCCGGGGCCGTTGTGGGCTATAAAATGGAGGGATCGTTGATGACTCCTTTCCTCACACCCAAAACGCAAAAATGGAGGACTTCCTATTTACCATCCCCGAAATCATAAGCTTCGAGGACGTGCATCTCTATGATCAGTACTGCACTGATGACACGGTGCAGTTGGTGATAGGCCGGATCGAGGATCATTTTGGCCGATTGCTACCCGGCGTTCCTCCCTCCAGCTGCTGATGTACTCCATCTGGAGGGGCGTCGCCGGGGCTCTACAACCTTTTATCCGAGCAGCTGAAAGACGAGGCCATTGGCAAGCTGAGGTCTCTGAGGCGTTTCGGCCTGATCTCTGCGAGTCGGCTAAATCGCTTGGAGGCGCTTGTCCTTGACTGCTACCACTTGAGGCTCGATGCCGACGCTAGCGGGGATCATTGAAGGGAGAGGTTAAACGCCGCGAGGGCTCGGCTGGCGGAAATATCTTCAGAGTACCACGAACAGTGCTCTCTGTACCCCATTCCCCTGCTGTTGTAATATATATTTTTATGTACGGCTGAGGAGCCTATAGTACCTTTTGAATGAATAAGATTCTTTTTCTTTTCTACAATGCTTTATTGATCCCTTTATTATATAAACAAAAGATCTCTAGAAAGATGTACATTGCTCTGAAAAGAAAATACATGTTAGTAGATGTTCTTATTCGTGCAGCTTGAGCCTCCGGATGTCTGTTGGCATCTATGTCCGGCACAGGGTACTGAGCTTCGTGGGTACCAGGCGTATCCTCCGCTGACACTACCATGATTTGGCTGATGGTCAGCTCGGCGGGAGGGGGACGCTGCTCCTGCTCGCGGTCAGCTTGCCGCTTGTCTCTTAGGTACGCTGCGAGATGCCCTGAACGGATGAGCTCTTCAATATAGTCTCGGAGTTGTTTGCAGCTCTCCGTGGAGTGGCCTAGCGACCTGTGGAACCTGCAGTAGGGGCCCCGGGTTCGCTTTGAGGCCATTCGTGAGGCTGGGGGAAGCTTGAAGAACTCTTCGCCCTTGGCCTCCTCTAGTAGCACCGCCTGAGAGACGTTGAGCGGGGTGTACTCTTAGAATTTTGGGAGATAGGGTTTTGCCGCTCAGGTCCCCTTCTCTTGCCCTCTTCTTTTGGTCGGTTTGCTCTGCCCGGGGGAGATTTGCGTTCACCTCGGATTCGAGCTGGACCTCGCGTTCGGTCCAGGCCTTTACCTCGGCTATGGTCTTAGGTTGCGCTAATGCAAAGGAGCGTAACCACTCCTTGTGCCTAAGACCAGACCTCAGAGCTGTGATGACTGTCTCGTCTCGATGCTCTGGGATCTCGAGAAGGGCGTTGTAGAAACGGGCGACGTATGCTTTGAACGTCTCCCTGTCCCCGCTCTTGATCGTGAAGAGATGGTCTACTGTGCGTTTCTGTCGCCTGTTCCCGACGAAGTGGCCGAGGAATTGTGTGGCCAGCTCGTCGAAGGTTGAGATCGAGCGTGGTTTGAGTCCTCGGAACCAGTCTCGCCCAGATCGGATGAGAGTGGTCGGGAAAGCTCGGCACTGGGCGGCGTCGGAGTTGTCTTGGAAGCTCATTCCCACGGTGAATGCATCCAAGTGGTCCTTCGGGTCAGATTTGTCGTCGAAGAGGGAGACCTTTGGGGGCTTGTTGCGGGAGGAGACGTGGATGGCGAGCAGCTCCTCGGTGAATGGTTTGGTGAGCGAGTCGGTGGCATACTTAGCCCCGTCGCTCGAACGGTGACCTTCCCGATGCATACCTTCGATCTTCTTCTCGAGGGCGTCGAGTCGGCTGTGGTACCTCGACGACTCGGCGCATTCTGATCCCAGGCCTCTGCTGTTGGAGGCCTGCGTCTGGCCGTGGCTCCGGCTCCTTTCAATGAGGTTCCTTAGATCCCCCGGCGAGGTGGCCCTCGAGCCGCAACGGCGAGTTCCGTCCGCGTGACCCCGTCGAGGGAGGGGGTGTCGGTCATGCCTGGTAACAGGCGAGCTGACAGACATCTCCTCGGGAGGGACAGGCGCACGAAGGATCTCGGGGCGAGGTGTTCTGGCGACGGACCTCGGTGTCGAACTATGGGGTGCCCAGCGGGTCTCAGAACGTATCGGCTCGGGAGATCTGCGGCCGTGGGAGGTAGCGAGGCGGTGGTCGGAGGTGCCGACACGAACAGAGTCTTCTCCCCTGTAGGGGTCCTGGTCCCGAGGTGGGGGAGCGGCGACTTGGTGATCTTGCCCCGCCGTTTGGACGCGGATCAGCGCCTCCACAACAGACGCGAGTCGGTCTATCCGGCCGGCGAGGGCGTTGATGGTATTCGGCGGAGGAGGTTCGTCCGCTCCTCCGTTGAGGGGGAGGCGGCGGCTGGTGCTTTGATCGTCGTGATGATCGCTCGCCATTGGATTGAGATCGGAAAGTGAACTTTAGTTTTTGTGGAATCAAGGAGTTCCCACAGACGGCGCCAGCTGACGCGACCTGGATCGCGCCAAGATGTTACCTTTCGTTGATCTGCTGATGGCGGCGATGGGTGGCTGAGATTGGATCTGGAGGCTCTCGCTCCTGAAGCGTGTGGATCTCAATGGGTTTGAGGTTGTGGTTGCCGAGTTACTTGTAAGGAAGTCCCGGGGTAGTACCACCGAGGACCCTCCGACGGTCAAGTTAGACTAGAGATCCGAGCAGAGTAACGGCTTAGTGGAGTAAAAATGGTTTACTTGAACCGTCTGAAGGAAGGGTTTATATAGCGGTGGCAGCAGGCGAGGCAGGCGCGAGAATCACGCCGGTCGTTACGCTCCTGACATTACGCCCGCTTGATGAGCGAGACCTCCCATTAATGGCGAGACAGGCTCGTTAATGGGGGATTGTGGTGGCGTGGAATGTGGGATGTGGCCGGCAGAGATCTCGCGCATGGCGAGATTCGCAGGATACGCCTGCAAGCAGTGCTGTTGGTCGGTCGATGAGACCGAGGAAGATGACCTCGGTGGGAGAGCTCGCGGAGGAGCGGGAGAGTCGAGGTATCTTGGTTCTGCGGTAGTTCGGAGACGAGCTGTGAGGCCGAGGAGGCCAGTTGTGCAGGGGGCTCGGAGGCGAGCCGGCGTTCGCTCGGTAGGACGAGCGTAGGTGTGGTCTGGTCGGCCACTGTAGGTTCTTTCTTGCATGCTCTGAGACACGTCATCTGCCATGTGTCCTGATCTGGGAGATCACCGATATCGAGCATCATCAATATACGATTCACAACTTTGCATATAGGTCTTTGGTACATGCACACAAGTTACTTGTGAGGGTATGCTTTTTTCCACATTGATAAGTCGATGAAAACCGTAGGTCAACAAAATGGATTCATATATCCTTGAATAATATTGTTCGGCAATCAAGGAAAAACTTGTTTAAATGTGTGTATTTAGTCAAAAAGAAAATGTGTGAGTAGCCTAAAAGTGAATGCTAAGATAAATGCGTCTGCTCCTTGATTCTCCTGAAATAAGTGTATTCACAAGACTCTAAAGGTAGCATGAGTCGAGTATAAGTTCTTCAGATTGTTTGCTACTTCGATTTGTGTAACAATATTGATGAGTGTGCTATTGAGCCTTAATTAGGAGATTGTCGAAGTCTAGTGAGCTGGTTACCGTAAGGCGTAGGCCAAAACAAAATTGATTATGACATTTTACATTAAAAAGTATATTCATTTGCTAATTTAGCTAAGGATTCATATAGCCCTTAACAGTGTAGTTCTTTTGTTCTCAGAGATTTTTTTATATATTAAAACGAAGGTAAACAACCCCATCTTTTATTAAAAGACGATTTAACAAAACTACATAAAAAAAAAAATCGACAAGACAAAGCAAAATAATTACATCAAACACCACCGACTACCACAAGCCTATTTTCAGAAATATTCAGGCACGTTCTTAACCCTGTAATATTTGATCACTTAGTCTTTACCGTGATTCTCGTTCAACGAATCTTCTCCATCACATGACATCAGTGCCTACCAATATCTTTAATTTTTGATCAGGTGTCTTCTTTGATTGACTAGACTTTAAGTCTACAGACACCTAGTCCTTGTTCGGGTTACCTTTCGCCGGATCGGACTTCAAGTCTTCGGACGCTCGATCCTCAACCGATACCTTATACTGTATCAGACTTCAAATCTTCATGCCAAGTGTCCTTGATCGGTTTGCCTCTACCTTTCGTCGGATCGGGCTTGGAGGTCTGCGAATGCCTTGTCCTCGATTCAGTCACCTTTCGCTAGATCAGACTCGGCTTTTGGATGCTTAGTCCTTGATCATACCACCTTCCGCAGGGTCGGACTCGAAGACTATTACATTTTGATTAGAAAAGTTGGTGTAACATGTTTCACTAGTTTGGCAAATGGATGCAGAAAAGGGAAAGAACTTGAAATAGGTCTAAGACTCTGTCTAACTCATCTCTACTATTATAATGCGAAGAGGAGAGGGCGTGTGGCGTGCTCACATTTAATTGAAATAAAATATTCAAAAAACGAAAAAAATCTAACTATTAAGATGGTCCACGTCATTAATTTTTCCACTTGCGGTCTAGGTTGCACCGACACGTCTTGTTGGTTGTCGTATCCGTATCGGACACAAAATCATGCCTGACACATGTCCGACACCGCTTTTACTGAAATTACGTTGAGTATAGTAGTTTATCGTATGGTTATTGCTTAAAATTACATCAAATACAATTTAAAAATTCTGAAATCATATATTTTTTTACGGAAATTGCTGAAAATTTGCTGAAATAACTTAATTCTTTGCTGAGTTATTATAAATCAATCAAAAAATGTTGAATTGTTAAGATTTTTACTGAATATTTTGTTGTCAAGTCATGGTATATTATTTCTTATAAATATATAATATCCGTGTCCCGTATCCTATATTTTGGGATTTTGCCGTTTTTTCATGCGCATCATATCGTTTTCCTGTATTCGTGTCCGTGCAACCTTGCGGTTAGCTGGGTATATGTTGGTATCATATGATAAATGTTTGAAAATTTTATTAAAATATTTTAGTTAAGAAAATAAATTTTATAGATTTTTTAGTTAAGACTAAATATCTCAACAATGATTTTATTTTAATAGTCACGTTCATTGCACATGCAAAAATACTGGTAAATAATAAATTTAAAGATCCTTATTTTAGAGATTTTTTTGTTATGCTAGTCCTAGGGACGGAGTGAGAAGTACAAGTTTAGATGTAAATATGTAGTATCGTCAAATCTAGAGGACTTCTACTCGTACACTTGCTCATAATATAATAGAATGCTCATAATATAATAGAAATACATAATGCTATACATTGAAGTAAACATGCATGTTTGTATATTAGTATTGTACGGCAATGAAAAGCGTCATGTCAAGAGACATAAAGATAACATTATCTGGTAAAAGGAAGTAATATGTTTCTGAATATTTAAAATCCCTAGACGTAATTCTTGTCCTTTTAGAGTGCTTCTATGAATATAAGAAACCAGGTTTTTATATATACCAATAAATTGATCTTTGGACATTGATGCAGGTTGACCCTATGAGAAGAGCAAGATTAGTCGAAGATATTAAACAAGTACTCGAGTGATGCAAATTTCATTGTCCAGGTTTTCAAAATGAACTTCTATTCTTAGCTGTATATCATTATTATTTATAATGACTAGAGTGTAATAGCGACCCATGAATGAAATGGGGGATTTAGAGAAACACGAGAAGCTTAAGCTCAAGCCCGGACTCATGATGCATATGGTGTTAGATGACATAAGAATTGGGTTGTAAAAATTTATGTCATTCAATCTCTGTTTGATGTTTGAGAGCAGATGTTAAACTCTGTTTCTATGAAATCATTCAATATATTGTTAAGACGGCATAAGGAATAATATTTGTATTTTCTTTGAAATCAATGATTTATGATAATTAGTGAAATTGAAATTTGCACCCTTTTCTTTTTTTAAATCTCTGTTTCTTGTGTTCAGTATATAATTATTGATGGGTTCAAAATTTAGCTTTAGTTTTGGAATTGCAAAATCTAATGCACCTGTAGTTGGACTAGATTTCGGTTCACATTATAGCAACACTAGAATTTTTGTACTTATTGCAAGCATACATATATACCTTCATACGCATGTTCCATATATATATCTAATCTAATCTGAAGTACTGTGCTAAGTGAAAATTAGAGTTTGGGTATTCTTTTTTATATTATCACACCCTTTTCCCCATAGTTTCTATCTAATGGGTTGTAAAATCTATTTTTGTAATAAGTATATTTAGAATTATTAGTGGGTAGTAATATCATTAATATTTCATTTATTATATTCTCTATTTATTTTTTCATGCATTTACTAATGTTCAATGAAAAATGCATGCAAGTTTTTTGGAATTCTAAACAGAAAATAAAATGCATTAATTGCATGAAAATTTGGAATTTGAAAAATGTCAATTAAATCATGTTTTGAATTAATCATCATAGGTTTAAGAACTCCTTAAGAGGAGAAGGTGCATGATATGTGGAATTCAAAAAAGGCAGTTAAATCATGCTTAAATTGATCAGTATGGTTTACATAAGAGCAAATATGATCAGTATGGTTTACATAAGAGCAAATATGATAATATAATATTCCAAATTCAAGAAACGACAATCAAGTTATATAAGAACTAAATCTACAATAGCAACTGCCATATGCTAATAATTCAATTGTTAAAATTAAGAACTCTTCTATTTTTGGCTCAATTTAAATTTTAAATCTATCAGCTGCCAACAAATTCAATTAGAATATCTTTTCTTATCTTTAGAGAATAAATAGGGCTGCAAATTAAATATATGCTATATAATAAAAAAAAAGGCTATTATCAGGATAATAATTGCCTCAGAATTTATAATCATGTTGTGTACAACTAATAAAACTCATGAGATGGTCCAAATTCTTAGGCATTGCATTAACTGGTTTTAATGCTCTTTAATTTCAGCATTTTTAAGAGTTCACAAATTTTTCTATATATACATGTTATATTCTTCGTTCTTCTCATAGTTAGCACATGCAATCACTCTATGTTCCTTTCACGTTCGTTCTCAATATTTATATTTATTTCTTTTTTTATCATTATATGTTCTTTTGGTAATCATCATTCATCAATTGATGTAAGTTTTTCTGTTATAGTCTAAATTTCGATGAAATAACATTTATCATCTAATTGTTTTTTCCATCTGTTTTTCTCATCAGGAAGGAGAAGATTTGATCAAATTCAGATGCAACTCTCACTAGTTTTGATATTTTTATCTTCAAGTATTTTAAAACTTTCAAATGCTAAACTTACCATCTTATTATCTAATTTTTAAATGCTTAGTCATGCACTTTTTTCTCTTATGTAGTAAGTATAATATATTTTTAGATGATATTTTTTTTATTGTGCAGGTGTGCTTTCTAAGAATAGTCATGGGCTTTAATTAAACCACTGGAGGATTTTAGATAAATATTACATATGTTTGTATAGTTCTTGCAAAGTAGTACACATTTTTTCTTTTCTTATATTTTCTTAATCAAAACGAGGGCAAAGTGTCCCCACGTTCATTAAAGAAAGATTTTAACAAATCCATGAAGAAGGAATGGTGTTTTTATACAAGTCAACTGTCGGTGTTTCTTGTCGAGCATGATTAGAAATTAAATGATTTGCTTGTAGTGGAAATTTATCGTGTGGGTTTAATGCATGAATATAAGTTAATTAGGAGATATTAGTTTCTAATGTATTTGAAGAGTAATCTAGATTTTATTAATAAACTTCGAAACTACATTCATGAAAAGTGAAAGATGAGAGGAAGAGGAAAGCGAGAAAGAATTAAATAACTACGGAGAGAAAAGATTAATGGGAAGGGGAGAGAAGATATCACATTAAACAAATAACAGTTGTCTTTTTGTAGGTAGACGCTCGTGTTTGCGCAGTGAACTAGAGGCCATGTGGAATACAAAACGAAAATTTTCTAAACTGGAGCACGAATAATACAACTTAGAATTGAATCCAAATACTAAACTAGAAACAAACAAGAAGGATTTAACTATTAGGTTTGTGATTACAAGCTTTGTAGTTGTGTTCTTCGTCTTCTTTCCACTTTCTTAGCTCCTAGGTCGTCGCGAACGAGGTTGGGAGTCGATCTTCCTTGCTGAAGACGATCCATCTCGAAGGAAACTTGATGGGGGTCCTTTTCAGGTCTCCGTGAGATGTTGTCTTCCGTTGATCTTCCGGTGGATTTCGGTGGTGATCTTCTGTTGCGTGTGGGTCTCAATGGGTTTTGGTGAGATTGGTGATTTGAGGAGTTTAGCACCGAGTACCTGCAAAGAAGTCCCTGGGTGGTTTGGTACCACCGAGGACCCTCCGACGATCAAGTTAGTGTTAGATCCGAGCAGAGTAACGGCTAAGTGGAATAAAAAATTGCTTACTTGACCCCTCTGTGATGGGGGTTTATATAACGGTGATGGCACGCAGCAGCAGGCGCGAGAATCTCGCCAGCAGTTACGCTTCCGACGTCATGCCCGCGTAGAGAGCGGATCGCCCATTAATGGGGATCGTGGAGGCGTGGAACGTGGGATGTTGCCGGCGGAGAATCCGCGCATGGCGAGATTTGTGGAGCGGCGGTTACGCCTGTGAGCGGTGGATCTGGTCGGAGGGACCGAGGAAGACGGCCTCGGCTAGGGAGCTCGGAGATGAGCAAGAGGGCCGAGGAGTCCTGGTCCTGTGGCAGCTTGGGTCTAGCTGGGGGGTCGAGGAGGCCAACATGCAGAGGGCCCCGAGGAGGGCTAGCTTGTGCTTGTGGGTCGGGTCCAGGGGTTGCCTGGTCGGCCCCTGTGGCCCTTCCTTCTGAGTTTTGGGAGACGTCATCTGCCATGTGTCCAGCTCTTGGAGACCGCCAATTATTGAGCATCATCATTAGCCCCCCACTCTTGTCCCGACCAGCCAGCGGGTCGGGTCAGGAGTGGACTGTTAGGCCTCCCGAGATGAGCTTCTTCCTAAAGCTTTGTCGGGATGAGTCCTCGGGCTGTCAGTTGTCTTTTCTGCTAGTGAATCGGGACGAGATCTCTGCATTTTTAAGGAAGGTGCTCCGGTTCGTGCACTCTGCTACTGAAGCGATGGTCTACGTGTCAAGCATCGATTGGCCGACGCGACGTATGCAGGCCTGCAGCGTCTGATGGGACGCGGTCCAACGCAGATCGACACGTGGAGCGATCGAAGCCACTGGACGCGAGGAGTCGTTTTGGCGGGAGACGACGGGCGTCGTTGGATGAGGCCGCTTGCAGCAATAAGTAGGGGTGGGGCCCGCTCCAGGGACCCTACTCTTTCATCTTTTCCTCTTTCTTAAGTCGTGGCTGCTCGGTGTTCTTCTTCTTTTTGAATACATGGTTCGCTCCCATTCTTTGGGCTGCCCGCGCCAGAAGGAGGCTAGTGGCGCGGCCGAGCCCCTGGCCGGCTCATGCCCTGCGCCGGATCCTCTGCTGGTGATAGGGCCGTCTGCTTCGTTGACGGCTCCTGGTGGTTTCTCCGGCGGCGGCCAGAGACGTCTACAGTTATCCGAGTTCCACACGGGGGACAGAGGGGAGGGCGAGGACATGCCCCCTCTCAAGAGGAAGAGGACGATTTCTCGCGCGTCGTCGTCGAGGGTCCCTGAGGGAATTTCCGTGCAGGAGGGGGGCGCCGTCTTCACGGTTCCATCTGGGCTTTCCGTTGCCGCTGGCCTGCTCGCCGGGATGGAGGAGTCGGCTGGGGGAAAGCTTCCGCATGGCTCCCTGAGGGCTCAATTGGAGGCCATGGCCCAGGGGGCGGTCCAGGTACGAACCCTTCTACGTGTAGTTTTTCTGGTATACCTTTCTTTGGCTCGGGGGCCTCCTGGTTTCTCATCGGCTTTTCGTCAGGTCCTTCAACAATGCGCCCTTGCCGCTCGTATGGAGGCCGAGGGGGCGTTCCACGCCCCGAGGCCAGTAGAAGCGTTTCCTTCGAAGGTCGAGGTTTTGCGGCGTGACTTGCGCTTGGAGAGGGCAAGGGCCGACGTCCTGGCGGCCCGGGCGGAGGCTGCGGAACTTGCCAATTCAGCGAATCGGGGTGTCCATTATCGTCTGAGTGCGTCCCTCTGGGTCGCCGATAGGAAGCTGGCAGATCTGGCTGAACGCTTCGCGGCCATGGAAAAAGAGAGGGACGCCAGCAGGGAGGATGCTGAGGCGGCGCTTCTGGAGGCCTAGGTTGCCGAGGCTCGGGCTAAGAAAGCTGTGGCCGATTATAAGGCGTCAGAGCATTTTTACGCCGAGCTCGGGGAGTATTCTGCCGTCGTGTGGAACAAGGCCCTGGACGCCGTGAAGGAGCAGCTTCCCGAGTTCGACGATGGCGAGCTCCGCGCTCAGGTTCCGCTTCCGGTGGCGAGGCCTCCGGTGGTGAGGCCTCCGGTGGAAGATGGCGAGGGGAGTAAGGCGCGCCCTTGGTGGCGAAATCTCAGGCGGTAAAGCCCCCGGCAGGCCGTGATGCCAGCGATGAGGGGATTGAAGTAAGCCTCCGGGCAGTTTGTAGGGCTGGGGAGCCCCAGAACACCCTTTGTAAAAACTCTGCCTTTGGTAATAAAAGAAAATTCTTGTTTCATCGGTTTACATTTCATCTTCTGTGTGTGAAGAATGTTTGTAAAATATTTCTGCTTGCACTATTGGGTCAGCTATCTGTCTAGCGATCGTTCGTCGGGTTGATTTCGATCACTTGCCAAGCGCTGCCGAGGAGGCATTTCCATGGCCCCGGAGCCGAGGGGGGATCGCTTAGACTTAGATGGACTTGTTGCCCCTTTTTGGGGCCTTAGATCCTTAGCGTTGGTGGGGCTGTAAGAAGCCTGCCAAGGATAACCGGGCGGTGAAGCTGCGCGATCTCCTCTTTGCGAGGGCTTTGATCTCTGGCGTCGCGGGTAGGCAACTACCGGCCTGGGAAGACCGGGCGGGGAAGCCGCTCGGATGCCTCTTGCGAGGGCTTCGATCCTCGGCGTCATGGGTAGGGAGCTACCAGCCGGAGATGACATGAGCAGGGTAGCTGCTCGGTCGCCTCTAGTGAGGGCTTGGATCCTTAGTGTTGGAGGGGCTGTAGGAAGCCCACTAAGGATGACCGGGCAGTGACGCTGCGCGGTTGCCTCTTGGCGAGAGCTTTGATCTCTGGCCTCATGGGTAGGCAACTACCAGCCTGGGATGGCCGAGCATGGCAGCCGCTCGGATGCCTCTTGCGAGGGCTTCGATCCTTGGCGTTATGGGTAGGGAGCTACCAGCCGGAGATGACCGAGCAGGGTAGCTGCTCAGTTGCCTCTTGCGAGGGCTTTGATCCTTCAGGACGGGG
This sequence comes from Agapanthus africanus, assembly GCA_030015575.1. Lineage (NCBI taxonomy): Eukaryota > Viridiplantae > Streptophyta > Magnoliopsida > Asparagales > Amaryllidaceae > Agapanthus > Agapanthus africanus. The sequence goes on along the minus strand of CM057346.1, from coordinate 331,800,753 downwards.
ACCGAGCAGGGTTACTGCCCAGTGCCTCTTGGCGAAGACTTTGATCACTGTCGGTTGTGTAAGTCCATGCTATCCTTCCCCGGTACTTACGGGGTTGCGGAATTGGTGAAAAACAATTTTTCAAGAGGCGGCAACATGGACTCAAAACGGATCTTTGTTAAACTACTAACTAACAACCTAACAAGAGTTTACCTACTCGGTTAGGGGGCTATACCTTTCTTGAACTCCTTCGTCTTCGACTCCGCCCGGTGTACGGATCGGCCTCACCTCGTCGTCTCCTTGCGCCGAAGATGGATCCACCCGAAAGCTTCTACCTTTGGCTTCTTCTTCGAACTTTGAAGAAACTAGATCACTTGGCTTGCTAGGCCTTGTGAACTAGAATGAGTAGAGGAATGCTTTGGTGTCTTTTTATCTCTAAGGCAATGAGTCTCAACACATGAGAATGGTTTGCCTTGAAGTAGAGAGAGCAAGAGGAAGAGGGAGAGCTTGAGAATGAGAGAGCTCAAGAGAGAGAAAACAAATGATAGAATGAACCATACTCTTCTCATTCTCACCTCTCATAATCCAAAAGCCATCATAACAAAAATAGTAATCAAATATTGTGTAAATGGTTTAAGTCAAAATGGCTATATCATTTCATGCACTCATTTTGCATAAATAAACAAGCAAGTAAAAGTCTTTGCCAATGGAATGATAGCCATTGTCATGATGATGGTCAACTAGTCCAACCTAGTCAACCGGTCAACAAAGTCAAAAAGTCAACAAAGTCAACCCCTCAACAACCATGCCACTATAATACTTAATTAATATTAATGTTAATCATATATCTTATTCTCATTAGGGTTAAGCAAAAGTCAATGGTCAACAGTCAATTGTCAACAGTCAACAGTCAACAACGCCAATGAGAATACTCTGCCTCTGTCTCTCTGTCAACTGTGCATACACACCCGCATCCGCGTTCCGAGGAACACGAATACAAACGAGATAAAACCAATCCCAAAACGTATACTAGGATCTGGCTTAAACCAAAGCCCGCTAGTGTTAACTGTCCGGACACTAAACGTGCACAAGTGCACGGATGTGACCGAACCCTGTCGCAAAACCATGCGACCTGTCGCAAAACCATGCGACCTCTACTCTTTTGCCTAAAGGCGAATAGCTTTCTGTGTGGAACTCTAAAGACTCGACACTACGCTGGCAGTGGGTTTAACCACAGACCGCAAGCGGCACTAGCTATGCGTAACGGTCCCCAGGTAGATGCCGACAAGAAGACTGACGAGGTGAAACCCATCTGAACTCCTACTGAGTCTGACTGTGACAATCTCCATACAGTCCGGTCTGTTCGTCAGATACATCGCATGGTGTTCATACCAGAATATTGCATTTTATACCGCCCATTCTTACGCTCGTGTGTTTATAGGTAGGTACTTTTAATCCGTGTTTGTTACATATTTACAGAGTACAGGTTTTCAGTCCAAATATTGCAAATCAAGACAAAATCTCCACAGTTACACCAAATACAGAACATCTGTCACAGCAGATAAAAGCCGGGTTCCGGTCATCCATATCCGTCCAGTGCCGAGTACCTGTTCCAGAGACAAGACATATGACAGTGGTCATTCGTGTCTCGGACAAGCACAGAGCACGAGGGGGCAGCACAAGAATCAATGGGTGCGCGGAGCTCAAGAGAGATAAAGTCAAAAGTGAAGAAAAGATAGCAATCTTGGACTAAGAATTCTGCTGATATTCTGGAAGACTTTTGTACAGTATGATGTTTTCAGACACAAGGAAAAACAGAACCAGGGAAGTACAAGAACAGCCATGCCCTAACTCCATCATAGGGCCGCGGATCCACGGCCAATAGGGGGTATTGGCGGCGGATCCGCGGCCGTACTGGCGCCGCAGCTTGTCAACTTTTGTGGGTATTTTGGTATTTTCACATGGGTCCAGTTTGTTGCCCTAGATCTTCAACTCCCTGCCTATAAATACAGCAGAACTGAGCTCAACCAAGGGGCATTCTTTGTTCTTCTTTCTTTTTAGGATTTAGTCTTTTTCTTCTTCTTCTTCATTTCTTTTTCCATGAAAATTGTAGTGAGAGCTTTTTGAGTGGGAGATCAATGAAGATGAGGGCTTTTTGTATCATTCTCTTTTGTTTCTTCTTCCTCTTGAGATTCTTGCTTTCTCTTGATCATTCAACCTCTTCATTGAGCTTGAATGGTTAAGGGTTAGTTATTGATCTCAAGGGTCGTATTCTTTCATGGAATTAGCACTTCATTTCACATGCGTTCTCTACCCTTCCCTTGATCTTGCAACCTCTTGATTGAGCTTGCAAGTTTAAGGGTTGGCTATTGATCACATGCTTGTTTTGAGTCCTAGTTTCTTGTTCTTTTTATTTTGCTTATTTATTACTTGCTTTTTATTACCTTGCTTTACTTTCTTGCAATTTAATTCATGCACTTTCTTTCTTGTAATCTTTTCTTTTCTTTGTTTATCTTTTCTTTTGTTCTCTTTTGTTCATTTTGTGAATGTTGTATTTATTGTTGTTGTTAAGAATCCATATGATATTGTAAGTTAACATTTCTTTGCTCATTTCCTTTTCCCGTTATTTTCCATTGAACTCCGCCCAAACCATACGCAAGCGCTCCGTTAGGCACCCTACCCTGACAAGGTAACGGTGATTCCTAACCACGACCGGTTGCGTTCGGTTTGGCCGGAGGCGAAAGCAAGAGACAAGAACGGAAGGACAAGGGTAAATAAGCCGGATTCCACGAATACCGCGCTTAAATCCCCTAATCCACGTTGTTGCCGATTGCTCTAGCTTCAATTGGTCAAGACTCGGCTCAAAGGTTTTGAGTACGGATTTCCTTAGCTTACAATCTCGTATCTTTTCTTAACAACTTTATACTTGCAAATAAACACATAGCTTAGAAACAAACATACACAAATTCTTTATTGACTCGTCTAAGACAAGAAAGGACATACAACCATCTCCCTGTGGACCGACCCGTGCTCAACCGGCTAGCTGCATAGCGACACCGTCTTGATTGCGGTAAACTTTAATTCTTCCAATCAAATGGCGCCGTTGCCGGGGAGACGGTAGCGTATTTTCTTTCTTGTTATTCGGGTTAATATTCTTTTTGTATATATATATATATAAAAATATCTTTTTGTTTTTTTTTGATCATTTTTGTGGGCAAGAGTGCAGATTTTTGCAGATTTGCAAACTGCAATTGTGGGGAGCAAAGTGTACATTCAAGGCTAAGGTGATTGCAAAGTACAGTGCCAAAGATCCGGGTAGTTTGACACGCGCAAGCGAACTTTTCAAGCTTACCGGATTTGATTCAACGGGGGTTTCCTAACCCAAAACTTAACGGTACGTACTTTACTAACACCTTCTTCTCAAATCCGACGCATCCAATATACTATTCTTTGCAGGATTCTTTGCAAGTTCGCTAGCAAACGCTAAAAGTTGACTAACCCGTATTTATTGCAGTGCCGCGCTTAAACGAAAAAACGATTTTTTGATTCTTTATAGAATTTTTATTGAATTACGCATTGCATACATTAATACGGACTTAAGGGCAAGCGAACCCCACAATATACGGTAAAGGATTTCATCACCTTTTCCGTGGCCCACAAATCACGAACTTGAGCATAACGTTTACCCACACAAAATTTAAAAGAAACTAGACTTTAAGCCTTAAGGACTTCGCGCTCACTAGGAGAAGTTAACTGTGTTTAGAACCTCGCTTAACGGTATATTGTTTACGGGGTGTCTAGGAAAGTGTTAACGGCGAAACCGCCAAAAGAGAAAGGGTTATTTAATTAAGGAACTTCGCGAAAGCGTTGGAAAACCTCCCCTTATCTCTGCACTTACCTGGCCTCGTGATCAGTGTATCTTGAGCCCGTTTTTCGACACAGTTTTACTTCGACAATCAAGTTCTGGAGCAGGTCTAGTTGACCTAGGTGAACCCTAGAGCGATTAGGTGTGTGGTATTTTTTTTGTGTCGTGATTGTTTTTGTCCATATTCTTTTTTTTGTGTATATTTCATTCTTTTGTTAATATCTAAAAAAATAAAAAATAAAAAAAATATCACATTCTTTTTCCCCTCTTTTTCTCTACCTTTCTTTCTCTCTCCTCATATCATGGGTACCCCACCTCGAAAAACTCTTGCCGAACTTTGGTACCCACAACCAGACATTACTTCTTACGGTTCTTGCTTTGGCCGAACTTCGAACGACCCCTCCATGCCCAAAATTTCATTGAGAGATCGGATAGACGCGTCTAGGACAAACAATTTGACTCCGCAATCCACTTCGTATCAACCATTTCATACATTCACCCCTTCTTACGTTGATACCCCTTCTTCGAGTCATGTTGCAACTCCAAGACCTATGTCTATTGCAGAACGTATTGAACAATCTCGTAGCCGATCTTTCACTCCTTTCATTACTTCAAATTCTTGGGATCAACAATTCCATTCACCTTCTTATCCAAATGTTGATCCTTCTCCTGTCCAGCCATTCAATTCCTACCAATCCTACCCTACTTTTGCACCTTCCCTAGACATTGCATCAGAACCGCCATTTGGGAGTTTTCAGTATCCAAACAACTTTGAATCTTTTACTGAAACCCCTTCACAACCAATGTCTAGTCTAGAACAGTCCTTGGAAGACTTTAGGGTAGCGTCAAGCCAACAGATGATGGATTTGAATGCGTCCATGGCCGCCCTCATGCAACCTAGTGACCCGGCAGCTAGTTTTCAACTAGCTCCAACTTTTTCAATGTATGATGAGGCGGCAGGACAGGCTGTGAATTTGAGTGGAGAGAGTGAGATGTACCCCCTTCCGAATCAAACCTACCCGTTTGAAATTGAATCCCACAACTCCTGTGTTGAAAGTCTATCTAATGTTCCAAACGATTCACCAGTTGAAGATAGAATGATTAATGAGTTGTGCGACTTTGTAGTGTTTGATTTGCCTGATTGTGAAGGGTCTCTTCCAAGTGAAACCATACCCAATCCTTTTGACCTCTACACCTCCACTTTAGAACCTGAATCGATTAATATCCATGCTTTTGTTGAGGTGTCAGAGAATTTTGATTTTCACTTGATTAAAGATATTGACGCCGGGAATATTTTGGATGATGAACCCGTAGATTTGACTGAGTTTTTCTCTCCAATTCATCATCCCGAGTCATTAAATGTTTTTCCCGAACCCCATATGCGTCTGGATTTTGAAGAGAAGTGCATGGATGTGCTAAATTTTGAGGAGAATATTGAGGATAGCACTGAGGATGAAACAGTTTTAATTGATGAGTCAGATTTTCTAATTCATCCTATTCCTTCCACTGACTGTGTACACCCTCCTGAACCTTTAACCGATGCCCCTCTTCGATCACTTCCCTCCATTCTTTCCATCGTTCCGACCTTGCAAGAACCCGTCTCACTTACATTTCATATGTCTGGTTTACCAAGTTCGGCGTACCCATGGCTTCTTACGAATCTTGAGGGATTTGACCCAATCTCTCGACGGGTTAATAGATTAGCACAATCGCTGTTTACACATCACTCATCATAAATTGTGCTAATCTATTCACTCCAGTTACACCCTCAAGTTCGTACTCCGCTTCTTTTTCCCTTCCGCCATTCTTCTTCCTCTCATATACCGAGACCGTATCCCGCTTCTCTTCGCATACGGTCTCGCGTATTGTCCTTCTCTTTTCTCTACGCCTTCTTCCACCAACCTGTACATTATAGCGATAAAATCTTTGAATGGTTGGTGCTCACTTTTGGCCTGTGTAAGGCCATGTATAGCTTGATACTGTTCTTTCCCCCCTAAATCCTGAATTTCAACGCTTAACAGCGGAAACACTGTTTTACTTAAGTTTGGGGGGGACACTTTTTTTGTATATATTTTTGTTTTCCTTTTTGTTTTGTATATAATTTGTTTCTAGGAAGCGCCGGCAATTTTAACCCTCTTGGTATAGCCTGACAGTGAGGGCACTGTCAAGTTTAAGTTTGGGGGTGTGCTCGGTAAGCTTTCTTCCTTCGCATTCATATGTATATTTTGCATCTGCAGTTCCATCTGCATATTAAATCCATAAAATCCATAAAAATCTGAAAATTTTCTAAAAATATAAAAACTTTTTTGTCAAGTTAGATTGTGGAAGAACTCTGATTCAACATTCGACGGTTTTTGTTTGAAAAAATAGGAATAACTAAATCTTATGTTTAGATTTTGAAAACCTGAAAGATAACTCTCCTTTGAACTTAACTATAGCTGATATACGTCTTTACATCACACTACACGTGTCGTGAATTTTGGGAATTAGATGACAAGTCTTTCATGTTTAAACTTTTAAACAGATAAATGATTTTCTGAGGATCAAATAGGTTTGTTCTGAAATAAGTAATGTCAAGAATAGTTTATGAAGTAAAGCGAATATGAAGGAATATTATTGATGCCGTAATTGGAGCTAAGTCTGAAAAATAACCCATCGGAAACTTGATTGGAATGATTACACACCAAACCCACTAAACACGTCTTTTATCCAAAAAAATAATTGAACTGCCGGTTATATCTCCGTTCGTATTAAATCATCTGATTTTCACGTCAAACTGTCTTTTGTTTTTGGACCTAGGTAACTTGGGTAATTAAGTCCGCTGGGGTGTTTCTACACCTAATGCCCTAAAACCAACTGGTTTGGGTGATTGGCCCAAAGCTCGCTAAGAAGCCTAGAAAATCCAGTTTAAAACAAAGTCAAGCAAGTGTTCTCTCCGAGTTAAAATTCCTAACGGTTCTTTGTGTGAGAATAATCTTGATAAAAGACAGGCTTTTATAAAAAAAAATTTTAACGGAGATATGAAGGTTTTATTCTATGATAAAGACTATTGCACGTTCACAGAGGTGTGTATGAAATGAAAACAAGAAAAAGGTGGAGTGAAAAATACGACTTAGTTTCCTGTTAAGGAAGATAGAAATTCTGAAGTTGAAACCTTACTGGAAAACGAAACTTGAAAAATGCTTAACTCTTTATAAAACTTATGTGATCCTTTTAAAATTGTTATCTGGGCTTTATTGTGCGACATGATGACTTTAATCGATCCTTCTGGAACTTAACGACACTAATTGCACTGCACGTAAAGACATATAAAATCTGTAGTTAAATAAGAAGCGAGGTGTGAAAAATAAAGGTTCGATAGTCTAGACTTAGGATTATAGAATTGTTATTTTCTGAAACAAAAACTTTAGGGTTTGAATCTTAGTTATTGTACAAAACCAACTTGACCGGATTTTGTGGGTAGTATCCGCTGAAAACCCTCAGGAGACAACACTCCTCCTACTAGGGACACCTAGAGGTTTAACGGCTTGTTGCACATGCTCAGTGCAATCGCGTTCCCCGCGAAAGTGCGGTTAGGATTTTATTTTTGTGAATAATTGGTTTTGCTCAGGACGAGCAAAAGTTAAGTTTGGGGGTATTTGTTCATACCAGAATATTGCATTTTATACCGCCCATTCTTACGCTCGTGTGTTTATAGGTAGGTACTTTTAATCCGTGTTTGTTACATATTTACAGAGTACAGGTTTTCAGTCCAAATATTGCAAATCAAGACAAAATCTCCACAGTTACACCAAATACAGAACATCTGTCACAGCAGATAAAAGCCGGGTTCCGGTCATCCATATCCGTCCAGTGCCGAGTACCTGTTCCAGAGACAAGACATATGACAGTGGTCATTCGTGTCTCGGACAAGCACAGAGCACGAGGGGGGCAGCACAAGAATCAATGGGTGCGCGGAGCTCAAGAGAGATAAAGTCAAAAGTGAAGAAAAGATAGCAATCTTGGACTAAGAATTCTGCTGATATTCTGGAAGACTTTTGTGCAGTATGATGTTTTCAGACACAAGGAAAAACAGAACCAGGGAAGTACAAGAAAAGCCATGCCCTAACTCCATCATAGGGCCGCGGATCCGCGGCCAATAGGGGGTATTGGCGGCGGATCCGCGGCCGTACTGGCGCCGCAGCTTGTCAACTTTTGTGGGTATTTTGGTATTTTCACATGGGTCCAGTTTGTTGCCCTAGATCTTCAACTCCCTGCCTATAAATACAGCAGAACTGAGCTCAACCAAGGGGCATTCTTTGTTCTTCTTTCTTTTTAGGATTTAGTCTTTTTCTTCTTCTTCTTCATTTCTTTTTCCATGAAAATTGTAGTGAGAGCTTTTTGAGTGGGAGATCAATGAAGATGAGGGCTTTTTGTATCATTCTCTTTTGTTTCTTCTTCCTCTTGAGATTCTTGCTTTCTCTTGATCATTCAACCTCTTCATTGAGCTTGAATGGTTAAGGGTTAGTTATTGATCTCAAGGGTCGTATTCTTTCATGGAATTAGCACTTCATTTCACATGCGTTCTCTACCCTTCCCTTGATCTTGCAACCTCTTGATTGAGCTTGCAAGTTTAAGGGTTGGCTATTGATCACATGCTTGTTTTGAGTCCTAGTTTCTTGTTCTTTTTATTTTGCTTATTTATTACTTGCTTTTTATTACCTTGCTTTACTTTCTTGCAATTTAATTCATGCACTTTCTTTCTTGTAATCTTTTCTTTTCTTTGTTTATCTTTTCTTTTGCTCTCTTTTGTTCATTTTGTGAATGTTGTATTTATTGTTGTTGTTAAGAATCCATATGATATTGTAAGTTAACATTTCTTTGCTCATTTCCTTTTCCCGTTATTTTCCATTGAACTCCGCCCAAACCATACGCAAGCGCTCCGTTAGGCACCCTACCCTGACAAGGTAACGGTGATTCCTAACCACGACCGGTTGCGTTCGGTTTGGCCGGAGGCGAAAGCAAGAGACAAGAACGGAAGGACAAGGGTAAATAAGCCGGATTCCACGAATACCGCGCTTAAATCCCCTAATCCACGTTGTTGCCGATTGCTCTAGCTTCAATTGGTCAAGACTCGGCTCAAAGGTTTTGAGTACGGATTTCCTTAGCTTACAATCTCGTATCTTTTCTTAACAACTTTATACTTGCAAATAAACACATAGCTTAGAAAAAAACATACACAAATTCTTTATTGACTCGTCTAAGACAAGAAAGGACATACAACCATCTCCCTGTGGACCGACCCGTGCTCAACCGGCTAGCTGCATAGCGACACCGTCTTGATTGCGGTAAACTTTAATTCTTCCAATCACATGGCGGGCCTAGGGGGCGGTAAACGTCAGTCCCCCAATAGCGGTACAAGTCGTGTCGGAGTGAAGCCCAGAACACCCTGAGATAACACTGGAAACCTACCAGTATATCTCGCTTGCCCTGACCAGGGACTACTCGTGTAATGGCTCTCCTAGACACAGCGCGATGTCAACCCCCAATACCGGGAGAGACGAATCCTGTCTAACCGTCACTGCCTCCAAGTGCTTCGGGACTGCACCCAAAAACTACCTGTTTGCACGACTCCTTTGAGCCGTGGTAGGGTAGTAATCAAAGTACAGTGGGAACACACTCGAGGCGAAGTGACAGTGTCAAGACAGCGGACTAAGCTGTACTCATGTCACCTGGGAACTGATAACTGACGATAGGTATAGTACCAACCAACAGTTCCCGACGAGTCCTGTCCAGTGTACTCGTAACCCAACGAGCACCCACATACTATCTCCAGTACGACGTACTGATGGCTGTGGGACATACCATCTCCCACACTGGGATGAGATGCGCATACGCTAGTCTACTCCAGAGTATCGATGCCCTGTCTCGATAGTCCTGCGACTAGTGACCTGCATAAGAATGTGCTTATAGATTACCCAGCCCCCACTAGTGTGACTGCCATCACAACGCTGGTAATCAAGCAAAGATCCTAAGGGCTCCACTAATGTGTATAGGTGATATACTAAAATAAACACATGTACACATTGAAGTAGAAACAAACCAAGTAACATACTACTATATTGAGCAAGATTGTTTATACAAGGTGAATATCCCAAGCTTCCATTAAGTAATATACAAACTAGTATGATACAGTAATGGCCTCTAGGGCATATACACTAACAATCTCCCACTTGCACTAAGGCCATGTACTGGCGTATCGAAGACCTATCATCTCGATCAGCCGCTCGAACTAAGTCTGGGGTAAGGCCTTTGTGAGTGGATCAGCAGTGTTATCTTCCGTAGAAACTCTCCGAACCTCGATCTCCTGGCGACCCACGATCTCCCTGATCAGGTGATACCGCCTCAAGATGTGTCTGGACTTCTGATGGGACCTTGGTTCCTTCGCTAAAGCTATAGCCCCGTTGTTGTCGCAATACAGAGGTATTGGATCAACAATGGACAGAACCACCTGAAGTTCAGTTAAGAACTTCCTTACCTAGACAGCTTCTTTTGCGGCATCTGCAGCAGCGATATATTCCGCTTCCATCGTCGAGTCAGCAACGGTTTCCTGTTTGGAACTCTTCTAACACACCGCCCCTCCATTGAGGGTAAAGACATAACCCGACATGGACTTGAAATCATCCTTGTCACTTTGGAAGCTGGAGTCAGCAAAGGCCTCGATCTGGAGGTCTTTTCCGCCATACACCAAGAACATCTCCTTAGTCCTTCTCAGGTACTTGAGAATGTTCTTTACCGCTATCCAGTGTTTCTCCCCAGGGTTTGACTAATACCGGCTTACCACACTCAGTGCATAAGCTACATCCGGTCTGGTACACAACATCGCATACATTATAGAGCCTACCGCAGAAGCGTAGGGTATAATAGACATGCGATCCCTCTCCAAATCAGTCTTGGGAGACATCTCTTTAGAGAGGGTGATCCCGTGACAAGCCGGTAGGTTACCGCGCTTGGAATCTTCCATACTGAATCTTTTCAGTATGGTGTCGATGTACCTGGAGTGCAAAAGTCCTAATATTCTCTTGGATCTATCACGATGGATCCGGATCCCCAGGATGTATGAGGCATCACCCAGGTCTTTCATGGAGAACCTGTGTGACAAGAACCCCTTGACAGATTGAATGTCATTTCCTATCAAAAGAATGTCATCCACGTATAAAACGAGGAATACGACAGTTCTTGCTACAAATCTACTATAGATGCATGGTTCATCTGGATTTTTGATAAAGCCAAATTCTTTGACCGTCTCATCAAAACAGATGTTCCAACTCCGCGATGCCTGCTTTAGTCCATAGATGGACTTAAGCAACTTGCACACCTTTCTGCTGCTCCCACTCTGAATGAAACCCTCTGGCTGGTCCATATAAACACACTCCTCTAAATTTCCATTTAGAAAAGCGGTCTTTACGTCCATCTGCCAAATCTCATAATCGTGAAAGGCAGCAATGGCAAGAAGGATTCGAATGGATTTTAGCATAGCTACTGGAGAAAAAGGTCTCGTCATAGTCCAAACCAGGTCTTTGACGAAAACCCTTTGCAACCAATCTAGCTTTATAGGTCTCAACCTGTCCATCTATACCAATCTTCCTTTTGAAGATCCACTTGCATCCTACGGGTTTTACCCCATCTGGAGCAACGTCCAACGTCCATACTTTGTTGGTGTACATGGACTCCATTTCGGTCCGCATTGCATCCAGCCATTTTACCGAGTCAACGCTCTGAATGGCCTGCTGGAAGCTAGTCGGCTCATCATAATCTATGATGCAATCCTCTCTATCCCCGTCTATGAGAAAACCGTAGTATCTCTCGGGCGGATGAGACTGCCTACTACTTCTGGGGAGCGGCGTAGGAATGTCCTGATCTTTCGAACCCTCTGGTTCTACTAAGCTTTCAGTAATAGCTCGTGGTTCTGGAATTTCTTCCAGTTCTATTGCGTTCCCACTTATCTGATTTTCCAAAAATTCAGTTTCCAAGAAGTGGGCATGATGAGAAACATAAATCTTTTGTTCCTCTTCGCAATAGAAGAAATATCCCTTGGAGTTTTTTGGATATCCTACAAACTTGCACTGTACTGAGCGTGCCTCGAGCTTGTCCGCATGCTGCTTTTTGACAAAAGCTGGACATCCCCATGTCTTAATGTGATTAAGATAGGGTCTCTTCCCACACCACATCTCATATGGTGTAGTAGGCACAGTCTTAGTTGTAACTCGGTTCAAAAGGTATGCAGCTGATTCTAGTGCATATCCCCAGAATGATCGCGGTAACTCAGCGTTATTTATCATGGACCGTACCATATCCAATAGGGTTCGGTTCCGTCTCTCCGATACACCGTTATGTTGCGGAGTGTATGGAGGAGTAAGCTGAGAGAGAATTCCGTTCTCTTTTAAATAGTCCAGGAACTCGGCACTCAAGTATTCACCACCTCGATTCGATCTTAGAATCTTGATACTTTTGCCGGTTTGTTTTTCTACTTCATTCTTATATTCCTGGAACTTTCCAAAGGCTTCGGATTTATGTTTCATTAAGAAGACATAACCGTACCTTGAAAAGTCATCCGTAAAAGTAATGAAGTAAGAATAACCGCTTCGCGCATGTGTAGACATTGGACTGCACACGTCGCTGTATACGAGTCCCAAGAGCTCGCTCGCTCTTACTCCGTGTCCAGTGAACGGAGTCTTTGTCATCTTTCCTTTGAGACAGGATTGACAAGTGGCATACGATTGATATTCGAACGGATTCACATATCCTTCTGTATGTAACTTCGTCAACCTTCTCTCATTGATGTGACCCAGTCTACAATGCCATAAGAAAGTCTGATTTATTTCCGGAGACTTTCTTTTGTGTGTATTCTGGACATTGAAAATCTGTGGTTGGTTTAGTACGTATATACCATTGCTTAATGTACCTGATGTTAGTGTATATGCCCTAGAGGCCATTACTGTATCATACTAGTATGTATATTACTTAATGGAAGCTTGGGATATTCACCTTGTATTGACAATCTTGCTCAAAATAGTAGTATGCTACTTGGTTTGTTTCTACTTCAATGTGTACTTGTGTTTATTTCAGTATATCACTTATACGCATTAGTGGAGCCCTTAGGATCTTTGCTTGATTACCAGCGTTGTGATGGCAGTCACACTAGTGGGGGCTGGGTAATCTATAAGCACATCCTTATTCAGGTCCCTGGTCGCAGGACTATCGAGACAGGGCATCGATACTCCGGAGTAGACCAGCGCATGCGCTTCTCATCCCAGTGTGGGAGACGGTCTGTCCCACAGCCGTCAGTACGTCGTACTTGAGATAGTATGCGGGTGCTCGTTAGGTTACGGGTACACTGGACAGGACTCGTCGGGAACTGACTAGTTGGTATTATACCTATCGTCAGTTATCAGTTCCCAGGTGACATGAGTACAGCTTAGTCCGCTGACTTGACACTGTCACTCCGCCTCGAGTGTGTTCCCACTGTACTTTGATCACTACCCTACCACGGCTCAAAGGAGTCGTGCAAACAGGTGGTGGTTGGGTGCAGTCCCGAAGCACTTGGAGGCAGTGACGGTTAGACAGGATTCGTCTCTCCCGGTATTGGGGGTTGACATCGCGCTGTGTCTAGGAGAGCCATTACACGAGTAGTCCCTGGCCAGGGCAAACGAGATATACTGGTAGGTTTCCAGTGTTATCTCAGGGTGTATTGGGCTTCACTCCGGCACGACTTGTACCGCTATTGGGGGACTGACGTTTACCGCCCCCTAGGCCCGCCATGCGATGTATCAGACGAACAGACCGGACTGTACGGAGAATGTCACACTCAGGCTCAGTAGGAGTTCAGATGGGTTTCGCCTCGTCCGTCTTCTTGTCGGCATTACCTGGGGACCGTTACGCACAGCTAGTGCCGCTTGCGGTCTGTGGTTAAACCCACTGCCAGCGTAGTGTCGAGTCTTTAGAGTCCCACACAGAAAGCTTTTCGCCTTTAGGCAAAAGAGTAGAGGTCGCATGGTATTGCGACAGGTCGCATGGTTTTGCGACAGGGTTCGGTCACATCCGTGCACTTATGCACGTACAGTGTCCGGACAGTTTACACTAGCGGGCTTTGGTTTAAGCCAGATCCTAGTGTACCTTATGGGATTGGATTTATCCAGTTTGCATTCGTGTTCCTCGGAACGCGGATGCGGGTGTGTATGCACAGTTGACAGGGAGGCAGAGGCAGCGGATTCTCATTAGGGTTGTTGACAGTTGACCGTTGACTATCTGACTTTATGCTCAACCCTAATGAGAATATGCTATGTGATTAACTATTATATTAATTAAGTATTATGGTGATATGGTTGTTGACTTGTTGACTTTTGTTGACTTGTTGACTTTGGTGACTTGTTGACTTTTGTTGACTTGTTGACCGGTTGACTAGGCTTGACTAGTTGACCATCATGATGACCATGGTTATCATTTCATGCCAAAGACTTTTTCTTGCTTGCTCATTTGAGTAAAATGAGTGCATGACATGATAAGCTTATGGTTGCTTCAAACCATCACATAAGACTTTTTTGATATGATGAGTTATGATCACTTTCGATTATGAGAGGGTGAAAGACAAAAGAGTTGCTCATTCTTTCTTGCTCATTCTCTCTCTTGTTCTTGAGCTCTCCTCTTGCTCTCACCCTCAACCTCTTTCTCCCTCTCTTGATCTATGGTTCTCTTGTCTCATGAGTTGAGAATCAAGAACCATAGATAAAATCCCATTCTATTTCTTCTCTACTCATTCTAGTTCACTAGGTTTGGCAAACCAAGTGAACTAGTTTCTTCAAAGAACGAAGAAGGAGCTAAAGGTTGGAGCTTTCAGGTGGATCTATCTTCGGCGTACGGAGACGACGAGAAGAAGCCATCGGACCACCATCGGAGCTTTGAAGACGAAGGAGTTCAAGACAAGCAAGGTATAACCCCCTAACCGAGTAGCTAAAACTCATAGTTAGGTTGTTAGATAGATGTTTAACCAAGATCCGGGTTTTAGGTCCATGTTACCATCTTTAAGAAAATCGTTTTCTACCAAATTCCGCATTCCCGAAAGTACCGGGAGAGGTAGCATGGACTTACAGTGGTATCAGAGCCAGGTTAAACTCTATCTAACATGTTAGCAAGTAACTAGAAGATCGATCAACGAAAAAGTCCCGAAACGAACCCCGGAATTTTAAACTTTCTGTCGATTTTAAAAGTGCTGGAAAACTTTTTTAATATACACCAAAAATCGACTCAGGCTTTTTTAAAGAAACTGCAAAAATTTGGGCCCATGACTCGATCAAAGCGCCGCGGTTCCGCGGCGGGAGCACGCTCCCGCCGCGGAACCGCGGCCGAGTTGACTCGGTCATGGGTTTTATTTTTTGCAGTTTGCTAATTGGGGTATTTTGGGATTTTTAGTATATGTATTTTCAACCCAGATTTTCCAGAACGAAAATTTTATTTTGGGGTCCCGAAAATCCGTATTTTTGATCGAACTTCTAAAAGACTTGAGCTAACGGGTTTTTCTGTAATGTGATATTTGTATTGAACGTCTACTAATCGCTATATGTCGATTAGTGGGGGTTATACAAATCTGTGATCTGTAATGTGCTGGAATGTGTATATAAATATATTGGATTGTCGCGGGTGAATAGCCGGGGTTGTGAGACGAGAGTTTTCTTTTCTTGCAATTCATGTAAATTTGTAAATTGATGTAATAATTATTTGTATGGCCGCACAACCGGGTCGGGGTTGTAGCCGTCATTGTATAATTTCTTTTTACTGTTTTTGCTCCTAGGATAGACCCATGGAGGGGGTGCACAAACTACCGGGTATGCCGAAGTGTCGAGTGGCCTACTCATGGAGATGAGGGAGGTTGCTACGCTTCGGGTACTTGGCGGGTAGTTTGCCGCACCCGTAGGGGTCTTGGGTGGGGTGTTGGCTATTCACCGCGACCGTGTAATCTGTTTTTGTTACAGGCTCGTACAAATTACAGATTCCTAGTATATCCAATGCATTTATCTGTGATCTGAAATGTTTATCATTGCAGTATATCTATATATGATAATATTTAGGCGTTGCTTATGTTTTACAGACGCGCTAGCCCAGCCCCCGCTCTGTCGTTAGTTAAGTAACCTAACGGGTAATGACGGGGCCCCGTGGCGAATGCGAATGGCATAAGCGTACGTCATATTTTGGTTGTTTTCTGCAATGGTAGGATTAAATGATGGGACGCATTAAAAGAACTAATGCAAGAATATCACGCATTAAAAGAACTAATGCAAGCAAAACATGCATTAAAAGAACTAATGCAAGAAAATAAACCAAGTATAAGTCGTTGGAACATTTTCGAAAAACCACTCGGTTCTTTTCAAAACAAACTTTTAAAATGCGGAGTTTGAGCCACTCCATTTAAAAGCTATCTCGTTCCATCGACTAAATCAAAGTTCACTACGTTCACGGTTTCGCCAAAACCATTCGTAGCCCTCCGTCGTTTCATATGAATATTCAACAGTATTCAAGCTGTGTTTGTTGGCCTTAGTCAAGGCACAGTGTTTGGTAGCTGGTGGGTATTCATATGTTGCATAGATAGAATGCGTTGGTTTGGGACAGTCGTATTACCTTGTTGGCCTTAGTCAAGGGTATATACGGGTGGATTCAAATTAACCTGGACAACGACGGGTAGAACTTGACATGTGACTTATGATTTGTTGGCCTTAGTCAAGGTCATAAGAGCATGGGGCAAAAATATACATCGGGAGTTTCATAAGCACTGAAACTTGCTAGATTTGCATACCATTTGGAGTGTGATGATTCTGGTAGGATTCCTTCAGTTTCTTCACGCGATGATATTTGGATCCCGATCCTACTGTGAGTATATGCTACTCCTCGGGAAATTTCTCACTAAACGATCAATGCTATAAACCTAGTAGGTGCCTAGAAAGGTGTTAGCGGGGCTACGCCCCCAGGGAAAAGAGGTTCTTTAATTAAGGAACTTCGCGAAAGCGTTGGAAAACCTCCCTCGAAGTACCGACACCGGCCTGGCTGAACGGTTAAGCAAGTATTGTGCAGTGGGATTGATCCCGACTAATTCTTCCTTTATGGTTTGAGGAGGGATTCGAGAAACAGTGGGAGCCATCCTGTTTAGACAAACTAAAAGCCACTCTAAACTTGCAAGAGCATCATGCTGAGTGTTTCTTCTTCTCTCTCTTAATTGCAGCGACCCTGTGACCGCACCTAGGTTACATCTAGATAAAAATATGACTGAACCTGACTGTTATGACTGGCAAAGGTCTGTCCAGATGTCCATTGCCCATGACAAGCTGGGACACCTCTTAACTAATCAAATCCCTGCTGTCTCAGGTCCAGTTTCCCCTGTCACGGATGTTCACATCCGCAGGACACCGGAAAAGGATTGTGCGAAAGCCAAGTGCCTCGTGTTAGCCTCAGTTAATGGTGCAAACCAGAGGCAGCACGAGAAGATGGACTCAGTTTCTATCTTCCTCCATAACAAAGTTTTATATGGAGAGCAATCTCGTATCGCAAGATATGAGACCTCGAACGAATTGCTTCAAGCGAGGTTGGCTGTCGGGTCATCTGTAGGGGGCAACGTCCTTACAGAGACCAGCTATTTTAAGCTCACGGACCTGGAGACCACGTTGGAGAATGGGTCAAGTACTGACCTAATTCTACAGTCCCTGCCCTCTGCTTATACCCTAAAAGAAACCAGGGAAGAAAAAGGAAAAACAAGGGCAAAAGTTTCGGGACTGGATATGATTAAAGAGGGACGTTCCTATTGTAACGGGAATGAACTATGGCAGAGAGATTGCAGGGCTTGTAAAGCCAGTAGCCAGAATTCGAAGCATGTTGTGGCTTCGGCTTCGAGTGTGTTTGTAATTGAGAACTGTTTGTCAGTTAACCCTACTTCCTGGGTATTGGATACCGGATCAGGATCTCACATCTGTAATTCGTTACAGGGTCTGAGAAACCGTAGGGTTATCAGGAAAGGTGATATGACTCTCAGGGTTGCTAACGGAATGAGCATGGATGCTGTATCCGTAGGGGAATATCACCTAGGACTGACAACTGGGCAGATATTGATTCTGCGTGACTGTTTGTATGTACCAGGTACGACTTGCAATATCATATCTGTATCCTTACTTTCTAAGGAAGGATATGATTTTGCTTTTGTAAGCGATGTAGTAAACATCCATCTAAATCAAGCACTGATTGGGTCAGGTACATTAAATAACGGTATATACGTATTGAATCAAGCTCAGATATTCAGTGTCCAGAACACACTTAAAAGAAAGTCTCCAAAATTAAATCAGGCTTTCTTATGGCATTGTAGACTGGGTCATATCAATGAGACACGGTTGACTAAGTTACATAAAGAAGGATACTTGGATCCGTTCGAGTACCAGTCTTATGCCACTTGTGAATCTTGTCTCATGGGAAAGATGACAAAGACTCCGTTCACTGGACACGGAGTAAGAGCGAGCGAGCTCTTGGGACTTATACACAGTGACGTGTGTGGTCCAATGTCTACAAATGCGCGAAGCGGTTATTCATACTTCATTACTTTCACAGATGATTTCTCTAGGTTTGGACATGTCTTCTTAATGAAGCACAAATCCGAGGCCTTTGAGAAATTTCGAGAATATAAGAATGAAGTAGAAAAACAAACAGGCAAAAGTATCAAGATCCTAAGATCGGATCGAGGTGGTGAATACTTGAGTGCCGAGTTTCTGGACTACTTAAAAGAGAATGGAATTCTCTCTCAGCGTACTCCTCCATACACACCACAACACAACGGTGTATCGGAAAGAAGGAATCGAACCCTACTAGATATGGTTCGTTCCATGATGAGTAAGGCTGAGTTACCGCGATCTTTCTGGGGTTATGCACTGGAAACAGCTGCACATCTCTTGAACCAAGTTCCTACTAAGACAGTGCCTACCACACCATACCAGATGTGGAGTGGGAAGAAACCCTGTCTTAAATCCTTTAAGACATGGGGATGTCCGGCTTTTGTAAAAAAGCAGCATGCGGACAAGCTCGAGGCACGCTCAGTACAGTGCAAGTTTGTGGGATACCCAAAGAACTCCAAGGGGTATCTTTTCTATTACGCAGAGGAGCAAAAAGTCCTTGTTTCTCGTCATGCCCGCTTCTTGGAAACTGAGTTTTTAGAAAATCAGATAAGTGGGAGCGCAATAGAACTGGAAGAAATTCCAGAACCACAAGCTATTACTGAAACCTTAGTAGAACCAGAAGGTTCAGGGGAACCGGACATTCCTACGCCGCTCCGCAGGAGTTGTAGGCAGTCTCATCCGCCCGAGAGATACTACGGTTTTCTCGTAGACGGGGATAGAGAGGATTGCATCATAGATTATGATGAGCCTACTAGCTTCCAGCAAGCCATTCAGAGCGGTGACTCGGTAAAATGGCTGGATGCAATGCGGACCGAGATGGAGTCCATGTACACCAACAAAGTTTGGACTTTAGACTTTGCTCCAGAAGGGGTAAAACCCGTAGGCTGCAAATGGATCTTCAGAAAGAAGATTGGTGTAGATGGGCAGGTTGAAACCTATAAGGCTAGGCTCGTTGCAAAGGGTTTTCGTCAAAGACCTGGTTTGGACTATGACGAGACTTTTTCTCCGGTAGCCATGCTTAAATCCATTCGGATCCTTCTTGCCATTGCTGCCTTCCACGATTATGAGATCTGGCAGATGGACGTTAAGACGGCTTTCCTAAATGGAAATTTAGAAGAGTGCGTCTATATGGATCAGCCAGAGGGATTCAATCAGAGTGGGAGCAGCGGTAAAGTGTGCAAGTTGCTCAAGTCCATCTATGGACTTAAGCAGGCATCGCGGAGTTGGAACATCTGCTTTGATGATACTGTCAAAGAATTCGACTTTGTCAAAAACCCAGATGAACCATGCATTTACAGTAAGATTGTAGGGAGAAATGTGGTATTCCTCGTCTTGTACGTCGATGACATTCTCCTAATAGGAAATGATATTCCTATGCTACAGTCAGTCAAAGGATTCTTGTCACAGAGGTTCTCCATGAAGGACCTGGGCGATGCCAACTACATTCTGGGGATCCAGATCTATCGTGATAGATCTAAAAGGATGTTGGGACTTTCACAGTCAAGGTACATCGACACCATACTGAAACGATTCAGTATGGAAGATTCCAAGCGCGGTAATCTACCGGCTTGTCACGGAATCACCCTCTCCAAAGAGATGTCTCCCAAGACTGATTTAGAAAGGGCTCGCATGTCATCAATACCCTACGCATCTGCGGTAGGCTCTATTATGTATGCGATGTTATGTACCAGACCAGATGTAGCATACGCATTGAGCGTTGTAAGCCGGTATCAGTCAGACCCAGGGGAGAAACACTGGATAGCAGTAAAGAACATTCTCAAGTACCTGAGAAGGACTAAGGAGATGTTCTTGGTGTATGGCGGAAAAGACCTCCAGATTGAGGCCTTTGCTGACTCCAGCTTCCAGAGTGACAAGGATGACTCCAAGTCCATGTCGGGTTATGTCTTTACCCTCAATGGAGGGGCGGTTTGCTGGAAGAGTTCCAAGCAGGAAACCGTTGCTGACTCAACCATGGAAGCGGAGTACATAGCTGCTTGCGATGCCGCAAAGGAAGCTGTCTGGATGAAGAAGTTCCTCACGGAACTTCAGGTGGTTCTTACCAGTGTTGATCCAATACCACTGTATTGTGACAACAACGGCGCTATAGCTTTAGCGAAGGAACCAAGGTCCCATCAGAAGTCCAGGCACATTTTGAGGCGGTTCCACCTGATCAGGGAGATCATTGATCGCCAGGAGATCGAGGTAAAGAGAGTAAAATCAGAAGATAACACTGCAGATCCATTCACCAAGGCCTTGCCCCAAACTCAGTTCGAGCGGCTGATCGAGATGATAGGTCTTCGATACGCCAGTACATGGCCTTAGTGCAAGTGGGAGATTGTTAGTGTATATGCCCTAGAGGCCATTACTGTATCATACTAGTATGTATATTACTTAATGGAAGCTTGGGATATTCACCTTGTATTGACAATCTTGCTCAAAATAGTAGTATGCTACTTGGTTTGTTTCTACTTCAATGTGTACTTGTGTTTATTTCAGTATATCACTTATACGCATTAGTGGAGCCCTTAGGATCTTTGCTTGATTACCAGCGTTGTGATGGCAGTCACACTAGTGGGGGCTGGGTAATCTATAAGCACATCCTTATTCAGGTCCCTGGTCGCAGGACTATCGAGACAGGGCATCGATACTCCGGAGTAGACCAGCGCATGCGCTTCTCATCCCAGTGTGGGAGACGGTCTGTCCCACAGCCGTCAGTACGTCGTACTTGAGATAGTATGCGGGTGCTCGTTAGGTTACGGGTACACTGGACAGGACTCGTCGGGAACTGACTAGTTGGTATTATACCTATCGTCAGTTATCAGTTCCCAGGTGACATGAGTACAGCTTAGTCCGCTGACTTGACACTGTCACTCCGCCTCGAGTGTGTTCCCACTGTACTTTGATCACTACCCTACCACGGCTCAAAGGAGTCGTGCAAACAGGTGGTGGTTGGGTGCAGTCCCGAAGCACTTGGAGGCAGTGACGGTTAGACAGGATTCGTCTCTCCCGGTATTGGGGGTTGACATCGCGCTGTGTCTAGGAGAGCCATTACACGAGTAGTCCCTGGCCAGGGCAAACGAGATATACTGGTAGGTTTCCAGTGTTATCTCAGGGTGTATTGGGCTTCACTCCGGCACGACTTGTACCGCTATTGGGGGACTGACGTTTACCGCCCCCTAGGCCCGCCATGCGATGTATCAGACGAACAGACCGGACTGTACGGAGAATGTCACACTCAGGCTCAGTAGGAGTTCAGATGGGTTTCGCCTCGTCCGTCTTCTTGTCGGCATTACCTGGGGACCGTTACGCACAGCTAGTGCCGCTTGCGGTCTGTGGTTAAACCCACTGCCAGCGTAGTGTCGAGTCTTTAGAGTCCTACACAGAAAGCTTTTCGCCTTTAGGCAAAAGAGTAGAGGTCGCATGGTATTGCGACAGGTCGCATGGTTTTGCGACAGGGTTCGGTCACATCCGTGCACTTATGCACGTACAGTGTCCGGACAGTTTACACTAGCGGGCTTTGGTTTAAGCCAGATCCTAGTGTACCTTATGGGATTGGATTTATCCAGTTTGCATTCGTGTTCCTCGGAACGCGGATGCGGGTGTGTATGCACAGTTGACAGGGAGGCAGAGGCAGCGGATTCTCATTAGGGTTGTTGACAGTTGACCGTTGACTATCTGACTTTATGCTCAACCCTAATGAGAATATGCTATGTGATTAACTATTATATTAATTAAGTATTATGGTGATATGGTTGTTGACTTGTTGACTTTTGTTGACTTGTTGACTTTGGTGACTTGTTGACTTTTGTTGACTTGTTGACCGGTTGACTAGGCTTGACTAGTTGACCATCATGATGACCATGGTTATCATTTCATGCCAAAGGCTTTTTCTTGCTTGCTCATTTGAGTAAAATGAGTGCATGACATGATAAGCTTATGGTTGCTTCAAACCATCACATAAGACTTTTTTGATATGATGAGTTATGATCACTTTGGATTATGAGAGGGTGAAAGACAAAAGAGTTGCTCATTCTTTCTTGCTCATTCTCTCTCTTGTTCTTGAGCTCTCCTCTTGCTCTCACCCTCAACCTCTTGCTCCCTCTCTTGATCTATGGTTCTCTTGTCTCATGAGTTGAGAATCAAGAACCATAGATAAAATCCCATTCTATTTCTTCTCTACTCATTCTAGTTCACTAGGTTTGGCAAACCAAGTGAACTAGTTTCTTCAAAGAACGAAGAAGGAGCTAAAGGTTGGAGCTTTCAGGTGGATCTATCTTCGGCGTACGGAGACGACGAGAAGAAGCCATCGGACCACCATCGGAGCTTTGAAGACGAAGGAGTTCAAGACAAGCAAGGTATAACCCCCTAACCGAGTAGCTAAAACTCATAGTTAGGTTGTTAGATAGATGTTTAACCAAGATCCGGGTTTTAGGTCCATGTTACCATCTTTAAGAAAATCGTTTTCTACCAAATTCCGCATTCCCGAAAGTACCGGGAGAGGTAGCATGGACTTACACCTGACCCAATCAGAACTTGATTAAGGTGAATGTTTACAACATTACTTACAAACACAAATTCATAACCTTCTTTAGAAATCAAAGATACAGAAATGATATTACAAGTTGCGTTGGGTACAAAAAAGTAATTACGTAAAACCAAAACATGTCCATCTGACATTCCTAGGTGATAGTCCCCCACGGCCTTAGCATCCATGCTAGCTCCGTTTGCAACTTTGAGGGTTATGTCACCTGTCTTCAAAACCCTACGGTTTCTCAACGCCTGCAAAGAATTACAGATATGAGATCCTGATTCGGTATCCAATACCCAGGAAGTAGAGTT
The DNA here is from genome assembly GCA_030015575.1 of Agapanthus africanus. Taxonomy (NCBI): domain Eukaryota; kingdom Viridiplantae; phylum Streptophyta; class Magnoliopsida; order Asparagales; family Amaryllidaceae; genus Agapanthus; species Agapanthus africanus. The sequence goes on along the minus strand of CM057346.1, from coordinate 331,777,389 downwards.
TATTGATAGACAGTTTTCAATAACATACACACCTGAAGCTGAAGCTGCAACTTGCTTCAGTTCCTGTGTCCTGGCTTTCCAAGCCCTGCAATCTTTCTTCCAGTGACCACTCTTATGACAGAAAAAGCAATCTTCCTTCCCTATAAGCTTCCCCGCTTTCTTTGTTGCTTTTGCCTTTCCCTTCGTATCCACTTTACTAACACCGCCCCTTGGTTTGGCGGGGGTTTTCTTCTTCTTTCCCTTGGCTTTCGCCTTGGACCTAGAAGAGGAAGATCCTCCTACAAACAAAGTGGATGTTTCCCTACCTTTCTGTAGGGTGCCCTCTGCACTCCTCAGCATGTTGAGGAGCTCTGAAAGTTCAACTTCCTTTTCTTGCAAGTTGAAATTCAGAATAAACTGGGTGTAAGTGGAAGGAAGGGACTGGAGAATCAAGTCCGTATAGAGCTCATTCTCCAGCGTGGTCCCAAGGTCTGCGAGCTCCTCTATGAAGCCAATCATCTTAAGCACGTGTTCCGCTACCGATGATCCGACGGCCAACCTTGCCGAAAATAGCTTCTTCGACACTTCGTATCTTGCGATACGAGATTGCTCTCCATACAATTCTTTTGTATGGAGAAATATGGATTCGAGGTCCATATTCTCGTGCCTCCTCTGATGTTCGTTGTCCATAGAGGCAAGCACGAGGCACTTGGCCTTCGCGCAATCGATTACCCAGATCTTATGGATTTCCCTATCCGCGACGCTGGTTTTGGGACCTGAGACAGGGGGAGCTTTGGTGGTAAGGAGATACCCCAACTTGTCATAAGTGATTGCCATTTTGACATTCCTGAGCCAATCTTTGTAGTTTGGCCCTGTCAGTATGTTTTTATCTAGAAGTAACTTATGTCCAGTCATGTCGATTGGTCGCTGCAATTAGGAGAGAGAGAAGAAACACTCAGCATGATACTCTTGCAAGTTTAGAGTGGTTTTTAGTTTGTCTAAACAGGATGGCTCCCACTGTCTCTCGAATCCCTCCTCAAACCAAAAAGGAAGAATTAGTCAGGATCAATCTCACCGTACAATTCTTGCTTAACCGTTCGGCCAGGTTGGTGTCGGTACTCCGAGGGAGGTTTTCCAACGCTTTCGCGAAGTTCCTTAATTAAATAACCTCTTTTCCCTGTGGGCGTAGCCCCGCTAACACCTTTCTAGACACCTACTTGGTTTATAGCATTGATCGTTAAGTGAGAAATTTCCCGAGGAGTAGCATATACTCACAGTAGGATCGGGATCCAAATATCATCGCGTGACGAAACTGAAGGAATCCTACCAGAATCATCACACTCCAAATGGTATGCAACACTAGCAAGTTTCAGTTCTTTTGAAACTCCCGATGTGGATTTTTGCCCCATGCTCTTATGACCTTGACTTTGGCCAACAAATCATAAGTCACATGTCAAGTTCTACCCGTCATTCTCCAGGTTAATTTGAGCCCACCCGCACATACTCTTGACTTTAGCCAACAAGGTAGAACGACTGCCCCAAACCAACACATCTATCTATGCTGCACATGAATACCCAATAGCTACCAATCACTATGCCTTGACTTTGGCCAACAAACATAGCTTGAATACTATTGACCATCCATGTGAAACGACGGAGGGCTACGAATGGTTTTGGCGAAACCGTGAACGTAGTGAACTTGATATAATCGATAGAATGAGATACCTTTTAAAAGGAGTGGCTTAAGCTCCGCGTTTAAAAGTTATTTTGAAAAGAAACCGAGTGGTTTTTGAAAGTGTTCCAGCGACTTTTACTTGGTTTATTTTTCTTTGCATTAGTTCTTTTAATGCGTATTTTTCTTGCATTAGTTCTTTTAATGCGTCCCATCATTTAATCCTACCATTGCAGAAAACAACCAAAATATGACGTACGCTTATGCCATTCGCATTCGCCACGGGGCCCCGTCATTACCCGTTAGGTTACTTAACTAACGACAGAGCGGGGGCTGGGCTAGCGCAGCTAAAACATAAGCAACGCCTAAATAATATCATATATAGATATATTGCAATGATAGCCATCTCAGATCTCAGATGAACACATTGGATATACTAGGAACCCGCAATTCGTATGAGCCTGTAACGAAAAGCAGATTATACGGTCGCGGTGAATAGCCAATACCCCACCCTAGACCCCTACGGGTGCGGCAAACTACCCGCCAAATATCCGAAGTGGAGCAACCTCCCTCAACGACGTGAGTAGGCCACTCGGCACTTCGAGATACCCGGTAGTTTGTGCACCCCACCTTGGGTCTATCCTAGGAGCAAAAACAGTAAAAAGAAATTATATAATGACGGCTACAACCCCGACCCGGTTGTGCGGCCAAAAATAATATTACATCAATTTACATATTACATGAATTGAAAGAAAAGAAAACTCTCATCTCACAACCCCCGGCTATTCACCCGCGACAATCCAATGAATTCATATACACATACCAATAACATTACAGATCACAGATTTGTATAACCCCCACTAATCGACATATAGCGATTAGCAGACGTTCAATACAAATATCACATCACAGATATAAACCCGTTAGCCCTAGTCTTTAGAAACTCGATCAAAATACGGTTTTTAAAGCCCCCAAAACAAATTTTTCTTTCTGGAAAATCTGGGCTGAAAAAACATATACCAAAAATCCCAAAATACCCCATAGAACAAACTGCAGTGAAGACGATCCAGAGAGGAGCTAAATCGGCCGCGGAACCGCGGCAATAGCAAGCTATTGCTGCGTTTCCGCGGCAGTTTGGTGGGTTCTCTGGACTGTTTTTCTACAGTAGACTATAAAAACCCTGAGTCGATTTTTAAAGCATGATTTATTATTTTTACAGCACTTTGAAAATCGACAGCAAGTTTGATATCCGGGTGTATTTCGCGACTTTTTCTCCGATCGAATTTCTAGTTACTATGCTAACATGTTAGGTAGTGTTTAACCTGGCTCTGATACCACTATAAGTCTATGCTACCCTTCCCCGGTACTTACGGGGTTGCGGAATTGGTGAAAAACGATTTTTCAAGAGGTGGCAACATGGACTCAAAACGGATCTTTGTTAAACTACTAACTAACAACCTAACAAGAGTTTACCTACTCGGTTAGGGGCTATACCTTTCTTGAACTCCTTCGTCTTCGACTCCTCCCGGTGTACGGATCGGCCTCACCTCGTCGTCTCCTTGCGCCGAAGATGGATCCACCCGAAAGCTTCTACCTTTGGCTTCTTCTTCGAACTTTGAAGAAACTAGATCACTTGGCTTGCTAGGCCTTGTGAACTAGAATGAGTAGAGGAATGTTTTGGTGTCTTTTTATCTCTAAGGCAATGAGTCTCAACACATGAGAATGGTTTGCCTTGAGGTAGAGAAAGCAAGAGGAAGAGGGAGAGCTTGAGAATGAGAGAGCTTAAGAGAGAGAAAACAAATGATAGAATGAACCATACTCTTCTCATTCTCACCTCTCATAATCCAAAAGCCATCATAACAAAAATAGTAATCAAGTATTGTGTAAATGGTTTAAGTCAAAATGGCTATATCATTTCATGCACTCATTTTGCATAAATAAACAAGCAAGCAAAAGTCTTTGCCATGGAATGATAGCCATTGTCATGATGATGGTCAACTAGTCCAACCTAGTCAACCGGTCAACAAAGTCAACAAGTCAACAAAGTCAACCCCTCAACAACCATGTCACTATAATACTTAATTAATATTAATGTTAATCATATATCTTATTCTCATTAGGGTTAAGCAAAAGTCAATGGTCAACAGTCAATTGTCAACAGTCAACAGTCAACAACCCCAATGAGAATACTCTGCCTCTGTCTCTCTGTCAACTGTGCATACACACCCGCATCCGCGTTCCGAGGAACACGAATACAAACGAGATAAAACCAATCCCAAAACGTACACTAGGATCTGGCTTAAACCAAAGCCCGTTAGTGTTAACTGTCCGGACACTAAACGTGCACAAGTGCACGGATGTGACCGAACCCTGTTGCAAAACCATGCGACCTGTCGCAAAACCATGCGACCTGTCGCTCTTTTTCCTAAAGGCGAATAGCTTTCTGTGTGGGACTCTAAAGACTAGACACTACGCTGGCAGTGGGTTTAACCACAGACCGCAAGCGGCACTAGCTGTGCGTAACGGTCCCCAGGTAGATGCCGACAAGAAGACTGACGAGGTAAAACCCATCTGAACTCCTACTGAGTTTGACTGTGACAATCTCCATACAGTCCGGTCTGTTCGTCTGATACATCGCATGGCGGGCCTAGGGGGCGGTAAACGTTAGTCCCCCAATAGCGGTACAAGTCGTGTCGGAGTGAAGCCCAGAACACCCGAGATAACACTGGAAACCTACCAGTATATCTCGCTTGCCCTGGCCAGGGACTACTCGTGTAATGGCTCTCCTAGCCACAACGCGATGTCAACCCCTAATACCGGGAGAGATGAATCCTGTCTAACCGTCACTGCCTCCAAGTGCTTCGGGACTGCACCCAAAAACTACCTGTTTACACGACTCCTTTGAGCCGTGGTAGGGTAGTAATCAAAGTACAGTGGGAACACACTCGAGGCGAAGTGACAGTGTCAAGACAGCGGACTAAGCTGTACTCATGTCACCTGGGAACTGATAATCGACGATAGGTATAGTACCAACCAACAGTTCCCGACGAGTCCTGTCCAGTATACTCGTAACCCAACGAGCACCCGCATACTATCTCCAGTACGACGTATTGATGGCTGTGGGACAGACCATCTCCCACACTGGGATGAGAAGCGCATACGCTAGTCTACTCCGGAGTATCGATGCCCTGTCTCGATAGTCCTGCGACTAGGGACCTACATAAGGATGTGCTTATAGATTACCCAGCCTCCACTAGTGTGACTGCCATCACAACGCTGGTAATCAAGCAAAGATCCTAAGGGCTCCACTAATGTGTATAGGTGATATACTAAAATAAACACATGTACACATTGAAATAGAAACAAACCAAGTAGCATACTACTATATTGAGCAAGATTGTTTATACAAGGTGAATATCCTAAGCTTCCATTAAGTAATATACAAACTAGTATGATACAGTAATGGCCTCTAGGGCATATACACTAACAGGTTGTGGTAGGAAGCTACCAGCCGGGGATAGCCGAGCAAGGACTCGACTGCCTCTGGGAGGACTTTGGTCCTTAGCGCGGGAGGGGCTGTAGAAGCCTACCAAGGACCGTTGGCCGGGCAGGGTTACTGCCCGGTGCCTCTTGGCGAGGGCTTTTGTCCTGAAGGATAGCCGAGCAAGGGATCCTCGGGCTCGACTGCCTCTGGGAGGGCTTTTTGATCCTCGGCGTTGCGGCAGGGAAGCTGCCAACTGGGGATAGCCGAGCGAGGGATCCTCGGGCTCGACTGCCTCTGAGAGGGCTTTTTGGTCCTTTGCATCAGGGGGCTGCCGGAAGCCCACTAAGGATACCCGGGCAGTGGGTTACACGGCCGCCTCTTGGCGAGGGCCTTGGAGTGTAAAGATGGGACTCTGTTCGGAATGATTCGCCGTTTCTTTATTCATATGGACAGGAATTTTTAGTGAACGCTTTACACCATCTTTGTGAAAGGGAAAAAGAGGGGGGGCGGTATACACTCGCTGGCTTTGACCTCACTGGTATAGCTTGAGCTTCTCAGCGTTGTAAGGCTGCGGAAGCTTTCATCCGTCCGCGTCTTGTAGGCGGTAGGCTCCGCCGGGGAGCGCCTTAGAGATGAGGAAGGGACCCTCCCACTTCGGGGAGAACTTATGAAGCCTGCCCTGGTCGGTGAACTCGTTCCGTCGCAGGACTAGGTCCCCGGTTTTGAAGGAGCGGTGTTTGACCCGAGCGTTGTAGTATCGGGCCGTTTGTTGTTGATAGGCGGCAGCTCTGATCTGAGCCCGATCCCTCTTTTCCAACAAGATGTCGAGGTTGGTCCATAGCGCCGAGGTGTTTGCGTCATCGTTGAAGTGCTCGACCTGGTGACTGGGTAGCCCGATCTCCGCTGGGACCATCACTTCAGTCCCGTAGCAGAGGCTGAAGGGGGTCTCCCCGGTAGGAGTCTTTTTTGACGTGCGCAGGGCCTATAAGACCCGGGGCAGTTCTTCGACCCAACTGCCTTGTCGCCCTTCTAGGCGGGTCCGGAGACCTCGGAGGACGTCTCGGTTAGCGACCTCGGCCTGCCCGTTGCATTAGGGATGCGCGACCATGGCGAACTTCATGAGGATATGGTACTCTTTGCAGAAGTCCTTCACTTTCTCGTTCTCGAAGTTCGTCCCGTGGTCGGTGACGATGCATCTCGGGATGCCAAACCGGAGTATCAGGTTATTTTGCAGGGACTTGATGGTTGTGGCGGCGTCCGGTTTCCTGATGGGGACGGCCTCGATCCACTTGGTGAAGTATTCCACCGCGACGAGGATGTATTTGTGCCCTCCTGTTCCGGTAGGGAATTGGCCGATCATATCCAACCCCCACTGAGCGAACGGCCATGGGGATGTCAGGGCGGTCAGCTCGGTAGCCGGGAGACGGGGAATGCTGCAGTGGAGCTGGCAGCTCTTGCATCTTCTGACCAGCTTCAGGGCGTCCTCGTGCATGGTGGGCCAGTAGTACCCTTGGAGTAACGCTTTTTGGATCAAGGTTCGAGCCCCTTGGTGCGCACCGCCCACCCCTTCATGGATTTCCCGAAGGACGTATTTAGCTTTGTGGGGGTCAACGCACCAGAGCAGGGGCTGAGTGAAGGCCTTCTTGTAGAGGTTCCCGTTGCTCCAGACGAAGTGGCGGGCTTTGGCCCGGAGACGGCGAGCGGCCGCCCGGTCCTCCGGGAGCGCGCCGTCTTTCAGGAACTCCATGAGGGGCTTCTTCCAATCCTGGTCGCTCTCCTGCGCCGCGTACACGTGGAGTGTCGTCGCTTCGTCTCCTACGCTGGGTTGAGGCAAGGTTTCGAAGAGGATAAACCGCTTATTGTTGGCCGAGCACGACGAAGCTAGCTTGCTCAGGACGTCTGCTTGGGCATTCAGCTGCATGGGTATTTGTTCTACCTGGACTTCATCGAAGTTTCTTCGGGGTTTCCTCACTTCGTCTAGGTACCTCATCATCAGAGGTTCTCGAGCTTCGAAGCGGCCGGTCACTTGACCGACAACAAGGGCCGAGTCGCTGCGGATTCGAATTATCTTCAGCCCCAGCCCGACGGCCATGCACAGTCCGGCCAGGAGGGCCTCGTATTCTGCCGCGTTGTTCGATGTTTTGAAATTGAGCCTCAAAGAATACTCCATCTCTGCTTCGTTTTGGTCCCGGATGATGAGGCCGGCACCGCAGCCTTCTTCGGTGGAAGACCCGTCGACGTAGATGACCCACTCCGGAACCGAGCCAGGGCCTTCCGGGATGGGACACTGGGCTGCGAGGGCTGACGAGTACTCCGGCTTCCTGCCACAGATGGTGCATTCAACGATGAAATCGGCCAGGGCCTGCGCCTTGATGGCTTGCCTCGGGCGATACCTTATGTCGAATTGGGACAGCTCCCACCTCCATTTTTCTAGGCGGCCCGAGGATTCCGGTGTTTCTAGGATAGCTCCCAACGGGCGCTCGGTGAGGATGATGATGGTGTGTACTTGGAAGTAGTGCCGCAGCTTCCGCGAAGTTACCACGAGGGCTAAGACAATCTTCTCTATGGCGGGGTACCTCATTTCCGCGTCCTTAAACATGTGGCTCACATAGTACACCGGCTTCTGCGCCCCCTCGGCTTCTCGAACGAGCACCGAGCCTGCTACTTGGTCGGATACTGCCAAATACAGCGACAGCTTGTCCCCCTCCACCGGCCGGGTGAGCAGCGGCGGTGTTACGAGGTGCTTCTTCAATTGGTCGAAGGCGGCTCGGCATTCCTCCGACCACTCGAACCTCAGAATCTTCCTCAGCGCCTTAAAGAACGGAAGGAACTTCTCCCCCGACCTGGACATGAAACGGCTTAGAGCAGCGACCCGCCCCGTGAGCCGCATGATCTTGACGTTGGTCTTGGGTGCGGCCATGTTCAGGATAGCATCGATCTTCTCTGGGTTAGCTTCGATTCCGCGGTGAGTGACGATGAACCCGAGGAACTTTCCCCTGGTGACTCCGAATGCGCACTTGGCGGGGTTTAGCTTCATGTTGAATTTGCGGAGCACTCCGAAAGCCTCGCCCGGGTCTTTGGCATGGTCGGCCGATGAGATGGACTTGACGAGCATGTCGTCAACGTAGACCTCCATATTCCTGCCGATCTGTGGCTTGAACATGCGATTGACCAGCCTTTGGTCCGTGGCCCCGGCGTTCTTGAGGCTGACGGGCGTCACCTTGTAGAAGTACACTCCCCGGTCCGTTGTGAATGCGGTCAGATCTTCGTCTTCACAATTCATACGGATTTGGTTGTAGCCGGAGAAAGCGTCCATGAAGCTCAGCAACTCGTGACCGGCCGAGCTGTCGACGAGCTGGTCTATGCGGGGGAGCGGAAAGTTGTCCTTGGGGCTGGCCTTATTGAGGTCGGTGAAGTCGACGCACATACACCATTTCCCGCTTGACTTCTTGACCAGAACTACGTTTGCCAGCCACTCCGAGTAGGGCATATTTCTGATGAAGTTGGCGGCGAGGAGACGATCAACCTCCTCTTCGATAGCCTTTTGTTTGACCGGGGCGAAGCTTCTTTTCTTCTGCCTGATGGGTCGGGCCGCAGGATCAACTCCAAGCTTGTGGTAGATGATTTTAGGGTCGATTCCAGGCATGTCAGCAGGCGCCCAGGTGAAGACGTCGGAGTTGCTTCTGAGGAATCTGATCAGGTCATCCCGCCGAGTCCTTGTCAGGAGCGACCTGACCTGGATGGTCTTTCCTTGGTCTCCTTCCGTTAGGGGCACCTCGGTCAGAGGTTCGACCGACGCTCCACGGACCTCCTTTCGCTCGTCTCGGGTGTCCAGGGAACCTTTGATGTCGTTACACGCCTCGGCACCGTCAGCATACTGCTCGGGCGAAGACGTCTCGGTAAGGCCTATCTTTGCGACCCGTTGGCTCCCGTATTCCCGACCTATCCCGCCCCGATCGAGGGGGAATTTTATCGCCAGGTGGTATGTCGAGATCTGGGCCCGGAGGGAGTTCAGCGTCGGGTGGCCGAGGAGGACGTTGTAGGCCGACGGAACTTTCGCTACGATAAAGTCCATAGGCAGTGTGCGCGTGTGGCCGGGCTCCCCGATCGTGAACTGCAGGGTGACCCCTTGTGCCGGGATGGAGTGGTTGGTGAACCCCGAGAGGATGTGAGAGGTTGGTTTCAGGTCTGCTGGGGCGAGCCCCATACGCAGGAAGCAGTCGTGGAAGAGGATGTCCGCCGAACTGCCCGAATCGATGAGTATCCGGTGGACTTCGTACCGGTGGATTTGGGCTATGATCACCAGCGGGTCGTTATGGGGCACCGATATGCCATGGAGATCCTCGTCGCCAAAGGTGATGGGCTCTCGGCCTCTAGCTCTTTTGCTCGGGCGGTCGCCGGAGCCTGTAAAATGGCAGCCAGTGGGGAAGTCGACGACATTTGGTGAGGGTTCGTCCGCGCCTCCGTTGCGAGGGAGGCGACAGCGGGTGTTTGGATCTTCAGGGGGATCGGTTGCCATGCGTGCGGAGATCGGAATGCCAACTTTGTGTTTTGTGGAGTTAGCTTTCTACAGACGGCGCCAACTGATGGGGGTCCTTTTCAGGTCTCCGTCAGATGTTGTCTTCCGTTGATCTCTCAGTGGATTTCGGTGGTGATCTTCTGTTGCGTGTGGGTCTCAATGGGTTTTGGTGAGATTGGTGATTTGAGGAGTTTAGCACCGAGTACCTGCAAAGAAGTCCCGGGGTGGTTTGGTACCACCGAGGACCCTCCGACGATCAAGTTAGTGCTAGATCCGAGCAGAGTAACGGCTAAGTGGAATAAAAAATGGCTTACTTGACCCCTCTGTGATGGGGGTTTATATAGCGGTGATAGAACGCAACAGCAGACGCGAGAATCTCGCCAGCAGTTATGCTCCCGACGTCACGCCCGTGTAGAGAGCGGATCGCCTATTAATGGGGATCGTGGAGGCGTGGAACGTGGGATGTTGCCGGTGGAGAATCAGCGCATAGCGAGATTCACGGAGCGGCGGTTACGCCTGTGAGCGGCGGATCTGGTCGGAGGGACCGAGGAAGACGACCTAGGCTAGGGAGCTCGGAGATGAGCAAGAGGGCCGAGGAGTCCTGGTCCTGTGGCAGCTCGGGTCGAGCTGGGGGGTCGAGGATGCCAACTTGCATAGGGCCCTAAGGAGGGCCAGCTTGTGCTTTTGGGTCGGGTCCAGGGGTTGCCAGGTCGGCCCCTGTGGCCCTTCCTTCTGAGTTTTGGGACACGTCATCTGCCACGTGTCCAGCTCTTGGAGACCGCCAATTATTAAGCATCATCAAAACCTAAGCTAAGGCTCTAGCTTCACAAGTGAAGCAACTAGCGATCAAGACTTGCCAGGAATTGATCACTAGATTGATGTAGCGGCTAATCTCTAGTTGATCTCTTATAATCGTTTTCCAATTCTCCACTAATAAAAACCAAGGGAGGAGAAGAAGAAACTTGGTGAAGTTGAGCATGGCAACTCAAGAATGAATATCTCTCTATTTTCTTTTTTCTTCTTCTTTGAATATGAGTAGATTGTGACTAGCCACAGTGAGTCACAAATTCCACCATATTCTATAAGAAACATGAATGAAAAGATAAGTATAGAGAATGCCACCTCATGGTACATGATTGATCTCAAAAGTTTGTAGATCGACTTCTTCGAGTTTTTAAAAGAAGAAATATATTGTAAAGAAGAAGCGATGTTTTGTTTTAGTCGTAAAAGTAACCGCAATCAATAATGGTGTCGCGTGTAGCTAGACCGTTAGTGAGTACGGGTCGTCCACTGGGATTTGTATATTTGATCACTCTTTCTTTAGATAAGTCGAAAGAAAATAGTAAAGAAAATTCAAGAAAATGATTCAAGATTTAGTAGATGACATATTTTCAAGAAAAATCAAGAAAGTGTTAAAGATGAAGAAAATCAAGAAAATGTCCAAGATCAATTTTAGTTATCAAGAAAATTGATGAATAGCTTGTAGGGTTCGATAGGAATTAGTAGCAACGATGAATACTAAAAATGACTCATCTTATCTATTGATGAATTATGGCTAGATTGATGGCAATGAATGAAGATTAGGGATCTATTGAAGAAACTAGGGTTTCTCCTTCACCATCTCTTGTCTTTTCATTGATCACCATTCGAATCCAACCTTTAGCAAAGAAAATCATCAATCATCTAATCCCAAATTGCAATGAAATTATAAAGAACGGTGATCTCGCTCCAAATTTGGTCGTTGATGATTTTTTTTCCTAAAGTTCATAATTCTCATAAGACTTAAGATGAGTATAGGATTTCCTCACCATTTGATCTACCAAATTCCTTTGAATTCTTAGCAAGCGGAGATTTACTCACGTATCATGAAAATAGACAAATCAACAATTAGATATTTCATAATGCGAAAATTTAAAGAAAGCGAGATTAAATAAATGATCACCTTTATTATTCAACTTCGAATTACACTTCTCAATTCGAGATTACAAGAAAGAATGCTCTCGATCACTCCCTTGAAGAGGTAATTTCTCCGTCGATTTTCGCTTTGCTCGATCACCGTGAGACTTGGACCTGTCGAGGATCACTTGCTCGTAGATGACGATCGGCTTCGCGTAAAGGATCTTGAATGTCGTTGCTCGATATTGTTATCAACGACTCTTGATTTTGGATCTTGATTTGGAACTGAATTGGATTGTATTGGCTCTCAAATTGTCTCCCCAAATTGCGTAACCCTCAAAATGAAGACTAAGGTCCTTTATATAGCCCATCGCGAATCTTCCCCAAGAAGTTAGGTAGTTTTAGAGAAGCTTCTAGAATAAGATAGTTATCAAGCTTCCTCAAGAAGCTAGGTTGTTGTAGAGAAGTTTCCAGAACAAGGTTGTTACAATGGAGTGTCCTCAACAAGCTAGGTAGTTGTAGGGAAACTTCTGGAGGGAACTTGTCACCCGATGCCCTAACTCGGCCGCAGATCCGTGGCGGATCGGCCGTGGATCCGCGGCCGTTTGGTGGGCTTGTGGCTTTAGTTTCTTGTGGTAGTTTGGTGTTGGTCTATATGTATTCAGGTGATAACTGGAATCTTCTTATCTCTTCTGAATCTCTGCCGGATTTTAACTCTTTGATTTCCTGTATTTCGTCGGCGAATTTGCGATTCTGATATCTGTCCTGAGATAATTTTCTGTACAAAATCTCAATGAAGAATGTTGAGATATACAATATCACGCGTGAAATAATAAACATACAATTTCCTTCCAAAATATTGATTATAATGTATAACACGTGGTATTTGATATTTTCCAGACGAACTTGTAATATGTGTTATATTTATAACAAACATTCTTAGATGATTAGAAAAGTGAGGAAATTGTTATGTTAAAGATTGCAATATTTTCGACTGAACAAATTCCCCCAAACCTGACTTTGATCGTCCCGAGCAAACTTCTTTTATTCAAGAGAAGGAGAAAATATAAAGAAAAAGAAAAACTAACTAGCACACTTTCGTAGGCAATACGATTGCATTGAGCACGTGCAACAAGCCTTTAAACCTCTAGGTGTCCCTAGTAGGAGGAGTGTTGTCTCCTGAGGGTTTTCAGCGGATTACACCCACAAAATCCCATAATAAAAGGAAGATGGTGAAAGTTACATATAAAAATAAGAATTAATAAAGAACTCGAAAGTAAGTGTTTCCAACTACACTAGATTTTCGGTTGTCATGAGCCCTATCTTAATAGTCATGAAAAGATGTTAGAAATCACATCATCTCTCAATAAAACATCGTCCTTATTCTTCATTCCTTCCTTTCTTCCAAACACAGATCATATACCCCTACGTGTGTGTAAAAGACATCCTTACACTCGGAGAATTCAATTCAAGCTATCATACTCTTGTCCTACTACCTCAGTACTTTTGAGTCGGTGAATATTTTAAGATGGAATTGCTCATACATTCTTCATGCGACCGTTAATACTTCTTGAGGTACTAACCGACCGATTACTAAATGTGCTCATATATTAGGCGTAATTATCAATTTGCTCGTCTTGCAACACCTAAGGCTTAGCAGTGACTCCCAAACCAGTTGGTTTAAGTCACTAGGTGATGAAGCACCCTCGCTATATTTTTTTATGCTGCCTTAGTGATTACAAAACTAGTGTTCATTTTTCTTCACCATTTTATACTTTTATGCTTCAATTATTATTTTCTTCGCACTTTGGCTTTTAGACAAGAGCATTTCAAGGTATCCTCTACTATCCTGAGTTTCTAGACGTGTGTAAGTGCGTATAGTAGGGTATCAACGTTCATATGTTTGGCTTCCAGAATAGGAACTATTTTTCAGACTTATTTTTATCGTCAGATCAGTGACTTCCTTCATCTTACTAACCCTTGGGATAATGGCTCATAACTACTTATTACTAGTTTCGTTTAAGAAAACGTCTAACTTTCTTGGTTTTCTTAAATTTTTCTAATCTTTTAGATGTAATTTTTCACTTTCTAATCTTTTATTATAAAAGAAAATTTTTGAAAATTTTGTGCTTATGCAAAGTGTATTGCAAGGTAATGCATCAATAAGCACAAACCTCCCCAAACCTGTTTACAGCAGTGTCCTCACTGTTGTCATCTTTTAAATCTCAAAAACCTGTAGGCCTGGGAGGAAAAGTTATTAACGGGGGCAAGAATAAATGAAAGTGAACATCTTCCCCTAAACTTATTTTTTTTATGTACAATTTTGCATATATATATATATTATTATTTATTATTTATTTTTATTATTATTATATATATATATATATATTATATTATTTTTTTTATTAACTCACCTCCATTCTAAAGATGAGACAATATTACCGAGACAAGGAGGTGAAGCGGAGGAAAATTAATCATTATAAAGCGGCTCCTGTAAAAACAGGAGTTCCTCCGTGGGGTCAGTGGAAAAATACGGTTTTAATCTATGCCCATTCACTTTGAAAATTGAACCGTTTTTTCTATTTTCAACTTCAACTGCCCCGTGCGGGTAGACATACCGCACCACAAATGGACCTTTCTAACGAGATCGTAGCTTACCCGCATGAAAATGGAGACGAGAATCATAAAGAATGACTTGTTGTCCCGGGTAAAAAGTTTTTCTCAAAATATTTTTATCATGAAATACCTTAGTCCGGTTCTTTACTATCACCGCATTATCGTAAGCTTCATCACGGAGTTCGCTTAGCTCATTTATTGCAGCTTCCGAAAGTTGCAGGCATGATTTAAATCGAAGTTAAGTTCTTTAATGGCCCACATTGCTTTATGTTTAATCTCGACAGGAAGGTGGAAAGCCTTTCCAAACACTAGGCGATAAGAAGACATACCGAGATCAGTCTTATAAGCGGTACGAAATGCCCAAAGAGCATCCGTCAATTTGGTTGACCAATCTTTCCGGTTTTTAGAAATTGTTTTCTCCAGAATTAATTTGATCTGCCTATTGGAAATCTCAGCTTGCCCGCTCATTTGGGGATGATAGGGCGTGGAAAGTTTGTGGTTAATTGCATATTTCCGCATCAAAGTCTCGAAAGACCGATTACAGAAATGCGTCTCGTTGTCTCTAATGATAGCGCGAGGGTGTCCAAATTGCGAAAAGATATTTTCTTTAAGGAACTTAATAACAACCTTGTTGTCATTAGTGCGACATGGAATAGCTTCCACCCATTTCGAGACGTAATCAACCGCTAAAAAGATGTACAAATTCCCAAAAGAGTTGGGAAAAGGACCGATAAAATCAATACCCCAAACATCGAAATCTCCACAACCAAGATCGGTTGGAGTGGCATTTCATTTCTCCGAGAAATCCGACCCGTGTTTTGACACCGTGGACAGGTTTTGCAATGATCATATGCATCTTTAAATAAAGTAGGCTAGTAAAAACCACATTGCAAAACCTTCTCCGCCATCTTACGTGGACCAAAATAACCACCACATGCCTAATCATGACAGAAAGACAAAACACTCTTGAATTCATCATTGGGGACACATTTGCGAATGATTTGGTCGGAACAATACTTAAACAAATAAGATTCATCCCATTAAAAATGCTTTACTTGGGATAGAAATCGATAATTGTCTTGTTTAGACCAATCGCTTGGAATAAGTCCCGTTGCAGGATAATTCACAATATCTACGAACCAAGGTTCGCAGGATACGGTCAAGAGATGTTCATCCGGGAAAGAGTCGTTAATTGGCAAGGTCACATTGGGTGAAGAAGAGATGCTGTAGGGTTGCTAGGCACACGCACAAGGGTCTACGAGGCATCAACCATACCCGATTTAAAATTTAGCCGTGCCGAACAACCCATTAAACTAGAGTTTAGGCGAAAACAAGCATGTTAAACACTTTAACACTAAGCAAGGGGGATTACAATCTTTGTAGATCCGGTCCTTTACTTCTAAAGCTCCGAGTTGAGGTCCCTTCGCTGCGATCATCGTGCATCCGGACTCTAGAGAGGCTCCACGAAGAGAATGATGCAAGCTTGCTTCTGATTTTCGATAACAAAGATGATCTACCTTGAAGTTTCATTAACACAAGCTCTCACTTACAAAATGAAGTGAACACCCTCATCTAAATGGCAAGGGTAGATGAGGATGATGAAGTAGGATTTTTGCTCTCATTTTTTTTCTTATTCTCACTCACTTTCATTACAAAAATCAAAGCAAGAAAGCTTTTCCATGAAAAAGAGAAGGAAGAAGAAGAAGGAAACCTTTTGTGATGAATAATGAATAACTCATATGTGAGGTTAGAAATGCAACCATAGTTAAGAATGAATCCTCAACCCTTGTAGAGAAACAACCATGGTCAAGGGTTTGGGTTTGGTTAAGCAAATATCTTCACAAAATATCTTACACAAAACAAAACAAAACCTTCTAGAAAATTCTAGAATAGCTTAACCCAAATCAAACCCTAACCATGTTTAATCTCCACTAATCATGTTGCATTAATAACCATATCATGTTACAATATTATATATCACATATATAATATTTATTGTAACAAAATAAAATAATACAATTAACATATATCGCATATATATCAATGTATTACCCGAGTGAGAAAAAGAATCTTTTAGTGAGCTAATATTAGTTAATGTAATTTAATATATCATATATATTATTATACATTAAATTATCGAATCAACAATTGATTCGACAATCCGGCTATACCGCATATAACCGACTAATATCTCATTTTACCGATTCATCGAATCAACACTTGATCCGATGACCCGGCTGATATCAAATATCGCGAGAATAGAATACGATATCTCATATCGCATTATTCTCGGTCCTGCACATATCACATATGTGGCCCTACTCCGTTTTGCCTGAGTCAAGAAACCTCTGTGTGGGACTCTAAAGAATCGTCAATACGCCGGCAGTAGGTGATGATCATATCAAACACCCACAAGCTGCAAGCGGTCAGCTAAACGTAACAGCCACCCAGGTATTGAGCGATCAGAAGATCAACAAGCAAGCCTGTACATTCTCCTGCGAGTCCAATCAGTAACACTCCCGTACAGTCCGGTCTCATCGTCTGATATGTCGCATATCTCGCCTAGGGGTGGTAAACGTCAGACCCCAGTAGCTTGATAAGTCGTGTCGATATGAGGTCTATAACAGTTCAAGAAACTACTGATAACACTTACCAGTAAATCTCAACAACCCTGGCCAGGGATTTCCAGTTATAGCCAATCGAACACAGCACAACATCAACTCCCTATACCGGGAGAGACGAATCCCCTCCTATCGCTCATTGCCTCAATGTGATTCGGGACTGTACCCAAAAGCCACCTTTTTGCACGCCCTCTTGGATGTGGTATGATGGAAATCAAAGCACAGTGGGAATCACACAAGACTTTATGACGATCTCGGGTCAACAGACTACTCTATACTAGTGTCACCGGAGAACTGCCATCTGACGTGAGGTATAATACCATCTGGGAGTTCTCGGCGAGTCCGTTCAGTGTACCCAGTCTCCACTGAGCGCCCGTACACCATCCTTGATGTCAAACACCGATGGATATGGGATCATCCATCGCCCATCATATGGGTCAAGATGCGTATACGCTAGTCTACTCTGGTGTATCGATGCCCTGTCTCGATACACCCTCGACTAGGAACAGTTATAGGATGTACTCGCCGACTACCGTGGGCCCACTAGTATGATCTCATCATAGTCCCAGTAGTCGAGTACATATCCTAAAGGCTTTATCAACATGTAACATAGAGACAATCAGAGTACGTGTTAAGATAAAGTATAACCAGATAGCATACTATCATGTCGAGCAAGAAAGTCCTCCCTATATATGTCCATGCATCCATTACAATATACATCGTATGTACAGTAATGGCCTCTAAGGCATACATATAACTAACAATCTTCCACTTGCACTAGGGCCATCTATTGTGGTATCGCATACCCAACAATTAGCTGTGGTTGAAGTATCTCATACTCAACCATCCCATAAAAGTCTCTACTGGGAAAAAGGCCTTTGTGAGTGGATCCGCGCTGTTGTCCTCTGTGTCTACTCTCCTAACCTCGATCTCCCTGGTGATCAACCATCTCCATGATCAGGTGATACTGCCTATGAATTATATCTGGATTTCTGATGGGACGGTAGTTCCTTGGCTAAAACCACAACTCCATTTTCACACAATGGTAGGAACGAAGTTCATCTCATGAACTTATATATATCCAGACTGCCTCTTTGGTAGCATCCTTGGTAATGATGTATCTTGCCTTTAATTGTCTAGTATGTCACGGTATGTACCCTGGAACTCTTCCAACATACCATCCCTTCACTGAGGGTAAAGACAATGCCCGCGACTGACATTCAGTCGTTCTTATCACCCTGGAACCTTTCCAATGATTCCCTCCAGGATCGATTGATACCATCTCACTACAACTAGTGAGTATCCTAACATCCAATTAGATCTATCTCATAGATCCAAAACCCAGGATCTAGGAGGTATCATCTTGATCCTATATGGAGAATCTTTGTGATAAGCGGAGATTGACCGAGCGTAGCATAGGAAACTCCTTCACTATCAAGAGTATGTCATCCACGTACTCTACGAGGATCATCACCATACTCCCTACTATTTTTTTGTATATACAAGGTTCATCTACCATTTTGATGAAGTCAAACTCTTTGACTACCACATCAAAACAGATGTTCCAACTCCGCGATGCCTGCTTTATCATATAAAGCATCTTGCACACGTTTCCGCTGCTCCTACTATCTACGAAGCCCTCTGGCTGTGTACTTATAGACGCTCTCTTCTAAAACATCATTTAGAAAAGCAGTCATGACACCCAACCATCAGATATCGTAGTCATGGTATGTAGCCGTGGCAAGTAGGATCTGGATGGACTTAAGCATAACTTTGAAAGTCTCAACTCTTCCATTTACACCAAGTAATCTTCTCAAGATATACTTGCTCCTGATGGGGATTTAACCCTTCAGATAAAACAACCAAAGTCCATACTTTGTTGGTGTATAAGGATTCCATCTCAGATCACTAAGCATCCAGCCATTCTTACAGAGTCCCACTCCTGATGGCCAGCTCGAAACTAATTGGGTCATCATCTCATGATGCAATCCTCGCTCCCACCGTCATAGAGAAATGAAGTATCTCTCAGGTGGGTGAGGAAAGCTACTAGATCGGCGGAGAGGCTGAGGTTCGTTGGAAACTATTGAATTCTTTGGTTCTATCAAATCATCTGCTGTAGTTTGTATAGCTGGAACTCCTTCCAGTTCTACCTCATGACCACTAATTTTTCCACAAGAAATTCCCTTTTACAAATGTGGCATGTTGAGAAACAAAACATCTTTTGTTCCTCGGTTAGGTAGAAGATATTCCCTTGCGTATGCTTGGGATATCCAACAAACTTTCACAGATCTGACTTTGCCTCGAGCTTGTCCGGATTTTGCTTTTTAGACATAGGCCGGACAACCTCAAATCTTAACAAACTTAAGATATGGGCTCTTCCCTTTCCATATCACATATGAAGTGGTAGGCAACTGATTTGATTTAAACCCTATTCAATATAGGTATGCAACTTCTCAAGTGCATAACTCCCAAAAGGAAATAGGAAACTCAGTAGTACCATCATAGAGCACACCATATCACATAGGGTGCTATTGCTCCGTCCCGATATACCATCGTGCTATGGTGTATATGGAGGAGTAATGCTGAGAGAGAATCTCATTCTCCTTTAGAATAGTCCAGGAATCCCGTGCTCAAGTATTCTCCTCCCTGATCTCATCAAAGGACATAATACTTATACCCATTTTTGGTTCTCTACTTCTAACTTATATTCATCGAATTTCTCAAAAGTTCCAGACTTGTGTTTCAACCGGAACATATGTCCGAATCTTGAGAGATAATCAGTGAATGTAATAAAGTACAAAGAACCGGTCTTGGCATGTGTAGACAGGGGACCTTCATACATCAGCATGTATCAATCCTAAGAGTTCACTAACTCTTTCTCTGTTTCCAATAAATGGAGCTGTGGTCATTTTATCTCTGTGACATGACCGGCAAGTTTCACAAGATGTAAATTCAAACTGATTTAAATATGCATCTATATGTAACTTCAGCTAGTCGGGTCGCATTGATATGACCTAGTCTACAATGCCTCAAGAAGGATTCATTCATTTCTGAACTCTTCCTCTTGTGTGTGTTTTGTATACTAAGAACTGTAGTTTGATTTAGAACGTCTATACTTTTAGATAACGTGCCTGAACCGATCAACTCTTGATATAGGAAATGTTCAAAACATTATCCAACAATACAAAATTATATCCTTTCTTTATTAATAAAGAGACTGATATGATGTTGTATATCAGGTTCGGTATCTAATAACATTCGTTCAGAATCAATGTATTCTGATAATACAGGGTGATAACGACCAACAGACTTGGCTGCAACGCTTGCACCGTTTTTATCTCATGAAACTTATCACCCGTTCTCAGTTCTCTACCTATCTGTAGCCCATGTAACAAATTACATTTGCGGGATCCTGATACGGTATCTCATACACAGGACGTAAAGGATACTGAGAAACAGTTCTCTGTAATGAACACGCCCGAAGATGATGCATCAACATGCACTTTCTTCGTTTGGGCGGCACGGGAATTCTGGTAATCCCCTATTTTCTGCTCTGTCTTATAACAATTATAAGTTGGAGCGGGACCAACGTTCCCCAACGCAGTATAACAAGCGGGTTTGGTCAATACATCCGTATTATTATCTTGATTAAGGCGTGACATGGTCGCTACCAGGAGAGAGAGAGAGAGAAGAAAACACTCAGCGTATGCTCTTGCAAGATTAGATTGGTTATCTAAATATCTAATCAGGATGTCTCCCACTGTTTTAGTCAAATCTTCCTTCAAACCCTAAAAGGAAAGACTAGTCGGGATTAATTACATGCTACAAGTTCGCCAATCTTTCAGCCAGGCCAGTGCCGGTACTTTGAGGGAGGTGCCTCGTGCTTTCGCACGAACCTAATTAAAGTAAACTTCGTTTTCCCAGGGGCGTAACCCCGTTGACACCTTTCTAGACACCTACTTGATCGGCTAATTGTAATGTGTAAAACTCTCCCAGGAGTAACTCTTACTCGCAGCGGGTATCGGGATCCAACTATCTCATAGAAGGTATTCAATCTCATTGCAAATTTCAACACTTGAAATTCCCAATAATATTTTACCCCTAGCGTCCTATGACCTTGACGGAGGCCAAACTACCCATAGTGCGCTAGTCAAGTTCAACCCGTCATTTCTTGATTGAATTAAACCCACCCGCACGACCCTTGACGAAGGCCAAACTACGCCGTACGAATACCCTAATCCAATCGCATCGTATGCTAGCAGATAAGCATTAGTTAGCTACCGTACACTACGCCTTGACGGAGGCCAAACTACTGCAGCACGAATACTAACTAGTACTTATCTGAAACGACGGAGGGCTACGGCAGGTTTTCAAAAAAAAACCCTTTGCGTAATGAACTTGATATCGTTGTAGAATCGAGTGATTTTAAATGGAGTGTTTTTGAGGCTTTTCTAGTTTTGCTAAAGAGGTCACTCCCGGTGAAGGGATCGTCGGCTCTTTCCTCATCGAATAAGGTGCAAGATATTTCACAAATACCGCTGTGCAAAGCAAGAACTATAGAAGCAATCAAAAGACAAACTGAGTATGCAGCATCTGCTAGTTTCACTAAAGAGGTCATTCCCGGTGAAGGGATCTCGGCTCTTTCCTTATCGAATAAGGTGTTGGATGTTCTACAAGGAACACCGCTATGCAAAGCAAGAACTAGAGCTACCAGTTTTTAAACAAGTTTCAACAACATCTTAGGTTTCTTTTAGTTCATTAATCTTATTAATGAAGTCCCATTTTATTATGCTTCACAAGCATCACATTTGAAACGAAATCTGCAATATAACATATATCTCATATATATAATATAAACATTCGTCTCAGGCAGTAATATGATCTCATCATAGAACATTGCAGCAGAAGAACATATATGAAATATTGGATATACTAGGACGTCCATGTTTTTAATACGAGCCTGTATAAAACATGGATTCCACGGTCGCGATGAATAGCCAAACCCACATCCCTAGACCCCTACGAGAGCGACAAGTAACACTGCTAATTCTAGAGTTAGGAGACCCGGTCTCGACTCCTCGAGATGGTCTCCCACTGGACCCTAGAACCCGGTTACTTATGCTCCCCGCCTTGGGTCTACCTAATGCGGAAAAGTAAATAATATACAATGGTGACATCATCCTCATCCCGGAAGTGCCCCAATAAAAGAATATTACATACAAATGAATTTTACATGAATGAAAAAGAATAAAACTCTCATCTCACATAAAACCCCCGGCTATTCAAAACGCGACGATCCAATATAACATATCACAGCAACACATAATATCTCATATCATCAACGTAAGCAAGACGAGATGATCTCATCTCATCTCATATTATTCAACCAAAACCCTAGCCCTAGTTAAATCTCTACAAAGGTTACTTGAACCATGGTTGCACAAATGATTATGACAACATTTTATTATTCATCACAAATGATTATTCATCTTCTTCTTCCTTCTTTCTTCATAGAAAAGCTTTATAGGTTTTTCCTAAGTAATGAAAATGAGTGAGAATATGAAAACAAATGAGAGCAAAAATCCTACTTCATCATCCTCATCTATCCTTACCATTTAGATGAGGGTGTTCACTTCATTTAGTGAGTGAGAGCTTGTGTTAACGAAACGTCAAGGTAGATCATCTTTGTTATTGAAGATCAGAAGCAAGCTTGCATCTTTCTCTTCGTGGAGCCTCTCGAGAGTCCGGAACACGATGATCGCAGCGAAGGGACTTCAACACGGAGCTTTAGAAGGCATCAACCATGCCCGATTTAAAATTTAGCCGTGCCGAACAACCCAAAGCCGGATATTTAAACTAGAGTTTAGGCGAAAAGAAGCATGTTAAACACTTTAACACTAAGCGAGAGCGATTACAACCTTTGTAGATCCGGTCTTTCACTTCTAAAGCTCCGTGTTGAGGTCCCTTCGCTGCGATCATCGTGCATCCGGACTCTAGAGAGGCTCCACGAAGAGAATGATGCAAGCTTGCTTCCGATTTTCGATAACAAAGATGATCTACCTTGAAGTTTCATTAACACAAGCTCTCACTTACAAAATGAAGTGAACACCCTCATCTAAATGGCAAGGGTAGATGAGGATGATGAAGTAGGATTTTTGCTCTCATTTTTTTTCTTATTCTCACTCACTTTCATCACAAAAATGAAAGCAAGAAAGCTTTGCCATGAAAAAGAGAAGGAAGAAGAAGAAGGAAACCTTTTTGGATGAATAATGAATAACTCATATGTGAGGTTAGAAATGCAACCATAGTTAAGAACGAATCCTTAACCCTTGTAGAGAAACAACCATGGTCAAGGGTTTGGGTTTGGTTAAGCAAATATCTTCACAAAATATCTTACACAAAACAAAACAAAACCATCTAGAAACTTCTAGAATAGCTTAACCAAAATCAAACCCTAACCATGTTTAATCTCTACTAATCATGTTGCATTAATAACCATATCATATTACAATATTATATATCATATATATAATATTTATTGTAACAAAATAAAATAATACAATTAACATATATCGCATATATATCAATGTATTACCCGAGTGAGAAAAAGAATCTTTTAGTGAGCTAATATTAGTTAATGTAATTTAATATAACATATATATTATTATACATTAAATTATCGAATCAACACTTGATCCGACAATCCGGCTATACCGCATATAACCGACTAATATCTCATTTTACCGATTCATCGAATCAACACTTGATCCGATGACCCGGCTGATATCAAATATCGCGAGAATAGAATACAGTATCTCATATCGCATTATCCTCGGTCCTGCACATATCACATATGTGTCTCTACTCCGTTTTGCCTGAGTCAAGAAACCTCTGTGTAGGACTCTAAAGAATCGTCAATACGCCGGCAGTAGGTGATGATCATATCAAACACCCACAAGCTGCAAGCGATCAGCTAAACGTAACAGCCACCCAGGTATTGAGCGATCAGAAGATCAACAAGCAAGCCTGTACATTCTCCTGCGAATCCAATCAGTAACACTCCCATACAGTCCGGTCTCGTCGTTTGATATGTCGCATATCTCGCCTAGGGGTGGTAAACGTCTGACCCCAGTAGCTTGATAAGTCGTGTCGATATGAGGTCTATAACAGTTCGAGAAACTACTGATAACACTTACCAGTAAATCTCAACAACCCTGGCCAGGGATTTCCAGTTATAGCGAATCGAACACAGCACAACATCAACTCCCTATACCGGGAGAGACGAATCCCTTCCTATCGCTCATTGCCTCCATATGATTCGGGACTGTACCCAAAAGCCACCTTTTTGCACGCCCTCTTGGACGTGGTATGATGGAAATCAAAGCACAGTGGGAATCACACAAGACTCTATGACGATCTCGGGTCAACAGACTACTCTGTACCAGTGTCACCGGAGAAGTGCCATCTGACGTGAGGTATAATACCATTTGGGAGTTCTCGGCGAGTTCGTCCAGTGTACCCAGTCTCCACTGAGCACCCGTACACCATCCTTGATGTCAAACACCGATGGATATGGGATCATCCATCGCCCATCATATGGGTCAAGATGCGTATACGCTAGTCTACTCTGGTGTATCGATGCCCTGTCTCGATACAACCTCGACTAGGAACAGTTATAGGATGTACTCGCCGACTATCGTGGGCCCACTAGTATGATCTCATCATAGTCCCAGTAGTCGAGTACATATCCTAAGGGCTTTATCAACATGTAACATAGAGACAATCAGAGTACATGTTAAGATAAAGTACAACCAGATAGCATAATATCATGTCGAGCAAGAAAGTCCTCCCTATATATGTCCAAGCATCCATTACAATATACATCGTATGTACAGTAATGGCCTCTAGGGCATACATATAACTAACAGATGCGTGAAAGATGGTCGGCTACTACGTTTTCACATCTTTTCTTATCTCGTATGACAAGATTAAATTCCTGTAATAATAGGATCCAACGTATTAACCTGCCTTTAGCATCCTTGTTAGATAAAAGATGTTTTAGGGCGGAGTGATCGGTGTAAACCACAATCGGTGAGCCAATCAAGTAAGGCCTGAATTTTTCTAATGCAAATACAACCGCCAAGAGTTCTTTCTCGGTAGTTGTATAATTAATTTAGGTATCATTCAAGGTCTTACTTGCATAATAAATTGCATGTGGCATCTTATTAATGTGCTGTCTTAAGACTGCACCAACAGCAAAGTCTGATGCATCACACATAAGCTCAAACGGGTGGTTTCAATTAGGAGATGATAGAACGGGGGCTGTAGTGAGAGATCTTTTAAGTGATTCAAAATCAGCCTCACTGTAACATTTCAAAAAAATAAAATATTATTTTTGGGGATTTTTATAAGTAAAAAATATTATATTGAATATTTTAATAAGGCGGTATAATTAAATAGACAAATTGGGAAAAATTTGTAAAATTATGGGAATTACAGAGATAAAGGTGTTTTATATGATTTAAGCAATTATAAGTTCTTTATGATTAATTATATTCCATTTTTATGCTAATCGTGATTAAATATCGCTAATTGCGCATTAAGCTTGATTTGTGCACATGACATGCACCATGTCATTTTTACACATTGTTACATTTTTCTACCATGATTTCTTTTGTGCATGGTTTTGTTTTAAAAGAAAATGAGAAGAGAAAAGAATAGAAGGGAAAGGAAAAGAAAAAGAAATGGAATAAAGATGAGGGATGGGCATGAGAGAGAAGAGAGGTGAGGGGTTCATTTGACCTTGACTCATTGTGTTGTCTCCACCATCTTCATCATTTCTTCTTCTCACTCCCTCACCATGGCTGCCCCTTTCTCTCCACCACCTCCTACACCACACAACAACCTTAAAAATGCACCAAAACCTTACACCCTCTTCACATTAAACATGCACAAGCTCAAGGGAAGCATGATGGACCAAGAAAAATCCGATTTTGAGCACTTGGGGAACTCAAGAATTTTCTTGAGTTGCCAAATGAGGTAATATCTTCACCATTTGAATTGTATTTCAATTCCTTTAGCTATCATGCTAGTTTAGAAGTGTTTAGGCGATGTTTAGTAAGGGTTTAAAATTTCAAGTTAGGGTTTGAGAGAATCTTGAGTGGTAATGTGAAATTGAGGCTAATATAGACATTATAACCCCTGTAGGGATCGTATACTGACCCAAAACCCGAGACTTAACCCCCAAAATACGAACTTAGAAACCCCGACATCATATAATTGTGTGAATTTCGAGGGTATTTTGGAATCTGGAGTAACCCGGATGACCTGAAATTT
This sequence comes from Agapanthus africanus, assembly GCA_030015575.1. NCBI lineage: Eukaryota > Viridiplantae > Streptophyta > Magnoliopsida > Asparagales > Amaryllidaceae > Agapanthus > Agapanthus africanus. Next base: position 331,751,266 of record CM057346.1, on the reverse strand, counting down.
TTTTTGCAAACACAAGGAGTCGTGCAGGCACCTAGGAAGCTATCATTGAAACCCTAGCCCCATACCCCAACCTAAGGCTGCAATTTTATCCATTCTGGCTGCAATTTATGGCCAGAGTAGGGAATTAGGGCCTTAGGTTTGGTCCATGGCTCCTTTTGCAATAAATTAGACCTTCCTGTATGCAAAATTGGCTAATTGTCACCTGGGGAAAATCTGGAGTGTTTTACTTAATTTCTGAAATTATTTTGCGGCTTTTAATGAATTTGAATTTGGTATTTGGTATTGTGTTTCTGTCGTGTGGCGTTTGAATGTCAAGGACTAGGGTTATTGGTCGTGTTTTGCATGTTAGGCTATAGGTTTTAACCTATGAGCGAAACGTGTGCCGTTTTGGTTTTCCGCCTTGATTTTAATACGCATTGCGATTGTTTATTATTGTAGGTACCTTCACGTGGATTCCGAGGCAACAGAGCGTGGCGTCATCGACTTCGGCAAGCAAGAAGCAAGGTGAGTGGATCTATATCCACGGGGGAAGTCAGGTGGATGGCGTATAGCACCGCCACACATTTTGATGGAAACCGATTCACAGTAATTAGTTAAGAAAACATTTACTAGAAAACTATAGATAGAGTTAAAAGATAGTTAGAGAACTATATTAGAAACTATAGGATAGTTAGAAGTGAAATCATATGACTAATATGTGATGACGGGATTTGAGGATGATATTTGATGATATTGCCGTTTAGGGTACTATAGGACTAGATAGTCGGTGTAGATGTGTCATCCGAACCATATCTATTTCCAAACTGAAGTATCGTATGCATCTTTTAGACGGATACCTTGAGGGACGTTACGGATTTTCAAATGATATCTTTTCTTTAAAAACACCGTAGCCCCTACTTTCAAAACTACGATTCGCATCTTCCAAAAGCTGTTTGTATGGTTCGGGTGTGTATGTTAGATTAGATACTTATGCTTATAGTAAAGGTAGAAAAAATTGGTAAACTGACTTCGGTTTGATGTCATTCGATATGATGATTTGGTGATATGTTGGTATAACGGATGCGAGTCGATTGAGATGATTGATACCTTGCCAGTCCCATGATATGCGATTGGTATGGATGTGACCTGGGACATAGGTATATAGATATTTATATTGTGGTAAATCTGGAATGATAAGCCGTACGAGACGTTAGGTCCGTACCCTCATTGTCGTAAAGGTTGATAGGATCCCTATTGATATTATGCCGCCGTACGATGATTTTCCGTACGTGATGAGTTTGACTTGATGATTGATCCATACCCTTGACTAGAGGATGCCGTATGATGGATTATACTGTACGTGATGCTGTGAGGCTAGATGCCGATTGATAGTTTCACCGACTCAGACATATGATAGTTACGTATACCTTATAGCTTTTAGCTGATGATTTACCTTATGCTGCATTCATGATATTATCATTGCATTGCATATACCTATGTTAGTACACTTACACCATTATCGATGATGTGTATGTTACACGTACACAGATTTGCCGGCTCACACACTTCATCATCGATAATTGCCATGTCACTACACAGTAGGATTGCCGCATCATGATATGACTCCTTGCATGATTTACTTGTTATAGTTACCTGCGCACTTTTATACGATGTTGCATTTGACTTTGGAGATATTGGGAACCGCAAGACATATTTTCAAAACTAAAATCATTTAAAGGAGCGGTTTTTCCCTTAATAGGATACATCACTGTTCCATGTTGCATGATATACGGATATGCTTACATTTCCATCATATGTCGCATACATCATGCTTTATGATTTTACGCATTGAGATATGCTGTTTTCATGAGATTTCTGGATTTGAGAACCGTGGTCATTTTAAAAGAAAGTATGTATTATTTTAAAAACCCGGTTTCTCTTAATATAATATTTCAGTACGTCCACCATGCGTTTTCTCGGTTCTGAGACGTGTGACATGTGAAACCCGATTCGAGGAGCTGGATGAGGCTGATTGCGGGTACATGGTGGACCTAGTATGGTACCCCAGGACGAGAATGGATCTGTCGTGCAGCAGGCAATGAGCCTGGCAGAGGGACCACTACCTACCGGTGATTGGTTAGGCATGGCGGATATCCGAAGGATACCGAACGGAGTCGAGAGATGATATGGGCCGATCCGGACTGACGGAGCCCGTGGGCCGATCCGGACTGACGGAGCCCGAGATATGAGGATTTACATGTCGATGCTGGACACGGGTTTCATGATGTTTTTGGAGGGTTCCTAGGCACACAAGTGAGGTCTCCCAAGCCATCAACCATGGCAATTTCAAAAATATGGTGCCTACAAACCCTAGTGTACGGATCGATAACTAGATGTCTAGGCGAAAAGAAAGCTAGCTAACAACTTAGCTAAAGAGAATACGGAAATACAACCTTTGTAGATCCGGTGCTCCACCTCCACGGCTCCGCAACGATGTCGTCTCCGCTGTCCAAATCAAATCCGGGCTCTAGAGTCGGCTTCGTCGGAGAATGGGCAAGCTAGGTCGTCGATGTCCATGCCGAAGATGATCTACGTCGAGGCATCGATGAATCAAGCTCCACCTTCACCAAACCGTGAAAAGTTGTGAAGGAAACACACTCTACTACTTGGCAAGAGGTAGAGGATGAAGAAATAGGAAGTGGGTAGACTTTAGAATTGGATTTCTCACTCATTTCCAACAATCACCATTGATGGACTTCAAGCTTCTTCACTTGAAGCATGAAGAAGAAGAAGGAAAAATAGTTATGATAAGTTAATAGAAAAAGAAAAGAAAATGAATTCTTATCATAATTCTAACTAGAGTTAAGTGTAGAGAATGAATCATGGTTAGTGGGAATGGTTAGGGTTAAGGATGAGATAAGGATGGTTGACTTGAACAAAGCTTCATGAAGCTTCAACTAAAGAACAAATTTAGCCACCATTCTTTTCTCATTTATTTTATTCATTTATCAAAAATAAATGGATAACTAAATAAGATAAATGAATAACTAATAATAAACCCTAACCATTTCATTAACCAAGGTTTAATCTTTACACTTGAACCCTAGCATGACAAGTATCATCAAACATGATACAATCAAGTGCACAAAAGTATATCGCATATACAATGCGCACATCCGAGTGAGAAAATCCGTCTAAAGTGAACCGATACTAGTTAACGCAAAGTAATATATCAAATATATAATTATACATTAAATCATTAAATCAACACTTGATTCAATGATCCGGTCATGCGCACATAACCGACTGGTATCTAATATATCGGCTTATCGAATCAACGCTTGAATCGATAACTAGGTTATATCGCATACAACCATTCGATATATATATCGCGAGAATAGAATACGGTATCACATACACGCATTATTCTCGGTCCCGCACATATCTCATATGCGCTCCTATTTCGTTTCGCTTGAGCCAGGAAACCTCTGTGTAGGACTCTAAAGACTCGTCAATACGCCGGCAGCGGATGATGATCATATCAAACATCCACAAGCCGCAAGCGGTCTTCTAAACGTAACGGCCACCCGGGTATTGAGCGATCTGAAGATCGACGAGCAAGCCCGCTCACACTCCAGTGAATCCGACCAGTAACACTACCGTACAGTCCGGTCTGATCTTCTGATATGTCGCATATCTCGCCTAGGGGTGGTAAACGTCAGACCCCAATAGCTCAATAAGTCGTGTCGATATGAGGTCTATAACTATTCGAGAAACTACTGGTAACACTTACCAGTAAATCTCAGTAACCCTGGCCAGGGATTTCCTGTTATAGCCAATCGAACACAGCGCAACATCAACCCCCTATACCGGGAGAGACGAATCCCCTCCTATCGCTCATTGCCTCCATGTGACTCGGGACTGTACCCAAAAACCACCGTTTTGCACGCCCTCTTGGACGTGGTAAGATGGAAATCAAAGCACAGTGGGAACCACACAAGACTCTATGACGATCTCGGGTCAACAGACTACTCTGTACCAGTGTCACCAGAGAACTGCCATCTGACGTGAGGTATAATACCATCTGGGAGTTCTCGGCGAGTCCGTCCAGTGTACCCAGTCTCTACTGAGCACCCGTATATCATCTCTGATGTCAAACACCGATGGATATGGGATCATCCATCGCCCATCTACATGGGTCGAGAAGGTACACGCTAGTCTACTCTGGTATATCGATGCCCCGTCTCGATACACCCACGACTAGGGACTTTGAAGGATGTACTTATGGACTACCATGTCCCCACTAGTATGACCCGCATCATAGTCCAGGTAGTCAAGTACAGATCCTAAGGGCTTTACCAACATGTAACAGAGAGACAATCAGCATACACGTTAAGGTAAAGGGTAACCAGATAGCATACTATCATGTCGAGCAAGAAAGTCCTCCTTATATATGTCCCAGCATCCACTACAATATACATCCTATGTACAGTAATGGCCTCTAGGGCATACATATAACTAACAGTTTTCGGGTGTCGATGTTGGACACTCAGGTTCCATGATTTTGATGTGTCGCGAGGGACACCGTTGAGTTATATCCTCATACTTTCATGCACACTCTTTTATGATATTTACGTGCATACAGACATTGATTATACGGGTGGATGAGATCCACATGCATACATACATTGATTATATTGTTGGATGATATTCGCATATACATAGGTGTTGATTACATTGTTGGCACATATGCGACCCGGTCACCCTAGATATCATAGTATTACCTTCATGATATAGTTGATCTAGGAGTCATTGTTTATTCGATTTCTATCTGTTGATATTTTTCTACTCACGAGTTGGTAATTCACCCCCGTTGTGACACAGTTCTTGCAGGTTGACCGCTTGGATCAGTAGCGGATTTGCTGGCACACAGTTGCATTCGGGTGTTTTGCATTGGTAGGTGGGACACTTGTATCGTACCCACTCTTGTATCTATATTTCATATTGTATCTAGTAAATCCATCAATCAAAATTAGTAAATTGTATAAGTAATGAGACTTAGTGAGATCGTGGTTGCGAGACTTAGAGCGAGGGGTTTTTCCGCTACTTGTGGTATTGATGTCTTGCTTATTTATTTATCTTTGTGGTGAACTTCGCCGTTGGACGTCGTATTCTTATATATACTGTCTTGCGTGGTTGTGATCCGCCGTTTGGCAAAGAGCTAGCTCCCGCTTGGGATGCCATTATTCTTATCTTGTACATATGGTTTTGGATCAAAATATACAAAGGAGGTGCTGCCAAAAAAAAACATGTTTTTAAACTTGCATAATCCACCTGCATTTTCATGTTCCTTTTCTATGCATTACAAAAACGTGATTTCATTATACCTTTATTTCAACTTCACCTCCTTTATTTTCTTAAAAAGGTTTAGATTTCTGGGTTTTCAGCTTACTTGAATTCCATTACGCCTTTAGACGTTGTGTGATTCAAGTGCTGGTCACGAGCTATTATTTCAGGTCGTGACAAAGTTGGTATCAGAGTGTTAGGTTTAACCTTTGTTCGAGTCTATGTTTGACTATGCGGAGTCTAGGGCGGGTATGTATTTCGGTACCTAGGCTTGACCTTACGGAACTTAGACTAGAACGGGGGGGTATTAGACCCGAACTTTCGTTTCATAGGCTGACCCTGATTGATGGAGTAGGTAACTTGAGTAGAGTGACGTACCATACGTATGTTCCACGGCATATTTACGATACGATACTCCACTTAAGAAACCTTAGGATGTACATATTTTTTGAGATCTATGGTTCTCTTCATACCCATGATTATATATCCATTTGAGATCCTTGGTTCGATTCATTTCCATTATCATACTCTCATTGATGCTATTCCTTCTTATGATCATGTATCCATTCTGGATCTATTGTTTCCTTTCATGCCGTTGATCTGCTCTCTTCGATACTCGATTGAGCTTCCTGTCACCATGGTTTGAGCGCAGTTTGAGCTGCTGCTAGTGTTGCGGTCAGGGCGAGCTCGTCTGGTATGAGGGCTGGCCATTGTGTTTTCAGGTGACATGGGAACGTCTCGATGCAGTGTTATGTTGTGGCCTCTTGTGGAGGCGAGTGCTTGGTTTTACACCGGAGGATCGGGCCACTGTTAGAGCTACCGGTTGCGAGAGGACTGTTGATGTACAGCCTACCTCAGAGATTGTGATGTCATCTACTGTGCAGACTGACGACCCAGCTGTTGCTGAGATTGATAGGATGTCACTTCCAGAGCTTACGAGCTGAGATTGCCGGAGCTTCCAGGCAGAGATGCGACAGATGATAGCTAGTCTATCCCGAATTGAGAGACGAAGGTGATTCGTCAAGTTGATGCGCCGGCGCAGGCCTAGTTGAGTTGAAGATTTCCAGTGTGGAGAGTCTTACTCAGATCTAGAGCAGACCGATCCAGAGATGACCGTTGATGTATCGTCTTTCCTGGAGGATTGAGGCATTGTTAGCATGCGGGCAAAAAGTATTCACATGTTGTATAGGCAAAGCTAAAAAGTTCGAACGAGTGTCAGAAACCCACTTTCCCAAGTTTAAAGTGTTCGGAGGAACATGCAGGTAATTCTGTGGACCCTTTAGAAGAATGAAACCCTAACTCGACATGATGACCATGGAACCGCTTTTGAACCTTAGGGTTTGCAGCAGTTTAGCGGTGCCATCAGTGAGGCTTGGGTTTGCACTTCTACGGCTGGTCCAGAGGTACTGTGGTATGTACCAGATATTTTTAGACCGTGCTCAGGTGTTGAGCATTCGGGAAATTTTGGGACTTCGATGACTCGATCGAAAAGTTTGACATCGTCCAGATATCATGTGATAAGAGACCAGTAAGCCGACCAGCTTTGGATAGAGGACCTCACCCAGATGCATTGTGAGTTGATCGGGAACGGACGAGTATTGAGTATTCCTCCGATGGTTGGGACGAGTTCCCGAGGACGTGTTCGGCCAGATATCTTCTACAGAGTGATGAAGATACAGAGTACGTAATTTCGAGCCCGTGTGAGAGACTTCGGATTGACCGTGGCCGAGAACAGTAGCAGTACGCAGACAGCAAGACGTGACGTCGAAGCGGACGATGATAAAGACGAGTGGAGCCAGAGGTTCATGCGAGATGCTGACGAGCTGTTGCTACTCCCCGTCGAGATTTGAGGTCTGATATGCATATAGAGGCATTGGGATACGGCCAGTTCCCGAGGAAATGTTGTGCTGAGCACACAGATGTCCAGAAAACGATAAAAGATTATGTAAGAGTACCAGCCTCCATACAGTTCGGCATAGGCGAGATCAGAAGAGACCTCGAGCAGGATTCCTTCCAGGACACTGCTGCAATGAGATTTGCACCCAGGATCAGTGGTGTCACATGTATTCAGAGGACCAGAGGCTGACACCAGTAACGTGCTGCTTTACGAGTGGTCGTGATGATTGGCCGAGAGATGACCAGAGAAGTGCTAGAGCGGAATCGTTCCCGTTAGCACTGTTGGATATAGTGCCCCCAGAGTCAATTATTGGATCACAGGCATGTAATTGCAATGATTGAGGGATGACCTATGCCAGTAAGACAGTCTTACTCAAGATGATAGTATACTATCCGGTTTATCTTTATCATCGTGTACTGCTTTAGGTGACCTTACAAGTCACTATTGCGCGTTGATAGAGCCCTTAGGATTCTTTCTTAACAGCCAGCAGTATGATGGCGATCATATACGTGGGAGCTGGGGTCTATAAGCACATCCTTAAAAGGTCCCTAGTCGTGGGAGTTTTCGAGACAGGGCATCGATACTCCAGAGTAGACTAGTGTATACAGTCGAGACCCCGACGAGGGGCGGTGGCCGGTCTCACAAGCCACTGGTGTCAGTTGGTTCACCTAAGATGTATACAGGTGCTCATTGGGTTATGAGTACACCGGACAGGACTCGCCGGGAACATGCTAGTTGGTCTTATACCTGACGTCAGATAGCAGTTCCTTGGTGACATGTGTACAGGTTAGTTCATCGACCTGAGATCGTCATTTGTCTCGTGTGAGTTCCCACTGTACTTTGATTACTACCCTACCACGGCTCAAAGGAGTCGTGCAAACAGATTTTAGTTGGGTACAGTCCCGAGCCACATGGAGGCAGTGAGCGGATCTGCAGGGATTCGTCTCTCCTCGTATTGGGGGTGAGGTCACGCTGTGTTTAGGAGAGCCATTACACAAAGCCCTCGGCCGAAACAGGAGATTTACTGGTAGGTATTCCAGTAGTATCTCAGGGTGTTCTGGGCTACACTCCGACATGACTTGTACCGCTTTTGGGGGTCTGACTTTTACCAACCCCCTAGGCCCGCCATGCGATACTCATAGACGAACGGACCGGACTGTACGGATATTGTCAGGCTCAGTAGGGTGTCAGGATGAGTTCGCTTATCGACCTCCGTTTTGGTCAATACCTGATAGCCCGTTACGTATGGCTAATACCTCTGACGTGCTAGTGGTTAAATCCACAGCCAAAGTATTGACGAGTCTTTAGAGTCCCCCACAGACAGTTTCTCAAGTTTCGGGCTAAACGCTGTAGAGGCCGTATGGAGATATGGCAGGGTTCGATCATATACGTGCGGTATTGCACGGATCATGATCGGACGGATAATACTAGCGGGCTTTGGTTTAAGCCGGATCCTTGTATTGTACAGTGTAGATTTTGTCTCATTGAATTTGTATTCGGTCGGAATACAAATGCGGGTATGTATATACGGTCGCGGGGTTTTCCTGTAATTTATTACGGAATCAGTTTTTTGAAGTTGCCAGTTTGCATTCCGTTTCGGCCAGTTTTTCTTTGTTCCTTCATGGCCGGATTTTTCCGATGGAGGGGGTTATTTGCAAGTATGCAAATTAGTTATGTGGAGGGGGTTATTAGTGATTTATGGCTTCATGATAGTTCTAGCATATTATGATTCCTTTTGTGATCATAGCTTGCATTAAATGTGATGGATTTTGATAAGATAAGATTAGAAATGGAAGTGACATGGTAACCTCATTATCATCACATTTGTTATGATCACCTCTTGCTTTTACTACACTCACCTCCCTTCATGGTTTTAGTTTTCTCTCCTCATTCTTGATAGGGGCCGGCCACACATTTGAGGGAGAGGGGAATTCATTTTAGTGTGAAAAAAAATCATTCATTCTCATATGCTTGTATCAAATAGTTCATTTCCATTGTTCATTCTTCACCTCCATCTAAATGACAACTTCACAACCCGCGAGAGACAAACCATCCTACACTTCACCTACAGCATCCTTGGGCACGTCGGCTCGCCAACTTCGTGCCCGAGTTGCCTCGGTCCAGAGGTAAGAGCCCGTAAAAGAACCCGTCGGTGTGGTGCTCGTTCCGACGAGGAGATGAAGACCGGAGATTCCGCAAGGAGATCGGAGTAGAGACCGAAGACCGAAGGACACGGATCGCTCGGTATAGCTTTCTTACCCTTCTCTTGATAGCTAGTATTAGGTTAATGGTCCGATCCGGGGTTTTAGGATGCGGTAGTGCCGGTTTTCAAGTCAAGAAAATTTTTCGTTTCCGCATTTTGGCCGAAAAAAGATGGCCGGGGCGCTACCGTAGTCCTACAAGCACACTTGACCGGGCCGATGAGCCGATAGATTGTGAGATTGGTGAATCTGTAGAGAAGATAAGGACCCAGGGACAGGAGACGCCAGACCATGAGCAGGTAACAAGCAGAAATATATTTCTGTTACCTAATATATTTCACATCCACCATATCTTTCTCTCTCCTTTATTTTATTCATTTTCTTTTAAAAAAAAACAAACAAAAAAAACCAGCCTCTCTTCCTCACCTCTCTCCTTCTCCCTCCCGCCGAAACCCACGAGATTCAAAACCCTAACCCACGCTTGCGACGGCCTCGTCGCTCCACCCTCGATGTCTACCTCCTCCTTCTCCTCTCCTCTCTTCTCCCATCACCACAACCACCACCGCCTTCACCCGACGGCCACGACCCATCGCCTGCGGGAAACCCATGTCACCGCACTCCCCATCGCTCGTCCTCATCGCCGCCTCCTCACCCTCGTCGTCTCCCCTACATCCTCCTCAACCGCAACTCCAACCCAGCAGACTTCTCCACCCTACGCCACTTGCACCCAAACTCAACCCCGCAGCCTCGCTGCACCATCGCCGCCGGAGCTCCGACGACCTCGTCGCTGACTCCACAACACTCTCCCTTTTCTCTCCTCCTCTGCCAGCGACTCCAGCCACCAGAATCTCGTACACACACACACACACCAGAACCCAAACCGAGCCTTGCACATCTTCACATCGCCGGAGTTCCGACCACCTCGCCGTCGGCCTCACCTCATCATCGCCACCTTCTCCTCCTCTTCCTCCACTCCCTTCTCTTTCCAGAGCTTCTCCCCTACAAACCCAAGAACCCGACGAGAACCTTAGAACCCACTGCCTTTGCCGGAAACCATCGCCTGAACCTTGACGTCGACGGCCCATCGTCGAAGTCACCCCCCTCGCCCTCTGTCCCAAACACCAACCAAAACACCAGCTTCTTCTTCTTCTTCTTCTTGTTCTTCTCTTCTTATTTCTTGGTTCCGTGTTTTTCCGGTCACCGCCGGAGCCATGCCGTCGCCGATAATCCGGACGAACCATAACATCACCACAGTACCACTACTATACCAAAATCATACCATCACCACTTCCATGTCACGACCGTGTCGCGACCAGATCGTGTCCGTATCGCTCCCAGACCGTGCACCAGATCGTGTCCGTATCGCATCCAGACCGCGCACCAGATCGCGTCCAGACCGCGCACCAGATCGCGACTAGACCCGGTACCGTGTCGTGCCGTTTCACACACCGTATCGTGTCATGTCGCACCAGGCCGCCTGCATCTCGACCTTTGTTCTGAGGCAAGTGAAACTTGCTACATGCTATCCATACTATTTTCCATATAAATTTATCTATTTGTCTCATTAAATCTATAGACAGAACCTAAAGCCATGAGTTCCAAGTTAACAGTATGACGTTCCGTTTACATTTTTCAGATCTAGAACTTGAAGCCGAACTGTTGCATTTAGTTGGCTATACCTAGTAACCACAGTTACATTTTAATTACATAATAACTATTGTATATAGTCCATGATACCCTTTTCTCTAGTTTTACTCTATCGGACATCCGTGCGCATCTTTAATCGGTTTTAGTTATAATTGCATCCATTGAACATAGTATACATGTCATTGCATCCCTAAATTACTTAATGCTTATTAACCTGATTTTAACATTCATATTTGTCATACTGTATTCATATAATGTTAAAACCATCTCTTAAACACAAACTGATAACCGTACAGCTAAGTAGTTTAATCTGCACATATTGCTTACCTATTACATGTGCTAATTTATTGTGTTGTTGATACCCATGCTTGTTTATTTATAACCATGATTATGTTAGTTGATTATGAGCACCCACATGATATCTTTTACACCCTGACATGACTTGCTACACACATATTACTTGACCCGACATGGTACCGTACACTACTTGACTTGACCTGTTACCTGATCTTGTGTCTAATGCCAGCAAACCTGACATGTAGTCCTTACGGACCGTTCCTGTTGTCTATCCAGACTAACCTGCACCTACCTGCTCCTGTGTTGGCATTAGTTCTTGATTACTTAAATACCCGACTTGAACACTTATAACTTGGGGGTATGGGGAAATCAATGATGAAACCTGACTTGTAACTCAACAGTTCGATACCTGTTCTGATCAGTCTTACGGGCTAGGCCAGCCCTGGAGTGATGATGCCGACATCACTCATCTGTACATGCTACCTTTTACTGCCTAGCTGCACGTCTCGGATTCAGCCCGAGAATCTTGACCGTGGTCCCGGGCATGCACGGGATACTATTGAGTTACATCGATGATTCATCAAATTGATTTCAAAGACCTGAGAGTAGTTAACCCAATATACCAGTTTAGATCACTCACTACACATTACCCCACTGTCCTTACTTATATCACTGTTATGCTTGTTTACCATTTATGCTCATACTTGCATGTATTGCTACCCCTGTTTATATTATTGCTTGATGTTATGACGCTCTGACGTCTGGGTTTTGCATGGCCCAGATCCTCTACCTTTGTTGCAGACTGATCAGGAGTATTGCCGCTGTTAGACTGAGCGGTGAAGATCCTGTTGGTATGCTGTTTTACCTTCCAGGTGTTTCATTTATTGTATCTTTTGCTTCCGCATGTTATCATTTCTTGACTCATTTATTCTGGCTCATGGACATGTACTAGATAGTTTAGTCTACTTTCCTGTTCTTGATATCTCTACAGCCGTAATGTGACTGTGGAAGGATTTTTCCTATCCACAGGTAGCATGGTTGGTTATGTCACGCGCCTATTTTAGCGTACTCTGGGAAGCGGGGCGTGACAGAACATATAGAAAGGGAGCCTGAAACCACAGCATTGGATGCCTGAGCGTTCTGATGAGTCAAGGCAAACACCCGAGCCTGCTCTCTACTAGCAACTGGCTGACCTCCGCCTCTACCACCCCACCCTCTCGGTACAAAACCACCGTGACCCCGACCTCTCTGCACAAGAGTCTAACGCGGAGCAACAACCGGCATAAGGGGCAACGCCCTCTGAGGTGGAGAAGGTGGTAAGATAACCTGCGGTTCAGCTGTCTCACTCACCCATGGCTCGGCACAATCTCGAACCCGATGACCCATACTCCCGCACCGGTAACAATCAGATGCAAACTGCTGACCCTCCTGAGGGTAAGAGCTAAAAAGACGACCCCGTCCCGAACCTCCACTACCTCTAGTATCTGAACGGGAACTGTCACGACGTCTAAACGCCCGCCTCCTCGCCGGATCACCAGTACGAACCCTCTTCGGTTCCGGAGCAACTGACAACTCAGAAAGACGCTCCTCCACCAATAGGGCTGCATCCACCGCTGCCGTATATGTGTCGCAATGCTGAATGCTGATAGCTAGGAACAACTAGGTAAGCAGGCCTTGAACAAACCTTTTCACCCTCATCTCCTCAGTCGCTACCAAGTAGGGAGCATACACAGACAGCTCAGTAAATAATACATCGTACTTCAACACCGTCATCCCCGGAGTCTGGCGTAATGACTCAAATTTGCGCGCTCACACATCCCTGACGCTCGGTGGAAGAAAACGGGCGAGAAATACCGTCACAAACTCAGCCCAGGTCATAGGAGCAAGACCTGCGGCTCTGCCCCTCTCCAACGACTCACACCACTTCTGGGCCAGACCGTCCAGACGAAAGTTCGCAAACTCCACCCATCTCTCATCGAAGCATCGGAGCGAACGACAAATCCTGGCCATCCAGTCGATAAACGACTGCGGATCCTCAGCAGCATCTGTGCCAGTGAACACCGGAGGCCTCAGCCTCATGAGCTCTGTCAGTGACATGGTCATAACCTCCGGAGCTATAACTGCGACTGCCGGAACTGTAGGTACCATCATGGTCCGCAACGGGTCGAACAACTGCCTGCCCCTGCACTCGAATGGCCTCTACTAAAGTCCTCATCATCTGGCGCAGGTCCTGCATACAAGCCCCAAATATAGCAATGTGCTCCGGTACAACAGGCGTACCGCCCTTTGTCCTTTCATTGAGTATCATTCAAATTCTAGCCTCTAGAAAATTAAATCACTGATCGTTGATCTCTAATTTGGAGCGAAAACATTCAATAAAGCGATCTCGCTCAAATTAGGTCTTCGATGATTTAATTTCCTAAAGTTTACAAAACTCATAAGACTTAAGAATCGTTCAAGAATTTAATCATCATAATCTACCTATTCTCTCGATTCCGTTACAAGCGGAGATTTTACTCATACATCATGAAAAAGGAAAGAATCAAGAATCGGTAACTTTTCATAATGCAAGAATGTAAAGAAAAGCAAGATTTACAATATTCACCTTTATTAATCGACGATTAGGTACAATTCACTCAATTCGAGGTTACAAGATTTGAGGAGGTAACTAGATCCGCCGAAATTAGCTTCGCATCGATCTTCTTAAGTCGCAGATCGTCGTGGATCTCTTGCTCGGATGAAGGTCGGCGTTGCTTCAAAGGATTTTCATTTGCTTGCTTGATTCGCTTCTCGATGGATCTTGATTTGGCTTCGGAATTGGATTTAGGCTAGGGTTTTGAGTTGCAAGTTGTGTCACTCAACTTGCGGGTGAATTGATGTATAATGATCAAAAACCGAACTAATGAACAACCCTTGTAATGAAGCCTTAGTTGCCTTTTTATAGTTTTCCTTTTAACTTCCCCTAGAAGCTAGGTCTATCTTCCCTTGGAAGCTTGGTTGTTATGAGAAGTTTCTAGATTAAGGTAGTTAGCTAACTTACAAGAGAAGACTTGCTGTTGAAGGGAAGCTTCTGGAGAATTCGAGGAACTGAAGCGTCTTGAAGAAGTTTTGTAGTTGAGAAGAAGCCTCTGTAGAAAATTTCTGCCGCCGACGAGTCGGATCGGCCACGGATCCGCGGTGGATCGGCCTGACTCGGCCGCGGATCCGCGGCGGATCGGCCTGACTCGGCCGCGGATCCGAGGCGGATCGGCCTAACTCGGCCGCGGATCCGCGTCCGTTTGATAAACTCAGTGCATGAAAATCTCAGGGTATTCTGGAGTTGGCTTTATGACACTTTCCTGATGTCTGGAATATTTTTATACTTTCTTGTTTACTGCCAGATCACAAGTCTTGGACTTGATGCGTTTTTTCAGCACTTTTAGCAGTCCCGGCTCTTTTACCTGGAGAGTTTTCTGCACGCAATCTCGAGACAAGTTTTTGATATACAAAGGTCATGCATATAATAATAAACACACAATTTCCCTCATAATGCTGGTTATAATGTATAACACATGTTATTTGATATTTCGCAGACGAATTGCTAATATGTGCTATATTTATACCAAACACCTTTAGATGATTAGAAAGAGTAGGGAAATTGATGTGTTAAGAATGCAATATTTTCGACTGATCAAATTCCCCCAAACTTAATTTTGGTCGTCTAGAGCAAACTTTTTTTATTCAAGAGAAGGAGAAAATAACGAAAAACTAACTAGCACACTTTCGTAGGCAACACGATTGCACTGAGCATGTGCAACAAGCCTTTAAACCTCTAGGTGTCCCTAGTCGGAGGAGTGTTGTCTCCTGAGGGTTTTCAGTGGATTGCACCCACAAAATCCAATAATAAAAGGAAGATCGTGAAAGTTACATATAAAGATAATAATTGTAAAAGAAAAACTTTGAAAATTAGTGTTTCCAACTATACTTAGCTTTTTTGTTGTCATGAGCCCTATCTTAAGAGTCATGGAAAGATGTTAGAAATCGCATCACCCCTCAATAAAATATCGTCTTTATTCTTTTTTCCTACATTTCTTCCAAATATCGATTATATACCCCTACGTGTGTGTAATAGACATCCCTACACTCAGAGAATTCAATTCAGGCTATCATACTCTTGTCCATCTACCTCAGTACTTTTTAATTTGATGAATATTTAGATGGAATTGCTCACACATTCTTCAAGCGACCGTTAATACTTCTTGAGGTACTAACCGACCGATTAAACATGTGCTTGCTGATTTGGCGTATTAGTATTTTCCTCGTCTTGCAACACCTAAGGCTTAGCAGTGACTCCCAAACCAGTTGATCTAAGGCACTAAATGATGAAGCACCCTCGCTATATTTTTTTATTGCTACCTTGGCGATAACAAAACCAGTGTTCATTTTCTACGCCATTTTATATTTTCTTCATTTATTATTTCCTTCATACTTTGGCTTTTAGATAAGAGCATTTCAAGGTATCCTCTACTATCTCAAGTTTCAAGACGTGTGTAAGCGCGTATAGAAGGGTATCAACATTCAAATATTTGGCTTCCAGAATAGGAACTATTTTTCAGACTTATTTTTATCCTCAGATTAGTGACTTCTTTCATCTTACTAACCCTTGGGACAACGACTCATAACTACTTATTACTAGTTTCGTCTAAGAAAACATTTAACTTTCTTGGTTTTCTTAAATTTTTCCAATCTTTTGGATGTAATTTTTCACTATCTAATCTTTTATTATAAAATTAAATATTAAATATATATATATTTTTATTTTATATGTTTTGTGCTTATGCAAAGTGATATGCAAAGTGATGCGTAAATAAGCATAAACTTTCCCCAAACCTGTTTACAACAGTGTCCTCACTGTTGCCATCTGTTAAATCTCAGATACCTGTAAGTTTGGAAGGAAATTTATTAACGGGGGCAATAAATATGATCGTGAAAATCCTCCCCCAAACTTATTCTTTTCACTCACCTCTACTCTAAAGATGATACAATATTTTACAAGACATGGAGGTGAGACGGAGGAATTTTAATCAAGATAAAGTGGCTCCTGTAAAAACAGGAGCTCCTCCGTGGGGTTAGTGGAAAAATACGGTTTTAATTTATGTCCATTTACTTTGAAAATTGTACCGTTTTCAATATTTTCAACCTCAACTGCCCCGTGCGGGTATACATACTGCATAACAAAAGGTCCTTTCCACCGAGATCGTAGCTTACCCGCATGAAGATGGAGTCGTGAATCATAAAGAAGGACTCGTTGACCAGGTATAAAAGTTTTTCTCAAAATGTTTTTATAGTGAAATACCTTAGTCCGGTTCTTTACAATTACAGCATTATCGTAAGCTTCATCGCGGAGTTCGCTTAGCTCGTTTAATTGCAGCTTCCGAAAGTTGCAGGCTTGATTTAAGTCAAAGTTAAGTTCTCTAATGGCCCACATTGCTTTGTGCTCAATCTCGATAGGAAGGTGACAAGCCTTTCCAAACACTAGTCTGTAAGGAGACATACCTAGATCGGTTTTATATGCAGTTCGAAACGCCTAAAGAGCATCCGTCAATTTGGCTGACCAATCTTTTCGATTTTTATAAACAGTTTTCTCAAAAATTTATTTGATTTGTCTGTTTGAAACCTCAGCTTGCCCGCTCATTTGGGGATGATAGGGTGTGGAAAGTTTGTGGTTGATTGCATATTTCCGCATCAAAGTCTCGAAAGACCGATTGCAGAAATGCGTCCCGTTATCGTTGATGATAGCGCGTGGGTGTCCAAATTGCGAAAAGATGTTTTCTTTAAGGAATCTAATGACACCTTTTTGTCATTAGTACGACAAGGAATAGCTTCCACCCATTTCGAGATGTAATCAATCGTAAGCAATATGTACAAATTCCCAAAGGAGCTGGGAAAAGGACCCATAAAATCAATACCCCAAACGTTAAAAATTTCAACCACCAAGATGGGTTGAAGTGGCATCTCATTTCTCCGGGAAATCCTACCCGTATGTTGACACGGTGTACAGGTTTTGCAATGGTCAAATGCATCTTTGAACAAAGTCGGCCAATAGAAACCGCATGGCAAAACCTTTTCCACCGTCTTTCGAGGACCAAAGTGACCCCCATATGCCTGATCATGACAAAAATATAGAACACTCTTGAATTCATCATTAGGAACACATCTGCGAATGATCTGGTCAGGAAAATACTTAAAAAAATAGGGTTCATCCCAGTAAAAGTGTTTTACTTGGGATAAAAATCGATGTTTGTCCTGTTTCGACCATTCACAGGGAATAAGTCCCGTTGGTAGATAATTCATAGTATCCCCGAACTAAGGTTCAGTGGATACTTTCAAGAGTTGTTCGTCTGGAAAAGAATCATTGATCGGCAGGGTCACAGGTGAAGAAGAGATGCGTGACAGATGGTCGGCTACAACGTTTTCACATCCTTTATTATCTTTAATAAAAAGATAAAATTCTTGTAATAGAAGGATCCAACGTATTAGCCTACCTTTAGCATCCTTCTTCGCCAAAAGATGTTTCAAGACGGAATGGTCAGTGTACACAACAATTATGAGCCAATCAAGTAAGGCCTAAATTTTTCTAATGCAAATACAACTGCCAAAAGTTCTTTTTCGGTAGTTGTATAATTAATTTGAGCATCGTTCAGGGTCTTACTTGCATAATAGATCAAGTGTGGCATCTTCTCAATGTGTTGTCCTAAGACTGCACCAACGGCAAAATCTGATGCATTACACATAAGCTCAAACGGGTGGTTCCAATCTGGAGAAGATAAAACGGGGGCTGTAGTGAGAGAGTGTTTGAGTGAGTCAAATGCTACCTCACAATCCAAGTCAAAGTGAAAGGTTGTGTCCTTGGCCAATAGGAGAGTTAAGGGTCTAGCAATTTTGCTAAAATCCTTAATGAATCTCCTGTAAAAGCCTGCATGGCCAAGAAAGGATCGTATATCCTTGACGCATTTGGGATGAGGAAGGTTTTGAATGACATCTATTTTAGCTTTGTCAACCTCAATGCCTTTTCGTGAAATAACATGTCTAAGCACAATTCCCTCTTGGACCATGAAATGGCATTTTTCCCAATTCAAGATTAAGTTCTTCTCCTTACAATGAGTAAGAACCGCGTCAAGATGAGATAGGCAGTCAACAAAAGAATCTCCGAATATCGAGAAATCGTCCATGAAAATCTCTAGAAAATTCTTGACCATGTCCGAGAATATCCCTATCATACATCGCTGAAATGTAGCGGGAGCATTGCATAACCCAAAGGGAATGTGTCTATAAGCAAAAGTACCAAAAGGACAAGTAAATGTGGTTTTTTCTTGATCCTTTTTGGCAATAGGGATATCCATCCATAAAGCAGTAATATTCCCGTCCAGCTAAGCGTTCTAACATCTGGTCAATGAAAGGTAGAGGAAAGTGGTCTTTCCTCGTTGTGGTATTGAGTTTTCTATAATCAATACATACACGCCACCCAGTTTGAGCGCGTGTTTGGATTAACTCATTTGCCCCATTTGTTATGACCGTGATGCCAGATTTCTCAGGAACGACATGAATTGGACTTACCTATTGGCTATCAGAGATTGGGTAAATGATACCATTGTCAAGGCATTTGACGATTTCTTTCTTCACCGCATCCTTCATGACGGGGTTCAACCATCTCTGTGGTTCTCGGGTTGGCTTGGCTTCATCCATCAAATGTATATGATGTTCAACAATCAAGGGACTAATCCCTTTGATGTCAGCCATAGTCCAACCAAACGCCTGCCTATTAGATCTCAATACTGTCAAAAGCGCATTCTCTTGCTCTGATGCTAGAGAAGCGGATATGATCACGGGTAAGGACTCATTCTCACCTAAATAAGCATATTTAAGACGAGAAGGTAAAAGTTTGAGATTTAATGCTGGCGGAGAAACTATAGAAGGTGGGGTCAGCGAATGATATTCAGAGTCACAAAGAAGCTCGCAGCCTGCAAAAGATACAGACTCGGAAAGTGATGAGTCAAGAGTTTCCGACTCAGGAGTGGAAAAAGTGTCCTCACTAAGATGTGCAAGATCAAATATTGATGTGCTAATGTCGTCGAGATCATCAAAGCAAAGTTCATATACTTCGCAATTTTCGGGAGCAATCTCGTGGACAGAACATACATCAAGTATGTGAGCAGAGGGTTCAGACGGCTGACTTCCAATTTTGTAAATGTTCAGTTCAATTGTCATTTTTCCAAAAGATAGGTTCATAGAATCGTTTCGACAGTTAATGACAGCATTGGAAGTGGCAAGGAATGGTTGACCCAAAATCACCGGAATTTGATTCTATGGGTTTGCTACAGGTTGTGTATCGAGAACAATAAAGTCCACAGGGAATATAAATTCCCTGACTTTTATCAACACATCCTCCAGTTCACCCCTAAGTTTGGTGATTGAACGTTCTGCCATTTGGAGAGTGCAATGAGCTGGTTTCAACTCTCCAATCCTTAACTGCTCATAAACTGAATATGGAAGCAGGTTAACACTTGCGCCAAAGTCAAGTAGAGCACGGTTAATGTTTTAACCCCTAATAGAAATAGATATTGTAGGACAATCTGGGTCCTTACGTTTCTTTGGTAACTGTGGGGTAAAAGCAGTGCTAACATTGTTTGTCATGAAGACCTTTTTAGGCACTTGAGTCTTCCTCTTTCTAGTGCACAAGTCTTTAAGAATTTTCGCATAAGCGGGGACTTGTTGAATAGCATCTAGGAGAGGGATGTTGATGTTAACCTGTTTAAACATTTCCATAATCTTCTCCATATGTGAACTCGATTTGTTTTCCCTTAACCGATTCGGATAAGGAGCTTTAGCAATAATAGCTGGGTGCAACATTGGAGAAGGTGGTGTGTATGGCACTGATCCCAGAATAGAAGTAGGGATCGTCTTTGGTGGACTAGAAGAGGTATGCTGAGGGTTCGAGCCTTGGGGAAAACGAAGAATAAGCTCGCAAGAAAATGGTAGGGTAGATAAAGTAGGATTAGAAGTGGATGTAGAAGGAAAAATGGAAGTGGAAGCCGGGGTGTTATTGATTAATTCATCATGATTATCAATCTCTTCCCCAACTTGATTATTCAGCACTCTTCCAGATCTCAACGTTGTAATGGCATTCACATTGTAGTGTTGTGAATGCCCAGGATTCGGTAGGGGTTGAGACGGTAGTTTCCCTTTCTCTCTAGCACTCATCTAGGCTTTTAATTGTGCAATTTGTTCTTCCATCGATTTAATACTCTCACTTTGGGAGGCAGAGTTTTTCTTTATGTCATCGACGGAAGACTTCATCTCAACCGAAACTTGCATGAAATTTTTCAAAAGCAAATTCATGGTTTGTTCGAGTGAAGAGGAGTTATCAGTACCGGTCAACTGCAAAGGATTATACGGTGCAGGTGTGTTGACCAGATTTTGAAAGTTTTGTGATTGGTAGGGGTGCTGACTTATTTGAAGTGGTTGCTGTTGTGGTGGAGGACCCCTTTGGAATTTTTTTTGATTTGGAACCGTGTTTTGAGTTTGTTGTTGGTTCTAAGCAAAGTTAGGCTGATTCCTATAACCCTGATTATAAGTGGAAGAATACGGATCGTTTCTAGGTCTTTGTTGAAAAGCAGCATTGGTATGCTCTTGACCTTGAAACGGAGAATTCAATGGACATTCTTCCGTAAGATGAGATGGATCAGAACAGCATCCATATACAGTTTTGGAAAGAGACATCTGATTTAGGGAGGCTGCTAAAAATTTATGTTCCATAGCTTCGAGTTTCTTTTGCATTGCTGCCATTTCAGCTCTAACTCCTATGGAAACATAAGGTTGATGAATACCACCCCTAGACGATGACTGGTTTACACTCTCCCACTGCAAAGTTCTTTCAGCGAAATCTTCTAAAAATCTCCAGTCTTCACCATCATCTTTATTCACGAAGGTGCCTTGACACATGGATTCAAGGGTCTGTTTTGTTGTAGGATTAATGCTCTCATATATGATTCCACACAAATCCCATCCAGGAATTCCGTGATGAGGACATTGAACTAACAGATCCTTGAAGCGTTCAAAACACTTCGAAAATGGTTCATTTGGAAGCCGGGTAAATTGATTTATTTTGCTACGGACTCGAGCTATTTTATGATTAGGGTAGAATTTCTTTAGGAAAGCTGTTACGAATTCTCCCCAGTTCGAAATAGAATGTGCGGCTGTGTTGTAAAGCCACTTCTCGGCTATATCGTACAAAGTGAATGGGAGAAGTCGTAGACGCATAGCATCCACAGAAAGCTGTGGAGTACCCATCACAGCGCATACATTTTCAAATTTGGTAATAAAGACGTATGCGTCTTCAGACTCGAGACTGTGATATTTTGGTAGAAGATTGATGTATTGTGGTTTGATTTCAAAATTGTCCACATTGGCTGGTGGAATGGTGAGACAGGTCGAAAGAGGATCTCGCATAGGGTAACATCTTTTTTGGAGAGAGATGCGGGACAGATTCTGCGCACTTGCGGACGGTAGCAGAGTAGTGTTAAAGAAGTTCGATGAATCCGTCCATCGAAGTGGATGTGGTAGTGGGTGAAGAAAAATTAGACGTAGAATTACCGACTTCGGAGTCGATAGAAGGAACGTGGACAAGACGGGCACTAGAATCCCGTGTCCAGCTGAGCATGCACTAAATGGTTTAGCACAAGTGGCAACGTTGTGATAATTAGAGAAAAGATGAGTTTGGTGTTTGGTTTGGAAAAGACGGATTTTTGAAAAATTCACACAAACAATGCATAAGCAACCCTAATTCTAGTGGTCACCTAGTTCAAGGCTCTAGACCGCTCCTAGACTTCCAGAAGACATGTCGCAAGATAGGTCCTCTACTGCCTCTTTGCCCCTTCTGTGGCCAGGTAAGTGCCAGGTAAGTGGGAGGTTCTCCACTACGTAAGTAGTGGGCCTAATTAAGTAACCATTTGCCTTAGACACACTTGCCTTAGATACCACAAAAGAAACGCGGATAAGCAATAGATTACCCACGACCTCCTTCTGTCCTAAATGAGTGCGACGGTCCTTAGAGTCTTGTTTAGATATTTTTTAGTTAATGAGGATGATGCGGATGCAAGTTTGTGATTTTTAGGGCTTAGGAAGGGTAATGAACTCCCCACCTAATCTAAATTTGGTATTTGCCCCTTAATTTCCGTATTAAAAATGCCAACAACTAAGATCAAACACACAAAATTTTTCTTTTTGCGGTGCTGCGAATTTTTGCAAAGAATCCTGCAGAAATTGGTTAATGGACTGAGCAGGGAGGAGATAAGAAAAATAGAGATTCACCTAGAAAATTAGGTGCACTGAAGCAGCTATCTCGCCGCGGATCCGCCGCAAGAAGTCTTCAAACGCCGCGGTTTCGCGGTCAGTTAATGAGATCCCTGCACAAAAATTTCAGAAACTGCTCCTGTAGCCTCTCTGGACTTTTTGAGATGTCCTAAAAATTTTTCCTCTCGCTCCACAGATTCCAGATCTCCTTGCAACAAATCGCAACAAATCGCAACAAATCTTTAAGTGCTTGTTACGAATTTTAATCTAAAAATTCTTATGGAATAATAAATTTTCCAACTCAAATTACAAAAACGAACAAATTAGCACACGATCCTCGGCAACGGCGCTAGTTGATTGATCATCTTTGTGTGTATTTGGAAATGTTTCACAACCAAAGAAATTTATACCGCAATCAATAACGGTGTCTATTGTAGTTTCGTTAGCGAGAGCGGATCGTCCACTAAGAAAGTGTGATTTATTCGAAATCGTTTTATTTGAGTTGAAAAGAAAAGATAAAAGAAAATGATTCAATATTCATGAGATTTTAGTTTCAAGAATCATAAAGAAATAGACCTAAAATCAAGAATTAATAAAGATCAAGAAAATGTCCAAACCAATTGAATTATCAAGATTTGAAAAGTAGCTTGTAGGAACCGATCAAATTGATAGTGATGATGAATACTAATGATTACGAATTCTTATCTATTGAGAATTTGTTGCTAGATCGATGACGATCAATGAGGTTTGGGGATCGATTGAAGAAACTAGGGTTTCTCCTTCATCATCCCTTATCCTTTCATTGAGTATCATTCAAATTCTAGCCTCTAGCAAATTAAATCACCGATCGTTGATCTCTAATTTGGAGCGAAAACATTCAATAAAGTGATCTCACTCAAATTAGGTCTTCGATGATTCAATTTCCTAAAGTTTACAAAACTCATAAGACTTAAGAGTCGTTCAAGAATTTAATCATCATGATCTACCTATTCTCTCGATTCCGTTACAAACGGAGATTTTACTCATACATCATGAAAAAGGAAAGAATCAAGAATCGGTAACTTTTCAAAATGCAAGAATGTAAAGAAAAGAAAGATTTACAATATTCACCTTTATTAATTGACGATTAGGTACAATTCACTCAATTCGAGGTTACAAGATTTGAGGAGGTAACAAGATCCGCCGAAATTAGCTTCGCATCGATCTTCTTGAGTCGCAGATCGTCGTGGATCTCTTGCTCGGATGAAGGTCAACGTTGCTTCAATGGATCTTCATTTGCTTGCTTGATTCGCTTCTCGATGGATCTTGATTTGGCTTTGGAATTGGATTTGGGCTAGGGTTTTGAGTTGCAAGTTGTGTCATTCAACTTGCGGGTGAATTGATGTATAATGATAAAAAACCGAACTAATGAACAACCCTTGTAATGAAGCCTTAGTTGCCTTTTTATAGTTTTCCCTTTAACTTCCCCTAGAAGCTAGGTCTATCTTCCCTTGGAAGCTTGGTTGTTATGAGAGTTTCTAGATTAAGTTAGTTAGCTAGCTTACAAGAGAAGACTTGCTGTTGAAGGGAAGCTTTTGCAGAATTCGAGGAACTAAAGTATCTTGAAGAAGTTTTGTAGTTGAGAATAAGACTCTGTAGAAAATTTTTGCCGTCGACGAGTCGGATCGGCTGCGGATCCACGGCGGATCGGCCTGACTCGGTCGCGGATCCACGGCCGTTTGATAGACTCAGTGCATGAAAATCTCAGGGTATTCTGGAGTTGGCTTTATGGCACTTTCCTGATGTCTGGAATATTTTTATACTTTCTTGTTTACTGACAGATCACAAGTCTTGGACTTGATGCGTTTTATCAGCACTTTTAGCAGTCCCGGCTCTTTTACCTGGAGAATTTTCTGCACACAATCTCGAGACAAGTTTTTGATATATAAAGATCATGCATGTAATAATAAACACACAATTTCCCTCATAATGCTTGTTATAATGTATAACACATGTTATTTGATATTTTGCAGACGAATTGCTAATATGTGCTATATTTATACTAAACACCTTTAGATGATTAGAAAGAGTAGGGAAATTGATGTGTTAAGAATGCAATATTTTCGACTGATCAGTATACATATATAACATCGTCCCATACCACTGATATATATGTATAAATTATAGGTGTACAGATATAACAGTGTCCCGTACCACTGTTATATATATATACATGTATATATATCAGCGTCCCATACCACTGATATATATACCCAGGAGTAAAACATCCAGAAAATATCATATGAAATCCATATATCAATGCGAAATCAATGAAATATAATATATGTAACATGAAACAGTAATATGAGCATATAAAGGAAAAACCGTTAATTAACTGCAACAAGTTATTAAATATATCATGCGGTTCCTAATTTCTCCAAAATCCATACAATATCATATAAAGATGAACATGTAGCTATAACCAGGTATCCGTAACCATGTCGGTATAGCAAGATATGTGTGTCTACCTATCAATAATGATGTAATAACCTCCAGGTATGTGTGTAGCTATATCAAGCTAGGTATGTGTATATACATGTCAATAATGATACAATACCCTTCAGGTATATGTGTAGCTATATCAAGCTAGGTATGTGTATATACATGTCAATAAAGGTACAACACCCTCCAGGTATATGTGTAGCTATATCAAGGTATACGGGTGTACATGTAAGTACGTATGCAAGATGTACATGTAGCCATGTCTTATATGTGTTTATACCTATCACTAATGGTACAATACCATATAGGTATATGGGTAGCTAGCATGTAGTCATGGCAAGGCATATGTGTAAGCATGTAGGTATACAGGTATGCTATATGTCATATGCACAATGGAATATGAATTGCTATCTCCATTATCCCTATCCAATACAATATCACGTATGTATAGGTGTTGTGCGTGTCATGACAATTATCGACGGTATATGTGGCATACAATCAGTGCTCGTGCAACATGAACCGTCAATAATACCGCAGTGTCCAAAAGGTACAAGTCCAAGCACAACAAGTAATAATATGCAATGAAGTTTTATGCACAATCTATATGTGCAACATAAACATGCGGCTAATATTATATCTAGCCCTGACGTATTAGAAGTCGATGTACAACACCCCACGACTTGCGGGGAGGCGGAAATATGAAAAACGATCTTGTTTATATGCTAAACATCGACTAACCGCATGAATCGAAGCTAAACGATAACTAACACCAAACATAGTTGTTAACAACTACTATGTAAAGGGATTATACCTAAAGAACCGTATCCTTCGTCTTTACGAACTCCACCTCCTCCTCGGCCTTCTCCAAGTAGTAGACGATCCACCCGAGAGCTTTACTCCAAGCTTAGCCTCTAAACTTGAGGCAACTAAACTTCTTTAAGTGCTAATCAAAGAAGCTAGGTGAAATAGAGTGAGGGTTATGGTTTAATAAGTCTAACTAATCCTTGTACTCAACACATGAGAGGGGAGGATTAGGGTTTGAAGAGGGAGAGCTTGAGGAGAGAGAAGGTGAAGATAATAATGAGAAGAGAAAATGAGTTAACATAATATATATCAAGCATTTTATTTTTATCAAGAAAAGAAAAGAAAATGATTTACAACCATGCTTGATAAATATCTTGTGGTGATTCATCTCCATGAGTCATTAAGCAATTATGAAGCATTAATGACATGGATGAATCATCCATATGACTCACTAATCTCATTCAATGTATATGCCACCTAAACCTCCTTAGTCACCACCTTCTAGAAGCTTCTCGCGCAATTACGAGAACGCCCCTCCTTTCCGCAAAAATACGGAAAAACTTTAGACTGTATAAATCCAATAACCGGATACCAGTAACTGGCTTAAACCAAAGCCGACTGGTAAAAACTGTCCGAAAGTCGTACGTGCGTAAACACACGTATGCGTCCGAACCCTTGTCGTAAAACTATACGACCTCTATATCGTTACGCCTGGAGTAGGGAAACTCTCTGTGTGGGACTCTAGAGACTCGACTACTACGCTGGAAGTGGGTTTAACCACAGACCGCAAGCGGCACTAGCTGTATGTAATGGTCCCCAGGTAGATGTCGATAAGAAGGCCGATGAGGAAACCCATCCGAACTCCTACTGAGTCTGATGTGACAATCTCCGTACTGTCCGGTCCGTTCGTCTAAGACTATCGCATATCGGGCCTAGGGGGCGGCAAGCGTCAGTCCCCTAATAGCGGTATAAGTCATGTCGGAGCGAAGCCCATTACACCCTGAGAAACTACTGGAACCTACCAGCAAATCTCGCTTGCCCTGGCCAAGGACTTTGCGTAATGGCTCTCTGACACAGCGCGATATCAACCCCCAATACCGGGAGAGACGAATCCTGTCTAACCGCCACTGCCTCCAAGTGCTCGGGACTGCACCCAACTGCTACCTGTTTGCACGACTCCTTTGAGCCGTGGTAAGGTAGCAATCTAAGAACAGTGGGACACACTCGAGGCGAAGTAGCAGTGTCAAGTTTGCGGACTATGCTGTACTCATGTCCCCTGGGAACTGTTCACTGACGACTGGTATAAAACCAACCAACAGTTCCCTGTGAGTCCTGTCCGGTGTACCCGTAACCTAACGAGCACCTGCATACTATCTCCAGTACGACATACTGACGGCTGTGGGACAGACCATCTCCCCAACTGGGATGAGAAGCGTACATACTAGTCTACTCCGGAGTATCGATGCCCTGTCTCGATAATCCAACGACTAGGGACCTGAATAAGGATGTGCTTGTAGACTACCCAGCCCCCACTAGTGTGACTGTCATCACAACGCTGGTAGTCAAGCAAGATCCTAAGAGCTCTATCAATACGTATACTCACATATTAAGATAGAAAAAACCAAGTAGCATACTACCATGTTTAGCAAGACTGTTATATACATGTGAATATCCCAAGCTTCCATTAAGTAATATACAAACTAGTATGATACAATAATGGCCCCTAGGGCATATACACTAACAATCTCCCACTTGCACTAGGGCCATGTACTGGCATATCGAAGACCGATGATCTCGAGTAGCCTCTCGAACTGAATTTGAGGTAGGGCCTTTGTGAATGGATCAACAATGTTCTCTTCAGAAGCAACTCTCCGAACCTCGATCTCCTGACGATCAATGATCTCCCTGATCAGGTGATACCGCCTTAAGATGTGTCTGGACTTCTGATGGGACCTTGGTTCCTTTGCTAAAGCTATAGCTCCGTTGTTGTCGCAATACAGAGGTATTGGATCAACTATGGTAGGAACCACCTGAAGTTCTGTTAGGAATTTCTTCATCCAGACTGCTTCTTTTGCGGCATCGCAAGCAGCTATATACTCCGCTTCCATCGTCGAGTCAGCAACGGTGTCCTTCTTGGAGCTCTTCCAGCACACCGCCCCTCCATTGAGGGTAAAGACATAACCCGACATGGACTTGGAATCGTCCTTATCACTCTGGAAGCCGGAATCAGCAAAGGCCTCCAACCTGAGGTCTTTTTCGCCGTAAACCAAGAACATCTCCTTGGTCCTTCTCAGGTACTTGAGAATGTTCTTTACTGCTATCCAGTGCTTCTCTCCTGGGTCTGACTGATACCGGCTTACCACGCTCAGTGCGTAAGCTACATCTGGTCTGGTGCACAACATCGCATACATTATAGAGCCTACCGCAGAAGCGTAGGGTATAATAGACATGCGTTCCCTTTCCAAATCAGTCTTGGGAGACATCTCTTTGGAGAGGGTGATTCCGTGACAAGCCGGTAGATTACCGCGCTTAGAATCTTCCATACTGAATCTTTTCAGTACAGTGTCGATATACCTGGACTGCGAAAGTCCCAACATCCTCTTGGATCTATCACGATAGATCCGGATCCCCAGAATGTAAGAGGCATCACCCAGGTCTTTCATGGAGAACCTGTGTGACAAGAATCCTTTAACAGATTGTAGCATAGGAATGTCATTTTCTATCAATAGAATGTCATCCACGTATAAGACGAGGAATACGACACTTCTGGCTACAACTTTACTATATATGCACGGTTCTTCTGGATTTTTGATAAAGTCATATTCTTTGACTGTTTCATCAAAACAGATGTTCCAACTCCGCGATGCCTGCTTTAGTCCATAAATGGACTTAAGCAGCTTGCATACTTTCCCGCTGCTCCCACTCTGATTGAAACCCTCTGGCTGATCCATATAGACACACTCTTCTAAATTTCCATTCAGAAAAGCCGTCTTTACGTCCATCTGCCAGATTTCATAATCATGGAAGACAGCAATAGCAAGAAGGACCCGAATGGATTTGAGCATAGCCACTGGAGAAAAAGTTTCTTCATAGTCCAAACCTGGTCTTTGACGAAAACCCTTTGCAACAAGTCTAGCCTTATAGGTTTCCACCTGTCCATCTACACCAATCTTTTTCTTGAAGATCCATTTGCATCCTATGGGTTTTACCCTATCTGGAGCAAAGTCCAAAGTCCATACTTTGTTGGTGTACATGGACTCCATTTCGGTCCGCATTGCATCTAGCCATCGTACCGAGTCGCCGCTCTGGATGGCCTGCTGGAAGTCAGTAGGTTCATCATCACTTATGATGCAATCCTCTCTATCCCCATCTATGAGAAAACCGTAGTATCTTTCAGGTGGATGAGACGGCCTACTACTCCTGCGGAGGGGTACGGGAATGTCCTGTTCTTCTTGAACTTCCGGTTCTACCAAACTTTCAGTAGCAGCTTGTGGTTCTGGAATTTCTTCCAGTTCTTTTTCGCTCCCACTTATTTCCTTTTCTAAAAACTGATATTCTAGAAAATGGGCATTACGAGAAACAAAAACCTTTTGTTCCTCTGCGTAATAGAAATAATATCCCTTGGAGTTCTTTGGATATCCCACAAACATACATTTTACTGATTGTGCCTCGAGCTTGTCCACATGCTGCTTTTTAACAAAAGCTGGACATCCCCAAATCTTCATATGCTGAAGATGGGGTTTCTTCCCAGTCCACATCTGATATGGAGTGGTAGGCACAGTCTTGGT
This sequence comes from Agapanthus africanus, assembly GCA_030015575.1. Classification (NCBI taxonomy): domain Eukaryota; kingdom Viridiplantae; phylum Streptophyta; class Magnoliopsida; order Asparagales; family Amaryllidaceae; genus Agapanthus; species Agapanthus africanus. Next base: position 331,721,495 of record CM057346.1, on the reverse strand, counting down.
AGGAGCCCTGTTCAGAAGATATGCTGCTGATTCTAGCGCATAACCCCAAAAGATCGCGGTAACTCAGCATTACTCATCATGGATCGTACCATATCCAAAAGGGTTCGATTCCGTCTCTCCGATACACCGTTATGCTGTGGAGTGTATGGAGGAGTAAGCTGAGAGAGAATTCCTTTCTCTTTTAAGTAACCTAGGAACTCGGCACTCAAGTATTCACCACCTCGATCAGATCTAAGTGTCTTGATACTTTTGCCGGTTTGGTTTTCTACTTCATTCTTATACTCTTGGAATTTCTCAAAAGCCTCGGATTTATGTTTCATCAGATAAATGAATCCGTATCTTGAGTAATTATCCGTGAAAGTAATGAAATAGGAAAAACCACCTCTTGCATGTGTAGACATTGGACCGCATACATCGCTGTGTATGAGTCCTAAGAGCTCGCTCGCTCTTACTCCTTGTCCAGTGAATGGAGTCTTTGTCAACTTTCCTTTGAGACAAGATTGACAAGTGTCATAAGTTTGATATTCGAACGAGTCTAAATATCCTTCTCTATGCAACTTAGTCAACCTTCTCTCATTGATGTGACCCAGTCTACAATGCCATAAGAAAGCTTTATTTAAATCTGGAGACTTTCTTTTTAGTGTGTTCTGGACATTGAAAATTTGGAGTTGGTTTAAAACATATATACCGTTATTTAGTGTACCGGACCCAATCAAACCATGATTAAGGTGGATGTTAACAACATCTCTTACAAACGTGAAATCATAACCTTTATTTGATAACAAGGAAACTGATATGATATTACACGTTAAGCTTGGTACAAAAAAACAGTTATGTAAAACCAAAATGTGTCCACTCGTCAATCCTAGGTGATAATCCCCGACGGACGCAGCTCCCACGCTAGCTCCGTTAGCAACCTTTAAGGTTATATCACCTTCCTTCAGCACTCTACGGTTTCTCAGTGCCTGCAATGAATTGCAAATATGAGATCCTGATCCGGTATCCAATACCCAGGAAGTAGAGTTGATCGACAGACAATTCTCAATTACAAACATACCTGAAGTCGAAGCCACAGCTTGCTTCGGTTCCTGGTTCTTGGCGTTCCACGCCTTGCAATCCTTCTTCCAGTGCCCTTTCCTGTGACAATGGAAGCACTCATCCTGGCCAACTACCGGTACCGCAAACTTTTTCTTTTCCTTCCCTCCCACCTTACTAACACCTCCTCTAGGTTTGGTGGCGGCCTTCTTCTTCCTTCATTTGGCCCTAGCCTTGGACCCGGAAGAAGATGTACCGCTAACAAACATAGCGGGTGTTTCCCTTGTCTTCTGCAAGGTGCCCTCTGCACTCCTTAACATGTTCAGGAGTTCCGGAAGTTCAACTTCTTTTCTTTGAATGTTGAAGTTCAGGATAAACTGGGCGTAGGTGTGAGGAAGGGACTGGAGAATAAGGTCTGTATAGAGCTCATTATCCAAAGTCGTCCCAAGGTCTGCGAGCTCTTCAATATAGCCGATCATCTTTAGGACATGTTCTCCTACCGATGACCCGACAGCCAACCTCGCTCGAAACAAGTTCTTCGAGGTCTCGTATCTTGCTATACGAGATTGCTCTCCATAAAGTTCCTTTGTATGGAGAAATATGCCATCTAGGTCCATATCCTCGTGCCTCCTCTGATGTTCATTGTTCATCGAGGCAAGCACGATGCACTTGGCTTTCGCGCAATCTAAATCCCAGATTTTGCGGATTTCCTTATCCGCATTGCTGGATTTGGGACCAGGGACAGCAGGTGCCGTAGCGGTGAGGACGTACCCCAATTTGTCATAGGTCAAAGCCATTTTGACATTCCGCAGCCAATCTTTATAGTTTGGCCCTGTCAGTATATTTTTCTCTAAAAGTAACTTAAGTCCAGTCATTTTCAGGGTCGCTGCAATTAGGAGAGAGAGAAGAAAACTCTTTAGCATGATGCTCTTGCAAGTTTAGAGTGGTTTTTAGTTTATCTAAACTGGATGGCTCCCACTGTTTCTCGAATCCTTCCTCAAACCATAAAAGAAGAATTAGCCAGGACTATTCTCACTGTACAATTCTTGCTTAACCGTTCAGCCAGGCTAGTGTCGATACTTCGAGGGAGGTTTCCAACGCTTTCGCGAAGTTCCTTAATTAAAGAACCTATTTTCTCTGGGGGCGTAACCCCGCTGACACTTTTCTTGACACCTACTTGGTTTATAGCATTGATCGTTAAGTGACGAATATCCTGATAAGTAGCATACACTCACAGTAGGATCGGGATCCAAATATCATCGTATGATAATGTTGAAGGAATGCTACCAACATTCATCAAACTCCAAATGGTATGCATTTCTTTGCAAATTTCAGTTTCTTTAGAAATTCCCGATATATGTTTTTGCCCCATGCTCTTATGACCTTGGCTTTGGTCAAAATGTCATAAGTCACATGTCAAGTTCTACCCGTCATTATCTTGTTAATTTGAACCCATTCGTATATACCCCTGACTTTGGTCAAATGATAATACGACTGTCCCAAACCAACTCATCTATCTTATGCAACAAATGAAAACCCAGCAGCTACCAAACACTATGCCTTGACTTTGGCCAAAATGCATAGCTTGAATACTACTGAATACCCAAATGAAATGACGGAGGGCTACAAATGGTTTTGGCGAAACCGTGAACGTAGTGAACTTGATATAACCGAAGGAACCTGATACCTTTTAAAAGGAGTGGTTAAAGCTCCGCATTTAAAAATATCTGTTTTTAAAATTAACCGAGTGGTTTCTTTTAAATTGTTCCAACGATTAAACTTTTTGGTTTATTTTCTTTGCATTATAAATAATGCGTCCCATCATTAACCTATCATTGCAGAAAACAACGAAAATACAACGTCCTCTTATGCCATCCGCATTCGCTACGGGGTCCCGTCATCACCCGTTAGGTTACTTAACTAACGACAGAGCGGGGGCTGGGCTAGCGCGGGTGTAAAACATAAGTGACGTCTAAATATCTATCATATATAGATATTGTACATTCGTCAGACGCAATAATAGGCATTCCAGATCACAGATGAACTTTATTGGATTTGCAAGCAATCCGTGTTTGTTTTGAGCCTGCAACAAAAGACGGATTACACAGTTATGATGAATAGCCATTACCCCATCCAAGACCCCAACGGGTACGGCAAACTACCCGCCCGGCAGTTTGTGCACCCCACCTTGGGTCTGTCCTAGGAGCAAAAACTGTAAAATGAAATAATACAACGGTGGCTACAACCGCAACCTGGATGTGCCCCGCAAAATAATATTACAACAAATTACATTTACATCAAATGAACTAAATAATAACCCATCACATAACCCCGGCTATACATCACAACATTCCAACACAGTTCATATCCACAAGCAGTAAAAACCATTACAGAAATGTGCAACCCCCTGCCAACCGACATACTAGCAGTTAGGGGAGGTTTACAAACACTTTATACAAACACAGATATAATCCAACAAGCAAATACTGTATAATTTCGATCGATTAAACACTTTTAATTTTGCTCCAATACTTCTCTGTAAATCTGAAACCTGAGCAAAAATAAAAACTTCTAGAAAATACCAAATATCACAAAGAAGCAACACAGGAAAATTGGGTTCCTGAATCGCCAACTCGGCGGCGGAATCGCGGCGGATCGGTGGGATCCGCCGCTGTTCCGCGGCGCTTTAGGCGATTCAGGGGCCCAATTTTCTTGGGTGTTCTTCTACTGTCTTTTCAAGCTTTTTGAACATCCCTGAAAAATTTTTGGACTTCATTTAAAAATCGACAGAAACACACGATTTCGGGCTTTTCCGGTTTCGTTTTTTCCGTTCGAAATTCATACAAATTTGCAAGTAAGTTATTTATTGTTTAGCGAGGCTCTGATACCACTGTAAGTCGATGTACAACACCCCACGACTTGCAGGGAGGCGGAAATATGAAAAACGATCTTGTTTATATGCTAAACATCGACTAACCGCATGAATCGAAGCTAAACGATAACTAACACCAAACATAGTTGTTAACAACTACTATGTAAAGGGATTATACCTAAAGAACCGTGCCCTTCGTCTTTACGAACTCCACCTCCTCCTCGGCCTTCTCCAAGTAGTAGACGATCCACCCGAGAGCTTTACTCCAAGCTTAGCCTCTAAACTTGAGGCAACTAAACTTCTTTAAGTGCTAATCAAAGAAGCTAGGTGAAATAGAGTGAGGGTTATGGTTTAATAAGTCTAACTAATCCTTGTACTCAACACATGAGAGGGGAGGATTAGGGTTTGAAGAGGGAGAGCTTGAGGAGAGAGAATGTGAAGATAATAATGAGAAGAGAAAATGAGTTAACATAATATATATCAAGCATTTTATTTTTATCAAGAAAAGAAAAGAAAATGATTTATAACCATGCTTGATAAATATCTTGTGGTGATTCATCTCCATGAGTCATTAAGCAATTATGAAGCATTAATGACATGGATGAATCATCCATATGACTCACTAATCTCATTCAATGTATATGCCACCTAAACCTCCTTAGTCACCACCTTCTAGAAGCTTCTCGCGCAATTACGAGAACGCCCCTCCTTTCCGCAAAAATACGGAAAAACTTTAGACTGTATAAATCCAATAACCGGATACCAGTAACTGGCTTAAACCAAATCCGACTGGTAAAAACTGTCCGAAAGTCGTACGTGCGTAAACACACGTACGCGTCCGAACCCTTGTCGTAAAACCATACGACCTCTATATCGTTTCGCCTGGAGTAGGGAAACTCTCTGTGTGGGACTCTAGAGACTCGACTACTACGCTGGCAGTGGGTTTAACCACAGACCGCAAGTGGCACTAGCTGTACGTAACGGTCCCCAGGTAGATGTCGATAAGAAGGCCGATGAGGAAACCCATCCGAACTCCTACTGAGTCTGATGTGACAATCTCCGTACAGTCCGGTCCGTTCGTCTAAGACTATCGCATATCGGGCCTAGGGGGCGGCAAGCATCAGTCCCCTAATAGCGGTATAAGTCGTGTCGGAGCGAAGCCCATTACACCCTGAGAAACTACTGGAACCTACCAGCAAATCTCGCTTGCCCTGGCCAGGGACTTTGCGTAATGGCTCTCTGACACAGCGCGATATCAACCCCCAATACCGGGAGAGACGAATCCTGTCTAACCGCCACTGCCTCCAAGTGCTCGGGACTGCACCCAACTGCTACCTGTTTGCATGACTCCTTTGAGCCGTGGTAGGGTAGCAATCTAAGAACAGTGGGACACACTCGAGGCGAAGTAGCAGTGTCAAGTCTGCGGACTATGCTGTACTCATGTCCCCTGGGAACTGTTCACTGACGACTGGTATAAAACCAACCAACAGTTCCCTGTGAGTCCTGTCCGGTGTACCCGTAACCTAACGAGCACCTGCATACTATCTCCAGTACGACGTTCTGACGGCTGTGGGACAGACCATCTCCCCAACTGGGATGAGAAGCGTACACACTAGTCTACTCCGGAGTATCGATGCCCTGTCTCGATAATCCAACGACTAGGGACCTGAATAAGGATGTGCTTGTAGACTACCCAGCCCCCACTAGTGTGACTGCCATCATAACGCTGGTAGTCAAGCAAGATCCTAAGAGCTCTATCAATACGTATACTCACATATTAAGATAGAAAAAACCAAGTAGCATACTACCATGTTTAGCAAGACTGTTATATACATGTGAATATCCCAAGCTTCCATTAAGTAATATACAAACTAGTATGATACAATAATGGCCCCTAGGGCATATACACTAACACGCATAACGCCATGCGGGCGATTCCCCTGTAGATGTTAAATCTACTCACAAATGATCTTGGGCTAAATAAAACCAACCACTCGCTTTCCCTTCTTCGCAGCGTCCGAAGTCCCCGCTTGCGTCCCTAAGATCATAAACAACAATAACAAGTGTCTATTAGCAATCGACCAATAACACGTACAAACTACGTTTAACCGACGCACCAACTCCAAACATACACTCAAGTGTTCGTGTAGTGGCTAACGTGCGTAGCGACACTACAAAACCAACCCAAGACCAAAGCTACACAAAGTATACGTCTCGTGTCGGATAACGTAACACACGTAATCGTAACATAAGAAACTAGCAAAGTGATCCCAGATTTTGTATACAGTGTAAACTCAAAAATCAAACAGTACTAAACACACTAAAACCACTGCCGACAGCTACCCACCAAAAACCAAGCCCAAACTCCACCCAAAAACCGAGCTCGCCAGAATTTGCCTGAGTGTCGCCTGCCAAATCCGAGGGGATGGGGTTCGTGCTTCAGGTGAAGGCTTAGGGTTTCAGGTACAACACCACTACACTGCTAGATTTTCTAGTACACACACTGGGTCACAGCAGATCACAAATAACATAATATGACATTAAAAATACGATATGAGCACGAAACTTTACTTTAAGCGTTCTAAACTAAAAAGAATAAGCTACGCAACACTAAAAAGACTTACTTAACAGATAGAGATCATTACCTACTCCCACAAGCTCAAAGATCCTAGCTTCCCAAGCTCCAAGGCATCCAAGAGGCAAAACAAGGTTTATGAAGTGATTTGGTGATGTTTTGGTGAAGATTAGTGAAGGTTTAGTGAAGGAAAGGTGAGTGTTCAGTTGAGAGTGAAGGAGAGATGAAGGAAATAATGAGAATGAGATAAGTGTGAGAGAATGAGAGAGGGTGAGATGAAAAGAGAAAGAGAGGTGAGGATAAGGGTGAGTGCACCATTGCATTAACTCTCTCATTAATGCAAACCATGCCCTCACATGAGTCACCATGCCACCTCCTCTCCAATCCAAAACACAAAGAAATATCTCTCCACAAATATCAAGAGGGTTAGGGTTAAAGCAAAGCAAGGATTAGGATTTGGTTAAGTTGTCATGGTCACTAAACTAGATTAACACAAACACACCCTCTCATTAACATGCACAAATGTGTGCAAGCCATAACAATTAACAATAAATTATTAATTAAATGTTATAAAATATGAGGAAACCAATTTGGTAAACTTTTTACAGAAAACCCGCATTAACGTCTAATTAACACTAATCGCATTCTAAGGTGTTACAATCACCTGCCTGCGATTACGTTAATTGCCTTGAGGGCACTATAGCCAACAATCTCACACTTGCACTTAAGGCTAATTATTGATATGTCGCATACTCACAGCCCGTGTGATACCGAACACCCAACTTCTCTACTGATCAGTTTCGCAAAAGGCATTTGCGAAATTATTGCGTTCGAGAAATGGCCTCAGTGAGTGGATCCGCTCCAATGTTTCTTTCTGCATCTCTCTATATGTTAACTTCGCAGAGAAAGCTATCTCCCGAAATGAGCAATACCTGTCTTAGAATTTGTCTGGATATCTGATGGGACCCAGTTCACAAATGAACTCCAAATCCAACAAACTTCTTAGACAGTATCATCCACTGAATTTAATCAGTATCCTTCGCCATGCCTTTCCTCAGTATCCGCTTGGACCACCTGTCCAACATACTGTCCCTCAAAAGAGGGAAAACTATAACTTTGGCAGTCACTCTGTCATCGAAGTCACCTTGGAAGCCTGAAATGATAATCGTCTCCCGAAGGAGGCTTCCGTAATCATTTCCCAAGAATATACATTTATGTTCAATAATCACTTCCCAATGTTTCTCCAGGATTGGATTAATATATGTTTATTGCAGCTAGTACAAAAATAACATCTGGTGTGGTACTTGATATTTTATGATTAACTCAATTGCCTAAGCAAGTGATATGCTAATCATGCGGATCCCTCTCCCCTTTAGTCTGTAAGACACTTTTAGAGAGGGTGACTCCATCACCTGCAGGTACACCACCATGCCAGGAGTCGTCCATTCTAAAATACCTTTAGAATAATGTCAAAATACCCAGATTAGGATACTTCCCAAATCTAGATCTAAAACCATAGATCTAATAACCAGAAACCCTGATATTATATCCATATCCTATGTGGAGAAACAACTTTGTGACAACTACAGTATAACCGATCGTAGTATAGGAATATTTCTTCCTATCAAGTGCATGTCCTCCCAATACCTGGACATCACTCTCTACTATCTTCTTACCATATCCATCTCCTATTCTGATGAGGTCAAGGCCTATGACCGTCACATCAAAAATAGATGATCTATTTCTGCTATACCTGCTTTAGTCTATAAATAGATATAAGCTACTTGCCTACTATGCTTCCGCTGCTCCCATTGATTACAACAACCCTCTGGCAGAGTCATATACACGTGCACTTCTAAAGCTAGTTTAGAACGAAGCTATTCATCCTCCTGCCGGGTCTTATAGTCTAGAACAGCAGCAATGGCAAGTCTGGGTAAACAAGAACCTCCCTGTTACCGTCTCTGAGAAGACCGAAGTACCTCTCGGGTGCTCGAGGTTTCCCACCAAATCTGCGGAGTGGCTAATGGAATGTCGAAACTAATTGAATCCTTAGGTTCTATTAAATATCAGTGATCGTTTGTAGTTCTGGAATCACTTTCAGTTCTACCATACTCCCACTTCTGTTTTCTGGAAAATCCATTTTACAAAATCTGTAGCGAGTCAAGAACAATATAAATATTGATCTTCCTGATGGTAGAAAGTTAACCCTCGTCAAAGCCCGGGATAACCCACAAACAGCCATTACTGAAACGTGCCTCGAGTTTATCCGGATTCTGGTTTTAAGCATCAGTCGGAAAACTCCCTATACCTTAACATCGTTAAGATATAAATTGATTCTATATATATCCAATATAGAAACAAAAGCACTAATTTAATTGGAACAAGATTCAAATCATGCAGCTGTCTCCAGTGCATATCAACCAAATGGAAGGAGGCCATTCAGCATTACTCAACTAGGAGTGCATCCATATATGAGTAACCTGAAAGAGAAGCAAGTTCTCAAAACCATTACTATCAACGGAATACCAAACACAAGTATCTACATCTTCGACTTCCTCGAAGAGTCCTGATACTTCCAACAAATGGTTCTCTACTTTATTCTTATACCTATAACTTCTCAATATCTGGACCTTGCATTTCAACGAAATACCTGTCTAAAATTAGAGAAGTCATGAGTAAACAGAATATAGTATGAGTACCAACCCTATTGTCCTAATGGACACTGGAAAACATACAATACTTTATACAAGTCCCCTGAGTTCAATAACTCAAACCCTGTGCGTCGTAGGTTGAAAAACTGTACTATGGTTAAGAAGAATTACACCGCTGTTGAATGCACCTTACCTAATCACCAACTGATATAGGTAAATGTCACAGACATAATATCAAAAAGTTATATGTCACTTTATAAAATAAACGTACAGATATATCAGTTTGAAATTGGTGCATAACAACGGATATTCAAAACCAAATATTTGCCGTCCGGCAAAAACCTAGATGATTTCCACAAATATCACCAATTACAACGAATTCCGATATAATGAGGATCTAATCACCCAATTCCCAATATCTTACTCCTACCCACCATCCGTAATAGCATACAGATGTGAGAAACTGATCTGGAAAATACATACCCTGCAGTTAGATTCCAATTGGGAAAACAGTTTTCAATTAACACCGCACAGTGAAACTGAAACATGAAAATGTTTCAAAATGGGTTAACTGGTATTCCAAGTAAAGCATCTTCCATTATCCCAATTCATGACAGTAACCATATACTTAGCCTGCCCTCACTCCAATCCCTTTATTATGTCATTACTTATTACCTTCTGTACACCACCTTTAGGCTAATTGGTTTTCTTCCTTCCCTACCTTTCGGCACCAGTCTAAAGTCTGGAAGAAGACCATCCAATAAGCGTAATAGGTGTACTCTCCTAATCTTAGGAGCCCTCGCAACCTGAGAGAAGGTAATAGGAAAAGATATCTGAATAATCCTATTCTATTTCTCCTGAACCGGAAACTATCCTCGAATTCAGAATGAATTCCTTCGAGTTCGTATGTAACTATACGATGGCATATCCAATAGAAGTGGATATCCGTAGTGATACGGTGTCACGACCCAAAATTTGGCCCGTAACCGGCACTTAAACTACGTAACGTCTACAGGCGTACGCAACTCAAGTAAGCCGAAACCCAGAAATCTAAACCACCCAAATCTGGATCAACGGAGAAAAACATGGTTTTAACATTTGAAAAAATCACAAGTAAAATTTCTAACTCTAGTTTTTCCTTCTTGAGAATTTCGGCAGCACCTCCTTTGTAAAAACTAGCCTCGAAAATGGGTACAACACAGATAATATAAAGCATCCCAAATGGGAGCAAAATCACGCCCAACGGCGGAGACAATCACCACAACAAGTATACGACGCCGAAGCGAAGAAATAACAAAGGAAAGACTGCAATAAGAAGTAAACTTTCCAACATAACCGGCTCCCACGAGCACGACACCCAAAGTCACCAAAATAATACAACACAATCCCCATAAGTCGTCTCTAAGTCATATACAAACAGTGGTAGATGGAGAATACTAGATCCAACAAAAGATATACAATGTACAAACAGATAGCCGCAAACCCACCTAAACGCAAATGCCTCACTGCCAAACGTAGCGGTGCAAAAGTATAGATGATAAGATGCCCTGCCGCGACTACTCTGAGAGTAAGTCCTGCAAAACACTGTGGCACAACGGGGGTGAGTTGCCAACTCATGAATAGTAAATAACATCATACTGAAATCGCAAGTATGCACTAACAGCAATGATCAATAGCATGTAAGCTGGTAGCATGAGTATGACAATATGAATCAAGGTACACCACCAGGGTACTATATCTACATGAATCATGCATATCAACTGAATACTGAGTGCGGGATAGTAAATAATCTTATGCACAAATCATAAGCATGGAAAAACACGGTGTAACTCAACAACACCCCAAATCCCAAAACACTCAGATCGACCCTTAGATCGGCCCTCAAATCCTGTACGTCTCATGGAACCTGAGTGTCAAACATCGACACTTTAAAACCTCATGAAAACCAGTGCTTAACATCAACACGTAAATACTTGTATCCATACGTTCCTCGAAACCCAAGTATCCTACTTCGACACTTGTGTTCCACGTATCGGTCTTTCTGATATCCATACGTTCCTCGAAACCCAAGTATCCCATCTCGACACTTGTGTTCCATGTATCGGTCTGTCAAAATCCATATATCTCTCGGAATATAAGTGCCTAACATCGACACCTGAAATTCTCATATCGCATGAAAACATATCTCAAATGCGTAAATCCATGTAAAATAGCATATGCAACATAAAACATCAATATGAGCATATCTCGGGAAAAGTCCACTATTTAATGCATCAAGTCATTAAATATATCGCGCGGTTCCCAAAAATCCAAATCCAGAATACATATATATACAGCGTCCCATTCCACCGATATATATGCTATAAAAACTGATCATGTAACAATAGCAAAGTATATGTGCGAACATGTAGGTATAGTATGGCGTATATATAGGCATGTAGGTATACAGGTATGCTATATGTCATATGCGCTATCGCACAAGTATAACTGTTTCAATGTCGCTAACTAATAGCATGGTATATCAATGAGCATTTGTGTTGTGCGTATCATGGCAATTACCGACAGTGTGTGTGTAGCATATTATTGGTGCTCGTGCAACATGGACTGTCAATAATAGTGCAGTGTACAAAGGATACAGTATCAGGCACAACAAGTAACTATATGCAATGTGAATCATGCAATATCTCTATATAAGCACATAAACATACGGCTAATATCATATCATATCTAGCCCCGACGCTTAGCGCCATACGGGCGATTTCCCCGTAGATGTTAAATCTACTCACCAAAGGTCTCCGGCTATGAAAATCCGACCACTTGCTTCCCCTTGTTCGCAGCGTCCGAAGTCCCCGCTTGCGACGCTATATTTCCACAAACACAAGAAATAGTGCAAACATCTCAGAAATCGACCAATATAACGTAAAACTACGTATTAAATAACGCACCAATACCAAACTAATTCACGAGTGTGCGTCTAGTGGCTAACGCGCGTTGCGACATTATTAAACCAAACTGAGTTTAGCAGCTGCATTAGATCACGATTCGTGCCGGATCACGTAACACGCGGACTCAAACACTAGATTATAGGTAAACGATCCCCGATTTTGCATACTGCAATTACTAAAAAAGAAAACAGTACCAAACACCCATAACCAACAGCAGACAACTACCCACAGAAGCCTACCCCCAGCCCCATCTTACAAAGCCGGCGTCGCCGGAGTTCATCAAAGGGGTCGCCGGCTTCGGCCGGTGGGGTGGTCCTCATATCTCAGGTGGTGCTCCAGGGTTACTATTAGATCACTATAAATTTGTTTGGTCACCCACTAAATTTTCCAGAACACAGCAGTTCACAGAGGTTCAATAAAGACACTAAAAACCCGATATTGCACTAATCGATTTACAAAGGGTTCTACGCTACAACCAACGAGCTAAATAACATAAAAACTCCTAATTATCAGTATAGGGATTATACCTAACAACTTTGCTCACAAGCTCCAAGCTTTCCTAGCTCAAAGTGATCCAAGAGCAAAAACCAAGACTTTTAGAATTTTGTGATATATATAGGAATTTTTGAGGATTTATTGTGCTAGAATTGAAGAAAAAGGAGAAGGATTTGATCAAGAACAGAAGGGAGAGGATAGAGCTCGGCCAAGAGAGGAAGGGGAGGGTTTTGTGTGGAAATTTCCTAGCAATTCAAGTGATAAATGCACATAAATGCATTCATACACACATGCATGCACATGCCACCTCATTTTCTTTTCCTTTGCATTTCTTTAAACTTAAATCCATTTGCATAATAAATATCTATATATGTGAGAAGGTTTTGGTTTAACACAAACTTAATTGATGAAAAGTTCACTTAACAGAAATTTCCCAAAATGGGAATACCGCATTAAAATAATATTAAAATTAGGAAAAATTCTATCTGAACCAAAACGTCCCATATACTCCCAAAGCTTGCGCACTAGCTTTATTTTAGCCTAACTATGTGCTGGCAAGTCTATATGGTCGTTTGAACACAGTCGGGTCAAAATGGAAAATACCGACAATTTAACCCTAAAACGGAAAAATTCGCATAACGATTTCTAAAACGTTACAATCTCCCCCCTTATAGAAATTCGGTCCCCGAATTAAAATTTCATACTAAGCGTACCTTCAAAGAGATGAGTGAATTTCTTCTGCATCTCGCTCTCAGCTTCCCAAGTGATCTCCTCACTAGTAGGGCTACGCCATAGAACCTTCACAGATGTCAAGACCCTTGACCGAAGTTTCTTCACCTGCCGATCCAAAATAACTACCGGCTACTCGGTGAATGAAAGATTGCGCTCAAGCTGAACGGTCTCGTGCTGAATCATGTGAGAAGGATCATGAAGGTGTAGGGTTGCTAGGCACACACACAAGGGTCTATGAGGCATCAATCATGCCCGATTTAAAATTTAGCCGTGCCGAACAACCTAAAGTCGGATCTTTAAACTAGAGTTTAGGTGAAAACATGCATGTTAAACACTTTAACACTAAGCGAGAGGGATTACAACCTTTGTAGATCTGGTCCTTCACTTCTAAAGCTCCGTGTTGAGGTCCCTTCACTGCGATCATCGTGCATCCGGACTCTAGAGAGGCTCCACGAAGAGAATGATGCAAGCTTGCTTCCGATCTTCGATAACAAAGATGATCTACCTTGAAGTTTCATTAACAAAAGCTCTCACTTACAAAATGAAGTGAACACCCTCATCTAAATGGCAAGGGTAGATGAGGATGATGAAGTAGGATTTTTGCTCTCATTTGATTTCTTATTCTCACTCACTTTCATCACAAAAATCAAAGCAAGAAAACTTTGCCATGAAAAAGAGAAGGAAGAAGAAGAAGGAAACCTTTTGTGATGAATAATGAATAACACATATGTGAGTTTAGAAATGCAACCATAGTTAAGAATAAATCCTTAACCCTTGTAGAGAAACAACCATGGTCAAGGGTTTGGGTTTGGTTAAGCAAATATCTTACACAAAACAAAACAAAACCTTCTAGAAACTTCTAGAATAGCTTAACCTAAATCAAACCCTAACCATGTTTAATCTCCACTAATCATGTTGCATTAATAACCATATCATGTTACAATATTATATATCACATATATAATATTTATTGTAACAAAATAAAATAATACAATTAACATATATCGCATATATATCAATGTATTACCCGAGTGAGAAAAATAATCTTTTAGTGAGCTAATATTAGTTAATATAATTTAATATATCATATATATTATTATACATTAAATTATCGAATCAACACTTGATCCGACAATCCGGCTATACCGCATATAACCGACTAATATCTCATTTTACCGATTCATCGAATCAACACTTAATCCGATGACCCGACTGATATCAAATATCGCGAGAATAGAATACGGTATCTCATATCGCATTATCCTCAGTCCTGCACATATCACATATGTGCCCCTACTCCATTTTACCTGAGTCAAGAAACCTCTGTGTAGGACTCTAAAGAATCATCAATACGCCGGCAGTAGGTGATGATCATATCAAACACCCACAAGCTGCAAGCGGTCAGCTAAACGTAACAGCCACCCAGGTATTGAGCGATCAGAAGATCAACAAGCAAGTCTCTACATTCTCCTGTGAATCCAATCAGTAACACTCCCGTACAGTCCGGTCTCGTCGTCTGATATGTCGCATATCTCGCCTAGGGGTGGTAAACGTCAGACCCCAGTAGCTCGATAAGTCGTGTCGATATGAGGTCTATAACAGTTCAAGAAACTACTGATAACACTTACCAGTAAATCTCAGCAACCCTGACCAGGGATTTCCAGTTATAGCCAATCGAACACAGCACAACATCAACTCCCTATACCGGGAGAGACGAATCCCCTCCTATCGCTCATTGTCTCCATGTGATTCGGGACTGTACCCCAAAACCACCTTTTTGCATGCCCTCTTGGACGTGGTATGATGGAAATCAAAGCACAGTAGGAATCACACAAGACTCTATGACGATCTCGGGTCAACAGACTACTCTGTACCAGTGTCACCGGAGAACTGCCATCTGACGTGAGGTATAATACCATCTGGGAGTTCTCGGCGATTCCGTCCAGTGTACCCAGTCTCTACTGAGCACCCGTACACCATCCTTGATGTCAAACACCGATGGATATGGGATCATCCATCGCCCATCATATGGGTCAAGATGCGTATACGCTAGTCTACTCTGGTGTATCAATGCCCTCTCTCGATACACCCTCGACTAGGATCAGTTATATGATGTACTCGTCGACTACCGTGGCCCCACTAGTATGATCTTATCATAGTCCCAGTAGTCGAGTACATATCCTAAGGGCTTTATCAACATGTAACATAGAGACAATCAGAGTGCATGTTAAGATAAAGTACAACCAGATAGCGTACTATCATGTCGAGCAAGAAAGTCCTCCCTATATACGTCCAAGCATCCATTACAATATACATCGTATGTACAGTAATGGCCTCTAGGGCATACATATAACTAACAATCTCCCACTTGCACAAGGGCCATCTGTTGTGGTATCGCATACCCAACAATTAGCTGTGGTTGAAGTATCTCATACTCAACTATCCCATAAAAGTCTCTACTGGGAAAAAAGGCCTTTGTAAGTGGATCCGCGCTGTTGTCCTCTGTGTCTACTCTCCTAACCTCGATCTCCCTTGAGATCAACCATCTCCATGATCAGGTGATACTGCTTAAGAATTATATCTGGATTTCTGATGGGACGGGGGTTCCTTGGCATAAGCCACAACTCCATTGTCACACAATGGTAGGAACGAAGTTCATCTTATGAACTCATATATCCAGACTGCCTTTTTGGTAGCATCCTTGGTAATGATGTATCTTGCCTTTAATCGTCTAGTAAGTCACGGTATCTAGCTTGGAATCCTTCCAACATACCGTGCCTCTACTGAGGGTAAAGACAATGCCTGCGACTGACATTCAGTCGTCCTTATCACCCTGGAACCTTTCCAGTGATTCTCCCCAGGATCGACTGATACCATCTCACTACAACTAGTGAGAATCCTAACATCCAATTAGATCTATTTCATAGATCAAAACCCAGGATTTAGGAGGTATCACTTTGATCCTATATGGAGAATCCTTGTGATAAGCGGAGATTGACCGAGCGTAGCATAGGAAACTCCTTCCTTAACAAGAGTATGTCATCCACGTACTCTACGAGGATCATCACCATACTCCCTACTACCTTTTTGTGTATACAAGGTTCATCTACCATTTTGATGCAGTCAAACTCTTTGACTACCACATCAAAACAGACGTTCTAACTCCGCGATGCCTGCTTTATCACATAAAACATCTTGCACACGTTTCCGCTGCTCTCACTGTCTACGAAGCCCTCTGGCTGTGTACTTATAGACGCTCTCTTCTAAAACATCATTTAGAAAAGCAGTCATGACACCCAACCACCAGATATCGTAGTCATGGTATGTAGCCGTGGCAAGTAGGATCTGGATGGACTTAAGCATAGCTCTGAAAATCTTAACTTTTCCATGTACACCAAGTAATCTTCTCAAGATATACTTGCTCCTGATGGGGATTTAACCCTTCAGATAAAGCAACCAAAGTCCATACTTTGTTGGTGTATAAGGATTCCATCTCAGATTATTAAGCATCCAGCCATTCTTACAGAATCCCACTCCTGATGGCCAGCTCGAAACTAGTTGGGTCATCATCTCATGATGCAATCCTCGCTCCCACTGTCATAAAGAAACCGAAGTATCTCTCAGGTGGGTGAGGAACCCTACTAGATCGGCGGAGAGGCTGAGGTTCGTTAGAATCTATTGAATCCTTTGGTTCTATTAAATCATCTGCTGTAGTTTGTATAGCTGGAACTCTTTCCAATTCTACCTCATGACCACTAATTTTTCACAAGAAATTCCTTTTCACAAAGGTGGCATGCTGAGAAACAAAACATCTTTTGTTCCTCGGTTAGGTAGAAGATATTCCCTTGCGAATGCTTGGGATATCCAACAAACTTCCACAGATCTAACTTTTCCTCGAGCTTGTCCGGATTTTGCTTTTTAGACATAGGCCGGACAACCCCAAATCTTAAAAAACTTAAGATATGGGCTCTTTCCTTTCCATATCACATATGAAGTGGTAGGCAATTGATTTGATTTGAACCCTATTCAATAGGTATGCAACTTCTCAAGTGCATAACTCCCAAAAGGAAATAGGAAACTCAGTAGTACTCATCATAGAGCACACCATATCACATAGGGTGCTATTGCTCCGCCCCGATATACCATCATGCTATGGTGTATACGGAGGAGTAATGCTGAGAGAGAATCTCATTCTCCTTTAGAATAGTCCAGCAATTCCGTGCTCAAGTATTCTCCTCCTTGATCTCATCAAAGGACATAATACTTATACCCGTTTTTGGTTCTTTACTTCCAACTTATATTCATTGAATTTCTCAAAAGTTCCAGACTTGTGTTTCAACAAGAACATATGTCCGGATCTTGAAAGATAATCAGTGAATCTAATGAAGTACAAAGAACCGGTCTTGGCATGTGTAGACAGGGGACTTTCATACATCAACATGTATCAATCCCAAGAGTTCACTAACTCTTTCTCAGTTTCCAATAAACAGAGCTCTGGTCATCTTATCTTTGTGACATGACCGGCAAATTTCATAAGATGTAAATTCAAACTAATTTAAATATACATCTAAATGTAACTTGGCTAGTCGGGTCGCATTGATATGACCTAGTCTACAATACCTTAAGAAGGATTCGTTCATTTCTGAACTATTCCTCTTGTGTGTGTTCTATATACTAAGAACTGTAGTTTGATTTAGAACGTCAATGCTTTTAGATAAGGTGCCTGAACCGATCAACTCTTGATATAGGAAATGTTCAAAATATTATCCAACAATACAAAATTATATCCTTTCTTTACTAATAAAGAGACTGATATGATGTTGTATATCAGGTTCGGTATCTAATAACATTAGTTCAGAATCAATGTATTCTGGTAATACAGGGTGATAGTGACCAACAGATTTGGCTGCAACAATTGCACCGTTTCTATCTCATGAAACTTATCACCCGTTCTCAGTTCTCTACCTATCTGTAGCCCATGTAACAAATTACATTTGCGGGATCCTGATTCGGTATCTCATACCCAGGACGTAAAGGATACTGAGAAACAGTTCTCTATAATGAACACACCCGAAGATGATGCATCAACATGCACTTTCTTCGTTTGGGCGGCACGGGAATTCTGGTAATCCCCTATTTCCTGCTCTGTCTTATAACAATTATAAGTTGGAGCGGGACCAACGTTCCTTAGCATAGTATAACAAGCAGGTTTGGTCAATATATCCGTATTATTATCTTGATTAAGGCGTGACATAGTCGTAACCAGGAGAGAGAGAGAAGAAAATGTTAGTTATGTATATGCCCTAGAGGCCATTGTTGTACATATGATGTATATTATAATGGATGCTTGGATATATATAGAGAGGACTTTCTTGCTCGTCATGATAGTATGCTATTTGGTTTCACTTTATCTTAACATGTTGACTTGTATTGGTTTACTGTCTTACTCTCACATGTTGATAAAGCCCTTAGGATCTGTACTCGACTACTGGGACTATGATGAGATCATACTAGTGAGGCCACAGTAGTCGATGAGTACATCCTATAACTGTTTCTAGTCGAGGTTATATCGAGACAGGGCATCGATACACCAGAGTAGACTAGCGTATACGCATCTTGACCCATATGATGGGCGATGGATGATCCCATATCCATCGGTGTTTGACATCAAGGATGGTGTACGGGTGCTCAGTGGAGACTGGGTACACTGGACGGACTCGCCGAGAACTCCCAGATGGTGATATACTGTAGGGTTCCTAGGCACTCTTGTGAAGGTTCATAAGGCATCAAACATGCCCGGATTAAAATTTAGACGTGCCGAACAACCCAAAGCCGGGATCTTTGCTAGATTATTAGGGTTTAACATGCAAGATGATAACTTTTATCTAAGTGTGAGGGATTACAACCTTTGTAGTCCGCTCCTTCACTTCACAAGCTCCGAGTAGAAGTCCCTTTGCCGTGATCCACGATCTCCCGGACTCATGAGAGGCTCCACGACTCGAACGATCCATGCTAGCTCGAAGTATTCCAAATCTCCGATGATCTACCTTGAAGTTGCAAAGACTCAAGCTTTCTCACTCTAAAGAGATGAACACACTAATCTCATGGGCTAGATGAGATGAGGATGAGAGAGTAGTTTTTTTGCTTTCTTTTTAAATCATTTTCTCATATTTATTCATCACATAAAGAAAATCTAGTGAGCTTTTTTCAAGAGAGAAGAAGATGATAATGGAAATGATAATGAATTATTTTCTTTTGTGATGAATAGAATAAAAGCTATATGATTGATTTGTAAACCATGGTCAAGGATGAGTGGCTAGGATTTAGTAGAGAAATAACTAGAGTTAGGGTTTGGTTGGGTTAAATAAGTGTCATCCAAAAATATCCTAAGAATGACAAAAGAAGAAAGCTTCTAGATGGTGCATGAAGCATCTAACCCAAAACAAACCCTAATCTCAATTAATCATCCTTAAACATGTTTAACAATTAATCATATCATGTCACAATAATATATATCACATATATATTATATATTTGCAACAAAAGAAAATAATACAATTAACATATATCGCATATATATCAATGTATCATCCAGTGAGAAAATGAAATAATAAAGCGAGCCAATATTAAATAATGTAATACAATATATCATATATATTATTATACATTAAATCATCGAATCAACACCTGATTCGACGATCCGGCTATATCGAATATTACCGACTAATACATCATGTACCGATTCATCGAATCAACACTTGATCCGATGAACCGGTTCATAACTAATTATTGCGAGAATATAATACGGTATCCCATATCGCATTATTCTCGCTCCTGCGCATATCACATATGTGCCACTACTCCGTTTCGCCTGAGCCAAGAAACCTCTGTGTAGGACTCTAAAGAATCGTCAATGCGCCGGTAGCAAGTGATGATCATATCAAACACCCACAAGCTGCAAGCGGTCAGCTAAACGTAACAGCCACCCAGGTATTGAGCGATCAGAAGATCAACAAGCTAGCCTGTGCGTTCTCCTGTGAATCCAACCAGTAACACTCCCGTACAGTCCGGTCTGTTCGTCTGATATGTCGCATATCAAGTCTAGGGGTGGTATACGTCAGACCCCAGTAACCGATAAGTCGTGTCGATGTGTGGCTCATAACGGGTCGAGAAACTACTAGTAACACTTACCAGTAAATCTCCATATCAGCCCTGGCCAGGGACTTCCAGTTATAGCCAATCGAACACAGCACAACATCAACTCCCTATACCGGGAGAGACGAATCCCCTCCTATCGCTCATTGCCTCCATGTGATTCGGGACTGTACCCAAAAGCCACCGTTTTGCACACCCTCTTGGACGTGGTAAGGTGGAAATCAAAGCACAGTGGGAATCACACAAGACTCTATGACGATCTCGGGTCTACAGACTACCCTGTACCAGTGTCACCAGAGAACTGCCATCTGACGTGTGGTATAACACCATCTGGGAGTTCTCGGCGAGTCCGTTCAGTGTACCCAGTCTCCACTGAGCACCCGTACACCATCTCTAATGTCTAACACCGATGGATATGGGATCATCTATCGCCCATCATATGGGTCAAGATGCGTATACGCTAGTCTACTCTGGTGTATCGATGCCCTGTCTCGATATACCCTCGACTAGGAACAGTTATAGGATGTACTCATCGACTACCGTGGCCCCACTAGTATGATCTCATCATAGTCCCAGTAGTCGAGTACAGATCCTAAGGACTTTATCAACATGTGAGAGTAAAACAGTAAACCAATACAAGTCAACATGTTAAGATAAAGTGAAACCAAATAGCATACTATCATGACGAGCAAGAAAGTCATCTCTATATATAACCAAGCATCCATTATAATATACATCATATGTACAACAATGGCCTCTAGGGCATATACATAACTAACATATACCACACGTCAGATGGCAGTTCTCTGGTGACACTGGTACAGGATAGTCTGTAGACCCGAGATCGTCATAGAGTCTTGTGTGATTCCCACTGTGCTTTGATTTCCACCCTACCACGTCCAAGAGGGCGTGCAAAATGGTGGCTTTTGGGTGCAATCCCGAATCACATGGAGGCAATGAGCGATAGGAGGGGATTCGTCTCTCCCGGTATAGGGAGTTGATGTTGTGCTGTGTTCGATTGGCTATAACTAGAAGTCCCTGGCCAGGGCTGATATAGAGATTTATTGGTAAGTGTTACCAGTAGTTTCTCGACCCGTTATGAGCCTCACATCGACACGACTTATCGGTTACTGGGGTCTGACGTATACCACCCCTAGACTAGATATGCAACATATCAGAAGAAGAGACTGGACTGTACGGGAGTGTTACTGATTGGATTCACAGGGGAATGTACAGGCTAGCTTGTTGATCTTCTGATCGCTCAATACCTGGGTGGCTGTTATGTTTAGCTGACCGCTTGCAGCTTATGGGTGTTTGATATGATCATCACCTGCTACCGGCGTATTGACGATTCTTTAGAGTCCTACACAGAGGTTTCTAGACTAAGGCAAAACGGAGTAGGGGCACATATGTGATATGTGCACGACCGAGGATAATACGATATGAGATACCGTATTATATTCTCGCGATATTTAGATGTGAACCGGGTCATCGGATCAAGTGTTGATTCGATGAATCGGTACATGATATATTTGTCGGTTATATTCGATATAGCCGGATTGTCGGATCAAGTGTTGATTCGATAATTTAATGTATAATAATATATATGATATATTGTATTACATTATCTAATATTGGCTCGCTTTATTATTTCATTTTCTCACCGGATAATACATTAATATATATGCGATATATATTAATTGTATTATTGTCTTTTGTTACAAATATATAATATATATGTGATATATATTATTGTAACATGATATGATTACTAATGCAACTTGTTTAGTGGAGATTAAACAAGGTTAGGGTTTGATTAGGGTTAGTTCTTTCTTGCACCTTCTAGAAGCTTTTCTTTTGTCATGAAGAAGATATTATGGTTGATATTTTCTTATGACTCATTGTTTTAACCCAACCAAACCCTAGCCTTAGTTAATTCTCTACAAGAGTTATCCTTGTCATCCTTGACCATGGTTGCATTATCATTCATATATTCATTTCATTATTCATCATAAAAGGTTTAATTCATTTTTCATCTTCTTCTTCAACCTTGAGCTTTGAGAAAGCTTACTAGGTTTTCATTTTGTGATGATTTCATGTGAGAATTTGATATAAAAAGAAAGCATAAATACTACTCCTTCATCCTCATCTAATCTAGCTAATTAGATTAGGGTGTTCACCTCATTAGAGTGAGAGAGCTTGAGTTATAGAAACTTCGACGTAGATCATCGGAGAAAAGGAACACTACAAGCTAGCATGGATCGTTCGAGTCGTGGAGCCTCTCTTGAGTCCGGGAGATCGTGGATCGCGGTGAAGGGACTTCTACTCGGTGCTTATGAAGCGAAGGAGCGGACTACAAAGGTTGTAATCCCTCACACTTTGTAGTAAAGATGTTTACTTGCATATTTAACCCTAATAATCTAGCAAAGATCCCGGTTTTGGGTTGTTCTGCACGTCTAAATTTTTATTCGGGCATGGTTGATGCCTTATGAACCCTTGTAAGAGTGCCTAGGAACCCTACAGAAAACACTCAGCATGCGCTTTTGCAAGATTAGATTGGTTATCAATTTATCTAATCAGGATGTCTCCTACTGTTTTAGTCAAATCTTCCTTCAAACCCTAAAAGGAAAGACTAGCCGGGATTAATTACACGCTACAAGTTTGCTAATCTTTCGGCCAGGCCAGTGTCGGTACTTTGAGGGAGGATATCCGCGCTTTCGCACGGACCTAATTAAAGTAAACCTCGTTTTCCCAGGGGCGTAACCCGTTAACACCTTTCTCGACACCTACTTGATTGGCTAATTGTAATGTGTAAAACTCTCCCAGGAGTAACTCTTACTCGCAGCGGGTATCGGGATCCAACTATCTCATAGAAGGTATGCAATCTCATTGCAAATTTCAACACTTGAAATTCCCAATAATATTTTGCCCCTGGCATCTTATGACCTTGGCTAAGGTCAACAAATCATAAGTGCTAGCCAAGTTCAACCCGTCATTTCCCGATTGAATTAAACCCACCCGCACAACCCTTGGTTAAGGTCAACAAAGTCGCACAACTACCATAACTCAATTGCATCATATGCTTATACAGATAAGCAATAATCAGCTACCGCACACTACGCCTTGGCTAAGGTCAACAAATGCAGCATGAATATTAACCAGTACTTATCTGAAATGACGGAGGGCTGCGACAGGTTTTTAAGAAAACCTTTTGCGTAATGAACTTGATATTGTTGTAGAATCGAGTGATTTTAAATGGAGTGTTTTTGAGGCTTTTCTAGTATTGTTAAAGAGGTCACTCCCGGTGAAGGGATCGTCGGCTCTTTCCTCATCGAATAAGGTGCAGGATATTTCACAAATATCATTGTGCAAAGCAAGAACTATAGAAGCAATCAAAAGACAAACCGAGTTTGTAGCATCTGCTAGTTTCACTAAAGAGGTCACTCTCGGTGAAGGAAACTCGGCTCTTTCCTTATCGAATAAGGTGCTGGATGTTTTACAAGGAACACCGCTATGCAAAGCAAGAACTAGAGCTACCAGTTTTTAAACAAGTTTCTACAACATCTTTAGGTTTCTTTTAGTTTCATTAATCTCATTAATGAAGTCCCATTTTATTATACTTCACAAGCATCACATTTGAAACGAAATCTGCAATATAACATATATCTCATATATATAATATAAACATTCGTCTCAGGCATTAATATGATCTCATCACAGAACATTGCAGCAGAAGAACATATATGAAATATTGGATATTCTAGGACGTCCGTGTTTTTAATACGAGCCTGTATAAAACACGGATTCCACGGTCGCGATGAATAGCCAAACCCATATCCCTAGACCCCTATGAGAGCGGCAAGTAACACTGCCAATTCTAGGGTTACGGGACCCGGTCTTGACTCCTCGAGATGGTCTCCCACTGGACCCTAAAACCCGGTTACTTGTGCTCCCCGCCTTGGGTCTACCTAATGCAAATAATATACAATGGTGACATCATCCTCATCCCGGAAGTGTCCCAATAAAAGAATATTACATAGAAATGAATTTTACATGAATGAAAAAGAATAAAACTCTTATCTCAGATAAAACCCCCGACTATTCAAAACGCGACGATCCAATATAACATATTACAGCAACACATAATATCTCATATCATCAACGTAAGCAGGTATGCGTATCCCGATTGTCGTTGATGTATAGCAACGAAGCCGGCGATACACCACATACTACGCTTACGGTCACAGAAAAGAAAGTGTAAAACTACAACAGTTGGAATCCGCAACCTCTTTAGACATCGCATGCCTAACCAACTGAATTCCTTAGACATCGCATGCCTAACAATTATAAACCCCGCATTTTAGTCTCATTATCGAAAACTCTTTTCAATATCAAGCGGGCAATTCAACAAGATTCCCGACATCCTGATCGAATGCTCATCGCAAACTTTAGTAGACAGCCACACCCACGGATGCCGTCGACGAAGTGCACTAAGGCGGAACACCGCTGCCGCGAGCACCCGAACTGATGCTTTTGGCGACGTGATTCTCCTGCAGTCACTTGGTCGGGCCTATGGGGCGTGGCTATCTATTAAGTTTACCCGGCGAGTATCCGCGTACGCTACGTGATTGCGACAGACTTTTGATCACATCAAAATTCCGTGGCAACCGATCAATTGAGACTGAACTGCTAGATTTATAACATTCAAATTAGTTATCTTATGACTACTTGTGGATTTCAAATATTGTATCACATTCCAGATAAATAGACAATGTTAAACTTTCCGATCGAATAATCAAACACCCAAGTTTTCCCAAATAGCTCAACACTTGAGCGGAGTTCAAAAAGTATCCATCACATGCCACAGTACCGATGGTCCAGCCTTAGAAGGGTCAAGCCAACGCCTCACATGTAGCACGCCGTACTGCCATAAACCCTAAGGTTTAGAGATAGTTCAAGAC
Organism: Agapanthus africanus; assembly: GCA_030015575.1. Classification (NCBI taxonomy): domain Eukaryota; kingdom Viridiplantae; phylum Streptophyta; class Magnoliopsida; order Asparagales; family Amaryllidaceae; genus Agapanthus; species Agapanthus africanus. The sequence goes on along the minus strand of CM057346.1, from coordinate 331,696,074 downwards.
GGCCACATAATCGAGTTAAGGTTTGTTGTCTTCTAGAGGGTCCACCGCGTTACTTGCATGACTTAGAACGTTCTTAAACTACGGAAAAATCCAACATTTGAAAAATTTTCTGACAGGGGAAAAGTGAGTTATTGATATCCGTTCGAACATTTTAACAGTTTCTAAAATTATCCGGAAAAAACTTAAACGAAGTTATATTATCCGATCGAATCAACGAGTCCCCAATACAACCCAGAAAACTCAACTCTTGAGTGGAATTAAAAATTCCCAGAATAGTGCAAAAGAAACCAGAAATGATACTGTGAAGTAGTGGGCTTCAATATTACTATTCCACCGCGGAACCGCGGCCACGTGCGTGGTTTGGCCACGGTTCCACGGTCAGGTGACCGAATCAATAGTCCATACTTCATAGTAATTCCTATATTTCCCTGCATGATTTTCTGAATATTTTTAATATGAAATAATCAACAGATTTGAAAAATTTCCAGAAACTAGGGTATATCGGGTATTCGGAGTTCGATCGGACTTTAAACTTCGTCTAGACTTCGCCTAAAGCTCTAGCTTGGCTCTGATACCACTGTAGGGTTGCTAAGCACATGTAAAAGGGTCTACGAGGCATCAACCATGCCTGATTTAAAATTTAGCCGTGCCGAACAACCCAAAGCCGGATCTTTAAACTAGAGTTTAGGCGAAAACAAGCATGTTAAACACTTTAACACTAAGCGAGAGGGATTACAACTTTTATAGATCCGGTCTTTCACTTCTAAAGCTCCGTGTTGAGGTCCCTTCGCTGCGATCATTGTGCATCCGGACTGTAGAGAGGCACCACGAAGTGAATGATGCATGCTTGCTTCCGATCTTCGATAACAAAGATGATCTACCTTGAAGTTTCATTAACACAAGCTCTCACTTACAAAATGAAGTGAACACCCTCATCTAAATGGCAAGGGTAGATGAGGATGATGAAGTAGGATTTTTGCTCTCATTTGTTTTCTTATTCTCACTCACTTTCATCACAAAAATCAAAGCAAGAAACTTTGCCATGAAAAGGAGAAGGAAGAAGAAGAAGGAAACCTTTTGTGATGAATAATGAATAACTCATATGTGAGGTTAGAAATGCAACCATAGTTAAGAATTAATCCTTAACCCTTGTAGAGAAACAACCATGGTCAAGGGTTTGGGTTTGGTTAAGCAAATATCTTCACAAAATATCTTATACAAAACAAAACAAATCCTTCTAGAAACTTCTAGAATAGCTTAACCCAAATCAAACCCTAACCATGTTTAATCTCCACTAATCATGTTGCATTAATAACCATATCATGTTACAATATTATATAACACATATATAATATTTATTGTAACAAAATAAAATAATACAATTAACATATATCGTATATATATCAATGTATTACCCGAGTGAGAAAAAGAATCTTTTAGTGAGCTAATATTAGTTAATGTAATTTAATATATCATATATATTATTATACATTAAATTATCGAATCAACACTTGATCCGACAATTCGGCTATACCGCATATAACCGACTAATATCGCATTTTACCGATTCATCGAATCAATACTTGATTCGATGACCCGGCTAATATCAAATATCGCGAGAATAGAATACGGTATCTCATATCGCATTATCCTCGGTCCTGCACATATCACATATGTGCCCCTACTCCGTTTTGCCTGAGTCAAGAAACTTCTGTGTAGGACTCTAAAGAATCGTCAATACGCCAGCAGTAGGTGATGATCATATCAAACACCCACAAGCTGCAAGCGGTCAGCTAAACGTAACAGCCACCCAGGTATTGAGCGATCAGAAGATCAACAAGCAAGCCTATACATTCTCCTGCGAATCCAATCAGTAACACTCCCGTACAGTCCGGTCTCATTGTCTGATATGTCGCATATCTCGCCTAGGGGTGGTAAACGTCAGACCCCAGTAGCTCGATAAGTCGTGTCGATATGAGGTCTATAACAGTTTGAGAAACTACTGATAACACTTACCAGTAAATCTCAGCAACCCTGGCTAGGGATTTCCAGTTATAGCCAATCGAACACAGCACAACATCAACTCCCTATACCGGGAGAGACGAATCCCCTCCTCTCGCTCATTGCCTCTATGTGATTCGGGACTGTACCCAAAAGCCACCTTTTTGCATGCCCTCTTAGACGTGGTATGATGGAAATCAAAGCACAGTGGGAATCACACAAGACTCTATGACGATCTCGGGTCAACAGACTACTCTGTACCAGTGTCACCGGAGAACTGCCATCTGACGTGAGGTATAATACCATCCGGGAGTTCTCGGCGAGTCCGTCCAGTGTACCCAGTCTCTACTGAGCACCCATACACCATCCTTGATGTCAAACACCGATGGATATGGGATCATCCATCGCCCATCATATGGGTCAAGATGCGTATACGCTAGTCAACTCTGGTGTATCGATGCCCTGTCTCGATACACCCTCGACTAGGAACAGTTATAGGATGTACTCATCGACTACCGTGGCCCCACTAGTACAATCTCATCATAGTCCCAGTAGTCGAGTACATATCCTAAGGGCTTTATCAATATGTAACATAGAGACAATCAGAGTACATGTTAAGATAAAGTACAACCAGATAGCGTACTATCATGTCGAGCAAGAAAGTCCTCCCTATATACGTCCAAGCATCCATTACAATATACATCGTATGTAAAGTAATGGCCTCTAGAGCATACATATAACTAACAGAAGGTATCTACGAAGTATCGACACATGGAAAACTTGGTGAACATCCGGAAAACTAGGCGGGAGCGCCAAACGATAAGCAACAGAACCCACTCGCTCGAGGATCTCGAAAGGACCTACAAATCTTGGACTGAGCTTCCCCCTCTTCCCAAATCGCATAACGCCCTTCATCGGAGAAATCCTCAGGAATACATGATCCCCCACTGCGAACTCAAGTCTGCGACGACGATGGTCGGCATAAGACTTCTGCCTGCACTGGGCTGCTCTCTTCCTGTCCTGAATCAGTTGGATCTTCTCCGTAGTCTCCTAAACTAGCTGGGGTCCCAACACTCTACTCTCACTAAGCTCGGTCCAACAGACTGGCGATCGACACTTCCTACCATATAGAGCTTCAAAAGGTGCCATCTGAATAGTCTCCTGAAAGCTGTTGTTGTAGGAGAACTCAATCAACGACAAGTGACGATCCCAACTACCACCAAAATCAAGAACACATGCACGGAGCATATCCTCCAGAGTCTGAATAGTCCGCTCCGACTGACCATCGGTCTGTGGATGAAAAGCGATGCTAAAACTCAACCGGGTACCTAAAGCTTCCTGAAGCTTCTGCCAAAGACGGCTAGTAAACTGTGTACCTATGTCGGATACTATGCATGTGGGAACACCGTGCAAATGCATAATCTCATCTATATACAGCTGCGCATACTGAGCATACCCGAAAGTGGTCTTCACTGGAACGAAGTGAGCTGCTTTCGTCAACTGGTCAACAATTACCCAAATGGAGTCATACCCTTTACTAGTCCTGGGTAGACCCACAATGAAGTCCATGGAAATCTGCTCCCATTTCCACTCTGGAACGGGTAAAGGCTGCAACTCTCCAGCCGGTCTCTGATGCTCAGCCTTGACTTGTTGATAAGTCAGGCACTTAGAAACGAAGTCCGAAATATCGCGTCTCATCCCTTCCCACCAGTAAAAGTCTCTCAAGTCACGGTACATCTTGGTGGAACCTGGATGAACACTAAAGGCCGACTGATGTGCCTATTCTAGGATCTCGCGTCTCAACCCATCAGCATCTGGTATACACAAGCGAGTCCCGCATCGTAGCACACCCTGGTCATCAATCATGAACTCCGAAACTGTACCCTGTCGAACAAGCTTAAGAATCTCTGACAAACGGGCATCACTGGGTTGTGCCTCACGGATACGATCAAGTAGTAGTGGATGGGCGCGGATATGAGCAAACTGTCCCCCAGTGGAGGTGAACTCGAATTGCACCCTACCATCACACAAGAGCTGCCAATCTGCAGACGACCGACGCTGAACGGCGCTCAACTGGGACAAGCTACCCCCGGGCCTACGACTCAAAGCATCAGCCACCACATTCGCCTTGCCCGGGTGATAAAGGATCTCACAATCATAATCCTTCACTAGCTCCATCCATCGGCGCTGTCACAGGTTCAGATCCCGCTGCTGGAAGATATACTTCAAGCTCTTGTGATCCGTGAAGATCTGACACGACTCCCCGTACAAGTAGTGTCTCCAAATCTTCAACGCAAAGACCACCGCGGCCATCTAAAGATCGTGAGTGGGGTAATTCTGCTCATGCTTCTTCAGCTGCCTAGAAGCGTAAGCGATCACTCTGTCATGCTGCATCAATACACAACCGAGCCCCACTCGAGAAGCATCACAATAAACAACATAGCCGCCCGATCCAGAAGGTAAATAAAGAACTGGTGCTGTCGTCAACCGAGTCTTCAACTGCTGAAAACTCTGCTAGCACGCATCAGTCCAAAGAAAAGGAACCCCCTTTTGGGTCAGTACAGTCAGCGGTGCAGCGATACTCGAGAAATCCTGCACAAAATGGCGATAATAACCAGCTAAGCCTAAAAAGCTACGGACCTCAGTCACCGATACAGGTCTGGGCCAATGCTGTACAGCCTCGATCTTCCTCGGGTCCACCAGAATACCATCACCAGTCACCACATGACCCAGGAAGTCAACTTTATCAAGCCAAAACGCGCACTTCGAGAATTTAGCATACAGCTGGTGCTCTCTCAGAATCTGCAAAGTAATCCTCAAGTGCTGCTCATGCTCTTCATGACTCCTAGAGTAGACCAGTATGTCATCAATAAACACAATAATAAACGGGTCAAGGAACGGCCTGAAAATCTGGTTCATCAGATCCATGAACGCTGCTGGCGCATTGGTGAGTCCGAACGACATCACCAAAAACTCATAGTGCCCATAGCGCGTACGAAAAGCAGTCTTCGGAATGTCATCATTCCGAACCCGCAACTGATGATAACCCGAACGCAAATCAATCTTAGAAAAATGTTTCGCACCCTAGAGCTGATCAAATAAATCGTCAATGCGAGGTAAAGGATACTTGTTCCGCACCGTAACTCTGTTTAACTGACGATAATCCACACATAACCTCAAACTGCCGTCCTTCTTCTTGACGAACAGAACAGGAGCTCCCCACGGCGAAACTCTCGGACGTACAAGTCCCAAATCGAGTAACTCTTGCAATTGATCTTTAAGCTCTCTAAGCTTTGCCGGAGCCATCCGATAAGGCGGTATGGAAATAGGCTCCGTGCCAGGAATCAGATCAATGCAAAACTCAATATCGCACTCTGGCGGCAACCCAGGTAACTCATCGGGAAACTCTCGCACGGTAGAAACCTGGTCCAACGACTCCACTGTGGCTCCAGTATCATGAATGAAAGCCAAGAATCCCCGACATCCCCTCCTCAAAAGCTGACTAGCGCACAGAACAGAAATCAAACCGTGAGGGGCGGTACCACGGTCCCCCTGCACAACAAACACCGACTCACCGGGAAAACAAAACCTAATTGTCTTCTCGCGGCAGTCCACGGACGCGTAGCAAGTAGCTAACCAGTTCATGCCCAGCAGAATGTCGAAGTCCAACATCTCAAGAAGGATCAAGTTGACGGGCAAAACTCTGTCCCCTATACGGACAGCATACGACCGGAACACGTGTCGTGCAACAAACGACTCTCCTAAAGGAGTAGCCACGACCAGCGGCTGATCTAGCCAATAAGACTCTCGGCCTAACCTCGGCATGAAGTGCGTAGAAACATACGAATGCGTAGATCCCGGATCAAAAAGAACATGTGCATCAAAAGAACATATAGAAAGGGTACCTGAAACCACAGCATTGGACGCCTGAGCGTCCTGGTGAGTCAAGGCAAACACCCTAGCCTGCCCTCTACCGGCAACTGGCTGACCTCCGCCTCTACCACCCCGCCCTCTCGGTACAAAACCACCGCGACCACGACCTCTCTGAACAGGAGTCTGACGCGGCGCAACAACCGGCATAAGGGGCAACGCCCTCCGAGGTGGAAAAGGTGGTAAGATAACTTGCGGTACAGCTGTCTCACTCACACGTGGCTCAGCACAATCTCGAACCCGATGATACATACTCCCACACCGGTAACACCTAGATACAAACTACCGACCCTCCTGATGGTAAGAGCTAAAAAGTCGTCCTCGTCCTGAACCTCCACTATCTGAGCGGGAACTGTCACGACGTCTGAACGCCCGCCTCATTGACGGATCACCAGTACGAACCTTCTTTGGTTCCGGAGCAACTGACGACTCAGAAAGACGATCCTCTACTAATAGGGCTGCATCCACCGTTGCTGCATATGTGTCGCAATGCTGAATGCTGATGGCTAGGAACAACTGGGTAAGCAGGCCTCGAACAAACCTCTTCACCCTCATCTCCTCTGTCGCCACCAAGTACGGAGCATACACCGACAGCTCGGTAAATAGTACATCATACTCAGACACCGTCATCCCCGGAGTCTGACGTAATGACTCAAATCTACGCGCTCGCGCATCCCTGACGCTCGGTGGAAGAAAACGGGCAAGAAACGACGTCATAAACTCAGCCCAGGTCATAGGAGCAAGACCCACGGCTCTGCCCTTCTCCAAAGACTCACACCACTTCTGGGCCAGACCCTCCAGACGAAAACTGGCAAACTCCACCCATCTCTCATCGGAGCATCGGAGTGAACGACAAATCCTGGCCATCCGGTCGATGAACGACTGCGGATCATCAGTAACATCTGTGCCAGTAAACACCGGAGGCCTCAACCTCATAAAATCTGTCAGTGACACGGTAAAAACCTCCGGAGCTGTAACTGCGACTACCGGAACTGTAGGTACCATCGTGGTCCCTGCAGCGGGTGGAACAACTGCCTGCCCTTGTGCTCGAATGGCCTCTACCAAAGTCCCCATCATCTGGCGCAGATCCTGCATACCAGCCCCAATCATAGCAATGTGCTCCGGTACGACAGGCGTACTGCCCTGGTCAGTCCTCGCCTCAGACGAGTCAACTCTGACCTCGGCCCTCGCGGCCGGTCTCTGTGCCCTCGTAGTCTTCGGCGGCATATAGGCTGGAAATTGAAACAAGATTCGATAAGGAAACAAGAATCGAATCACAAGGATGTATATCATCACGGAATAATATAAATCAAAAAGTCCTAAGGTCATTTAGGCGGAGTACCGTGTCGTAGGTATGCCGCGGAACATACACACGCTACGTCACTCTGCTTAAGCTACCTACTCCATCATACCAAGCTCATCCTACACTCCGAAAGGTAAAACCTAAAGCTCTGATACCAACTTTGTCACGACCCAAAATTTAGCCCGTAACCAGCACTTAAACTACATAACGTCTACAGGCGTACGCAACTCAAGTAAGCCGAAACCCAGAAATCTAAACCACCCAAATTTGGATCAACGGAGAAAAACATGGTTTTAACATTTGTAAAAATCACAAGTAAAATTTCTAACTCTAGTTTTTCCTTCTTGAGAATTTCGGCAGCACCTCCTTTGTAAAAACTAGCCCCGAAAATGGGTACAATACAGATAATATAAAGCATCCCAAATGGGAGCAAAATCACGCCCAACGGTGGAGACAATTGTAAGTCCACGTTGCCTAACCCGGTGCTTGCGGGGAGGCGGAAAACGGAATAAAAATCAAATTTTTATCACTTTAGGCAACATGGACTAGACAAAGAAGGATCTTTGCTAAACAAAAACAAGCTAAAGCTAACTAGAAACTAGCTAAGGGTAGAATGGTTATACCTAGGGCTTTATGTCCTTCTCTCCTTGCTCCTTGGAGTAGTAGAAAGAGGTCAACTTTGTCGTCTTCTCACGTCGAAGAAAGATCCACCCGAAAGCCTCAACCTTTGGCTTCAACTCCAAGCTAGAAGTAACTAGGGTGCATGAAGTGCTAATTCTAGAACCCTAGATGAGAGTAGAGATTATCAAGAAGAGGTTTTTCTCAAGCTCAAGTGTTTCTCAACACATGAGAGGGGAGAGCTTGAGGGAGAGGAAGAACAAGAGAGAGAAAGCAAATGATCGAATGAGAGAAAAATAAACCATTCTCACATATATGTGTGAATTATTATAAATTGATAATTAGCTAGATAATTGTCATGGTTAATCAAGACATGACCATTATCATTTCATTTTTAATGCAAATTGCAAGGATCAAAGAGCATCTTCCAAATGAAATGATGATGGTCAAAGTGTCAACCTAGGTCAACAAGTCAAGAAAGTCAAATGGTCAACAACCATAACCATGCACAATTATATTAAACTAATATCAATTAACCATAATACACACATAAGCATTAGGGTTAATAAAATGACAATAGTCATTAACCCTAATCAAAGTCCTCTCCCTCTGTCTCAAGCAACTGTGCATACGCACCCGTATTCGTGATCCGAGGAACACGAATACAACGAGATAAAACCAATCCCAAATCATATACTAGGATCCCGCTTAAACCAAAGCCCGCTGGTATAAGCTGTCCGGACAGCAAACGTGCACGAGTGCGCGGATGTGAACGAACCCTGTCGCAAAACCATGCGACCTCTACTCATTTTGCCTAAAGGCGAATATCTCTCTGTGTGGGACTCTAAAGACTCGACACTACGCTGGCAGTGGGTTTAACCACAGACCGCAAGCGGCACTAGCTGTACGTAACGGTCCCCAGGTAGATGTCGATAAGAAGACTGACGAGGTGAACCCCATCTGAACTCCTACTGAGCCTGTATGTGACAGTCTCCGTACAGTCCGGTCTATTCGTCTGATACATCGCATGGCGGGCCTAGGGGGCGGTGAACGTCAGTCCCTTAATAGCGGTACAAGTCGTGTCGGAATGTAGCGCAGAACACCCTGAGATAACACTGGAAACCTACCAGTATATCTCGCTTGCCCTGGCCAGGGACTACTCGTGTAATGGCTCTCCTGGACACAGCGCGATGTCAACCCCTAATACCGGGAGAGATGAATCCTGTCTAACCGTCACTGCCTCCAAGTGCTTCGGGACTGCACCCAAAAACTACCTGTTTGCACGACTCCTTTGAGCCGTGGTAGGGTAGTAATCAAAGTGCAGTGGGAAGACACTCGAGGCGAAGTGACAGTGTCAAGTCAGCGGACTAAGCTGTACTCATGTCATCTGGGAACTGATAATTGACGATAGGTATAATACCAACCAACAGTCCCCGACGAGTCCTGTCCAGTGTACTCATAACCTAACGAGCACCCGCATACTATCTCAAGTACGACGTACTGACGGTTGTGGGACAGACCGTCTCCCACGCTGGGATGAGAAGCGCATACGCTAGTCTACTCCGGAGTATCGATGTCCTGTCTCGATAGTCCAACGACTAGGGACCTGTATAAGGATGTGCTTATGGATGTAAGTGCACGGCGGCGCCCCGGCCGTCAATCCGACGCCGGAATGCGGAAGCGGTGATAAACTTAAATTTTGCGGACTTTGCAAACCGGCACCACCGCGCACTAAACTCCGGATCGTAACCATTAAACTAGTCTAGCTAACTAACAAGAGGGGAAGAGATGTACCGACTGATCCGAGTCCTCCGGTCTTCATCTCCACTCCTCGTCGGAAAGGGCACCACATCGCCTGTAGCTTTTACGGGCTCCCACCTCAATACCGAGGCAACTCGGGCGCGAAGCTGGCGAATCGACGCGTCCAAGATTTGCTGTAGGAAGTGTAGAGTCTATGTCTCATTGGGGTTTGTTGCCTTTGGATGGAGGAATGAAGATTGAGCTTTGGAGGGAAATGAAGCTCTCAATTTCTTTTGCATACAAAATGATATGAACAAATATATCTCCTCACAAATGAAGCACTCTCTCTCCCTCAAAGATTTGGCCGGCCATCATATGTGGAAATGGTGGAGGGAATCAATAATTAGTATGAAGGAAGGTGAGTGTAGGATAACAAAAGAGGTGACCACATCCAAACAACAACCATGCTTCACTTTTATCAAACCATACCCTCATCAAATCACATTAAATGCAAGCATGGATGAAAGTTTCAAATCCTATCATAATCAAACCATTATGCAAGAAAACCCCTCCACAAAAATAATTTGCAAAACTGCAAATTACCCCCTCCATCGGAAAAGTCCGGCCGGGAAAGAACAAAGGAAAACCGGCCGGAACGGAATGCAAACTGGCAACTCCAGAAAACTGGTCCCGTAATAAATTACAGGAAAACCCCGATACTGTGCATACACACCCGCATCTGTATTCCGTCCGGATACAAATGCAAAAAGACAAAATCTACACTGTACTAAACTAGGACCGGCTTAAACCAAAGCCGGCTAGTAATATCCGTTCGATCCTGATCCGTGCAATACCGCACGTATCTGATCGAACCATGCCATATACCTATACGGCTACTAGTATAAACCGTCCGATCCTGATCCGTGCAATACCGCACGTATCTGATCGGACCCTGCCATATCTCCATACGGCCTCTACAGCGTTTCGCCCGAAACTTGAGTAACTGTAAGTGTGGTGGACTCTAAAGACTCGTCAATACTATGGCTGTGGATTTAACCACTAGCACGTCAGAGGTATAAGCCAATACGTGACGGGCCACCAGCTATTGACCAAAAGGGACGTCGATGAGTAAACTCATCCTGACACCCTACTGAGCCTGTCAGTGACAATATCCGTGCAGTCCGGTCCGTTCGTCTATGAGCATCGCATGGCGGGCCTAGGGGGTTGGTAAAAGTCAGACCCCCAAAAGCGGTACAAGTCGTGTCGGAGTGTAGCCCAGAACACCCTGAGATACTACTGGAATACCTACCAGTAAATCTCCTTGCCTTGGCCAAGGACTTCGTGTAATGGCTCTCCTAGACACAGCGCGACCTCACCCCCAATACCGGGAGAGACGAACCCCCGAAAATCCGCTCACTGCCTCCATGTGGCTCGGGACTGTACCCAACTAAAACCTGTTTGCACGACTCCTTTGAGCCGTGGTAGGGTAGTAATCAAAGCACAGTGGGAACTCACACGAGACAAATGACGATCCCCAGGTCGATGAACTAACCTGTACACATGTCACCTGGGAACTGCTATCTGACATCAGGTATAAGACCAACTAGCATGTTCCCGGCGAGTCCTGTCCGGTGTACTCATAACCCAATGAGCACCTGTATACATCTTAGGTGAACCAACTAACACCAGTGGCTTATGAGACCGGCCACCGCCCCTCGTCGGGGTCTCGACTGTATACACTAGTCTACTCTGGAGAATCGATGCCCTGTCTCGAATCTCCCACGACTAGGGACCTTTTAAGGATGTGCTTATAGACCCCAGCTCCCACTTATACGATCGCCCTCATACTGCTGGTGGTCAAGCAAGAATCCTAGGGGCTCTACCAACGTGTAATAGCGACTTGTCAGGTCACCTGAAGCAGTACACGATGATAAAGGTAAACCAGATAGCATACTATCATCTCGAGTAAGACTGTCATACCGGGATAGGTCCTCCCTCAATCATTGCAATCACGTGCCTGTGATCCAATAATTGACTCTGAGGGCACTATCTCCAACATCTCCCACTTGCACTCAAGGCTAATTATTGCGATGTCGCATACTCACAGCCCGTGTGATACCGAACACCCAACTCCTCTACTAGTCAGTCTCACAAAGCTCGTTTGCGAGACTATTGCATTCGGGGAATAGCCTCAGCCAGTGGATCCGCTCTGATGTTTCTTCCTATGTCTCTCTAAATCTCTAGTTCGCGGAGAAAACCATCTCCCGAAATGAGTAATACCTGTCTTAGAGTGTCTGGATGTCTGATGGGACCGAGCTCATAAATGAACTCCAAATCCAAACTTCTTAGACTGTATCGTCAACTGAACTTAATCAGTATCCTGCGCCATGCCTCCCTCAGTATCTGCCTGGATCACCTGTCCAGAATACTGCCCCTCGTCAGAGGGAAAACTATAACTCTGACAACCTCCTTGTCGTCCATGTCACCTTGGAAGCCTGGAATAATAACTGTCTCCTAAATGAGGCTGTCGTTATCATATCCCTAGAACATCCACTTATGTTCTAAAACTGCTTCCGATTGTTCCTCCAGGATTGGATCAATATCAGCTTATTGCATCTAGTGCAAGAACAACATCTGGTGTGGTACTTGACATCTCATGATTGACTCAATTGCCTAAGCAAGTGATCTACCAATCATGCACATCCCTCTCTACTTTAGTCTATAAGACACCTTTAGAGAGGGTGACTCCATTACCTGCAGGTACACTACCATGCCAGGAGTCGTCCATTCTAAATACTCTTAGAATGCTGTCAACGTACCCTGATTGGGAAACCACCCAAATCTAGATCTAAAACCATAGATCTAGTAACCAGTATGTCTGAAATAATGTCCAAGTCCCTTGTGGAGAAAACACTGTGTGACAACCAAAGAATAACCGATCGTAGTAAAGGAGTTTCCTTTCCTACTTTGTGTATGTCATCCAAATACCATGACATCACACCCTACTACCTTCTCAACAGATCCATCCCCTATTCTGATGACGTCAAACCCATGACTGTCACATCAGAAATAGATGATCTATCTCCGCTATATCTGCTATAGTCTATAAATAGACATAAGCCTGATGTCCACCAATGCTTCCGCTGCTCCCACTGACTACGACAACCCTCTGCCAGAGTCATATAGACGTGCACTTCTAAAACTAGTTTAGAACGACGCTATACTCATCCTCCTGCCGGGTCTCGCAGCCTGGAACAACAACAATGGCAAGTGTGGGTAAACAAGAACTTCCCTGTCACCGTCCTTGAGGCTACCTGAGTACCTCTCGGGTGCCTGAAGTTACCCACCTTATCTGCGGAGTGGCCAATGGAATGTCAAATCAGATTGAATCTTTAGGTTCCTTATCAAATCTTCAGTAATCGTTTGCGGTTCTGGAATCACTTCCAGTTCTACCATACTCCCACTACTGTTTTCTGAAAAAATGCATTTCTTTTAAAATTGTGGTGAGTGAAGAACAATATCACTATTGATCTTCCAGATGGTAGAAAATCAACCCTCGTCATAGCCTGGGTCAACCCACAAACAGCCATTACAGAAACGTGCCTTGAGTTATCCAGAGTCTGGTTTTAATCATAAGCCGGACAACTCCCCGTACCTTAACTATGTTAAGATATGAACTGTACTATATCCAATATAGAACCAGAGGCACTGATTTAATTGAACCAGATTCAAATCATGCATCTATCTCCAGTGCATGTCAACAAAATGGAGAGAGGCCGATCAGCGTTACTCAACTTAGGAATGCTTCCAATTATGAGTAACCTGAAAGAGAAGGAATTTCTCTTTATCATTACTATCAACTGAATACCATACACAAGTATCTCTATCTTCGATCACTTTGAAGAATCCCGATACTTGCTACACTTGGTTCTCTACTGTATTCAAATACTTATGACTCCTCAAAGCTTAGACCCTGTGTTTCTACGAAACACATGTTTAAGAACTAGAGAAATTAAAAGTAAACAGAATATAGTATGAGGACCAACCCCTCTGTCCTAATGGACACTGGACAACATACAATACTCTGTATAAGTCCGCTGAGTCTAACAACTCTTTCACTGTGTGTCGTAGGTTGAAAACTGTACTTATGGTTAAGAAGAATTACACCGCTGTTTAATACTCCTTACCTAACCATCCACTGATATAGGTAAATGTCACCGACATAATATCAAAAGGTATATCTCACTCTATGAAAATAGACGTACAGATATATCAATTTGAAATTGGTGCAAAACAGCGGATATTCAAAACCAAATATTTGCCGACCGGCAAACAGCCCAGATGATCTCCTCAAATAACACCGATTACAACGAATCCCGATATAATGAGGATGATCACCCAATTCCCAATAACTTACTCCCACTCATCATCTGTAAAACTATACAGATGTGAGAATTATACCTGGTAAATACATACCCTGGAGTAAGTATCTAATCGGGAAATCAGTTTTCTTTTAACAGTACACAGTGAACTGAAACATTGAAGTGTTTCGATGGGGTATCCTGGTATTCCTAGTAATGCCTCTTTCATTATCCAGATTCACAACTATAACCGTATAATTCTTTGCCACCTCTTCAAATCCCTTTATATGTCTTTAGCCATTACCTTCTGCACACCCCTTAGGCCAAATGGTTTTCTTCCTTCCCTACCGTTCGGCACCAGCCTATGGTTTGGAAGAAGACTATCCAATAAGCATAATGGGTGTACTGTCCTAGTCCTAGGAGCACTCGCAATGCGAGAGAAGGTGAAGATAAAAGACAACCGAATAAACCTTATTCCTATTTCTCCTGGACCAGAATCCATCCCCGAACTGGAACAAGTTCCTTTCGAGTTCGTATATAACCATACGATGGAGTATCCAATAAACTGTGGATCTTCGTAGTGATACAGAGTGTCCTGGAGAAATACAAAGGTGATTTAGGATTGGCGAAGAAATACTTGGTTTGGTTGTGAATATCAGTCGCAATTTACTTTGCCCTCTTACTAATCCCTTGCTTTGTCTTAATCTTAATACCTTCTGCACACCGTTTAGGCTAATTGGTTTTCTTCATTCCCTACCGGTCGGCACCAGCCTAAGGTTTGGAAGAAAGACTATCCAATTTGCGCAATAGGTGTACTATCTCCTAAACCAAGGAGTACTCACAACTTGAGAGAAGGTGAAAGGGAAAAAGACAACTGAATAATCCTATCCGTTTTCTCCAGAACCGGAAACCATCCTCGAATTCCTTCGAGTTCGTATCTAACCATACGATGGTTTTGTCCAATGGAAGTGGACGTTCGTAGTAATACGGGGTGTCCTGGAGAAAAGGGTAAAAGTAGGAGTGGCAATGAGGTCTGCAACTCTGATAATCCAAAAGCCAGTGTAAAGAAGGTTCGGTCAACTTGGTCACTGAGTCGTAGTTTTAGGGTCGGGTCAATGGTCGCTGCCAGAGAGAGAGAGAAAAGAAACACTCAGCGTGCACTCTAACCAAGATCAGAATGGTTATCACTTTATCTAATCTGGAAACCTCCCACTGTACCTCAAATTCTCCTCCAAACCTGAAAGAAGAATTAGTCGGGGTCACCCGAGGAGTAAACTAACTCATCAGTGGGAATCGGGATCCAACTCTCATCGCATGATAACGTGACGTAATCCGCTCACGCTATCACACTCCAGAAGGTATGCGCATATCTGGCAAGTTTCAGTTCTTTTGAAACTCCCGATGTGATTTTTACCCCATGCTCTTATGACCTTGACTAAGGCCAACAAATCATAAGTCACATGTCAAGTTCTACCCGTCATTGTCCAGGTTGATTTGAACCCACCCGTACAAGCCCTTGACTAAGGCCAACAAGGCTATACGACTGTCCCAAACCAACGCATCTATCTATGCAGCATATGAATACCCAATAGCTACCAAACACTGTGCCTTGACTAAGGCCAACAAACACAGCTTGAATACTATTGACTACCCATATGAAACGACGGAGGGCTACGAATGGTTTCTGGCGAAAACCTTTAACGTAATGAACTTGATTTCGTTGAAGGGACGGATAGCTTTTTAGAAAATATAGTAACGAAAACCTTCGCTAAAGAGGTCACTCCCGGTGAAGGGATCTCGGCTCTTTCCCTGTAGAATGGGGTGCAGGATATTCCAACTGAATACCACGGTGCAAAGCAAAAGTAATCGGCTATAGTGAAGTTAATGCCCTGACGCAAACTACTGTCCAAGGGGTCACTCCCGGTGAAGGGATCTCGGCCCTTGCCTCGTCGACTGAGGAGCAGGATATTCTAAATGAATACCACGATGCAAAACAAAAGTGAACGTCCTTGCAATAACAGCTTTTTGAAAAGTGTTCCAACAACATCAGATTAGGTTTGTTTTAACTTGCATTGATCCGAATCAATGCAGTCCCATCAATTGATCACACCACAAAGAACGAAAATATACTGACGTACGTATATGCCATCTGCATTCGCCACTGGGTCCCGTCATCACCCGTTAGGTTAGCTAACTAACGGCAGAGCGGGGACTGGACTAGCGCGGATGAAAAACATATACAACATCTACTAATATATATACCAATATATAGTATTTCGCTCAAGGCGTGAATAAAATGCAACATCACAGAAATGTACAGCATCACAGAACAATACAGATATCTGGGATCCCCGGGTTTCACAGAGCCACTACTGAAACCCGACGTTCCCCTGGTCGTGTGGATAGCCTGTGCAATGAAATCCTAGACCCCCTACGAGTGCGGCGAATAGCCTGCCAATCCTGGAGTGAAGCCCCCTCCGTCTCAATGCCATGAGATGCGGGCTTGTTGCCTTCTAGAACCCGGCTATCCGTGCACCCCTCCGCGGGGTAACCCTAGTACAGAAAGTAAAATATACATACAACGGGTACATCGACCGCAACCAGGTCGTGCCCCAAAAGAATAATACAAACAGGCAGTGACGGCAGTCCACATGTCGGACGCTCGTCCCGCAATATCAAATGTACATAATACAACAACACTGTACTAGCATTGCATCCAGGCTATCCCCACAACCGATCCGCAACAACACAGCAAATACATAGAACATCAACGTGAAAGTCACGTTCGCAAATCAGTCTAACCGGGCTATAGCAGTTAGACCGGATTTACCGATCGAGTGACATTCACGGTCGCAGATATAATGTAAATACTGTGAAAAATGTGTTTAAAATTTTCCGATTGATCAAACAATTAACAAGTGGGCCCCAAAGAAAACTGTAGCACTCACAGAAAAAATTGGCCCAACTTTAATCTTCCAGAAAGCACATTTTCAACTCAGGAACATTCTGCAAAGTTTTGGGGGGATGAACAGTAAAACTTGCGGCGGAAGCGCGGCCAAAGTAGGGTTTTGGCCGCCCTTCCGCGGTGGAATGGTAAGTTCATGTTCCAAAATTTTTACAGTATGCTTCTAATTCCCTGCACATCACTCTGAGACAATCTGAAAAATTTTTGGACTCAAAAAAAAATTCGACAGAAACTGATGTGGTTGAAATACGTGTTTTCGGGACTTTGTTCGATCGGAAACGTAAAACACATTAAACAAAGCTAGACGAAGTTAATGGCGAGGCTCTGATACCACTGTAAGTGCACGGCGGCGCCCCGGCCGTCAATCCGACGCCGGAATGCGGAAGCGGTGATAAACTTAAATTTTGCGGACTTTGCAAACCGGCACCACCGCGCACTAAACTCCGGATCGTAACCATTAAACTAGTCTAGCTAACTAACAAGAGGGGAAGAGATGTACCGACTGATCCGAGTCCTCCGGTCTTCATCTCCACTCCTCGTCGGAAAGGGCACCACATCGCCTGTAGCTTTTACGGGCTCCCACCTCAATACCGAGGCAACTCGGGCGCGAAGCTGGCGAATCGACGCGTCCAAGATTTGCTGTAGGAAGTGTAGAGTCTATGTCTCATTGGGGTTTGTTGCCTTTGGATGGAGGAATGAAGATTGAGCTTTGGAGGGAAATGAAGCTCTCAATTTCTTTTGCATACAAAATGATATGAACAAATATATCTCCTCACAAATGAAGCACTCTCTCTCCCTCAAAGATTTGGCCGGCCATCATATGTGGAAATGGTGGAGGGAATCAATAATTAGTATGAAGGAAGGTGAGTGTAGGATAACAAAAGAGGTGACCACATCCAAACAACAACCATGCTTCACTTTTATCAAACCATACCCTCATCAAATCACATTAAATGCAAGCATGGATGAAAGTTTCAAATCCTATCATAATCAAACCATTATGCAAGAAAACCCCTCCACAAAAATAATTTGCAAAACTGCAAATTACCCCCTCCATCGGAAAAGTCCGGCCGGGAAAGAACAAAGGAAAACCGGCCGGAACGGAATGCAAACTGGCAACTCCAGAAAACTGGTCCCGTAATAAATTACAGGAAAACCCCGATACTGTGCATACACACCCGCATCTGTATTCCGTCCGGATACAAATGCAAAAAGACAAAATCTACACTGTACTAAACTAGGACCGGCTTAAACCAAAGCCGGCTAGTAATATCCGTTCGATCCTGATCCGTGCAATACCGCACGTATCTGATCGAACCATGCCATATACCTATACGGCTACTAGTACAAACCGTCCGATCCTGATCCGTGCAATACCGCACGTATCTGATCGGACCCTGCCATATCTCCATACGGCCTCTACAGCGTTTCGCCCGAAACTTGAGTAACTGTAAGTATGGTGGACTCTAAAGACTCGTCAATACTATGGCTGTGGATTTAACCACTAGCACGTCAGAGGTATAAGCCAATACGTGACGGGCCACCAGCTATTGACCAAAAGGGACGTCGATGAGTAAACTCATCCTGACACCCTACTGAGCCTGTCAGTGACAATATCCGTGCAGTCCGGTCCGTTCGTCTATGAGCATCGCATGGCGGGCCTAGGGGGTTGGTAAAAGTCAGACCCCCAAAAGCGGTACAAGTCGTGTCGGAGTGTAGCCCAGAACACCCTGAGATACTACTGGAATACCTACCAGTAAATCTCCTTGCCTTGGCCAAGGACTTCGTGTAATGGCTCTCCTAGACACAACGCGACCTCACCCCTAATACCGGGAGAGACGAACCCCCGAAAATCCGCTCACTGCCTCCATGTGGCTCGGGACTGTACCCAACTAAAACCTGTTTGCACGACTCCTTTGAGCCGTGGTAGGGTAGTAATCAAAGCACAGTGGGAACTCACACGAGACAAATGACGATCCCCAGGTCGATGAACTAACCTGTACACATGTCACCTGGGAACTGCTATCTGACATCAGGTATAAGACCAACTAGCATGTTCCCGGCGAGTCCTGTCCGGTGTACTCATAACCCAATGAGCACCTGTATACATCTTAGGTGAACCAACTAACACCAGTGGCTTATGAGACCGGCCACCGCCCCTCGTCGGGGTCTCGACTGTATACACTAGTCTACTCTGGAGAATCGATGCCCTGTCTCGAATCTCCCACGACTAGGGACCTTTTAAGGATGTGCTTATAGACCCCAGCTCCCACTTATACGATCGCCCTCATACTGCTGGTGGTCAAGCAAGAATCCTAGGGGCTCTACTAACGTGTAATAGCGACTTGTCAGGTCACCTGAAGCAGTACACGATGATAAAGGTAAACCAGATAGCATACTATCATCTCGAGTAAGACTGTCATACCGGGATAGGTCCTCCCTCAATCATTGCAATCACGTGCCTGTGATCCAATAATTGACTCTGAGGGCACTATCTCCAACAATGGATTACCCAGCCCCCACGTGTGTGAGCTCCATCACAACGCTGGTAATCAAGCAAAGATCCTAAGGGCTCTACTAATATGTATATCAGCGATATGCTAAAAGAAACACATGCACATATTAAAGCAGAGACAAACCAAGTAGCATACTACCATTTCGAGCAAGATTGTATATACAACTGTGAATATCCCAAGCTTCCATCAAGTAATATACAAACTAGTATGATACAGTAATGGCCTCTAGGGCATATACACTAACAATCTCCCACTTGCACTAAGGCCATGCACTGGCGTATCGAAGACCTATCATCTCGATCAGCCACTCGAACTGAGTCTGGGGCAATGCCTTGGTGAATGGATCTGCTGTGTTATCTTCTGAAGCAACCCTCCGAACCTCGATCTCCTGGCGATCCACGATCTCCCTGATTAGGTGATACCGCCTTAAGATGTGTCTGGATTTCTGATGGGACCTGGGTTCCTTCGCTAAAGCTATAGCCCCATTGTTGTCGCAATACAGAGGTATTAGGTCAACAATGGACGGAACCACCTGAAGTTCTTTCAAGAACTTCCTCATCCAGACAGCTTCTTTTGCGGCATCAGATGCAGCGATGTATTCCGCTTCCATAGTCGAGTCAGCAACGGTTTCCTGTTTGGAGCTCTTCCAACACACCGCCCCTCCATTGAGGGTGAAGACAAAACCCGACATGGACTTGGAATCATCCTTGTCACTCTGGAAGCTGGAGTCAGCAAAGGCCTCAATCTGGAGGTCTTTTCCGCCATACACCAAGAACATCTCCTTAGTCCTTCTCAGGTACTTGAGAATGTTCTTTACTGCTATCCAATGTTTCTCCCCAGGGTTTGACTGATACCTGCTTACCACACTCAGTGCATAAGCCACATCCGGTCTGGTACACAACATCGCATACATTATAGAGCCTACCGCAGAAGCGTAGGGTATAATAGACATGCGATCCCTCTCCAAATCAGTCTTGGGAGACATCTCTTTGGAGAGGGTGATCCCGTGACAAGCCGGTAGATTAAAGCGCTTGGAATCTTCCATACTGAATCTCTTCAGTATGGTGTCGATGTACCTGGACTGTGAAAGTCCTAATATTCTCTTGGATCTGTCACGGTAGATCCGGATACCCAGAATGTATGAGGCATCACCCAGGTCTTTCATGGAGAACCTGTGTGACAAGAACCCCTTGACAGATTGTAGCATAGGAATGTCATTTCCTATTAAAAGAATGTCATCCACGTATAAAACGAGGAATACTACAGTTCTCGCTACAAATCTACAATAGATGCATGGTTCATCTGGATTTTTGATAAAGCCAAATTCCTTGACCGTCTCATCAAAATAGATGTTCCAACTCCGCGATGCCTGCTTTAGTCCATAAATGGACTTAAGAAACTTGCACACCTTTCTGCTGCTCCCACTCTGAATGAAACCCTCTGGCTGTTCCATATAGACACACTCCTGTAAATGTCCATTTAGAAAAGCTGTCTTTACGTCCATCTGCCAAATCTCATAATCGTGGAAGGCAGCAATGGCAAGAAGGATCCGAATGGATTTCAGCATAGCTACTGGAGAAAAGGTTTCGTCATAGTCCAAACCAGGTCGCTGACAAAAACCCTTTGCTACCAGTCTAGCTTTATAGGTCTCAACCTGTCCATCTACACCAATCTTCCTTTTGAAGATCCACTTGCATTCTACGGGTTTTACCCCATCTGGAGCAATGTCCAACGTCCATACTTTGTTGGTGTACATGGACTCCATTTCGGTCCGCATTGCATCCAGCCATTTTACCGAGTCGATGCTCTGAATGGCTTGCTGGAAGCTAGTGGGCTCATCACAATCTATGATGCAATCCTCTCTATCCCCGTCAATGAGAAAACCGTAGTATCTCTCGGGCGGATGAGACTGCCTACTACTCCTACGGAGTGGCGTGGGAATGTCCTGATCTTTCGAACCCTCTGGTTCTACTAAGCTTTCAGTAATAGCTTGTGGTTCTGGAATTTCTTCCAGTTCTATTGCGCTCCTACTTATTTCCTTTTCTAAGAACTGATGTTCCAGAAAATGGGCATTACGAGAAACAAGGACTTTTTGTTCCTCTGCGTAATAGAAAAGATACCCCCTGGAGTTCTTTGGGTATCCCACAAACTTGCACAGTACTGAGCGTGCCTCTAGTTTGTCCGCATGCTGCTTTTTGACATAAGCTGGACATCCCCAAATCTTCAAGTATTGAAGATAGGGTTTCTTCCCACTCCATAACTCATATGGTGTGGTAGGCACAGTCTTAGTGGGAACTCGGTTCAAAAGGTATGCAGCTGTTTCTAGCGCATATCCCCAAAACGATCGCGGCAACTCAGCGTTACTCATCATGGACCGTACCATATCCAATAGGGTTCGGTTCCGTCTCTCCGATACACCGTTATGTTGCGGAGTGTATGGAGGAGTAAGCTGAGAGAGAATTCCATTCTCTTTTAAGTAACCCAGGAACTCGGCACTCAAGTATTCACCACCTCGATCAGATCTCAGTGCCTTGATACATTTGCCTGTTTGTTTTTCTACTTCATTCTTGTATTCCTGGAATTTCTCAAAAGCTTCGGATTTATGCTTCATTAAGAAGACATGTCCGAACCTTGAAAAATCATCCGTAAAAGTAATGAAGTAAGAATAACCGCTTCGTGCATGTGTAGACATTGGACCGCACACGTCGCTGTGTACGAGTCCCAAGAGCTCGCTCGCTCTTACTCCGTGTCCAGTGAATGGAGTCTTTGTCATCTTTCCTTTGAGACAGGATTGACAAGTTGCATACGATTGATATTCGAACGGATCCAAATATCCTTCTGCATGTAACTTAGTCAACCTTCTCTCATTGATGTGACCCAGTCTACAATGCCATAAGAAAGTTTTATTGATTTCTGGAGACTTTCTTTTGTGTGTATTCTGGACATTGAAAATCTGTGGTTGGTTTAAAACGTATATACCGTTGTTCAATGTACCTGACCCAATCAAAACTTGATTAAGGTGAATGTTCACTACATTACTTACAAATGCAAATTCATAACCTTCTTTAGATAATAAAGATACAGAAATGATATTACAGGTTGCATTTGGTATATAATAACAACTACGCAAAACCAAAAAGTGTCCATCCGACAATCCCAGGTGATAGTCCTCCACGGCCTCAGCATCCATGCTAGCACCGTTTGCAACTCTGAGGGTCATGTCACCTGCCTTCAAAACTCTACGCTTTCTCAACGCCTGCAAAGAATTACAGATATGAGATCCTGATCCGGTATCCAATACCCAGGATGTAGAGTTTATTGATAGACAGTTTTCAATAACATACACACCTGAAGCTGAAGCCGCAACTCGCTTCAAATCCTGTGTTCTGGCCTTCCAAGCCTTGCAATCATGTTTCCAGTGACCACTTTTGTGACAATAGAAGCATTCTTCCTTCCCCACCAGCTTTCCCGCTACCTTTGTTGCTTTTCCTTTTCCCTTCGTATCCACTTTACTGACACCGCCTCTTGGTTTGGCGGGGGCTTTCTTCTTCTTACCCTTGTCTTTCGCCCTGGATCTAGAAGAGGAAGATCCTCCTACAAACAAAGTGGATGTCTCCCTACCTTTCTGTAGGGTGCCCTCTGTACTCCTCAGCATGTTGAGGAGCTCTGAAAGTTCAACTTCTTTTTCCTGTAAGTTGAAGTTCAGGATGAACTGGGCGCAAGTGGAAGGAAGGGACTGGAGAATCAAATCCGTATAGAGGTCATTCTCCAACGTGGTCCCAAGTTCTGCGAGCTCCTCTATGTAGCCAATCATCTTAAGCACGTGTTCCGCTACCGATGATCCGACGGCCAACCTTGCCGAAAACAACTTCTTCGACACTTCGTATCTGGCGATACGAGACTGCTCTCCATACAGTTCTTTTGTATGAAGAAATATGGACTCTAGGTCCATATTCTCGTGCCTTCTCTGATGTTCGTTGTCCATCGAGGCAAGTACGAGGCATTTGGCCTTCGCGCAATCTATTTCCCAGGTCTTATAGATTTCCCTATCTACGACACTGGTTTTGGGACCTGGGACAGGGGGAGCTTTGGTGGTAAGGAGATACCCCAGCTTGTCGTAAGTGATTGCCATCTTGACATTCCTGAGCCAATCTTTGTAGTTTGGCCCTGTCAATATGTT
The DNA here is from genome assembly GCA_030015575.1 of Agapanthus africanus. NCBI lineage: Eukaryota > Viridiplantae > Streptophyta > Magnoliopsida > Asparagales > Amaryllidaceae > Agapanthus > Agapanthus africanus. The sequence goes on along the minus strand of CM057346.1, from coordinate 331,672,460 downwards.
TTTATCTAGTAATAACTTAAGTCCGGTCATGTTGAATGGTCGCTGCAATTAGGAGAAAGAAAAGAAACACTTTAGCATGATGCTCTTGCAAGTTTAGAGTGGTTTTTAGTTTGTCTAAACAGGATGGCTCCCACTGTCTCTCGAATCCCTTCTCAAACCGTAAAGAAAGGATTAGTCAGGATCAATCTCACCGTACAATACTTGCTTAACCGTTCAGCCAGGCCAGTGTCGGTACTTCGAGGGAGGTTTTCCAATGCTTTCGCGAAGTTCCTTAATTAAGTAACCTCTTTTCCCTGTGGGCGTAGCCCCGCTAACGCCTTTCTAGACACCTACTAGGTTTATAGCATTGATCGTTAAGCGAGAGTTTTCCCGAGGAGTAGCATATACTCACAGTAGGATCGGGATCCAAATATCATTGCGTGATAAAACCGAAGGAATCCTACCAGAATCATCACACTCCAAATGATATGCAGCGCTAGCAAGTTTCAGTACTTATAAACTCCCGATGTGGATTTTTGCCCCATGCTCTTATGACCTTGGCGTGAGGTCAAAATGTCATAAGTCACATGTCAAGTTCTTCCCATCATTATCCCGGTTAATTTGAACCCACCCGTACCTACCCTTGACGTAGGCCAAAATGGCAGTACGACTGTCTCAAACCAACGCATTTTATCTATGCAACAGATAAATATCCGGCAGCTACCAATCACTATGCCTTGGCGTGAGGTCAAAATACATAGCTTGAATACTACCGAATATTTAACTGAAATGATGGAGGGCTACGAATGGTTTTGGCGAAACCGTGAACGTAGTGAACTTGATATAATCGATGGAACAAGATAGCTTTTAAAAGGAGTGGTTCAAGCTCCGCGTTTAAAAGTTTAGTTTTGAAAAGAACCGAGTGGTTTTCAAAATGTTCCAATCGACTTTTACTTGGTTTATTTTCTTGCATTAGTTCTTTTAATGCGTCCTATCATTTAATCCTACCATTGCAGAAAACAACCAAAATATGACGTACGCTTATGCCATTCGCATTCGCCACGGGGCCCCGTCATCACCCGTTAGGTTACTTAACTAACGACAGAGCGGGGGCTGGGCTAGCGCGGCTGTAAAACATAAGCAACGCCTAAATAGTTATAATATATAAATATATAGCAATGATAGACATTACAGATCATAGATGAATACATTGGATATACTAGGAATCCGCAATCCCGTTCGAGCCTGCAACGAAAAGCGGATTACACGGTCGCGGTGAATAGCCAATACCCCACCCAAGACCCCTATGGGTGCGGCAAACTACCCGCCAAGTACCCGAAGCGAAGCAACCTCCCTCACCACCGTGAGTAGGCCACTCGGCACTTCGAGATACCCGGTAGTTTGTGCACTCCCTCCATGGGTCTATCCTAGGAGCAAAAACAGTAAAAAGAATTATACAATGACGGCTACAACCCCGACCCGGTTGCGCGGCCATACAAATAATATTACATCAATTTACATGTTACAATGAATGAAAGAAAAAGAAACACTCATCTCACATCCACCCCGGCTATTCACCCGCGACAATCCAACGCATTCATATACACATACCATCATCAAACACAGATCACAGATATGTATAACCCCCACTAATCGACATATAGCGATTAGCCGATGTTGAATACATAAAACATCACAGATATAACCCTTTAGTCAAAGTGTATTGAAGTTCGATCAAAAAATACGGATTTATAGGCCCCCAAAAACAAATTTCTTTTCTGGAAAACCTGGGCACATATAAACCATCTTAAAAATCCCAAAACCAAGCCAGAAGAACACTGCACCAAACTCGACTGTAACCCTTCGAAAATCGTTTAGGCAGTTTTTCGGTAATCGGCTAATTTTTCGGCTTTTTCCGTAAAATGTCAAAATAGGTATTTTTCATTGTAGATCTAATTATACAAAATTTAGATAAGATATTACTATAATTTTGTCACTAAAATGTCACTTATAATTTTCTAGTTAAATAAATTTTTTTTCGTAATTAATTATTTTTTTATTATTTTAAGCCTTTTTAAATACATTAAATTAGGGATAAATACAAATTTAATTAGGTAAATTTCATAATTAGGAATCTTTATAAGCTAAAATATGGTGTTAATAAAATTATATCATGACTTGCACAATTTTGGTTTTTGGGTGGGAAATTTAATGGAAAAATGATGTAAAATAAGGTTTTTTTTTTGTAAAATGTTGATATGAAAGCATTAAATGAGATCATGGGGTGTTTTTGGACCTAGAAACTTCTCCAAATTTCCCCACCTCCTCCCCTCTACCTGCTGGCCGAGCCCACTGCAGAAAATCCCCTCTCTTCTCACTTCATTTTTGCTTCATTTTTCATGTCAAAATTCAATATAAATTCACAAATTTCCATCTCAATTCAAAGCCAAACCCTAATCCACTCTCTCTTCAACCCAAATTAGTTCAAAAACTTGATGAAAGGAGGCTTCTTGGTGACTTGATCATGCTAGGTTTCCATTTGTGAGGTAAAATCCTAAACTAGTTTGTTAACTTGTAGTTAATTGTGCTAAAAATTCAATTTTGAAGTATTAATTTAATTGTAAATTCTTGTTCATGAAAATCAAGAATGGGATTTGGTGTTGAACTAGGGTTTGAATCATGGTTGTTAGAGTTAAGTTAGGGCTTTGGTTACCTAATGGATTAGAGTGGTTAATTGTGTAATGATACGCTCGCTAAATCGATAAATTTCGACGTTTGCATCGAATCGGTTTGAAATTTGCTTACTAGATTTTTACAAAAATTTGAATGCGATCAAATTGTGTTATGTTAGCGATATAATTAGCTTCGTATAGGACTATTAGAGTGCGCGAATGCGGGGTTTCGTCTAGTCGGGTTTTAGTTTTGTCGATTTCCCCGAAATTACGATTCTAGTTAAAGATTAGCGATTTTCGTGCGTTTTCCCGCGCACCGAGTGCATATTATGTTTAATTCGGGAGCGTCGATAATTGTATGTTGTGACTTGCATCGTTTTAGGTTTTGTAATCTTATGCTTGATATTGTGCGAATATAGGATCGGTCGGGGAAACTTCGGACACGGCGCGTAAAGGCAAGGCGGTGGTCGGATCGGTTTAGCGGGGATTTCAGGTGAGTAGATGTATTCATCTATGGGGGAAATCATCTGGATGGCGCGATGCGCCCCCAAGTTAGGATTACCCTATTTCTTGCAAGACTTGTGTTGCTAGATAGCTTACCCCCTTTATTGCATTGCATACCCTTACAGCTAACCGTATACTAAATTGCATGGACATTCATATAGCATTCATATACACATATGCGATAACACTTCGTAGGACACGAACACCCTTACCATTGGCATCTGTTGCACGAGCACTATTCATGTGACACACATACGCCTTTGGTAATTGCCATGCCACGTGCACTATAGAACTTGTTTAACTTAATAACGCCATTTGCATTCATACATGATATATGGAATTGCATAGCATGCATATACCTCGCATTACCATCATATCTACATAGATTTCTAGCCAAAACTCACATCATATACATTGATATCATAGACATTTATCATATATAACGTGTGAACATTATGATTTTCTTGAGGATTTCAGTATTGCTGCGATTTCTGGATTTTTGGGGAAAATCGCATGAATTTAACAAAAGCTTATATTTATCATTTTTAAAACAAAGTTGCGGTTTTCTCGTGACGTATGTGTCGTCCACCATGAGTTTTCATGTTTTCTGTTGGATTTCGAGACCCGATTCGAGGAGTGGATGAACCGTCTCGGGTACATGGTGGGCCCGGTATGGTACCCCGGGGCAAGAAGATCGAGTTGTAGACGATGAGCCTGGCAGGGGAAGACTACCTACCGGTGATGTCTGGCGCGGTGGATATCCGGAGGATACCGACCGTTGTCGTGAGATTTATGACATGGGCCGATCCGGACTGACGGAGCCCGATATTTGAGACATTGATACAGTGAGATATTGAGACATATACGATTTCATATTTGGTGTCGATGCTTGATACGGGTTTTCAGATGATTTCTTGATGGTACTTAGCTATTATACAGATATTCATTTTCTAAAGTTAAGAACACAGTACCCTTAGCATTTAAAACACTTAAGGAGTTAGAAATGACATTGCATACATGTGCATGCATACTAGAGCTATTATATCACATATGGACATGCATGTTGTGGTGCATTACGTGCATTCATACGATTGCCTTATTAGATGTTATATTTACTCACGAGCTGGCAACTCACCCCCGTTGTGCCACAGTGTCTTGCAGGTCGGACTCATCAGTCTTGTAGCAGCGGCTATCTTATCATCAGCTCCTTTTGCTCAGACTCGCGACATCGCCCGTAGGTGGGTTGCGAGCACACTTTATTTCTTTTTGCTATATCGTTGTATCTAGTATTCTCCATCTACCACTTTATATTGTATATGCGACCTAGTGATGAGACTGAGAGATTGTATATATGTGGTTTCTTTTGGGTCGAGCTCACTTGAGCCGGCGTTGTGTTTTCTGATATTTTGCGCTTCTTTATACTCTTTTCTTGATATTACTATTATATTGCATGTGGTTGTGATCCGCCTTGGGCGAAGAGCTAGCTCCCGCTTGGGGATGCCATTTTTATGATTACAGGTTTATTATCTTGTTGTACCCATTTTGGGGGATAGAAAATACAGGGGAGACTCTGCCGAAATTTTCAGAAATTTATGATGTTTTTAAAAAGGGATTCTTTGCAACTTAATTGATTTGAAAAATCGTTTTCATTAAAGGTTTTCCTTCACTCTCTTTTGATTTTGGTTTAGATTTTTCTGGGCTTTGGCTGACTTAGGTTATGGTACGCATTTAGACGTCTCGTAATCTAAGTGCCAGTCACGTTCCGTACTTTCGGGTCGTGACAAAGTTGGTATCAGAGCGTAGGTTTTACCTTTCTGAGTGTAGGACGACCTTGGTAGATGGAGTAGGTGACTTAAGCAGAGTGGCGTAGCGTGGGTATGATCCACGGCATACTTACGGTACGGTACTCCGCCTAAGTGACCTTAGGACATAATTGCTTGTATTTCCTTTCTTGATGCATTCCTTGATTCAATTGCAATGTTCTTATCTGTCCCGTTTCTTATTCCAGCTTCGATGCCGCTGAAGACTACGAGAGCTCAGCGGGCTGCCGCTAGGGATGAGATTCGGGCGGGCCCGTCTGAGGCGAGGATCGAGCGGGGGGATACGCCTACCCCTCAGGGTCATACTGATCCGCCTTGTCCTGACCGTATTGCCAGATTAGAGGCCGGCATGAAAGAGTTGCGGCAGATGATGGGATCTTTAGTTGAGTCCAGTCGGGCATAGAGATCCGAGGACGTTCCTTCCACCGCACAGACCACGATCGTACCTGCTGCACAGATGGTTACTCCTGCTGCTACTACGGAGACTATCCCTTTTTCACTACAGGAGTTCATGAGATTGAGACCTCCAGCTTTTACCGGTACGGAAGCGACAGAGGACCCACAGGCATTTCTTGATAGGATGGCTCAGATTTGCCGTTCGTTGAGGTGTTCTGATGATAGATTGGTGGAGTTTGCGAGTTTTCGTCTGGAGGGTCTTGCCCAGACATGGTATGACTCAGTAGAGAGAGGCCGAGCTGCAGGTCTACCTTCTATGACCTGGGATGAGTTTACAGCTGCATTTCTTGCCCGTTTTCTTCCGGAGAGTGTCCGAGATGCTCGAGCCCGTAGTTTTGAGTCTTTGCGCAAGACTCCTGGGATGACGGTGTCGGAGTATGATATACAGTTTACCCAGTTGTCTCGATATGCTCCGTACCTAGTCGACACAGAAGAGAAAAGAATAAAGAGGTTTGTACGAGGGCTTGATACACAGCTATTCCTTGCCATCGGCACCCAGCACTTTGATACATACGCAGCCACGATGGATGCAACCTTACTTTTGGAGGAGCGTATTTCTGAGACTCCGGTCGTTTCTGGGCCGAAGAGGATCCGTACTGATACGCCAGCTCAGCGGCAGATGGGCAGACATCGTGATAGATTATTTCCGGGAGATGGTGGAGGCAGAGGATTGAGACGAGGTCAGTTATTTGGTTCATATCCACAGACCCAGCAGTCGTCTCCAGGATGTTTTCGGTGCGGGAGTCAGTACCACCGTGTCAGAGACTGTACCATGGGATGCCAGGGTGTGGCGACAGTCCTGCATATGACCTTACCACCCTCACCACCTTCTTAGAGAGCTTTACTTCCTACTCCTGATGATGCCCCACGCCAGTCAGATGTTTCTAGAGGCCGTGGGCGTGACGGTCCGGTTCAGAGAGGACGAGGCGACAGAGGCAGAGGCCGAGGTAGAGGCAGAGGACAGCCAGCTATTAGTGGTGGACAGGCCCGAGTGTTCGCGTTGACTCCTCAGGATGCACAGGCATCCAATGCCGTCGTGACAGGTACTCTGCCAGTATGTTCTTTTGATGCACGGGTATTATTTGATCCAGGCTCCACACATTCCTATGTATCCACTTATTTTGCACCGAGGTTGGGCCGAGAGTCTTCTCCGTTAGATCAGCCGCTCGTCGTTATTACCCCGGTAGGCGAGTCTTTTATTGCCCGTTTTGTGTACCGATCGTGTTCCGTTCGTATCGGGGAGAGAGATTCTTCAGTTGATTTGATTCTCCTCGATATGCTAGACTTTGACGTTCTTCTTGGTATGGACTGGCTAGCCACCTGTTATGCATCCGTGGACTGCCGTGAAAAAGCAGTCAGATTCAGTTTTCCTGGTGAGCCGGTTCTTGTTATTCAGGGAGATCGTAGCGCTACCCTTCCCAGCTTGATTTCTTCTCTTCGCGCTGGTCAGCTCTTAAGGAAAGGGTGTCAGGGATTCTTAGCCTATGTTTGTGATGCTAGCTCCACAGAGGTTCCGTTGGACCAGGTCCCTGTTGTGAGAGAGTTTCCTGATGTATTTCCTGACGAGCTGCCTGGTCTGCCACCAGAGCGCGAGATTGAGTTCTGTATTCACTTGATCCCCGGCACGGGGCCTATCTCTATACCGCCTTATCGGATGGCCCCGGCGGAGCTGAGAGAGCTAAAGGATCAGTTACAGGACTTGCTGGACAAAGGGCTTATCCGACCGAGTGTGTCACCTTGGGGTGCTCCCGTCTTGTTTGTTAAGAAGAAGGACAGAAGTATGCGTTTATGCATTGATTATCGTCAGCTGAACCGGGTTACTGCGCGGAACAGGTATCCCCTACCCCGCATTGATGACTTATTCGATCAGCTCCAGGGTGCAGGGTTCTTCTCGAAGGTTGATTTACGGTCAGGTTATCACCAGTTGCGGGTTCGGAAGGAGGATATTCCGAAGACCGCCTTCCGTACTCGATATGGTCATTATGAGTTCTTGGTGATGTCGTTCGGGCTCACTAATGCCCCGGCAGCATTTATGGATTTGATGAACCGTGTATTCAGGCCGTATCTCGATCAGTTCATCATTGTGTTCATTGACGACATCTTGGTTTACTCTCGGAGCCGGGAGGAGCATGAGCAGCACTTACGTATCACATTGCAGACTTTGAGGGAGCATCAGCTGTTCACCAAATTCTCCAAGTGCGCATTCTGGCTAGACAGTGTCGACTTCTTGGGTCATGTGGTGACGAGAGATGGTATTTGTGTGGACCCGAAGAAGATCGAGGCAGTTCAGCGTTGGCCTAGACCAGTATCAGTTACAGAGGTTCGCAGTTTTCTAGGTCTGGCCGGCTACTATCGAAGTTTCGTCCAGGATTTCTCCCGCATTGCTGCACCTTTGACCGGGTTGACCCGGAAGGGGGTTCCTTTTGATTGGACCCAGGCATGTGAGGATAGTTTCCAGCAGTTGAAGACTCGTCTGACTACTGCACCAGTGTTAGCATTGCCTTCAGGATCAGGCGGGTTCGTGGTATATTGTGATGCTTCTCGAGTGGGGTTGGGATGTGTATTGATGCAGCACGACAGAGTTATCGCGTATGCTTCTCGGCAGCTGAGGAAACATGAACAGAACTACCCCACCCATGATTTAGAGATGGCTGCAGTGGTATTTGCACTTAAGATCTGGAGACATTACCTATACGGTGAGTCGTGCCAGATATTCACTGACCACAAGAGTTTGAAGTATATTTTCCAGCAGCGAGATCTGAACCTGAGACAGCGCCGATGGATGGAGTTGGTGAAGGATTATGACTGCGAGATTTTATACCATCCGGGTAAGGCGAATGTGGTGGCAGATGCTCTGAGTAGAAGGCCCGGAGGTGGCTTATCTTGTTTGAGCGCAGTACAGATGCAGTCGACGGCGGATTGGCAGGTTTTATGTGACAGCAGAGTGCAGTTCGAGTTTACTCCTACAGGGGGACAGCTAGCCCATTTCAGAGCACGTCCACAGTTACTTGACCGTATCCATGAGGCACAGTCCGGCGATGCCCGTACATTAGAGATTATTGAGCAGATTCGGCAGGGCAGAGTTTCCGAGTTCGTGATTGATGATCAGGGAATACTTCGATTTGGGACTCGACTGTGCGTGCCAGATTTAGAGGGACTGAGGCGCGATATTCTCGAGGAGGCACATAGATCAGTATACAGTGTTCACCCAGGTTCCACCAAGATGTACCATGATTTGAGAGAGGTTTACTGGTAGGACGGGATGAAGAAGGATATTACATACTTTGTGTCGAGATGCCTGACTTGTCAGCAAGTCAAGGCCGAGCACCAGAGGCCAGCCGGCGAGTTACAGCCTTTGCCCATCCCTGAGTGGAAGTGGGAGCAGGTCTCCATGGACTTCATTATGGGTCTACCCAGGACCAGTCGAGGGTATGACTCTATTTGGGTGATTGTGGATCGACTGACGAAAGCGGCTCACTTCCTGCCAGTGAAGACCACTTTATTTTCTCAGTACACCCAGGTTTATATTGATGAGATAGTGTGACTGCATAGCGTTCCGACTTGCATCGTGTCCGACCGTGGCACCCAGTTTACCAGCCGATTGTGGCAAAAACTCCAGGAAGCTTTGGGCACCCGATTGAGTTTTAGCACAGCCTTTCATCCGCAGACTGACGGTCAGTCGGAGCGTACTATTCAGACTCTTGAGGACATGCTCAGAGCTTGTGTTTTAGATTTCGGTGGTAGCTGGGATCGTCATTTGCCTTTGATCGAGTTTTCCTAAAATAATAGCTCCCAGGAGACGATTCAGATGGCACCTTTCGAGGCTTTATATGGGAGGAGATGTCGATCGCCTGTATGTTGGACAGAGCTTAGGGAGAGCAGTATTTTGGGGCCTCAGATTGTACAGGAGACGACCGAGAAGATACAGCTGATTCGGGACAGGATGAGAGTGGCACAGAGCAGGCAGAAATCATATGCTGACAGGCGCCGTCGCCGATTCGAGTTCGCTGTTGGCGATCATGTTTTCCTGAAGGTCTCTCCGATGAAAGGTGTGATGAGATTTGGGCGGAAAGGGAAACTGAGTCCTAGATATGTTGGTCCTTTCGAGATTCTAGAGCGTGTTGGTCCAGTCGCTTATCGGTTAGCTCTTCCGCCTAGCTTCCCCGATGTTCACCCCGTATTCCATGTCTCGATGCTCCGCAAGTATCTTCATGATCCTTCCCAGGCGATTCAGCACCAGACGATCCAGTTAGAGCATGATCTTTCATTCACTGAGCAGCCGGTGGTCATTTTGGATCGGCAGGTGAAGAAATTGAGGTCGAAGGTTATACCGTCCGTCAAGGTCCTTTGGCGTGGCCCGAACAGCGAGGAGGTCACCTGGCAGACCGAGGTCGAGATGAGGAAGAGATATCCCCATCATTTTGAAGGTACGCGTAGTTAAATTCTAAATTCGGGGACCGAATTTCTTTAAGGGGGGAAGATTGTAACCCTTCGAAAATCGTTTAGGCAGTTTTTCGGTAATCGGTTAATTTTTCGGCTTTTTCCGTAAAATGTCAAAATATGTATTTTTCATTGTAGATCTAATTATACAAAATTTAGATAAGATATTACTATAATTTTGTCACTAAAATGTCACTTATAATTTTCTAGTTAAATAATTTTTTTTCGTAATTAATTATTTTTTTTTATTATTTTAAGCCTTTTTAAATACATTAAATTAGGGATAAATACAAATTTAATTAGGTAAATTTCATAATTAGGAATCTTTATAAGCTAAAATATGGTGTTAATAAAATTATATCATGACTTGCACAATTTTGGTTTTAGGGTGGGAAATTTAATGGAAAAATGATGTAAAATAAGGTTTTTTTTGTAAAATGTTGATATGAAAGCATTAAATGAGATCATGGGGTGTTTTTGGACCTAGAAACTTCTCCAAATTTCCCCACCTCCTCCCCTCTACCTGCTGGCCGAGCCCACTGCAGAAAATCCCCTCTCTTCTCACTTCATTTTTGCTTCATTTTTCATGTCAAAATTCAATATAAATTCACAAATTTCCATCTCAATTCAAAGCCAAACCCTAATCCACTCTCTCTTCAACCCAAATTAGTTCAAAAACTTGATGAAAGGAGGCTTCTTGGTGACTTGATCATGCTAGGTTTCCATTTGTGAGGTAAAATCCTAAACAAGTTTGTTAACTTGTAGTTAATTGTGCTAAAAATTCAATTTTGAAGTATTAATTTAATTGTAAATTCTTGTTCATGAAAATCAAGAATGGGATTTGGTGTTGAACTAGGGTTTGAATCATGGTTGTTAGAGTTAAGTTAGGGCTTTGGTTACCTAATGGATTAGAGTGGTTAATTGTGTAATGATACGCTCGCTAAATCGATAAATTTCGACGTTTGCATCGAATCGGTTTGAAATTTGCTTACTAGATTTTTACATAAATTTGAATGCGATCAAATTGTGTTATGTTAGCGATATAATTAGCTTCGTATAGGGCTATTAAAGTGCGCGAACGCGGGGTTTCGTCTAGTCGGGTTTTAGTTTTGTCGATTTCCCCGAAATGACGATTCTAGTTACAGATTAGCGATTTTCGTGCGTTTTCCCGTGCACCGAGTGCATATTATGTTTAATTCGGGAGCGTCGATAATTGTATGTTGTGACTTGCATCGTTTTAGGTTTTGTAATCTTATGCTTGATATTGTGCGAATATAGGATCGGTCGGGGAAACTTCGGACACGGCGCGTAAAGGAAAGGCGGTGGTCGGATCGGTTTAGCGGGGATTTCAGGTGAGTAGATGTATTCATCTATGGGGGAAATCGTCTGGATGGCGCGATGCGCCCCCCTAGTTAGGATTACCCTATTTCTTGCAAGACTTGTGTTGCTAGATAGCTTACCCCCTTTATTGCATTGCATACCCTTACAGCTAACCGTATACTAAATTGCATAGACATTCATATAACATTCATATACACATATGCGATAACACTTCGTAGGACACGAACACCCTTACCATTGGCATCTGTTGCACGCGCACTATTCATGTGACACACACACGCCTTTGGTAATTGCCATGCCACGTGCACTATAGAACCTGTTTAACTTAATAACGCTATTCGCATTCATACATGATATATGGAATTGCATAGCATGCATATACCTCGCATTACCATCATATCTACATAGATTTCTAGCCAAAACTCACATCATATACATTGATATCATAGACATTTATCATATATAACGTGTGAACATTATGATTTTCTTGAGGATTTCAGTATTGCTGCGATTTCTGGATTTTTGGGGAAAACCGCATGAATTTAACAAAAGCTTATATTTATCATTTTTAAAACAAAGTTGCGGTTTTCTCGTGACGTATGTGTCGTCCACCATGAGTTTTCATGTTTTCTGTTGGATTTCGAGACCCGATTCGAGGAGTGGATGAACCGTCTCGGGTACATGGTGGGCCCGGTATGGTACCCCGGGGCAAGAAGATCGAGTTGTAGACGATGAGCCTGGCAGGGGAAGACTACCTACCGGTGATGTCTGGCGCGGCGGATATCCGGAGGATACCGACCGTTGTCGTGAGATTTATGACATGGGCCGATCCGGACTGACGGAGCCCGATATTTGAGACATTGATACAGTGAGATATTGAGACATATACGATTTCATATTTGGTGTCGATGCTTGACACGGGTTTTCAGATGATTTCTTGATGGTACTTAGCTATTATACAGATATTCATTTTCTAAAGTTAAGAACGCAGTACCCTTAGCATTTAAAACACTTAAGGAGTTAGAAATGACATTGCATACATGTGCATGCATACTAGAGCTATTATATCACATATGGACATGCATGTTGTGGTGCATTGCGTGCATTCTTACGATTGCCTTATTAGATGTTATATTTACTCACGAGCTGGCAACTCACCCCCGTTCTGCCATAGTGTCTTGCAGGTCGGACTCATCAGTCTTGTAGCAGCGGCTATCTTATCATCAGCTCCTTTTGCTTAGACTCGCGACATCGCCCGTAGGTGGGTTGCGAGCACACTTTATTTCTTTTTGCTATATCATTGTATCTAGTATTCTCCATCTACCACTTTATATTGTATATGCGACCTAGTGATGAGACTGAGAGATTGTATATATGTGGTTTCTTTTGGGTCGAGCTCACTTGAGCTGGCATTGTGTTTTCTTATATTTTGCGCTTCTTTATACTCTTTTCTTGATATTACTATTATATTGCATGTGGTTGTGATCCGCCTTGGGCGAAGAGCTAGCTCCCGCTTGGGGATGCCATTTTTATGATTACAGGTTTATTATCTTGTTGTACCCATTTTGGGGGATAAAAAATACAGGGGAGACTCTGCCGAAATTTTCAGAAATTTATGATGTTTTTAAAAAGGGATTCTTTGCAACTTAATTGATTTGAAAAATCGTTTTCATTAAAGGTTTTCCTTCACTCTCTTTTGATTTTGGTTTAGATTTTTCTGGGCTTTGGCTGACTTAGGTTACGGTACGCCTTTAGACGTCTCGTAATCTAAGTGCCAGTCACGTTCCGTACTTTCGGGTCGTGACATCGACCCAGAACCGAGTCAACTCGGCCGCGGTTGCGCGGCAATAGCTTGCTATTGCCGCGGAACCGCGGCTCTTTGGTCGATTCACTGGACCGGGTTTGGTGGCTTTCTTCACAAAACCCTGAGATGATTTTTGGCGTATGAATTTTTATTTTTAGAGCAGAAAAAATTTTAACAGAAACTTGGGTTTTTGTAAACTCGGTTTTGCGATTTTTTCCGATCGAACTTCCATATACTTTTACTACCTAGCTAGTTTATGTTCAGTTAGGCTCTGATACCACTGTAAGTCCACGTTGCCTACCGCGGTGCTTGCGGGGAAGCGGAAAAGGGAATAAAAATCAAATTTTTATCACTTTAGGCAACATGGACTAGACAAAGAAGGATCTTTGCTAAACAAAAACAAGCTAAACCTAACTAGAAACTAGCTAAGGGTAGAATGGTTATACCTAGGGCTTTATGTCCTTCTCTCCTTGCTCCTTGGAGTAGTAGAAAGAGGTCACCTTTGTCGTCTTCTCACGTCGAAGAAAGATCCACCCGAAAGCCTCAACCTTTGGCTTCAACTCCAAGCTAGAAGTAACTAGGGTGCAAGAAGTGCTAATTCTAGAACCCTAGATGAGAGTAGAGATTATCAAGAAGAGGTTTTTCTCAAGCTCAAGTGTTTCTCAACACATGAGAGGGGAGAGCTTGAGGGAGAGGAAGAACAAGAGAGAGAAAGCAAATGATCGAATGAGAGAAAAATAAACCATTCTCACATATATGTGTGAATTATTATAAATTGATAATTAGCTAGATAATTGTCATGGTTAATCAAGACATGACCATTATCATTTCATTTTTAATGCAAATTGCAAGGATCAAAGAGCATTTTCCAAATGAAATGATGATGGTCAAAGTGTCAACCTAGGTCAACAAGTCAAGAAGGTCAAATGGTCAACAACCATAACCATGCACAATTATATTAAACTAATATCAATTAACCATAATACACACATAAGCATTAGGGTTAATAAAATGACAATGGTCATTAACCCTAATCAAAGTCCTCTCCCTCTGTCTCAAGCAATTGTGCATACGCACCCGTATTCGTGATCCGAGGAACACGAATACAACGAGATAAAACTAATCCCAAATCATATACTAGGATCCGGCTTAAACCAAAGCCCGCTAGTATAAGCTGTCCGGACAGCAAACGTGCACGAGTGCGCGGATGTGAACGAACCCTATCGCAAAACCATACGACCTCTACTCATTTTGCCTAAAGGCGAATAGCTCTCTGTGTAGGACTCTAAAGACTCGACACTACGCTGGCAGTGGGTTTAACCACAGACCGCAAGCGGCACTAGCTGTACGTAACGGTCCCCAGGTAGATGTCGATAAGAAGACTGACGAGGTGAACCCCATCTGAACTCCTACTAAGCCTGTATGTGACAGTCTCCGTACAGTCCGGTCTGTTCGTCTGATACATCGCATGGCGGGCCTGGGGGGGCGGTGAACGTCAGTCCCCTAATAGCGGTACAAGTCGTGTCGGAGTGTAGCCCAGAACACCCTGAGATAACACTGGAAACCTACCAGTATATCTCGCTTGCCCTGGCCAGGGACTACTCGTGTAATGGCTCTCCTGGATACAGCGCGATGTCAATCCCCAATACCGGGAGAGACGAATCCTGTCTAACCGTCACTGCCTCCAAGTGCTTCGGGACTGCACCCAAAAACTACCTGTTTGCATGACTCCTTTGAGCCGTGGTAGGGTAGTAATCAAAGTGCAGTGGGAACACACTCGAGGCGAAGTGACAGTGTCAAGTCAGCGGACTAAGCTGTACTCATGTCACCTGGGAACTGATAACTGACGATAGGTATAATACCAACCAACAGTCCCCGACGAGTCCTGTTCAGTGTACTCGTAACTTAACGAGCACCCGCATACTATCTCAAGTACGACGTACTGACGGCTGTGGGACAGACCGTCTCCCACGCTGGAATGAGAAGTGCATACGCTAGTCTACTCCGGAGTATCGATGCCTTGTCTCGATAGTCCAACGACTAGGGACCTGTATAAGGATGTGCTTATGGATTACCCAGCCCCCACGAGTGTGAGCGCCATCACAACGCTGGTAATCAAGCAAAGATCCTAAGGGCTCTACTAATATGTATATCAGCGATATGCTAAAAGAAACACATGCACATATTAAAGCAGAGACAAACCAAGTAGCATACTACCATTTCGAGCAAGATTGTATATACAACTGTGAATATCCCAAGCTTCCATCAAGTAATATACAAACTAGTATGATACAGTAATGGCCTCTAGGGCATATACACTAACAACAATCACCACAACAAGTATACGACGCCGAAGCGAAGAAATAACAAAGGAAAGACTGCAATAAGAAGTAAACTTTCCAACATAACCGGCTCCCACGAGCACGGCACCCAAAGTCACTAAAATAATACAACACTGAATCCCCATAAGTCGTCTCTAAGTCATATACAAACAGTGGTAGATGGAGAATACTAGATCCAACAAAAGATATACAATGTACAAACAGATAACCGCAAACCCACCTAAAAGCAAAGGCCTCACTGCCAAACGTAGCGGTATCCGCAAAAGTATAGATGATAAGACGCCCTGCCGCGACTACTCTGAGGGTACATCCTGCAAAATACTGTGGCACAACGGGGGTGAGTTACCAACTCGTGAATAGTAAATAAAATCATACTGAAATCGCAAGTATGCACTAACAGCAATGATCAATAGCATGTAAGCTGGTAGCATGAGTATGAAAATATGAATATGCAACTATCATGTTCAAGGTACACCAACAGGGTACTATATCTACATGAATCAATGCATATCAACAGAATACTGAGTGCGGGATAGTAAATAATCTCATGCACAAATCATAAGCATGGAAAAACACGGTGTAACTCAACAACACCCCAAATCCAAAAATACTCAGATCGGCCCTCAAATCCTGTACGTCTCATGGAACCTGAGTGTCAAACATCGACACTCTAAAACCTCATGAAAACCAGTGCCTAACATCGACACGTAAATACTCGAATCCATACGTTCCTCGAAACCCAAGTATCCCACTTCGACACTTGTGTTCCACATATCGGTCTTTCTGATATCCATACGTTCCTCGAAACCTAAGTATCCCATCTCGACACTTGTGTTCCACGTATCGGTCTGTCAAAATCCATATATCTCTCGGAATATAAGTGCCTAACATCGACACTTGAATTCCCCATATCGCATGAAAACATATCTCAAATGCGTAAATCCATGTAAAATAGCATATGCAACATAAAACATCAATATGAGCATATCTCGGGAAAAGTCCACTATTTAATGCATCAAGTCATTAAATATATCGCGCGGTTCCCAAAAATCCAAATCCAAAATACATATATATACAGCGTCCTATTCCACCGATATATATGCTATAAAAACCGATCATGTAACAATAGCAAAGTATATATGCGAACATGTCGGTATAGTATAGCATATATATAGGCATGTAGGTATACAGGTATGCTATATGTCATATGCGCTATCGCACAAGTATAACTGTTTCAATGTCGCTAACTAATAGCACGGTATATCAATGAGCATTTGTGTTGTGCGTATCATGGCAATTACCGACAGTGTGTGTAGCATATCATTGGTGCTCGTGCAACATGGACTGTCAATAATAGTGCAGTGTACAAAGGATACAGTATCAGGCATAAGAAGTAACTATATGCAATGTGAATCATGCAATATCTCTGTATAAGCACATAAACATACGGCTAATATCATATCATATCTAGCCCCGACGCTTAGCGCCATACGGGTGATTTCCCCGTAGATGTTAAATCTACTCACCAAAGGTCTCCAGCTATGAAAATCCGACCACCTGCTTCCCCTTGTTCACAGCGTCTAAAGTCCCCGCTTGCGACGCTATATTTCCACAAACACAAGAAATAGTGCAAACATCTCAGAAATCAACCAATATAACGTAAAACTACGTCTTAAATAATGCACCAACACCAAACTAACTCACGAGTGTGCGTCTAGTGGCTAACGCGCGTTGCGACATTACTAAACCAAACTGAGTACAGCAGCTGCATCAGATCACGATTCGTGTCGGATCACGTAACACGTGGACTCAAAACACTAGATTTGTCACGACCCGAAATTGGCACGTGACGGCCCTAATACTACGCAACGTCTACAGGCGTAACGCAGTATAAGAAAGCCAAAACCCAGAAATCTAAACCAGTAAAAGACAAGAAAAGATAAGAAACATTGTTTAAAAGTCTTTGAAATGACAACCCAAATTCTTTAAAAGTCCAACTTTATTTCCGTTAAAATTTTGGCAGCACCTCCTTTGTAAAAGCTAGCCCCAAAAATGGGTACAACATAAATATAAAGTAAAGCATCCCCAACGGGAGCAAATCCACGCCCAAAGGCGGAAAACAATCACCACAACAAATATACGACGCCGTAGCGAAGAAATAGAAGACGATAGAAAGGAAACTGTAAAAAAGATAACAAGTCACAACATAATATACAACATCGTCCTCACCAAGTCTCTTAATCAATATGAAAATAGTAGATGGAGAGTACAGGGATACAACGAATATACAATACAACAAATAACCACAAAACCCAGCTAAGCAAACTGCACACTGTGAGCTGATGCGGTATCCGTAGCAAAAGATGATAAGATGTGTGATAATAGCCTGCCTCTGACTATCCTGAGGAACACCTGCAAACACTGTGGCACAACGGGGGTGAGTTGCCAACTCGTGAATAGTAAATAACATATGCAGGTAATCGCGCGTATGCATGTACAACGTGAATCTAACATGTGCAATTAATAGCAATAAAAAGTCATATGAATGCAATAATCATGAAAGGTACACTAGCAGGTACAACTAATACATGAAGCAATGCATATAAATAAAGGTATATAAATGCAACAGTCATGAAAGGTACTCTAACAAGTACTACCAATACATGAAGCAGTGCATAAACAATAAATGTGGAGTATGGAATGAAATATGTCATTTCCACGGAATCCTGATATCGTGGTAGGATCAAAATCCATCAAGACAAATCCAAATCCCAAATCCTCAAATCAGCCCCCAAATTGGCTCTCATATCATATAAGTCTCACAAGTCCTGAATGTACAATATCGAATAAATCTCATATATCCAGAATGTACAAATCAGCATCCTCATATATATCCTGTAATCAATATCAAATGAATCACCTATATCCCAAATCCAATGTCAAGTAAAAATTCTAACACCCTAAATATATTTGCATGAATTAATATGATGATGTATATAAAATAGTGTCAATACACATATATTAGCGTCCCATTCCACTAATATTGGTGTAAGGGCATATATAACAGCGTCCTAACCCACTGTTATATATACAAAGAAGTAAAAAATTCAATACACATATATTAGCGTCCCATTCCACTAATATTGGTGTAAGGGCATATATAACAGCGGCCTAATCCCCTGTTATATATACAAAGGAGTAAAAAGAAATATCATGAAACTAATGTGTCAAGCATCGACACAGAAATGCTGATCTATCAGGTGCTGCCACCAAGACTGGCACCCTGATAGGTACGTATCATACGCTATACCGAAAGCTCGAGTGCCTAGCTCTGACCCTCGCCTTTCGACGTATCTATACGTACATGACTCCCGTCGGTATCCATATGATAACCGCCGAGTCATTGGTAATGTCACCGGATGGTATGGTTCCCCCACTAACTCATCGTTTACTCCACGACTCTTGCCCCGGGGTACCTCCGGGCCCCACCATGTACCCGCAGACGGTGCCTCCCGCTCCTCGAATCGGGTATAAAATCAGAACCGATAAATCTCATGGTGGATGCGCAAATATCATATCAAGGAAACCGAGCCTTTCATATAATGAATAATTTTATGAACTTCTGCGGTTCCCAAATCCAGAAAATATCATGAAAAATCCATATAACAATGCGAAAATCCATGAATATAATATGTGCGCCATATCTGAAATGTAAGCATATAAAGGAAATACCGCTAATTAACTGCATCAAGTTAATACAAATATCATGCGGTTCCTATTTATCCACTTCTAAATAACATCAAGTGAAGGTAAACATTTAGCTAAAACCAGATGTATGTGAAATCAATAAGGTATAGCAAGATAATGTGTCTACCTATAAGCAATGATAAAGTATACCCCCTGGGTATAAGAACAGTATGTGTAAGGTATACCTGTAGCTATGACAGGGAGTGTGTATGTACCTATCACTAAAGGTATAATACTCTATAGGAATACAGGTATGCTAAATGCCATATATGATAAGCAGTATGAATCAATGTCACAATGTCCCTAACCAAGCAATATAACATCTATAAGTGGTTTGTGTGTGACATGGCAATTATTGACGGTGTGTGTAGCATACAATTAGTGCTCGTGCAAAATGAATCGTCAATAATATGTGCAGTGTCCTGCTACTACTAGTCCAGGGACAACTACATCTAAGTAATAGGGTAAAGACGCAATTCAAACAATAACGTAGAATATGCGACAAGTATTAAAATCTTTAGCCCTAACGCATAACGCCATGCGGGCGATTTCCCTGTAGATGTTAAATCTACTCACCAACGCTCCTGGCTAAGTGAAGCCTACCACCTGTTTTCCCTTGTCGTAGCGTCCGAAGTCCCCGCTTGCGAACCTAAAATTTCACAAACACATCACATAAGCAAATATCCTACATCGACGAAAAGACATCAAAACGCAAGAATAACGCCCTGAAAATTGTACTGCGCACTTAGCGTATCTATCGCGCACGACACCGGCCAAAAGCCCTAATTGGGGTCGCTAAACTACAAAACACTAAGTCTAGACCCCGATCGTCCCGATCGCGCAACACAACACAAACAATTACGAGAAATAAAATAGATATAACCTTGCAACGACCAATCAAACCCACATCGGAAAACCCCCCAAAACCTAGTAAGCAACTTATCGCAATATTTCGCACTAGTTTCAAGATAACGCATATCGAGCGATTACAAACACCTTAAAATAGCTTAACTAAGCTATATAAACCATTTCTATATTTTTAACACTTGCGAAATAAATTTTAGCAAAAACCTAGTTAGCAAAATTGCATAATTAAACAAAGTGTTCATTAGCAAAAATTAACATTTTCTACTAGGTTAATCTTCTCCAAAATACAAATTAACACTTCAAATAAACATTAAACACTTAAACAAAATTTAACCCTAACATGAATTTCTTAAACCAATATAAATGAATTAATCATGATTTAAAAACTAAACTAAACTCATAATTAGCTAACTAAATTAGCTAGATTAAGATTAAAGCAAATATAAAAGGATTAAGGTAAGAATTATACCTCCCCAAGAACACAAAATGAAACTTAATCCAACATCTTAGCATCAAAAACCAAGCTTTATAGAAGATCCATGAAGGATTAGTGAAGGAAAAATGGTTTAATTTTTATATAGGAATTTTTGGATTTATTTTTTTGGAAATTTTGAAGCATTTTTGAGTGAAAGAGAAGAAAAATGTGCTTTGAAATGAAATGGCCAGAAATTTTAGGGAGAGGGGCCAAGGAGGTGAGGGGTATTTTTGTGAATTTTTTTGTGAAGAAAATGCTATGAAAAAGTGTAATAAATGCTAATAAATGCTATATGCCACCATTACACCTTTTCTTTTCTTTTTAAAAAATAAAACCTTTTGCACTCTAAAAATATCTAGATATTTAGAAAGAAGTTTCCAAAATATTCTAGTGACAAAAAAATTAAATTTATTCACAAGAGAAATTTTTTCCGATTTACGTGCACAAAATACCGCTTAAAATAATATTTTATTTGGGAAAAATTCTATCTGAACCAAAACCTCCCAAAAACCCCTAAAGTTCGCGCACAAGCTTTATTTTAGCTATAAAAAGTGCGGTAAGGTTATACGGACGTTTGATCGAAATCGGGTTAAAACGGAAAAACCGACAATTTTGCCCTAAAACGGGAAAATTCGCAAAACGATTTCTGAAAAGTTACAAGATTATAGGTAAACGATCCCAGATTTTGCATACTGCAATTAATAAAAAAGTAAACAGTACCAAACACCCCTAACCAACAGCAGACAACTACCCACAGAAGCCTACCCCCAGCACCATCCTACAAAGCCGGCGTCGCCGGAGTTCATCAAAGGGGTCGCCGGCCCCGGCCGATGGGGTGGTCCTCGTGTCTCAGGTGGTGCTCCAGTGTCACTATTACATCACTATAACTTTGTTTGGTCACTTACTAAATTTTCCAGAACACAGCAGCTCACAGAGGTTCAATAAAGACACTAAAAACCCGATATTGCACTAATCGATATACAAAGGGTTCTATGCTACAACCAACGAGCTAAATAACATAAAAACTCCTAATTATCAGTATAGGGATTATACCTAACAACTTTGCTCACAAGTTCCGAGCTTTCCTAGCTCCAAGTGATCCAAGAGCAAAAACCAAGACTTTTAGAATTTTGTGATATATTTGGGAATTTTTGAGGATTTATTGTGCTAGAATTGAAGAAAAAGGAGAAGGATTTGATCAAGAACAGAAAAGGGAGGATAGAGCTCGGCCAAGAGAGGAAGGGGAGGGTTTTGTGTGGAAATTTCCTAGCAATTCAAGTGATAAATGCACATAAATGCATTCATACACACATGCATGCACATGCCACCTCATTTTCTTTTCCTTTGCATTTCTTTAAACTTAAATCCATTTGCACAACAAATATCTAGATATGTGAGAAGGTTTTGGTTTAACTCAAACTTAATTGATGAAAAGTTCACTTAACAGAAATTTCCCAAAATGCGAATACCGCATTAAAATAATATTATAATTGGGAAAAATTCTATCTGATCCAAAACGTCCTATATACCCCCAAAGCTTGCGCATTAGCTTTATTTTAGCCTAACTATGTGCTGGCAAGTTTATATGGTCGTTTGAACACAGTCGGGTCAAAACGGAAAATACCGACAATTTAACCCTATAACGGAAAAATTCGCATAACGATTTCTAAAAAGTTACATACGGAGTGTTCTGGAGAAATCCAAAGTGGATGTGGGAGTGGCAGGGGTATACACGGTTTTGTCGTGAATGATAGCAGTCGCAATTTTCTTTGCCGTTATTCTAATCCCTTTATTTGTCTTTACTTATTACCTTCTGTACACCACCTTTAGGCTGATTGGTTTTCTTCCTTCTCCACCTTTCGGTACCTGCCTATGGTTTGGAAGAAGACTATCCAATAAGCTCAAGAGGTGAACCCTCTCCTAATCCTAGGAGCCCTCACAACCTGAGAGAACGTAAAGGAAAAAGACAACCGAATAATCTTATTCAATCTCTCCAGAACCAGAATCCATCCTCGAATCTGGAATAAGTTCCTTCGAGTTCGTATGTAACTATACGATGGATTTATCCAATGGAAGTGGATGTTCGTAGTGATACGAGGCGTTCTGGAGAAATGCAAAGGTGACATAGAAGTGGCAAGGATATATGCGACACTGTGACATTCCAAAATCCAAAGTGTTTTAAGAAGGTTCGGTTAACTTAGTTCATGAGTTTTTGTTTAGGGTCGGGTCATAGTCACTGCCAGAGAGAGAGAGAGAGAGAGAGAGAGAAAAGAAACACTCAGCGTGCACTCTAACCTAGATCAGAATGGTTAATCACTTTATCTAATCAGGATGGCTCCCACTGTTTGCTCGAATTCTACTCCAAACCCAAAAGGAGAATTAGTCGGAATTACCCGAGGAGTACTCATACTCATCAGTGGGAATCGGGATCCAACTATCATCGCATGATAACCTGATGGAAGCCACTCAAGTCACCACACTCCAGAAGGTATGCGCATGCCTGGCAAGTTTCCTGTATGTTTGAAACTCCGGATGTGTGTTTTTACCCCTGGGACCTAAGTGACATTGACGGAGTCAACAAATCAAAGAGTCCTAGTCAAGTTCAACCCGTCATTATCTTGATTGCATTAAACCCACCCGCACGAGCCCTTGACGGAGTCAACAAGGCCGCACGACTGTCCTAACCAATTGCATATCCATGCTACAAACAAGCACCACTCAGCTACCACACAATACGCCTTGACGGAGTCAACAAACGCAGCATGAATACAAAGTACTACTCGTAGGAAATGACGGAGGGCTATAGCTGGTTTTTGGCGAAAAACCTTTAATGTAATGAACTTGATATCGTTGAAGGAACCGAGTGGTTTTACAAATATATAGTGGCGAAAACTTTTGCTAAAGAGGTCACTCCCGGTGAAGGGATCTCGGCTCTTTCCTCATAGAATGAGGTGCGGAAATTCCAAATTGAATACCACGATGCAAAGCAAAAGGAATCGACTATAGTGAAGTTATTAAGGTGACGCAAACTTCTGCCCAAGGGGTCACTCTCGGTGAAGGGATCTTGGCCCTTGCCTCGTCGAATGAGGTGCTGGATATTCATAACCGAATACCACTGTGCAAAGCAAAAGAGAACGTCTGTAATGTCAGTTTTAAAAAACTTGGTTCCAACAATATCAAATAGGTTTGTTTTATCCTTGCATTGATAAGAATCTACGCAGTCCCATCAATTAATCACACCAGAAAAGAACGAAATAAAATGTACGTATATGCCATCCACATTTGCCACTGGGTCCTGTCATCACCCATTAGGTTACTTAACTAACGACAGAGCGGGGACTGGGCTAGCGCGGGTGAAAAACATATACAACATCTAGTAGTATATATAAATATATATATAACATTAGACCCAGGCATGATATAAGCAATATCACAGAAACATCATAGAAGTAACACAAAATGGTGGATAATCCTGGAGCCCCGGGTTTCACTTGAGCCGCAAATGAGACCCGACGTTCCCTGTCATGTGGATAGCCTATGCAATGAAAACCTGGACCCCTACGAGCGTGGCAAGTTACCCGCCAAAACTAAAAGCGAGGCAACCCCCTTCAACAACATGAATGGTGTTAGTTATATGTATGCCCTAGAGGCCATTACTGTACATTGGATGTACATTGTAGTGGATGCTGGGATATATATAGGGAGGACTTTCTTGCTCGACATGATAGTATGCTATCTGGTTGCTCTTTACCTTAATGTGTACACTGATTGTCTCTCTGTTACATGTTGGTAAAGCCCTTAGGATGTGTACTTGACTACCTGGACTATGATGCGGATCATACTAGTGGGGACAGGGTAGTCCATAAGTACATTCTTCAAAGTCCCTAGTCGTGGGTGTATCGAGACGGGGCATCGATATACCAGAGTAGACTAGCGTATACCTTCTCGACCCATACAGATGGGCGATGGATGATCCCATATCCATTTGTGTTTGACATCAAAGATGATATACGGGTGCTCAGTAGAGACTGGGTACACTGGACGGACTCGCCGAGAACTCCCAGATGGTATTATACCTTACGTCAGATGGCAGTTCTCAGGTGACACTGGTACAGAGTAGTCTGTTGACCCGAGATCGTCATAGAGTCTTGTGTGGTTCCCACTGTGCTTTGATTTCCACCTTACCACGTCCAAGAGGGCGTGCAAAACGGTGGTTTTTGGGTACAGTCCCGAATCACAAGGTGGCAATGAGCGATAGGAGGGGATTCGTCTCTCCCGGTATAGGGAGTTGATGTTGCGCTGTGTTCGATTGGCTATGACCGGAAATCCCTGGCTAGGGTTGCTGAGATTTACTGGTAAGTGTTACCAGTAGTTTCTCGAACTGTTATAGACCTCATATCGACACGACTTATCAAGCTATTGGGGTCTGACGTTTACCACCCCTAGGCGAGATATGCGACATACCAGACGAACAGACCGGACTGTACGGTAAGTGTTACTGGTTGGATTCACAGGAGTATGAGCGGGCTTGCTCGTCGATCTTCTGATCGCTCAATACTCGGGTGGCCGTTACGTTTAGCAGACCGCTTGCGGCTTGTGGGTGTTTGATATGATCATCACCTGCTGCCGGCGTATTGACGAGTCTTTAGAGTCCTACACAGAGGTTTCCTGGCTCAAGCGAAACGAAATAGGAGCGCATATGAGATATGTGCGGGACCGAGAATAATGCGTGTATGTGATACCGTATTCCATTCTCGCGATGAATGTATCGAAAGGTTGTATGCGATATAACCTAGTTATCGAATCAAGGATTGATTCGGTAAGCCGATACATAGGATACTAGTCGGTTATATGCGATATGACCGGATCGTTAAATCAAGTGTTGATTTAATGATTTAATGTATAATTATATATTTGATATATTACTTTGTATTAACTAGTATTGGTTCACTTTAAATGGATTTTCTCACTTGAATTGTGCAAGTTGTATATGTGATATACTTTTGTGCACATGATTGTATCATGTTTGATGATACATGTATACTTGGGTTTGTGTAAAAATTAAACCATGGTTATATGAATGGTTAGGGTTTTGTTTTCTTATTCATTTATTTTATTTATTTATTCTTTTTGGAAAATAAATGGCATAAAGAGAAAATGGTGGCTTTCTTTGTTTGCATCTTGAAGCTTCATGAAGTTTTGACTAAGTGACCATTTTGTCTCATGCTTAACCCTAACCACTCCACTTAACCCTAGTTGATTCTCTACACTTGACCATGGTTGTATTATGATAAGTATTGATTTTCTTTTCTATTCAAATATAACTTATCATATATTATCATCATCATCATCTTCTTCTTCTTCAAGAAGAAGCTTGCCTCCATCAATGGCAACTAGTGAAAAAGAGTGAGAAATCCAATTCTAAAGTGAACCCACTTCCTATTTCTTCATCCTCTACCTCTTGCCAAGTAGTATAGGGTGTTTTCTTCACAAGTTTCATGACTTGGTGAAGTGGGAGCTTGATCTTGTGATGCTTCGACGTAGATCATCTTCGGCATCGTAGTCGATGACCTAGCCCGCCCATTTTTCCGATGAAGCCGACGCTAGAGCCCGGGACTCGATTTGGACAGTGAGGAGACTTCATTGCAGAGCTATGGAGGTGGAGGACCGGATCTACAAAGGTTGTATTTCCGTTCACTTAGTTAAGTTGTTAACTAGTTTCTTGTTTCGCCTAAAATTCTAGTCTACGATCCGTATTAGGGTTTCTCGGCACTTATAAAATTTTGAAATTGGCATGGTTGATGCCTTGTGAGACCTCATTAGCGTGCCTAGGAACCCTACAGTGGTATCAGAGCCTAGCTAGAGCCTTAGGCGATGCGTAGACGAAGTTTGAAACCCGAACGAACCCGAAACCCTAATCCGAGACCACTCTCTGTCCAATTTTTGAAAATGTGGATTTTTCAATATTAAAAATATGCAGAAAATTCAGCAGGGTTTTCTAAGAAAAACTGTGAAAAACGAGATCATGATTCCACTACAGTGCGGCGGAACCGCGGCATTAGCATGGCTAATGCGGCGGTTCCGCGACAAGTTTGTCCCTTCTCCCAGTACTTTTTGCACAGTAACTCTTACATTTTAATGCTGTATTTTCTGGGAATTTTTAATTTGACTCAAGAGTTGAGTGTTCTGGGGTTGTATTGGGAGTTCGTATATTCGATCGGATTATCAAATTTTGTCTATGTGTTTTTCCGGGTAATTTTAGAATATGTTAAAAAGTTCGACCGGATATAAATACCCAATTTTTCCCCTGCCGGAAAATTTCCAAGTGTTGGATTTTTCCGTAGTTTAATGACGTTCTAAGTAGTGCAAGTAACGCGATGGTCCCTCTAGAAGACAACAAACCTTAACTCGATTATGTGACCGTCTTGAACTGCCCTTTGAACCTTAGGGTTTGGGGCAGTACGGCGTGCCACATGTGAGGCGTTGGCTTGACCCTTCTACGGCTGGACCGTTGGTACTGAGGCACGAACTGAATGTTTTTAGACTTATTTCATGTGTTGAGCAGTATCGGGAAAACTTGGGTGTTCGACTGTTCGATCGGAAAGTTTAACATTTTTTATTTACCCGGAATGTGATACAATAATTGGAATTCACAAGTAGTTATGAGATAACTGAATGAATGTTATAAACATAGCAGTTTAGTCTCAATTGATCGGTTGCCACGGAATTTTGATGTGATCAAAAGTCCGTCGCAATCACGTAGCGTACGCGGATATTCGCCGATAAACTTAATAGACAGCTACACCCCTTAGCCCCGACCAAGTGACTGTAGAAGAACCCCGTCGCCGAAAGCATCCGTTCGGGTGCTCGCGGTAGCGGTGTTCCGCCTTGGTGCACTTCGTCGACGGTATCGGGGGTGCGGCCGTCTACTAAAGTTTGCGACGAGCATTCGATCAGGATGTCGGGAATCTTGTTGAATTACCCGACTTTATATTGAAAAGTGTTTTCGATGCTGAGACTAAAATGCGGGGTTTATAATTGTTAGGCATGCGATGTCTAAGGAATTCATTTGATTAGGCATGCGATGTCTATGGAGGTTGCGGATTCCAACTGTTGTAGTTTTACACTTTCTTTTCTGTGACCGTAAGTGTAATATGTGATATCGCCGGTTTCGTTGCTATATGTCAACGACAATTAGGATGCGCACATTTACTTACGTTGATGACATGTGATGTTATGTGTTGCTGGATATGTTATATTGGATCGTCGTGTTTGAATAGCCGGGTTTTTTTTATGTGAGATGAGTTTCATTTTCATTCATGTAAAAACTTGTATGTAATATTCTATTATTTGGGGCACTTCCAGGTTGCGGAAGATGTCACCGTTTGTATATTATTTACTTTTCCGCACTAGGATAGACCCAAGGAGGAGGGCACAAGTAACCGGGTTCTGGAGTCCAGTGGGAGACCAACTCGAGGAGTCGAGTCCGGGTCTCCTAACTCTAGAATTGGTAGGGTTGCTTGCTGCTCTCGTAGGGGTCTAGGGGTGTGGATTTGGCTATTCATCGCGACCGTGGAATCCGTGTTTTATACTGGCTCGTATTGAAAACACGGACGTCCTAGTATATCCAATATTTCATATGATTCTTCTGCTGCGATATCTGTGATGTGATCATGTGATGTTCTGTGATAGATACTTTATATAGTATATATGATATATTATATAGGCGTTACTTAGGTTTTACACCCGCGCTAGCCCTGCCCCGCTCTTCCGTTAGTTACCTAACCTAACGGTGCACGAGGGGACATCGAGGCGAATGCGGATGGCATAAGTGTACGTCGTATTTATCTGTGATGTTTAGGTGCTTAATTGATGGGACTTCATTAATGTGATTAATGAAATAAAAGAAACCTAAAGATGTTGTAGAATCGAATTTCAAAAATAAAATCAGGTAGCTACAGTTCTTGCTTTGCACAGCGGTATATTTGATATATCCAGCACCTTATTCGATGAGGAAAGGGCCGACGATCCTTTCACCGGGAGTGACCCCTTTAGCAATAACTGGCAGATGCTACACACTCGGTTTGTCTTTTGATTGCTTTTATAGTTTCTGCTTTGCACAGTGATATATATGATATATCCCGCACCTCATTCGACGAGGAAAGGACCGACGATCCCTTCACCGGGAGTGACTCCTTTAGCAAAACTAGAAAAGCCTCAATAGCACTCCATTTTAAAATCATTTGATTCTACAACGATATCAAGTTCATTACGCAATAGGTTTTCAGAAAAATCTGTCGTAGCCCTCCGTCATTTCAGATAAGTGGTAGTTAGTATTCGTGCTACGTTTGTTGGCCTGCGTTAAGGCGTAGTGTGCGGTAGCTAACTAGTATTTATCTGCTTATGCATATGATGCAGATTGGATTAGGGTAGTCGTGCGACTTTGTTGGCCTGCGTCAAGGTCGTGCGGGTGGGTTTAATTCAATCAGGAAATGACGGGTTGAACTTGACTAGCGCACTATGGTTTGTTGGCCTGCGTCAAGGTCATAGGACGCTAGGGGTAAAATATTATTGGGAATTTCAAGTGTTGAAATTTGCAATGAGATTGCATACCTTCTATGAGATAGTTGGATCCCGATACCCGCTGCGAGTAAGAGTTACTCCTGGGAGAGTTTTATACATTACAATTAGCCGATCAAGTAGGTGTCTAGAAAGGTGTCAACGGGGTTACGCCTCTGGAAAAACGAGGTTTACTGTAATTAGGTTCGTGCGAAAGCACGGGGGACCTCCCTCAAAGTACCGACACTGGCCTGGCTGAAAGATTGGCGAACTTGTAGTGTGTAATTAATCCCGGCTAGTCTTTTCTTTTAGGGTTTGAAGGAAGATTTGATAAAAAGTAGTGGGAGCCATCCTGATTAGATAAAATAATAACCAATCTGATCTTGCAAGAGCATACGCTGAGTGTTTTCTTCTCTCTCTCTCCAGGTAGCGACCATGTCACGCCTTAATCAAGATAATAATACGGATTTTTTACCGAACCCGCTTGTTATACTGAGCTGGGGAACGTTGGTCCCGCTCCAACTTATAATTGTTATAAGACAGAGCAGGAAATTGGGGATTACCAGAATTCCCGTGCCGCCCAAACGAAGAGAGTGCATGCTGATGCATCATCTTCGGGTGTGTTCATTACAAAGAACTGTTTCTCAGTATCCTCTGCATCCTGGGTATTTGATACCGGATCAGGATCCCAGATATGTAATCTGTTACATAGGGCTACAAGAGGGTAGAAAACTGAGAACGGGTGATAAGTTTCATGAGACAGAAAACGGGGCAAGTGTTGCAGCCAAGTCTGTTGGTCACTGTCACCCTGTATTACCAATACATTGATTCTGAACAAATGCTATTAGATACCGAACCTGATATACAAAATCATATCAGTCTCTTTATTAGTAAAGAAATGATAAAATTTTGTATTGTTGGATAATGTTTTGAACATTTCCTATATCAAAAGTTGATCGGTTCAGGCACGTTATCTAAAAGCATTGATGTTCTAAATCAAACTACAGTTCATAGTATACGGAACACACACAAAAAGGGAAGAGTTCAGAAATGAACGAATCCTTCTTGAGGCATTGTAGACTAGGTCATATCAATGCGACCCGACTAGCTGAAGTTACATGAAGATGCATATTTAAATCAGTTTGAATCTACATCTTGTGAAACTTGCCAGTCATGTTACAAAGATATAATGACACCAGCTCTGTTTATTGGAAACAGAGAAAGAGTTAGTGAACTCTTGGGATGATACATGTTGATGTATGTAAGGTCCCCTGTCTACATATGCCAGGACTGGTTCTTTGTACTTCGTTACATTCTCTGATAATCTCTCAAGATTCAGACATATGTTCATGTTGAAACACAAGTCCGAACCTTTTGAGATATTCACAGAATATGATTTAGAAGTAGAAAACCAAAATATGGGTATAAGTATTATGTCCTATGATGAGATCAAGGAGGAGAATACTTGAGCACGAAATTCTTGGACTTTTCTAAAGGAGAATGAGATTCTCTCTCAGCATTACTCCTCCGTATACACCATAGCACGATGGTATATCGGGGCGGAGAAATCACACCCTATATGATAAGGTGTGCTCTATGATGAGTACTACTGAGTTACCTATTTCCTTTTTGGGAGTTATGCACTTGAGAAGCTGCATACCTATTGAATAGGGTTCAAATCAAATCAGTAGCCTACCACTCTATATGAGATATGGTATGGGAAGAGCCCATGTCTTAAGCTAGTTAAGATTTGGGGTTTTCCGGGCTATGTCTAAAAGCATAATCCGGACAAGCTCGAGGCAAGATCAGTTATATAGAACTGGAATGGTTTCAGCTATACAAACTGCAGCTGATGATTTGGTAGAACCAAAGGATTTAATAGTTTCCAACGAACCTCAACCTCTCCGCCGATCTAGTAGGGTTCCTCACCCGCCTGAGAGATACTTCGGTTTCTCTATGACAGTGGGAGTGAGGATTGCATCATGAGATGATGACCCAACTAGTTTCGAGCTGGCCATCAGGAGTAGGACTCTGTAAGAATGGCTGGATGCTTAGCGATCTGAGATGGAATCCATGTACACCAACAAAGTATGGACTTTAGTTGCTATATCTGAAGGGTTAAATCCCCATCAGGAGCAAGTAAATCTTGAGAAGATTACTTGGTGTAGATGGAAAAGTTGAGATTTTCAAAGCTAGACTTGTTAAAGGTTTTCGTCATCGACCAGGCGTGGATAATGATGAAACCTTTTTCAGTGGCTATGCTTAAGTCCATCCAGATCCTACTTGCCACGGCTACATACCATGACTACGATATCTGGTGGTTGGGTGTCATGACAGCTTTTCTAAAATGATGTTTTAGAAGAGAGCGTCTATAAGTACACAGCCAGAGGACTTCGTAGACAGTGGGAGCAGCGGAAACGTGTACAAGATGCTTTATAGGATAAAGCAGGTATCGCGGAGTTAGAACATCTGTTTTGATGGTTTAGTCAAAGAGTTTGACATCATCAAAATGGTAGATGAACCTTGTATAAACAAAAAAGTAGTAGGGAGTATAGTAATGATCCTCGTAGAGTACGTGGATGTCATGCTCTTGATAAGAAAGGAGTTTCCTATGCTACGCTCGGTCAATCTCCGTTTATCACAATGATTCTCCATATAGGATCATAATGATACCTACTAAATCCTGGGTTTTGTATCTATGAGATAGATCTAAATGGATGTTAGGATACTCACTAGTTGTAGTGAGATGGTATCAGTTGATCCTGGGGAAAATCACTGGAAGTGTTCCAGGGTGATAAAGACGACTGAATGTCAGTCACATGCATTGTCTTTACCCTCAGTAAAGGGACGGTATGTTGGAAGAGTTCCAAGCTAGATACCGTGGCATACTAGACGATAAAGGCTGGATACATCGCTACTTCAGATGCTACCAAAGAGGCTGTTTGGGTGTATATTAGTTCATGAGATGAACTTCGTTCCTACCATTGTGAGACAATGGAGTTATGGCTTATGCCAAGGAACGTCTGTCCCATCAGTGATCCAGACATATTCTAAGGCAGTATCACCTGATCATGGAGATGGTTGATCTCTAAGAGATCGAGGTCAGGAGAGTAGACTCAGAGGACAACACGGCGGATCCACTCGCGAAGGCCTATTCCCAGAGAGAGATTTTTATGGGATGGTTGAGTATGAGATACTGCAACCACTGCTATCAGATGGCCCTAGTGCAAGTGGGAGATTGTTAGTTATATGTATGCCCTAGAGGCCATTACTGTACATTGGATGTACATTGTATTGGATGCTGGGATATATATAGGGAGGACTTTCTTGCTCGACATGATAGTATGCTATCTGGTTGCTCTTTACCTTAACGTGTACACTGATTTTCTCTCTGTTACATGTTGGTAAAGCCCTTAGGATGTGTACTTGACTACCTGGACTATGATGCGGATCATACTAGTGGGGACAGGGTAGTCCATAAGTACATCCTTCAAAGTCCCTAGTCGTGGGTGTATCGAGACGGGGCATCGATATACCAGAGTGACTAGCGTATACCTTCTCGACCCATACAGATGGGCGATGGATGATCCCATATCCATTGGTGTTTGACATCAGAGATGATATACGGGTGCTCAGTAGAGACTGGGTACACTGGACGGATTCGCCGAGAACTCCCAGATGGTATTATACCTTACGTCAGATGGCAGTTCTCAGGTGACACTGGTACAGAGTAGTCTGTTGACCCGAGATCGTCATAGAGTCTTGTGTGGTTCCCACTGTGCTTTGATTTCCACCTTACCACGTCCAAGAGGGCGTGCAAAACGGTGGTTTTTGGGTACAGTCCCGAGTCATATGGAGGCAATGAGCGATAGGAGGGGATTCGTCTCTCCCGGTATAGGGAGTTGATGTTGCGCTGTGTTCGATTGGCTATGACCGGAATTCCCTGGCCAGGGTTGCTGAGATTTACTGGTAAGTGTTACAGTAGTTTCTCGAACTGTTATAGACCTCATATCGACACGACTTATCAAGCTATTGGGGTCTGACGTTTACCACCCCTAGGCGAGATATGCGACATACCAGACGAACAGACCGGACTGTACGGTAAGTGTTACTGGTTGGCTTCACAGGAGTATGAGCGGGCTTGCTCGTCGATCTTCTGATCGCTCAATACCCGGGTGGCCGTTACGTTTAGCAGACGGCTTGCGGCTTGTGGGTGTTTGATATGATCATCACCTGCTGCCGGCGTATTGACGAGTCTTTAGAGTCCTACACAGAGGTTTCCTGGCTCAAGCGAAACGAAATAGGAGCGCATATGAGATATGTGCGGGACCGAGAATAATGCGTGTATGTGATACCGTATTCCATTCTCGCGATGAATGTATCGAAAGGTTGTATGCGATATAACCTAGTTATCGAATCAAGGATTGATTCGGTAAGCCGATACATAGGATACTAGTCGGTTATATGCGATATGACCGGATCGTTAAATCAAGTGTTGATTTAATGATTTAATGTATAATTATATATTTGATATATTACTTTGGATTAACTAGTATTGGTTCACTTTAAATGAATTTTCTCACTTGAATTGTGCAAGTTGTATATGTGATATACTTTTGTGCACATGATTGTATCATGTTTGATGATACATGTTTACTTGGGTTTGTGTAAAGATTAAACCATGGTTATATGAATGGTTAGGGTTTTGTTTTCTTATTCATTTATTTTATTTATTTATTCTTTTTGGAAAATAAATGGCATAAAGAGAAAATGGTGGCTTTCTTTGTTTGCATCTTGAAGCTTCATGAAGCTTTGACTAAGTGACCATTTTGTCTCATGCTTAACCCTAACCACTCCACTTAACCCTAGTTGATTCTCTGCACTTGACCATGGTTGTATTATGATAAGTATTGATTTTCTTTTCTATTCAAATATAACTTATCATATATTATCATCATCTTCTTCTTCTTCTTCTTCAAGAAGAAGCTTGCCTCCATCAATGGCAACTAGTGAAAAAGAGTGAGAAATCCAATTCTAAAGTGAACCCACTTCCTATTTCTTTATCCTCTACCTCTTGCCAAGTAGTATAGGGTGTTTTCTTCACAAGTTTCATGACTTGGTGAAGTGGGAGCATGATCTTGTGATGCTTCGACGTAGATCATCTTCGGCATCGTAGTCGATGACCTAGCCCGCCCATTTTTCCGATGAAGCCGACGCTAGAGCCCGGAACTCGATTTGGACAGCGAGGAGACTTCATTGCGGAGCTATGGAGGTGGAGGACCTGATCTACAAAGGTTGTATTTCCGTTCACTTAGTTAAGTTGTTAACTAGTTTCTTGTTTCGCCTAAAATTCTAGTCTACGATCCGTATTAGGGTTTCTCGGCACTTATAAAATTTTGAAATTGGCATGGTTGATGCCTTGTGAGACCTCATTAGCGTGCCTAGGAACCCTACAAATGGGCCACCCAGCATTTCACCGAATCCGGTAACTTGGGCACCCCTCCATGGGTCAACCTATACCCCTTACGAATGCGGCAAATGGCCCGCCAATTCTAGATTAATGTCCCCTCTGTCTTAACGCCATGAGATGCGGACCCGTTGCCCTCTAGAACCTAGCTATTCGTGCACTCCACCGCGGGGTAATTCTAGTACAGTAAAGAAAATAATATACAAGGGTGACATCGACCTCAACTCGGTCGTGCCCCAAACGAATAATATACAAACTGGCAGTGACGATAGTCCATATGTTAGATGCTCGCCCCGCAATATCAAATGTACAAATGAAACTAAACTGTACTAACATTGCACCATAGCCATCCACCATGACGATCCAACCAACATCACAGCACAACACGGAACATCAACGTGAATGTCAAGTTCGTAAACCCGTCTAAAAGAACTATAGCAATTAGATAAGTTGTACCGATCTAATGACATTCACAGTCGCAGATAGTAATGTAAGTACTGTTAAACGCACACTTAAAATATCGATCGACTAAATTTCCCAAATTGGCCCTAAATGCAAATCCAGCACTCAAACAGAAATCTGGGCCAAAACCATATATGTCAAAATATCACAATTCCATATAACTGAGCTACAGAAAAATTTTGGTGCTCCGTTGCTACTAAATGACCACGGAACCGCCGCAAATAGGGGTCAAATGCGGCGGTTCCGCGGCTCTTTAGAAGTATCATGAGCTCAAATTTTTTGTGTACTCCTAAAAAAGCCTGCACGGATTTTTAAGCCTCTGGAAAATATTTTTTGACCACATTTGAAAATCGGCAGAAACTTGAAAAACAAAATCGTGATTTCGGAAACTTTCGTCGATCGATCTTTTAAGCACGTCTAAATAAGCTAGTAAGGGGTTTAAAGGCTGGCTCTGATACCATGATGGGTTACGGCAGCGCCCCGGTCATCGAAACGTGGTCAAATGTGGAACAAAAATTTACTAAACTGGTGCTACCATTACCCGATGCCCGGATCTACCCTAAACTAGCAAGCTATATAAAGAAGTTAGAATGGTTATTCCGAGTTGATCCATGTCCTTCGGTCTTCAACCATCTTCCCAAGCTCCTAGTGGTTCCTTGATCTAGCTTGGTCGCCGGTTTCCCTCCATCGAAGATGATCCACACGAAGGATGTAGTCTTGGCTCTAGCTTCACACAATGGATGCAAGTGAAGCAACTAGGGTTTCTAGGATGCTACTCTAGAAAGCCTAGGATGTAGTGAGTGTGATCCAAGTGTTGGTCTATCTCATCTAACCTCCTCTCATGATTCTCAACACATGAGAGGGTTGAGAGCAGGTGAAGAATGAAGGTGGAGGCAAAGCATGAAAACTAGAGGAGAGTGAAGCACAAATGGTGATGGAGCTCAAAGCTTTCTTAAGTGAAGAAAAATGAAGCATCCAAAAAAATGAGCTCTCTTGGAGGGAGAAAATGAGCATGCTAGGTTTTGTAAAACAATTGTTTGCATTTTAAAATAGCTCCCATACTTGAATAGTGAGCACAAATGAATTAATAATTTATTTGTGTATACTATGCAAGCATGGTCATCACCATACTCCCCTCATTCTAATTTCCACCTCATTTACCATTTTCTAAAAATGGTCAAATCCAAAAATGAGGTGGCCACCTTCTAGAATGTTTTCCGGATAAAATGCGGATAACATTCTACTGTATATACATACCTGTATTCGTACCGAAATACGAATACCCAAAGAGATAGAATAACACAAAGAACATAATACTAGAATATACGTTTTGAAATACATATACATAAATTATTAAATCAATACCTGATTTAATAATCCGGCTCAAACCTGAGCTGGCTAGTATTATCAACTGTCCGATCGAAAGTCCGGGTACAAAGTACATCAATCGATCGAAACCCTGCACGTATCCAATACGGCTACTACATCATTTCGCCAGAACCAGGGAAACCCTCTGTGTGGAACTCTAAAGACTCGTAAATACGCTGGCAGTAGGTTTAACCACAAGCACGTCAGTGGCACTAGCTGTACATAACGGCTACCCAGGTATTGAGTGGAAGGGAGGCCGACGAGCAAACTCATCCTGAACCCCTACTGAGCCTGACAGTGACAATATCCGTACAGTCTGGTCTGTTCGTCTAAGAGTATCGCATATCGAGTTTAAGAGGTGGATAAAGTCAGTCTCCTAACAACGCGGCATTTAGTGTCGGCATGAAACCCATCACCACCTGAGAAACTATCGATCTTAGATCGGTAATTCTCGTCTACCGTGGCCACGGATTTCTAGTGATGGCCACCCGTGCACAACGCGACATCAACCCCCAATACCGGGAGAGACGAATCCCCGACAATCCGATCACCGCCTCCATGTGGCTCGGGACTGTACCCAACTAAAACCTGTTTGCATGACTCATTTGAGCCATGGTAGGGTAGTAATCAAAGCACAGTGGGAACTCACACGAGACAAATGACGATCTCAGGTCGACAGACTAACCTGTACACATGTTACCTAGGAACTGCTATATGACAATAGGTATAATACCAACTAGCACGTTCCCGGCGAGTCCGTCCAGTGTACTCATAACCCAATGAGCACATGTATACTATCTTAGGTAAACAAACTAACACCAATGTCTTGTGAGACATGGCCACCGCCCCTCGTCGGGGTCTCGATCAGTATACACTAGTCTACACTAGAGTATCGATGCCCAGTCTCAATACTCTCATGACTAGGGACATTTAAGGATGTGCTTATAGACCCCCAGCTCCCACGTATATGATCGCCATCATAATGCTGGTAGTCAGGAAAGAATCCTATGGGCTCTATCAACATGTACATGATGATAAAGACAAACCAGATAGCATACTATCATCTCGAGTAAGACTGTTCTACCGGTATAGGTCCTCCCTCAATTATCATAATCACCTGCCTGTGATTACGATAATTGCCTTGAGGGCACTATAGCTAACAAAAATCTCCAGAAAATTCTCGACCATGTCCGAGAATATCCCCATCATACACCGCTGAAATGTAGCGGGAGCATTGCATAACCCAAAGGGCATGCTTCTATAAGCAAAAGTACCGAAAGGACATGTAAATGTTGTTTTATCTTGATCCTTTTCGGCAATAGGGACCTGGTTATAGCCAGAGTATCCATCCAAGAAACAATGATATTCATGTCCAGCTAATCGTTCCAACATCTGGTCAATGAAAGGTAGAGGAAAGTGGTCTTTTCTCGTTGCGGCATTGAGTTTTCTATAATCAATACATACACGCCACCCAGTTTGGGCGCGTGTCTGGATTAACTCATTAGCCTCATTAGTTATGACCATGATGCCGGACTTCTTAGGGACTACATGAATAGGACTCACCCATTGGCTATCACAGATTGGGTAAATGATACCACTAACTAAGCACTTGACAATTTCTTTCTTTACCGCCTCCTTCATGATGGGATTCAACCGTCTTTGTAGTTCTCGGGTTGGCTTGGCTTCATCCATCAAATGTATATGATGTTTTACAATCAAAGGACTAATCCTTTTGATGTCTGCTGAATATTACATTTAAAGATAAGAATTGTAAAAGAAAAGCTTTGAAAATTAGGGTTTCCAACTAAGCTAGTTTTTCGGTTGTCATGAGCCCTATCTTAATAGTCATGAAAAGATGTCAGAAATCACATTATCCCTCAATAAAACATCGTCTTTATTCTTCATTCCTATCTTTCTTCCAAACATCGATCATATAACCCTACGTGTGTGTAATAGACATCCCTACACCCGGAGAATTCAATTCAAGCTATCATACTCTTGTCCATCTGCTTCAGTACTTTTAATTAATGAATATTTAGATGAATTTGCTCACACACTTTCATGCGATCGTCAATACTTCTTGAGGTACTAACCGACCGATTACTCATGTGCTTGCTTATTTGGTGTATTTTCCTCGTCTTGCACCACCTAAGGCTTAGCAGTGACTCCCAGACCAGTCGGCCTTAGGGCACTAGGCGAAGAGGCACCCTCGCTATATTTTTTTTATTGCTGTCTTGGCGATAACAAAACCAGTGTCCATTTTTCTCACCATTTTATATTTTCTTCATTTTTTTTTAATTTCCTTCATACATCGGCTTTTAGACAAGAGCATTTCAAGGTATCCTCTACTATCCCGAGTTTCAAGACGTGTGTAAGCGCGAATAGCAGGGTATCAACGTTCAAAATGTTTGGCTTCCAGAATAGGAACTATTTTTCAGACTTATTTTTATCCTCATATTGAACGTTGATACCCTGCTATTCGCGCTTACAACCATTACGACAGTTGATGATAGCGTTGGAAGTG
Source organism: Agapanthus africanus (assembly GCA_030015575.1). NCBI lineage: Eukaryota > Viridiplantae > Streptophyta > Magnoliopsida > Asparagales > Amaryllidaceae > Agapanthus > Agapanthus africanus. The sequence goes on along the minus strand of CM057346.1, from coordinate 331,633,633 downwards.
GCCAAAAAGGGGCGACCTAAAATCACCGGAATTTGATTCCGTGGGTTCGCTACAGGCTGTATATCAAGTACAATAAAATCCACAGGGAATACGAATTCCCCGATTTTTATTAGCACATCCTCCAGTTCACCCCTAGGTTTGGTGATTGATCGGCCAGCCATCTGGAGAGTTATGCTCGAGGGCTTTAACACCTCGATACCTAACTGCTCGTAAACAGAGTATGGAAGCAAGTTAACACTAGCGCCAAGGTCTAATAGAGCATGGTTGATGTGTTTTTCCCCAATAGAAATAGAAATAGTTGGACAGCCAGGGTCCTTACGTTTCCGTGGTAATTGTTGGGGGAAAACCGTGTCTACAGCCTTTGCCATGAATATCTTCTTGGGCACTTGAGTCTTCCTCTTCCTAGTGCACAAGTTCTTAAGAGTTTTCGCATAGGATGGAACTTGTTGGATAGCATCTAGGAGAAGGATGTTGATGTTAACTTGCTTAAACATGTCCATAATCTTCTCCATATGTGGACTCGATTTGTTAGCCCTTAACCGATTAGGATAAGATGCTTTAGCAATAAGCGCTGGGTCCATCATAGGAGAAGGAAGTGTGTGTGGACCCGATCCCAGAATAGAAGTAGGGATCGTCCGTGGAGAACTAGAAGAGGTGGGCTGAGGTGTCGAGCCATAGGGAAAACGGAGAATAGGCTCGGAAGAAGGTGGTAGGGTAGAAGAACTGGGGTCAGAATTAGAAGTAGAAGTGGAAGGAAAGGTCTCATCCGGGGTGTTATTGATTGATTTATCAGTGTCATCAATCTCTTCCCCAACGTGATTGTCAAGCACTCTTCAAGATCTCAACGTGGTGATTGCATCCACATGATGTGAATAGCCAGGATTGGGTAAAGGTTGAGCTGGAAGTTTCCCTTTCTCTCTTGCACTCATTTCGGCTTTTAGTTGTGCAATTTGTGCTTCCATCGATTTGATATTCTCATTTTGACAGACAATGATCTTCCTCACATTCTCGACGGAAGATTGCAAACTTGCCGTCCCTTGGATGGATTGTTTCATGAAAGTATCCAAGGTTTGTGCTAGTGCAGAGATATTATCTGTATCGGTCAATTGCCAAGAGTTTTCATGTGGTGCAAAAGTGTTGGCCGGATTTTGGAAGTTTTGTAATTGGTAGGGGTGCTGACTCAATTGAAGTGGTGGTTGCTGTTGTGGTGGAGGGATCCTTTGGAAATTGTGTTGGTTTGGAACCGTATTTTGATTTTGTGATTGGTTCCAAGCAAAATTAGGTTGATTCCTCCAACCCTGATTATATGTGGAAGAAAATGGATCGTTTCTAGGTCTTTGAAAAGCGGCATTAGTATGCTCGTGACCTTGAAACGGAGAATTCAATGGACATTCTTCCGTGAGATGTGATGGATCGGAACAGCATCCACATACAGTCTTAGAGAGTGACATTTGATTTAGGGCGGCAGCTAAAAATTTGTTTTCCATATTGTCAAATTTCTTGTGTAAAGCTGAAATTTCAGCTCTAACTCCTATGGAAACATCATTGCCATCCCTAGACGATTGACTCACACCCTCCCACTGTAACGATTTTTCAGTGAAATCTTCTAGAAATTTCCAGGCTTCCCCATCATCTTTGGTCATGAAATTGCCTTGACACATTAATTCAAGGGTCTGTTTTGTGTTAGGATTAATGCCTTCATATATGATTCGGAACAGGTCCCATCTGGGGATTCCATGATGTGGACATTGGACTAACAGATCCTTGAAGCGTTCAAGACATTTTGAAAATGGTTCATTTGGAAGCTGGGTGAATTGATTTATTTCGCTACGGACTCGAGCTGTCTTATGATGTGGGTAGAATTTCTTAACGAATGCTTTGACGAATTCTCCCCAGTTTGAGATGGAATGTGCGGTAGTGTTATAAAGCCACATCTTGGCTATATCGCACAAGGTAAATGGGAGGACGTAGACGCATAGCATCCACTGAAAGTTGTGACGTACCCATCATTGCGCATACATTTTCAAATTTGGTGATAAAGGCATATGCGTCTTCAGACTCGAGACCGTGAAATTTTGGTAGAAGGTTGATGTAATGGGGTTTTATTTCAAAATTGTCCTCGTTGGCTGGTGGAATGGAAAGACAGGTGGAAAGGGGACCTCGAATAGGATAGCACCTCTCTTGGAGAGAGATGTGAGGTGGATTCTGCGCACCAACGGATGGCAGCAGAGTAGTAGTAAAGAAGTTCGATGGAGACGGATCCATCGATGTGGGTGTGGTGGTGGGTAAAGGAGAGGTAAATGTAGAAATACCGACTTCGGAGTCGATCGGGGAAACGCGGACTAAACGGGCACTAGAATCCCGTGTCCAGCCTATCTTGCACTAAAAAGGGTTAGTACAAGTGGTAGCGTGACTTATAATTAGGGGAAAGAATGAATGCGGTGTTTGTTTCGAAAATATAAAGATTTTTGAAAAAAAATGATGCGATCACAAAAAATGCAACAAGCAAAACCCTAATTCTAGTGGTCGCCTAGGTCAAAGCTCTAGACCGCTCCTAACTGCCAAAAGACAAGTCGCAGGATAAATCCTCCACTGCCTCTTTGTCTCCCCTATGGCCAGGTAAGTGCCAGGTAAGTGGGAAGGTACTCCACTACGTAAGTAGTGGGCCTAATTAATAACCACTAGCCTTAGACATACTTGCCTTAGATACCACAAAAGAAACGCGGATAAGCAATGAATTACCCATAGCCTTCTCTTGTCCTAAGTGAGCGGGACGGTCCTTAGAGTCATCTCTAGATCTTTTTTAGTTAATGAGGGTAAATGCGGATGCATGTTTGTGATTTTTGGGGCTTAGGAAGGGTAATGAACTCCCCACCTAATCTGGATTTGGCCGTGCCCCTTAATTTCCGTATTAATATGCAAACAACCAAGAAATCAAAAACACACACAATTTATTTTGCTTTTGCGGCGCTGCGATTTATTTGCAAAGAAACCTGCAGCAAATTGTTAATTGGAGCAGATTTAGGAGGAGATAAGAAAGTAAGAGAGTTACTGAGCAATTTTGGTGCAGCAATGCTACAGTCCAGCCGCGGTTTAGTCGCAGGAGCTTCCTTAGACCGCGGATCCGCGGTTGCTTCAATAGATCACTGCACACAATTTTCACAGAAGGTCCCTGTTCACTCCCCAAGCTCTCTGGTATATTTTGAAAAAATTTCCACAGCTCCACAGAGTCCAGATTTCCTCGCAACAAATCACAACAACACATTTAGGGTTTGTGCGAATTTAGATCTAAAACTATAGATGGAATAAACTTTTCAACTCAAATTTCAAAATACGAACAATTAGCGCACTATCCCCGGCAACGGCGCCATTTGATTGAAACGATTTCCGATTGTGTATATCAAATGGTCCCCGGCAATGGTGCCATTTGATTGAAACAATTTCCGGATGTGTAGTTGGAAATTGTAAAGAAATCACAACCAAAAATTATTTGACCGCAATCAATAACGGTGTCGAATGTAGCGCGTTAATAAGTGCGGATCGTCCACAGGGAAAGTGTAACCGTTCGTGTTTAGAATTAGATGAGTTGAAATTTTAAAGAAAAGAAAACAAACAATTCATGATTTGTAAATTGAAGTTCAAGAATTAGGAAAATCTAGTCTAAATCAAGAAACGATAAAATCAAGAATTGAGAATTTATGATGATTTCCAAACCAACAATCAAGATTCGAAGTGTGGCTCGTAGGAGTAGATCGGATCTATAGATGTGATGAGATCTAATGATTACATACTCTTATCCATTAACGAATTGCTACTAGATCGATGACGATTTATCGAGGTTAAGGATCTTGCGAAGAAGCTAGGGTTTCCTCATCTTATCCTTTGTCCTTTCGATGAATCTCATTCACAAACTAGCTTCAAGTAAATCTAATGATCGATCGTTGATCTCTAGTTTCGAGCGAACATAATCAAGAAAGCATCGTCTCGAAACTAGGTCATCGATCATTCGATTTACAAGAATTTACAAACATTATAGGATTTAAGAATTGTAAAAGAATCTAAATCATCATCATTCTATCGATCGTCTCGACTCCTTTACGAGCGGAGTTTTACTCAAACATTATCACAAAGCAAACATTCAAGAATCTAGATTGAATCATAATGCTTGAATTGAAAGATAAGCAAGTTAAAAGAATCTCACCTTTATTTATTCAACAATTTGTTACACTTTGCTCAAAGAACTACAAGAATTTGAGAAGGGAATAAGATCGTCGAATCTAGCGTTGCATCGGCTCCTTGAGTCGCGGATCGGCTTGGATCACATGCTCCGATGAAGTCCGGCTTCGCTTCTAAAGGCTTTGAAGGCTTCTTGCTTTGATTGAACTCAAAGATCTTGATCTTGGATTGGAATTAGGGTTAGGGTTTTGAGGCACAAGTTGTGTCACTCAACTTGTGTTAGAAATGGGGGAGATGAGAGAATTGAACCACTAACTAATGATTTTTGAACAACTAATGAACAACCCTTAACCTTAGATCTAAGCTCTCTTTTTATAAGCTTTCCTAACCCTAGATCTAGGATTCAAAATTTGAATTTCCCTCCAAAAGTTTGTTCTAGGGAGAGGCTTCTAGAAGTAGTTTGTTGGAGGGAGCTTCTAGAACTAGGTTGTTAGTTGGCTTGCTTTGGAAGCTTGGAAGTTAATTAGCTTAATCAAGATTAGCTTTATTTAATGATCCTTGCTGATCTGGCAGAAGCTTTGAGAGTTCTGTAGACTTTGACATAGCTTGCTGAGGTGTACACATAGAGAGAGGAATTCTGAAGCAAAACAGGGGAGCTGACGTGGCAACTCCACCGCGGATCCGCGGCACTTGCCTGCTTATGCCGCGGATCCGCGGTCAGGTGAGGGAGGCACAGTGCAAGTTTTCTTCTGGTGCTTTGGGCTGACTTTGGGGTATTTATCTGATATGTTGAATTGTGTAATTCCCTTTATATTAATACCAGATCAAACATCTGAGACTTGGCGTAATTTTGATCAGCACTTTGATAATCTTGGCCTTTCTTCTGGAATTTCCTGCACAGACTTCGAAACACATGTTGTGCTACACAAGAATGATGCAATGCCATGAAACACAGTCAATTTTTCTAAAAATGCTGGTTTTAGTATACAGTACAGGTAATTCAGTATTTTACAGGTGTTTCGCTAATATGTGCGATATGAATACCGAACACCTCTACATGAATGCAAAAGATAGGGAAATTGCCTTGTTAAAAATGCAGTATTTTCGACTGATCATCTGCCATTGTCCAACCAAATGCTTGCCGATTAGATCTCAAGACCATCAAAAGAGCATCCTCTTGCTCTAAAACTAGAGAAGCGAATACGATCACTGGCAAAGACTCATTCTCACCTAAATATGCATATTTAAGATGAGAAGGTAACAGTTTAAGATCTAATGACGGCGGAGAGACAATAGAAGGTGGGGGTAAGGGAATGACATTCGGATTCTCGAAGAAGTTCATAACCTGCATAGGATATTGACTCGGGAAGTGCTATGACTTTTGTGATGAGTCAAAAGGTTCAAACTCGGAGGTGGACTCGTCAAAAGTGTCCTCACTATGATACTGTGCAAGATCAAACAATGATGTGCTAATGTCGTCGAGATCATCAAAGCAAAGTTCATCAACTTTGCTGCTTTCGGAGCTATCTCGTGGACAGAACAGACATCAAGCAAATGAGCAGAAGGTTAAGATGGCTAACTTCCTAGCTTGTAAATATTAAGCTCAATTGTCATTTTCCCAAAGGATAGGTTCATGGAACCGTTTCGACAATTAATGATAGCATTGGAAGTGGCTAGCAAAGGTCAACCAAGAATCACTGGAATTTGGTTCCGTGGGTTTGCTACAGGCTGTGTATCCAAACAATAAAGTCCACAAGGAATATAAATTCCCCGACTTTTATCAACACATCCTCAAGCTCACCCCTAGGTTTGGTGATGGATCGGTCTGCCATCTGGAAAGTACAATAAGCAGGTTTCAACTCTCCAATCCCTAACTGCTCGTAGACAGAGTATGGAAGCAGGTTAACACTAGCGCCAAGGTCGAGTAAAGCACGATTAATATTTTTACTCCCAATAGAAATAGAGATTGTAGGATAGCCAGGGTCCTTACGTTTCTTTGGTAATTGTGGGGTAAAAGTGTTAGTTATGTATATGCCCTAGAGGCCATTGTTGTACATATGATGTATATTATGATGGATGCTTGGATATATATAGAGAGGACTTTCTTGCTAGTCATGATAGTATGCTATTTGGTTTCACTTTATCTTAACATGTTGACTTGTACTGGTTTACTGTCTTACTCTCACATGTTGATAAAGCCCTTAGGATCTGTACTCGGCTACTGGGACTATAATGAGATCATACTAGTGGGGCCATGGTAGTCGATGAGTACATCCTATAACTGTTCCTAGTCGAGGGTATATCGAGATAGGGCATCGATACACCAGAGTAGACTAGCATATACGCATCTTGACCCATATGATGGGCGATGGATGATCCCATATCCATCGGTGTTGGACATCAAGGATGGTGTGCGGGTGCTCAGTGGAGACTGGGTATACTGGACGGACTCGCCGAGAACTCCCAGATGGTGATATACCACACGTCAGATGGCAGTTCTCCGGTGACACTGGTACAGGGTAGTCTGTAGACCCGAGATCGTCACAGAGTCTTGTGTGATTCCCACTGTGCTTTGATTTCTACCTTACCACGTCCAAGAGGGCATGCAAAACGGTGGCTTTTGGGTATAGTCCCGAATCACATGGAGGCAATGGGCGATAGGAGGGGATTCGTCTCTCCCGGTATAGGGAGTTGATGTTGTGCTGTGTTCGATTGGCTATAACTGGAAGTCCCTGGCCAGGGCTGATATAGAGATTTACTGGTAAGTGTTACTGGTAGTTTCTCGACCTGTTATGAGCCTCACATCGACACGACTTATCGGTTACTGGGGTCTGACGTATACCACCCCTAGACTTGATATGCGACATATCAGACGAAGAGACCGGACTGTACGGGAGTGTTACTTATTGGATCACAGGAGAACGTACAGGCTAGCTTGTTGATCTTCTGATCGCTCAATACCTGGGTGGCTGTTACGTTTAGCTGACCGCTTGCAGCTTGTGGGTGTTTGATATGATCATCAGCTGCTACCCGGCGTATTGACGATTCTTTAGAGTCCTACACAGAGGTTTCTTGGCTCAGGCAAAACGGAGTAGAGGCACATATGTGATATGCGCAGGACCAAGGATAATGCGATATGAGATACCGTATTATATTCTCGCGATATTTAGATATGAACCGGGACATCGGATCAAGTGTTGATTCGATGAATCGGTACATGATATATTAGTCGGTTATATTCGATATAGCCGGATTGTCGGATCAAATGTTGATTCGATGATTTAATGTATAATTATATATATGATATATTGTATTACATTATCTAATATTGGCTCGCTTTATTATTTCATTTTCTCACCGGATAATACATTGATATATATGCAATATATGTTAATTGTATTATTTTCTTTTGTTGCAAATATATAATATATATGTGATATATATTATTGTGACATGATATGATTAATAATGGAACATGTTTAGTGAAGATTAAACAAGGTTAGGGTTTGATTAGGGTTAGCTCCTTCTTGCACCATCTAGAAGCTTTCCTTTTTGTCATGAGTTAGATATTATGCTTGATATTTATCTATGACTCATTCTTTAACCTAACCAAACCCTAGCTCTAGTTTATTCTCTACAAGGGTTATCCTTGTCATACTAAACTATGGTTACATTATTAATTGATATATACATTTCATTATTCATCACAAAAGGATTATCTCATTATTCATCATCTTCTTCTCTCTTGAGCTTTGAGAAAGCTTGCTAGATTTTCCTTTTGTGATGATTTCTTGTGAGAATATGATATAGAAAGATAGCATAAATACTACTCCATCATCCTTATCTAATCTAGCCCATTAGATTAGGGTGTTCACCTCTTGAGAGTGAGAGAGCTTGAGTTATTGCAATTTCGACGTAGATCATCGGAGAAACGGAACACTACAAGCTAGCATGGATCGTTCGAGTCGTGGAGCCTCTCTTGAGTCTGAGAGATCGTGGATCGTGGCAAAGGGACTTCTACTCGGAGCTTATGAAGCGAAGGAGCGGACTACAAAGGTTGTAATCCCTCACACTTAGTGGTAAAGATGTTTACTTGCATGTTAAACCCTAATAATCTAGCAAAGATCCCGGTTTTGGGTTGTTCGGCACGTCTAAAATTTTATTCCGGCATGGTTGATGCCTTATGAACCCTCACAAGAGTGCCTAGGAACCATACAAAAAGCTATGCTAGCATTACTCGTCATGAATATCTTTTTGGGCACTTAAGTCTTCCTCTTCCTAGTGCACAAGTCCTTTAGTATTTTCGCATAAGACGGAACTTGTTGGATAGTATCTAGTAGAGGGATATTTATGTTAACCTATTTAAATATTTCCATAATCTTCTCCATATGTGGGCTTGGTTTGTTTCCCTTTAATTGATTTGGATAAGGAGATTTAGCAATAAGAGCTGGGTCCAACATTGGAGAAGGTCGTGTGGGTGGAACAGATCCCAGAATTAGAGTTGGGATCGAGTGAGGTGGACTCGAAGATGATGGGGGAGGTTCGAGCCTTGGGGAAAACGTAGAATAGGCTCGGAAGAAGATGAACTAGGGTCAGAAGTGGAAGTGGAAGTAGAAGTGGAAGTGGAAGCCGGGGTGTCATTGATAGATTCATCATTATCAATATCAATCTGTTCACCGACTTGATTATTCAGCACTCTTCTAGATCTTAACATTGTAATGGAATTCACATTGTAGTGTTGTGAATGCCCAGGATTCGGTAGGGGTTGAGATGGAAGTTTCCCTTTCTCTCTAGCACTCATTTCGGGATTTAATCGTGCAATTTTTGCTTCTATCGATTTAATACTCTCACCGTGGGAGGCGGAGTCTTTCTTTATGGTATCGATAGGAGACCTTATATCAGCCGACACTTGGATTGAATGTTTCATAAACAAATCCAAGGTTCGTTCGAGTGAAGAAGAGTTATCGGTACCGGCCAATTGCAAAGAATTATTATACGGTGCAGAAGTGTTGGCCGGATTTTGAAAATTTTGTGGTTGAAAGGGGTGCTGACTCAGTTGTAGTGGTTGTTGTTGTTGTGGAGGGACCCTTTGAAAGTTATTTTAGTTTGGAACTGTATTTTGAGTTTGGTATTGGTTCTAAGCAAAATTAGGGTGATTCCTCCGACCCTGATTATATGTGGAAGAATAAGGATCGTTTCTAGGTCGTTGCTGAAAATCAGCATTAGTGTGTTCTTGACCTTGAAACGGAGAATTCAAAGGAAATTCTTCCATCAAATGTGATGGATCGGAACAGCATCTACACCCGGTTTTAGGGAGTGTGACCTGGTTTAGAGAGGCTAATAAAAATTTGTGTTCCATAGCTTCAAGTTTCTTTTGCATTGCTGCCATTTCGGCTTTGACTGCTATGGAAACATCAAGTTGATGGATACCTCCCCTAGACGATGGTTGGCTAACACTCTCCCATTGCAAAGTGTTTTCAACAAAATCTTCTAAAAATTTCCAAGCTTCACCATCGTGTTTAGACATGAAATTGCCTTGACACATGGATTCAAGCATCTGCTTCGTTGTTGGATTAATGCCCTCATATATGATTCGACAGAGCTCCTATCTATAGATTCCGTGATGAGGACATTAGACTAGCAGATCCTTGAACCGTTCAAAACACTTCCAAAATTATTCATTGGGAAGCTGGGTAAATTGATTGATTTCGCTACGGACACGGGCGGTCTTATGATTGGGATAAAATTTCTTAAGGAATGCTATAACGAATTCATCCTAGTTGGAAATAGAGTGTGCGGGTGTGTTATAAAGCCATTTTTCGGTTAAATCGCACAAAGTGAATGGGAGAAGACATAAACTCATAGCGTCCACGGAAAGTTGTGAAGTGCCCATCAGAGCACATACTTTTTCAAATTTGGTGATAAAAACATGTGCGTCTTCAGACTCGAGATCGTGAAATTTAGGCAAAAGATTGATATAGTATGGTTTGATTTTGAAATTGTTCCCATTGGCTGGTGGAATAGAAAGACAAGTAGAAAGAGGACCATGTATAGGGTAGCATCTCTGTTGGAGAAATATACGCGGTAAAGTCTGCGCACCTGCGGGTGGTGGCAGAGTGGTGTTATTGAAATTTGATGGAGAACCGTCCATCTTAGTGGATGTGGTGTGTGGTGAGGAAAAAGAAGATGAAGAAATACCGACTTCGGAGTCGATAGAAGAAGCGCGGACAAGACGGGCACTAGAATCCAGTGTCTAGCCGAGCATGCACTAAGCGGTTTAGCGCAAGTGGCAGCGTTTGTGATAATTAGAGAAAGTGGTTTGTTTTATGGTTTGTTTTCGAAAAAGACAGATTTAGAAAAATCACACAAAAATTGCACAATCAACCCTAGATCTACGGTCACCTAGGTCAAGTCACTAGACCGCTCCTAGACTTCCAGAAGACAAAACGCAGGATAAATCCTCTACTACCTATTTATCCCTCTTGTGGCCAGGTAAGTGCCAGGTAAGTGGGAGGTATCCGCTATGTAAGTAGCGGGCCTAATTAAGTAACCACTTACCTTAGACACACTTGCCTTAGACACCACAAAAGAAATGCGAATAAGCAATAGATTATCCACGACCTTCTTCTGTCCTAATTGAGAGCGATGGTCCTTAGAGTCTTATCTAGATATTTTTTAGTTAATGAGGGTGATGCGGATGCTAGTTTTGTGATTTTTGGGGCTTAGGAAGGGTAATGAAATCCCCAGCTAATCTGAATTTGGTCTTTTCCCCTTAATTTCCGTATTAAAATATGCAAAAACAACCAATATCAAAATACGCAACAAGATTTTTTTTATGCGCAGCGAATTTTTGCAAAGAATTATGCAGAAAAGTTGGTATTGGACTAATCAGTGGAGAGAGGAGAAAGAAGAGAATATACAAAAGAAAACTGGAGTCCCAATTCACCTAAAGAGCCGCGGTTCTGCGGTCAAAAAGAGGTAATAGCCGCGGTTACGCGGTCAATTGAAAGGATCTTTAAACAAAATTTTGTACTGCTGGTCCCCTTGCTCCTCTGTCCTAGATGAAATGATCTGAATATTTTTCTCTCTGCTGCAGTGATTCCAGATTTCCTTGCAAAATTCACGCACTAATGGTTAAGCATACGATGCGATTTTGATTCAAATTTTGATGGAATAATAATATTTCAACTCAAATTACAAGAAAGAACAAATTACGCATGCATCCTCGGCAACGACGCCATTTGATTGGTTTGAATGTTTGTAGATCGACTTCTTCGAGTTTTTAAAAGAAGAAATATATTGTAAAGAAGAAGTGATGTTTTGTTTTAGTCGTAAAAGTAACCGCAATCAATAACGGTGTCACGTGTAGCTAAACCATTAGTGAGTACGGGTCGTCCACTGGGATTCGTGTATTTGATCACTCTTGCATTAGATGAGTCGAAAGAAAATAGTAAAGAAAATTCAAGAAAATGATTCAAGATTTAGTAGATGAAATATTTTCAAGAAAAATCAAGAAAGTGTTAAAGATTAAGAAAATCAAGAAAATGTCTAAGATAAATTTTAGTTATTAAGAAAATTGATGAATAGCTTGTAGGATTCGATAGGAATTAGTAGCAATGATGAATACTAAAAATGACTCATCTTATCTATTGATGAATTATGGCTAGATTGATGGCAATGAATGACGATTAGGGATCTATTGAAAAAACTAGGGTTTCTCTTTCACTATCCCTTATCTTTTCATTGATCACCATTCGAATCTAACCTTTAGCAAAGAAAATCATCAATCATCTAATCCTAAATTGCAACGAAATTATCAAGAACGGTGATCTCGCTCCAAATTTGGTCGTTGATGATTCTTTTTCCTAAAGTTCATAATTCTTATAAGACTTAAGATGAGTACATGATTTCCTCACCATTTGATCTACCAAATTCCTTCAAATTCTTAGCAAGTGGAGATTTACTCACGCATCATGAAAATAGACAAATCAACAATTAGATATTTCATAATGCGAAAATTTAAAGAAAGAGAGATTGAACAAATGATCACTTTTATTATTCAACTTCGAATTACACTTCTCAATTCGAGATTATAAGAAAGAATGCTCTCGATCACTCCCTTGAAGAGGTAATTTCTTCGTCGATCTTCGCTTTGCTCGATCACCTTGAGACTTGGACCTGTCGAGGATCACTTGCTCGTAGATGATGATCGACTTCGCGTAAAAGATCTTGAATGTCGTTGCTCGATGTTGTTCTCAACGACTCTTGATTTTGGATCTTGATTTGGAATTGAATTGGATTGTATTGGCTCTCAAATTGTCTCCCCAAATTATGTAACCCTAAAAATGAAGACTAGGGTCCTTTATATAGCCCCTCGCCAATCTTCCCCAAGAAGCTAGTTAGTTTTAGAGAAGCTTCTAGAATAAGATAGTTATCATGCTTTCTCAAGAAGCTAGGTTGTTGTAGGGAAGTTTCCAGAACAAGGTTGTTACAATGGAGCATCCTCAATAAGCTAGGTAGTTGTAGGGAAACTTCTGGAGGGAACTTGTCACCCGGTGCTTTAATTCGGCCGCGGATCCGCGGCGGATCGGCCTGACTCGGCCGCGGATTCGTGGCTGTTTGGTGGGCTTGTGGCTTTAGTTTCTTGTGGTAGTTTGGTGTTGGTCTATATGTATTCAGGTGATATATGGAATCTTCTTATCTCTTCTGAATCTCTGCCAGATTTTAACTCTTTGATTTCTTGTATTTCGTCGGCGAATTTGCGATTCTGATATCTGTCCTGAGATAATTTTCTGCACAAAATCTCAATGAAGAATGTTGAGATATACAATATCATGCGTGAAATAATAAACATATAATTTCCTTCCAAAATGTTGATCATAATGTATAACACGTGCTATTTGATATTTTCCAGACGAACTTGTAATATGTGTTATATTTATAACAAACATCCTTAGATAATTAGAAAAGTGAGGAAATTGTTTTGTTAAAGATTGCAATATTTTTGACCGATTCATACAAATACCCGTATTCGTACAAATACTCGTATTCATATAAATACCGTATTCTGTTAAAACACGAATACCGAAAAGAGAGATACTAAAAGAGATATATAATACTAGCTGACATTTAATCCAAAATGTGATAACCTGACTATCTTTCAAACCGGCCAGTATTAACAAAACTGTCCGATGAAAAGTACGTGTACAAAAACACGTATTTAATCGAACCCAAGTACGTATCAAAATATGTACACCACATCGTTTCGACCGAGTCAGGAAACTCTCTTTGTGGGACTCTAAAGACTCGATAATACGCTGGCAGTACGTTTAACCACAAGTACGTCAGCGACACTAGCTGTACGTAATGGCTACCCAGGTATTTGTTAGGAATATGTATGCCTAAGAGGCTATTATTGTATATTATAGTGGATGTTTGGACACACACACACACACACACACTTATAGGACTTTCTTGCTCGACATGATAGTATACTATCTGTTTGCACACACACATATAGGACTTTCTTGCTCGACATGATAGTATACTATCTGTTTGCTCTTTATCTTAACATGTACACTTGTTTTAGTCTACTATCTCATTGATACATGTTGATAAAACCCTTAGAATGTTGGCTTGACTATCAGGACTATGATGTAGATCATACTAGTGGGGCTTGTGTAGTCCGCAAGCACATCCTTTAACAGTTCTTAGTCGAGGGAGTATCGAGACATGGCATCGATATTCCAGAGTAGACTAGTGTGTACGTTTCTTGACCTTGTATGGGGCGATGGATGATCCCACATCCATTGGTGTTTGACATCAAAGATTGTACACAGTTGCTCATTGGAGAATGGGTACACCGAACAGGACTCGCTGAGAACTCCTAGATGGTATTATACCTATCGTCAGATAGCAGTTCTCTGGTGACACTGGTACATGTTAGTCTGTAGACCCGAGATCGTCATAGAGTCTTGTGTGATTCCTACTGTGCTTTGATTTTCTCTTTACCACGCTCAAGAGAGCATGCAAACTGGTGGATTTTGGGTACTGTCCCGAGTCACATGGAGGCAATGAGCGATAGGAGGGGTTTCGTCTCTCCTGGTATTGGGGGTTGATGTTGTGCTATGCTCGATTAGCAATAATAGGAAGTCCCTGGCCAGGGCCGATGATGAGATTTACTGGTAAGTGTTATCAGTAGTTTCTCGAAGGTTATAGGCCACACATCGACATGACTTATCAAAGTTAGCGGGTTCTGATGATTCCACCTTCCAGACTCGATATGCGACATATCATACGAAGAGACCGGACTGTACGGTATGTGTTGCTTATAGGCTTTATGGGAGTTTGGACAAGTTTTCTTGTTGATCTTCTATTCATTCAATACCTGGATAGCCGTTACGTTCAGCTAGTACCGCTGACGGCCTGTGGGTACCTGATGTGATCATTACCTACTGCCGGCGTATTGACGAGTCTTTAGAGTCCCACATAGAGGTTTCCTACCTCAAGCGAAATAAAGTAGGGCATGTATGGAGATATGTGCGGGAGCTTGATTGAATACGAGTATATGATACCGTATTCTAATCTAGCGATATTTGATATCAGTCAGGTTATATGTGATATAATCGGATTATTGAATCAAGTGTTGATTCAATGATTTGATTAATATATGTGTTTATATATTTGATATTGGCCGGTTATATATGATATAACTGGATTATTGAATCAAGTGTTGATTTAATAACTAATATTGAATATTAGTCGGTTATATGTGATATAACCGGATTATTGAATCAGGTGTTGATTTAATAATCTGATATACATATATATTTGATATTAGCCGGGTTATATATGATATAACCAGATTATTGAATCAATTGTTGATATATATATATATATGAATTTATATTGTATCATGGTTGATGATACAAGGAATATGGATGTATGAGAATCACATTGAGAAAAGATAATGATAAACATCTTGGAATAAAAGGAAATGAAGAATGAGTCATTTTCTCGAGTGGCTTGTAGAAGCTTTGAGAAGCCATGACTCATCTTCAAGTCTTGATTTATTCTAAGATATTTATCATACACCATCTAATCTCATTTATATCTCATCATATCTCTTATCACTTGAGTGAATGGTTCACATCTCATCCAAGTTCATCCTCATCTTCTTCTTCATCTCCTTACTAGATTTTTCTAGGGTGAGAAAAGAAAAGAGAAAGAAGAAAAATTTGTGAGCAAAATTCCTACTTCATCAACTCACACTATTCTAGCCCATTAGTTTAGGTTGTTAACTTCACTAATACCTTGATTAGTGAAGTGTGAGCTTGAGTGAGAGAGACTTCAAGGTGGATCATCTTTGGAAATGAAGACATCGAGCAAGCTTGTTCCAAACTTCAAGTGGAGCCTCAAGAAGAGTTCTAGGGACTACAACTTGGAGCTTTAGAAGTGAAGGACCGGTCTACAAAGGTTGTAAACTCTCTTCACTTAGTTTAGAACTTGTATGCTTAACTTTGAAACCCTAATTCTCTAGTTCGATTATTGTTTAGTATACTTAGCACTCTAGTTTTTTTTTTAAATTGCATACTTGATGTTCAAAGAAACCTAGTAGAGGTGTAAAGACATACTTTCATGGTATCAGAGCCAAGCTAGAGGTTTTGAATTGCAATAGATAAAGTTAAAGTGTTCGATCGAAATTTTAAACACGGATTTGGGTAGTTTCTGTCCATTTTTTCAAACGTTGAAATTTTCACAATTAAAAATGCTCAGAAAATTTTGCAGACTTTTCTATGGAGGTATATGAAATACGAGCCACTAACTCCATAAGATGGCCGCGGAACCGCCTTCTTTACCATGTGTTGGCCGCGGTTCCGCGGTTCATTTGTAGTGATAGGAGTCGTGTTTTCTTATACTGCTTCATTTTTACATTTTGGGTTGTCTGGACATTTCAAATAAGGCTCAAGTGGTTGATCTCTCTGTGAATTGCTGTTGTTTGAAATATCGATCGAAATGTTTAATATCGTCTAGATTTCTATAGTTATGTGATACAATTTTTAGAATCCACATTGATTAGTTTTGCGAAAACTAGGTAACGAAATGTAAATCTTACATTTTAGTCTCAAATGATGGATTACCACAGAGTTTGGATTTGGATCGAAACTTCGTTGTAATCTCGTATCGTACATGAATACTCGCCGGGAGACACTAGTAGATAGCCACACCCCTTTGCCCCGCCAAGTGACTATAGAAGAACCCCGTGGCCAAGCGCATCCATTCGGGTGCTCGCGGCCGCGGTGTTCCGCCCAAGTGCACTTCGTTGATGGCCTCGGGGGTGCGGCCATCCACTAAAGTTCCCGACGAGCATACGATCTTTTAATCAGGAATCTTGTTGGATCCCTCGACTTTATTTTTGAAAAGTGTTTTCAATTCAAGAATTAAATACAAGATTTATAGGGTTAGGCATGAAATTCGGAATATGTGATAATCTGAGTTTAAGATGTCTAAAGATGATGCGGATTCTAATTATTATAGTTTTCATTTCCTTTCTGCGACCGTAAGTGTAATATGTGGCAGTATTCCCGATCTCGTTGCTATACGTCAACGACATTAGGGATACACATATTTACTTACGTTGATGACATGTGATGTTATTGTATTGCTATCGATATGTTATATTGGATCGTCGTGATTGAATAGCCGGGGGTTTTACGTCAGATGAGAGTTTTTTCAATTTTCATTCATGTAAATATTTGTATGTAATATTCTTTTATTGGGACACTTCCGGGTTGAGGTTGTTGTCTCCATTTGATGTATATTATTTACTTTTCCGCATTAGGATAGACACAAGGCGGGGAGCACGAATAACTGGGTTCTAGAGTCCAGTGGGAGGCTATCTCGAGGAGTTTAGACCGATCGCCTAACTCTAGAATTGGCAGGGTTGCTTGCCGCTCTCGTAGGGGTCTAGAGTTGTGGGCTTGGCTATTCATCACGACCGTGGAATCCGTGTTTTTCATTATTGGCTTAATCTAAAACACGGACCTCCCAGTATATCCTATATTTCATATATCTGCTTCTGATGTTTCTGTTTCTGTGATCATATAACTGCGTGAGATGAATGCTACTTATATATATGATATACTAGTAGACACTATATATGTTTTACATGTCCTGACCCCGCCCTGCCGTAAGTTAAGTAACTTTGTGGTGAAGACCCGGGTCCCTGTGGCGAATGCGGATGGCATATATATGTGTTTTATTTTCGTTTCTTCTGTGATGTTTAGAAAACATAAATGATGGGACATCATTAATAAGATTAATGAAAAGAAACCTAAAAGATGTTGTAGAATCAAATTTTTCTAAAAGGTAGCTCTAGTTCTTGCTTTGCATAGCGGTATTCTATTATGAATATCTAGCAGCTCATTCGATGAGGAAAGTGCCTAGATCCCTTCACCGGAAATGACCTCTTTAGCAAAACTAGCATATTCTACAACCCACTCGGTTTGTTTTGAAAACTACTCGATTTTAAAGCGGAGCTTAAACCACTCCTTTTCAAATCAGTAAATTCTACAACGATATCAATGTTGGGTTACGGCAGTGCCCCGGCCATCAAACTGTGGCCAAATGCGGAACAAAAATTTACTAAACTGGCGCTGCCATTACCGGATGCCCAGATCTACCTTAAACCCTAAACTAGCAAGCTATCTATAAGAAGTTAGATGGTAATACCGAGTTGATCCGTGTCCTTCGGTCTTCAACCATCATCCCCAAGATCCTAGTGGCTTCTTGATTGAATTTGGTTGCCGGCCTTCCTCCATCTACAATGATCCACCTGAGGGAAGCGACACAAGCTTCAGCCTCATCGAGCAAGGCAACCGATGCTCCAAGGTTGCTAGCAATGGAGAGTGGAGGTGTAGGAATGTGTCACTATAATTTTCTCGCATCACATATGCTCAATGAGCAACTCAAGAATATGAAGGAGGTGAGGAAACATGTGGCATGAGCAACCATGGAAAAATGTCTAAGTGTTTTCAAGTGAGAATGAGCAAGTGGAGAAAAAGCAAGTGTAGAAAACAAAATGAGCCAAGCCCATTGTGAAGTGGCTGCCTGATTAAGTGTCAAAAACTGTATTTTACCGCAATCAAGAAACGGCGTCGCTTCGCAGCTAGCCGGTGAGTGCGGGTCGATCCACAGAGACGGGTAAATTCCTTTTATGTGTTTTAACGAGTTGATTCTATTTGTCGTTTTGATTGGTTTATAAAAATCTATAAAAACTAGATCTAATTAATCTAATTAAGAGTCTTGCTAGGGTTAGGCTTAGGGGAAGTTTTGGAGATTAATGTTTTCTTCACCGCTTTCAATGCCTTCTTTTTTAGATCTATTAGATGTTACGTTAATTATCAATAAAGTGGATACGAATCTTTTAGGAAGATGTTTCTTCCTCTAGATTTGTATCCTTCCTTTATTGATAATTACCCTAACCCCCATGGAAAACGCGCGCAACCGGCCCTTTATACTACGGTTCACCGTTACCTCGAGGGGTAGGGTGCCGTAGGGAGCGGGTGTGTGCGTATGCATGGAGTTCTAACTCTAAAGTGAAGATGGCATTGAAAGGGGTGAGAGATCTCATCTCTCAACCCTTTCGCTAAGGCTAACCCTAACAAGCGAGGAGACTACTCGCTCATTAGGGGATGATAAATTATACTAGAAAATAAAAGCAAGGAAATAAATTTCCTACAGATTTGATGGCTCCCTCCAAGTAGAAGACAGAATAGATCTGAATGTCACTCCCAGAAATTCTGAATTTTATTTATTGAAAAGAGGCATAGTTTTTACAGATCTAAATTTACAATTTATAGGAAAATAGGAAACCTAGGGTTACAGACTCTCGCACATGCAAAATTACATATTTGCCCACGTAAAATCCTAACATCTGCACCGACGCAACAACCCAGAAAATCTGCACCGACACGGGCACTTGATGGCCGCGGAACCGCGGCGCCAGGCTGGGTTTGGCCGCGGTTCCGCGGCCAAATAAGGGAGTTGGGCCCTGTACTTTTTGGGCTTGGTTCAGTGGCTCTTTGGGCTTCTGTTTCCATATGTAGTTTCTCTGTTAGGCTTCTTATTCTCTTCCAGATATTTCAGTGAATACTTGTAGCGATCTTTTAACCGTTCACATGACATTTTGGACCTTGTGCTGTTCTTCGTCTAGGCTTGACTAGGATCCGTCTAATAGTTGGTCAAAAATCCCTTTTTCTGTTGTTTTGTGTCTTTTCACTGTATTTGCTCCAGAAACCTGTATCCTGTAATATGCAACAAACGTGTGTCAAGAGTACCTGTTTATTTATAAAAAGGATAAGAATAGGGGAATGATAAATGCAATATTATGGTCTGAACAAATACCCGCAAACTTACCTTTTGCTCGTCCTCGAGCAAACTTATTATTTATTCACTAAAATCCTAACCGCACTTTCGCAGGGAAACGCGATTGCACTGAGCACGTGCAACAAGCCGTTAAACCTCTAAGTGTCCCTAGTAGGAGGAGTGTTGTCTCCTGAGGGTTTTCAGCGGATTACACCCACAAAATCCTATCAACTCGGCCCATTGACTTTTGTTCTTCATTTAGGTCTTCTAACAAGGAATTCTATTATCTTCTACTTGTAAATCATCCACCCATATTCTTCACACTTCCTCATTATTTAACTTAAGATTATATATATCTTATAGACTTACTTAGCTTTCGACATCTCTTAAGTTTTCCTTCTAGGGTTTCCATCTCCACTTAGGAATTTTCTATCAACTCTATTAAAGATACAAATTTTATCTTTCATTCCTCTCTCTTATCTAAATTCCAATCACATACCCCTACGTGTGTGTATAGATCACCCCTACACTTGGAAATTCAAATCAAGCAATCGTACTCTCGTCCTTTGTCCAAAGCACTTATGAAATTTGCTTACACATCCTTCATGCGACCGTTAATACTTCTTGAGGTACCAACGACCGATTACAAAATGCGTTTGCACTTTAAAGTGTACTTCCTAGTCTTTGCAACACCCAAGGCTTTAGCAGTGTCTCCCAAACCAGTTGGTCTAAGGCACTAGGTGATAAGGCACCCTTGCTAAATATTTTTCTATTTTTTACAGCCTTAAGTAATCACAAAAACCAGTGTCCATTTTTTTCTTTATTTACTTTTTTTTTCTTTTATTTTCATTGTACTAAGGACTTTAAACAAGAGTATTTCAAGGTCTCTTCTACTATTCCAAGTTTCAAGGTGCGTGAATGTGCAAATTGTAGGGTATACATTTTCAGAATCTAGACTTAAGCTAGGAACTATTTTTCAAACTTATACTCTAATAAGAATATCAATACTCTTCCCTTGTTTCGACTTATTCCAAAAAGTGAACCCAAAATTTGCCTATTTCTAAATAAACTACAAGGCATATACTTTCTACCGTTAAACTTTAAGGAATGTTATCTTTAGGGTTTTTAATTCACTAAATCTAAGATCTAGTTGTTTCTAGCCAGTTAACCTATTTGTCAAACTCAAGACAATTAGCCAAAATTGAATACAATAATTTTTATAATTTTTGAAATTTTTCAATTTTTTATGGGTTTTCAAATAGGTATGCAAATGCAAAAATATGTACAAATGAATGCGAAGGAAGAGGACGTACCGAGCATACCCCCAAACTTGAACTTGACAGTGTCCTCACTGTCATGCTAAACCAAGAGGGTCAAAATACCGATACTCCCCTGTTTATTTATTTATAGTTTTTTTTATTGTTAAGAAAAACAAAAATATATACAAAAGACCCTCCCCCAAACTTCAATTAAACTATGTTAGACATTACTGCCAAACTTTGCATCAGCTAAAAGTCAACACCAACCAGTTGAAAAATTTATCAGTAAAGAGTATTGGTTGGTGGAAGAATAAATTGTAGCGATTCGCAAAGAATTGGGAAAGATAGAAGTAGTGGTATGGGAGGTGTGGAGGTGAATATACAGTTGATGGTGATGCATCGAAACGAGAATGTAAATGATCAGCAATCAGTGGAGTGTTAGCATTCTCGTACCTTATTAAAAGAAATGGGGGTATTTCAACTTCTAAGGGAGGAGGTTGACTCACCACAATACCCCCAAGATATTCCTGTGGGTCCTTTATTGACATGGCATCATCCATCAAATGTGTATGATATTCACTTATGAGGGAACTTATCTCCTCGATGTCCGCCATAGTCCAACCGACAACTTGCCGCCTATCTTGTAAGACCGTTAAGAGGGCGTTCTCTTGCTCGATGGCTAGAGAGGCCGATATGATAATGGGAAAGGTCTCATTCTCACCTATGTAAGCATATCTAAGGTAAGACGGCAAGGGTGTGAGTTCGAGTTTCGGAGCTGAAAGAATCATTGCGGAATCTACCTCGAACTCAAAGGACTCCAACACAGGTTCGAAATCACTGCAAACAACCGATTCGGATGGCTCGACTGACTCATCCAAAAATTCAAACAACTCATATTCGGGCTGTGAGTCGTCATCATCCAAAAAAGTGAAACATTCATAATCAACATCGGTTGTGTCAACGGTGGTAGGCTCAAGGAGGGACGCACTAGTGGCGTCAAAACTGTTTTCATCAAATAGAAATCTTTCAAGCTCGCAGTCCTCCTGCGTGATTTCGTGAACAGAGCAAACTTTTCGTGTTCTAGTTTTTGGCACGGGGGGCAGACTTCCCATCTTATAAATGTTGAACTCACTAGACCTCTTTCCGAAGGATAGAGTCATGGAGCCATTGCGACAGTTTATCATGGCATTGGAAGTGGCCAAAAATGGTCGACCAAGAATCACCGGAATTTGGTTTCTTGGGTTTGCAACAGGTTGTGTATCCATGACGATAAAATCAACGGGGAATATGAATTCCCCGACTTTGATCAACACATCCTCTAGTTGACCCCTTGGATAGGTGATTGATCGATCAGCCATTTGGAGAGTGCAACGAGTGGGTTTCAACTCTCCAACCCCTAATTGTTCGTACATGGAGTAAGGAATCAGGTTAACACTAGACCCAAGATCTAAAAGTGCTCGATTAATTTTCTTATCCCCAATTGTAATGGAAATCGTAGGACAGCCGGGGTCCTTTCGTTTTTGGGGTAAGGTTTGATGGTGGTTAATAGCATTGCTCACTGCACTAGCCACTAGCACTTTCTTGGGTACTTGAGATGCTTTTCTCTTTGAAGTGCATAATCCCTTTAAGATTTTCGCGTATGAAGGGACTTGTTGGATAGCATCCAAGAGAGGTATATTTATGCTAACCTGCTTAAATATCTCCACAATCTTCTCCGCTTGTGTATTTGGTTTATTAGGACTCAACCTGTTTGGGAAAGGAGCGTTCTGAAAATTTGTTGAGTCAAAAGTCTGTGGAGTAGAATGTGGAGTAGGAACGGATCCCAGTGCGGATGTGTTCGTGTTGTGAGAAATGGGTCCGTTCGAGTCAGGAGAAGTAGAGCCGTGTGAAGGGTGGAGAATAGGCTCTAAAGAAAAAGGTGAAGAAGGAAGTGAAGAAAATGAAGAAGGGGAAGAAGAAGAAGAACCACCGGCGGGGATGTCATCACTAGTTTCCACATTATTTTGCAACTCTCTTCCGGATCTCAACGTGGTCACCGCATTTACATTGTGATTGTGATATGCGTTTTGTGCGTGACCGGGATTGGGCAATGGTTGAGATGGAAGCTTTCCCTTTTCTCTCTCGCTCAACGCAGCAGTTAATTGTGTAATTTGTGCCTCAATAGATTTGATACTTTGATCGTATGAGGCATTGTTATTCATTAAAGATTGAACATAACTTTCAAATCTTGCTGCGGATTCTGTAGATTGCTTGAGAAATGCTTCTAGACTCTTCTCAAGCGAGCTAACCTTATCATCATTTGGTTGAACTAAGTTGTTCGTTTGATTTGTATAAGGTTGTTGTTGGAAAGGTTGCTGGTTTTGAGTTTGTAAGGGTGCTTGTTGTTGTTGTGGAGGAGCTCTTTGAAAATTATTATTCCCTTGGAACTGTTGATTTGGGTGACTCCTCCACCCCTGATTGTATGTCGAAGAGTACGGATCATTTCTTTGTCGTTGCTGAAATGCAGCATTGACTTGATCCTGTCCTTGAATGGGTGCATTATAAGGACACTCTTCGGTTAGGTGCGACGGGTTCGAACAACAAGCACAAACATTTCGTGTGGGTCGAGTAGGGGCAGGAGAAGACGATGAGATTTTGGTCTCAATGGCTTCTAGCTTTTTCATAAGTGAGGCCATCTCGGCCTTCATAGCAATCGACATATCTATTTGATGTATGCCTGCCCTAGATTGACCAACTGAAGAAGATGATGTGGTCTTGGTACTCTCCCACTGAATTGTTTGCTCACTTAGTTCCTCAAGAAACTGCCAAGCTTCGTCGCCAGACTTGGAGAGAAAATGACCTTGACATATTGTTTCTAGCAACTGCTTCGTTGCTGCGTTCAATCCCTCGTATAATGTTTGGCAAAGTTTCCAATTTTCTATCCCATGATGAGGGCATTGAACAAGTAGGTCTTTAAATCTCTCGAAGCATTTCCAGAATGGTTCGGACGGAAGCTGTGAAAATTGTATAATCTCGTTTCGGATTCTAGCAGTTTTATGATGAGGGTAGAACTTTTTCAGAAAAGCTCTCACAAACTCGTCCCAATTTCTAATAGAATGTGATGCGGTGCTGTATAGCCACTTCTCGGCTAGGTCACATAAGGTAAAAGGAATGACCCTTAGCCTTATTGCGTCATCACTTAATTGGGTTGTCTTCATCATGGCGCAAACGTTTTGGAATTTATTAATGAAAATATATGCATCTTCGGATTCCAAACCATGAAACTTAGGCAGCATATTGATGAAGTGTGGTTTTATTTCAAAATTATCCCCATTCGCCGGTGGGGGTGAAAGGCATGTGGGTAAAGAAGTGCGGACGGGGTAGAAGAGATCCTGGAGCGCAACTCGTGCGGGCGCTACAACAGGCGGAAGATTCGGGTTATTCGCACCTGGCGGAGGTCGAATCATTCCCGTAGGTAAGGTATCGTTGGGGTTAAATCCCGACATACCTTCGAAAGAATTTGAGGGTGGAGGTAAGAAAGTGGAAGGAGTTTCGACTTCGGTGTCGAAAAGTTCGTTGGTCGGTACTAACGAAACACGGACTAATCGGGCGTTAGTATCCCTAGTCCAAAATGACATACACTAAAGGGTAGTACAGTCAGAAAAAAGAGAAAAACAGAATGTGGGGGTAAGATAACGTCAGTGAGAAGAAGTGGTGGAAGTGAGTTTGCAAGTTTTCTTTAGCGGCAAGTTGCAAGTTTTTAAAAGATTTTTCTTTTTCTTTTTCTTTTATTTATGTGAAGGTTTTGCAAAGAGGTTTTAGGAAAGGGACTCGTGACACCAATGTGTCAACCACACATGCACAATCAGGCCTAGATCTAGGGTCGCCTAGGTCTGCTAGACAGCTCCTAACTAGGGCTAGAAATAGACCTCAAACCGCCTCTTCACGGACAAATACGGCCAGGTAAGTGGGAAGGAACCACCACTACAGTGGGCCTAATTAATAACCACTAGCCTAGACACCGCAATGTCGGTTAGGATAAACGGCCGATGCCTACCCTAGTCCTTTTCCTATTGAGCTCGATGTCCTTAGGTCTGAGTCTAGTCTTTTTTATTTAATTGTGGTCGATGCAAAATGCTTTAGGTGTTTTCTGGGGTCCTGGGAAGGGTGATGAAATCCCCACCCAATCTGAGTTTGGTCAAATAGCCCCTTAGAGTCCGGTTAAATTATGCAAAACAGATAAAATTTCACTTGCAATCAATTTTTAGCGCGGCGCAAAGAAACCTGCAGAGATCTGTTATTTAGAAGGGGGAGAAAGACTCTTTACGCAAAGAATTCCTGCAGAAAACTTTTTACAGAGAGATATATGGAGGTTGACAGAGGGGAGAAGGAGAAATCAAACCAGCAAAATTTGGTGCGCTGACGTGGCACTAAGAGCGCAGAAACGTGGCGGATGGCCCAATTATGCGGCGGAAACGCGGTGGAGTGGAGAGATCGGCCTCTGGAAAAAATTCTGTGGTTCTGTATCTTCAGTTCCTCTCTGTTCTTATGTACCAATTTTTGTTTTGCCCTCTGTAAATTTCCAGATCCTTAATTGTTTGCTGTTCCTGCAAGATTCAAAAGACACACCCTTCAAACAGATCAAATTTGATAAATTTTTTTTTTTTATTTTCAGATTTTTATAATTTTTAAAATTTATATCAACCCGAAAATTCACAAAAAGAAAAATTACGCCGTCCCCGGCAACGGCGCCATTTGATTAAGTGTCAAAAACTGTATTTTACCGCAATCAAG
Organism: Agapanthus africanus; assembly: GCA_030015575.1. Classification (NCBI taxonomy): domain Eukaryota; kingdom Viridiplantae; phylum Streptophyta; class Magnoliopsida; order Asparagales; family Amaryllidaceae; genus Agapanthus; species Agapanthus africanus. Next base: position 331,608,059 of record CM057346.1, on the reverse strand, counting down.
AAACGGCGTCGCTTCGCAGCTAGCCAGTGAGTGCGGGTCGATCCACAGAGACGGGTAAATTCCTTTTATGTGTTTTAACGAGTTGATTCTATTTGTCGTTTTGATTGGTTTATAAAAATCTATAAAAACTAGATCTAATTAATCTAATTAAGAGTCTTGCTAGGGTTAGGCTTAGGGGAAGTTTTGGAGATTAATGTTTCCTTCACCGCTTTCAATGCCTTCTTTTTTAGATCTATTAGATGTTACGTTAATTATCAATAAAGTGGATACGAATCTTTCGGGAAGATGTTTCTTCCTCTAGATTTGTATCCTTCCTTTGTTGATAATTACCCTAACCCCCATGGAAAACGCGCGCAACCGGCCCTTTATACTACGGTTCACCGTTACCTCGAGGGGTAGGGTGCCGTAGGGGCGGGTGTGTGCGTATGCATGGAGTTCTAACTCTAAAGTGAAGATGGTATTGAAAGGGGTGAGAGATCTCATCTCTCAACCCTTTCGCTAAGGCTAACCCTAACAAGCGAGGAGACTACTCGCTCATTAGGGGATGATAAATTATACTAGAAAATAAAAGCAAGGAAATAAATTACCTACAGATTTGATGGCTTCCTCCAAGTAGAAGACAGAATAGATCTGAATGTCACTCCCAGAAATTCTGAATTTTATTTATTGAAAAGAGGCAAAGTTTTTACAGATCTAAATTTACAATTTATAGGAAAATAGGAAACCTAGGGTTACAGACTCTCGCACATGCAAAATTACATATTTGCCCACGTAAAATCCTAACATCTGCACCGACGCAACAACCCAGAAAATCTGCACCGACACGGGCACTTGATGGCCGCGGAACCGCGGCGCCAGGCTGGGTTTGGCCACGGTTCCGCGGCCAAATAAGGGAGTTGGGCCCTGTACTTTTTGGGCTTGGTTCAGTGGCTCTTTGGGCTTCTGTTTCCATATGTAGTTTCTCTGTTGGGCTTCTTATTCTCTTCCAGATATTTCAGTGAATACTTGTAGCGATCTTTTAACCGTTCACATGACATTTTGGACCTTGTACTGTTCTTCGTCTAGGCTTGACTAGGATCCGTCTAATAGTTGGTCAAAAATCCCTTTTTCTGTTGTTTTGTGTCTTTTTCACTGTATTTGCTCCAGAAACCTGTATCCTGTAATATGCAACAAACGTGCGTCAAGAGTACCTGTTTATTTATAAAAAGGATAAGAATAGGGGAATGATAAATGTAATATTATGGTCTGAACACTGCCCCCTCTCTCATTCCCACCAAAACATCTCTTCAATTTTCCATTAAACAATAAAGACCCATGCCTCCCTACATGTCCAAGACCCATGCTCATGCCACCTCACTCCTCCACCTCATTTGTGAAACAAATGAATTTCCATAAAAGGAAAATCATACAAATGAGGTGTCCACTTTTAAAAGCTATTCCCTATAAATACGGAATACAACCCGGTACATGTATCGAAATACATATACGCGTATTCGTACAAAAATACGAATAGTCAAGAGAGAAAATGAATAGTGAACAATAATACTAGAATACATACATATATATATATATATTATTAAATCAAAACCTGATTTAATAATCCGGCTCAGTCCTAAGCCGCTAGTATTATCAACCGTCCGATTAAAGTCTATGCAGCATGTGCACATAATTAATCGGACACCTGTATGTACCAACATACGTCATCTACACCATATCGCCTGAACCGTTAAAACCCTCTGTGTGGGACTCTAAAGACTCGTCAATACGTTGGCAGTGGGTTTAACTACAAGCACGTCAGCGGCACTAGCTGTACGTAACGGCTATCCAGGTATTGAGCGAAAGGGAGGCCGACGAGCAAACTCATCCTGAACCCTACTGAGCCTGACAGTAACAATATCCGTACAGTCCGGTCTGTTCGTCTAAGAGTATCGCATATCGAGTCTATAGGGTGGATAAAATCAGACCTCTAATAACGCGATATTTAGTGTCGGCATGAAACCCATCACCACCTGAGAAACTATCGATCCTAGATCGGTAATTCTTGTCCACCATGGCCTTGGATTTCTGGTGATGGCCACCCGTGCACAACGCGACATCAACCCCTAAAACCAGGAGAGACGAATCCCCAACGATCCGATCACTACCTCTATGTGGCTCGGGACTGTACCCAACTAAAACCTGTTTGCACGACTCCTTTGAGCCGTGGTAGGGTAGTAATCAAAGCATAGTGGGAACTCAAACGAGATAAATGACGATCTCTGCTCGACAGAATAACCTGTACACATGTCACCTAGGAACTGCTATCTGACCATAGGTATAATACCAACTAGCACGTTCCCGGCGAGTCCGTCCATTGTACTCATAACCCAATGAGCATCTGTATACTATCTTAGGTGAAAAAACTAACACCAATGGCTTGTGAGACCTGGCCACCGTCCCTCGTTGGGGTCTCGATCAGTATACACTAGTCTACACTGGAGTATCGATGCCCAGTCTCGATACTCCCACGACTAGGGACATTTAAGGATGTGCTTATAGACCCCCAGCTCCCACGTATTTGATCGCCATCATAATACTGGCAGTCAGGCAAGAATCCTATGGGATCTATCAACATGTACATGATGATAAAGACAAACCAGATAGCATAATATCATCTCGAGTAAGACTGTTCTACAGGTATAGGTCCTCCCTCAATCATCATAATCACCTGCCTGCGATTACGATAATTGCCTTGAGGGCACTACAGTCAACAATCTCCCACTTGCACTTAAGGCTAATTATTGCGATGTCGCATACTCACAGCCCGTGTAATACCGAACACCCAACTTCTCTACTAATCAGTTTCGCAAAGCCCGTTTGCGAAACTATTGCGTTTGAGAAATAGCCTCAGTGGGTGGATCCACTCCAATGTTTCGTTTTGTATCTCTCTATATCTCAACTTCGCGAAGAAATCTATCTCCCGAAATGAGCAATATGAAGCACTATCCTAGCACCATGATGAGGTTATAGAAGCATCTACCATGCCAAATTCAAATTTTTCTTGGTGCTAAGCTAGACTAACAAGATCTTTAACTAGATTATTAGGGTTTTATTTAGATGATATGTTAACTAGAAAGAAGGAAAGATGTTTATACCTTGGTAGAACCAAGTCCTTCACTTTATATGCTCCGTGTACTAGTCCCGCGACTCCACTAGGCTTCTCTTGAGACTTTGAACGAGTCTCCTTCGTTGTCTTCGCGTCAAAGATGATCCACCAGAAGCTCCTCTAGATCAACCTAACTCTACACTAAACTTCTTTAGTGTATGAAACACACCACACTAATTCGCTAGATTGGTGTGGGATGATGAAGTAGGGGATGTAAAGAGCTCACAAGACTGTGTTCAAGCTTCATGATTCACATCACATGTGAGGGTTGAAGCTTGAGCCATGACAAGAGGAGAAAGAAGAAGCTAGAGAGCAACCATGGGAAAAATGGCTAAGTGTTTTGAATGAGCAAGAATGAAAGCCAAGCCTTGACCCCTCACTCATTCAAGCATGGAATTATGCAATATAAAATTGCATCCATGCTTGAATAGTGAGTCAAGAAGAATAAACAATAGAAAATCCCATGCTTGCAACCATGCTTCCACTTTACACCTCATTTCTATTTTCACAAAATAGAAATTTAAATGCCATGCTTCATTATATATATATATATATCATATATATATATATAAAGAAGAATATTTAGTGAGCTAATGATATTAGTTAAGACATAATTAAATCACATATAATATATATTACATTATTAAATCAACACTTGATTTAATAATCCGGTTATATAACATATGACCGGCTAATATCTTTTATCTGTATATCCCATTATCAAATCAACACTTGATTCGATAATCTGGTTATATCACATATAACCGCACCGATGATAGATGACTGCCAGATTACAATACGGTATCACATACTCGTATTTAATCAGGCCTACACACATATCACATATGTTTCTTACTTCGTTTCGTTTGAATCAGGGAACTTCTGTGTGGGACTCTAAAGACTCGTCAATACGCCAGCAGTAGGTGATGATCATATCAGTCACCGACAAGCCGTCAGCGGTACTAGCTGGACGTAACGGCTACCCGGGTATTGAGCGATATGAAGATCAACAAGCAAGCCTGTCTACGGTCTCCATGAAGCCTATCAGTAACACTACCGTACAGTCCGGTCTCTTCGTCTGATATGTCACATATCATGTCTAGGAGTGGAAATCATCAGACCCCAGTAACGTGATAAGTCATGTCGATGTCTGGCTTATAACGGTTCGAGAAACTACTGATAACACTTATCAGTATATCTCGGCAGCACCCTTGGCCAGGGACTTCCAGTTATAACCAATCGAACATAGCGCAACATCAACTCTCAATACCGGGAGAGATGAAACCCCTCCTATTGCTCATTGCATCCATACGACCCGGGACTGTACCCAAAATCCACCTGTTTGCACGTCTCCTTTAAGCGTGGTAGGGAGGAAATCAAAGCACAGTGGGAGCCGCACAAGACTCTATGACGATCTCGGGTCTACAGACTAACCTGTACCAGTGTCACCAGAAGACTGCTATCTGACGAAAGGTATACTACCACATATGAGTCCTCGGCGTGTCCTGTTCAGTGTACCCAGTCTCCACTGTGCACCCGTATACCATCTTTGATGTCAAACACCAATGGATGTCGGATCATCCATTGCCCATCATATAGGTCAAGAAGCGTATACGCTAATCTACTCTGGAATATCGATGCCCTGTCTCGATATTCTCTCGACTAGGAACAATATAAGGATGTACTTGTGAACTACCCTGGCCCCACTAGTATGATCTCCATCATAGTCCTGGTAGTGATGTACATATCCTAAGGGCTTTATCAACATGTGAGAGTAAGACAATAACACAATATAAGTCTACATGTTAAGATAAGGTAACTAGATAGCGTACTATCATGTCGAGCAAGAAAGTCCTCTCTATATATATCCAAGTATCCATTATAATATACATCATATGTACAATAATGGCCTCTAGGGCATACATATAACTAACAATCTCCCACTTACACTAAGGCCATGTGTTGTAGTATCTCATACCCATGTAACATTTCAAAATAATAAAATATTATTTTTGGGAATTTTTATAATTTAATATTATTTTATTGATTATTTTAATATTAAATTTATAATTAAATACCGATAAATGGGAAAAATTTTGAAAAATATTATGAAAAATTCAAAAATAATGTATTCTATGGAATTATGTCATTTTAAAGTTTTTATGAGCATTTATATGCTAATTTAGTGCTAATCGCGATTAAAAATCGCTAATCGGATTTTTGGCTTTTTGTGCAAAACATGCACATATCATTTTGGACTTGTGTTACATTTTTCCTACCATGGGTGTTTTGGGTTTACTATTTGAGAGAGAAGGATTTGGAAAAGAAAAAGAAAAGAAAAAGGTTTGGATAAAGAATTAGGTAGTAGGTATGATGAGAGAGAAAAGGGGGGTGTTTACCTTTGACTTGTGTGAGCCTTTCCCCTTCATCATTTCTCTCATTTCTCTCACCTCTCCCCCTTAGTGCTGCTGCTGCTACTGCCCCCATTCTCCCCTCCACAAATCCCCTCACTTCATCTCAAAAATCAACTCAAAACCTCACACCCATTTCACAAAAAGTGTGCACAAGCTCACAAGCTTTAGAATGGACCAAGAAAGATGGTGTTTTGGTGCTGTGGGAAGATTCATGAGGGTCTATTGAGGTATTTCCTTCACAATTAGTGTTGTAATTCTTGTGCTTAAGCCTCAATTCAAGTTTCATATCGATTTCGTGTGATTTTGGGCACTTTGGACAAACCTAGAGAGGGTTAAGGTTAAATTGAATTATGTTAGTGTAGTTAAGCCCTATTGGTGACTCTTGAACCCCCCTTGGTGCTACGAACCCAGGTCCGTCACATTACAAAACCTGGAACCCAAAACAGAACAGTTTCATGTCGGTTTGTGAGTGTATATAGTGTGCAGGTGAATCTGGAGTGATCCGGGGTCAATACAAGAAAAATAAACAACACCAGGAGCCTAGTTAGACCACCAGGAGACCACCTAGGCAGACGAGCACCCAACTCCCTACCTGGGCCGGCCAGGCCAGTTTTGCAAGTTAAGGGGATCGGCCACTTAGTGTAGGGTAGGGTCCAGGCTTCTACTGTAGGTCACATACACCCTATACATCACTCTAAACTTGTTTGCTTGCCTTTATTTGGCCTGAGACGAAATCTGGGATCATTTTCTTGGGTTGCTGCTTTGAAGTTGGTTTTGGTTTTGCGTATTTTGATTTCCAGATTTTGGTATGTGTGTGTTATCTCGATCGTGTGACGTTTGTACGTCTATATCGAGTGATTTCGGGTTGTTTTGCGAAGGCTAACCCTAGGTTCTAACCTATAGGCCTTTTAGCGTATTGTGTTGGTTTTCGCGTGTCGTTTTAAGTTTCTATTTGGTTTTGATGTGATGCAATACGTGTGATATGTAGGTAACCCCACGACGATCCGAGACGATGAAGAAGATGAAGGAGACATCGACACCGACACGCAGGATGCAGGTGAGTAGATTATATCTACGGGGGGAAGTCGGGTGGATGGCGTATAGCACCCCCATAGTTCGATACTTAGTATAGAATATATATACTATATATATATTTATGATAGCTTATGGTGTCGTGGATATTTGAGATGTGTTAGGTGTACTATAAATAGATTAGGGTTAGAAGTAAACTAGTTTAGTTCCTAGTCGCGAACCCTAGAATAGGTTTACACCCACACGCACACACGTACTTATTGCTATACTTATACCGTGATGATGAGGATAGCGGATGATATTTAGAGATGAGTCGATGACATTAGGCATAGTGCCACGAGATCGGTGATATGATGTGATTCGTATTTGGGATACGACATGTGATTGTTAGCGGGCCTTTAGACGTGTGTTTCACACACGCACTTATATTTATATAGATGGTATCGATTTGTGCTAGATCTAGATCAGTACCCCAGATCATGTGATATGATGATAAGGATACCAGATAATTGATGAGACAATTGTGATATTGACCCGTGCCCAGCTATTGGGATGCCGTACGACGATTTACCGCACGAGCTTTATATTGATGATAGATCCGCACTCATGACTCGAGGATGTCATATGATATACTGTATCGTACGTGATACTATTGAGGCGGGATCACCGACTATTATATATATATATATATATATATATATATATCGACTCAGATGTAGGTGGTTTCCATACCCCTCCTACTTAGTTTGTTAGTTAGGTCTGTAGATTCCTTAGTAGACATTAGATTAGACCCGAGACATACCTATTTCAAAACCAACGAACCGGGAATATTTTAAAGATAGGCAAAAAGGGATTCTACGGATAATTTCAAAAGACGCATTTTTTCTTAAAAACATCGTATCCCTTATTTTACTAAAAACCCTTATTCGTCTTATTTCAAAAGGCAAAACTGCATGACACTTACATACTGATGTAGATTCTTCACTATTGCGTTGATTATTTGATTCCGCATATTCATATTATTTGCATCGCATTACTTGTGTTTATTGCTATATTACCATCATGTTGTTAGGACACCAGCACCATTATCGATGATGCGTATGTTCCACGTACACTATTTGCCGGCTCACACACTTCATCATCGATAATTGCCATGTCACTACACTGTAGTACTGCTGCATTCATACTCGTGTACCTACATATTGTACACCCATACCTGTGCACATATTTATTGTACATTAATACTCGTGTACCTACATAGCATACACCCATACTTGTGCACATACCTATTGTACATTCATATTCGTGTACTCACATATTGTACACTCATACTCGTGCACCTACCTATTGCACACTTATACTTATACACTTACATATTGCGCATACATAGATTATTCTGGCTTGACTCGCAGATTGGGAACCACAAGATACTTTTAAAAACTGATTCATTTTAAAGAAGCGGTCTTCCCTAATTATGTGCATATTGCTATTCCATGTTGCATGATATACTGATATGCTTACATTTTGGTTATATGTCGCATACATCATGCTTTTGATTTTACGCATTGAGATATGTTGTTTCCATGATATTTTTGGATTTGGGAACCGTGGGTATTTTAAAAGAGAATATATATATTGTTTTAAAAACCCGGTTACCCTTGATATGATATTTCAGTGCGTCCACCATGTGTTTTCTCGGTTCTGAAAGTGGCATGTGAAACCCGATTCGAGGAGCGGTAGGCACCGTCTGCGGGTACATGGTGGACCCGGTGAGGTACCCCGGGGCAAGAAGACTCGTATATGTTAGACGGTGAGCCTGGCAGGGGAGTACTACCTACCGGTGATAGTATTTGGACTCGGCGGTTATCATAGGGATACCGACCGGAGTTATGTACGTATGGATACGTCGGAATTCGAGGGTCAAAGCTGGGCACTCGGGATTTCGAGATAGCGTATGATGCGTACCTATCAGGGCCAGTCGTGGTGACAGCGCCTGATAGATGAGGATTTACGTGCCGATTCTAGGCACAGGTTTCATGATGTTTTCGAGTGTCGATGCTAGGCACTCAGGTTCCATGATTTTGATTATATCCTCATACTTCCATGCATTTGCTTTATGATACTTACATGCATGATGCTTATTGTCATTGGGTGACAGGTGGACGGGATCCACATACATCCAGACATTGATTACATAGTGGGATGATATCCACATACTCATAGATTTCCTGATATGGTTGACATTGATGACCTTGATCACATAATTAGAGGATATGCATATTCTTATAGACTTCATGACATAGTCGACATTGATCATACTCATATTCATGACATGTTATTACCTGAGGCACCGGCACTAGCACTTGGCACTACACTCTTGTATAGATGTTACATTGCCACCTTATCATGCTTCAGGCTTATTTATTTGAGATTTATATATATATGATATTATTGACCTAGGATTAGGTCATGCATGCGATTTCTACTTGTAGATATCTTCTATTCATGAGTTGGCAACTCACCCCCGTTGTGCCACAGTTCTTGTAGGTTTTGCCGTACAGGTTTCATTGTGGCTTTTTCGGCACACTGCTTCTATATGGGTGACTTGCTTTGGTAGGTGGGTTCTTTTGTATCAAAACCACCATTGTACATGTATTATTCAGTTGTATCTAGTAATTCCATCAACCAAAACTTATATATTGTTTCAGACTTAGAAACCAGTTATGTATTATTTCGACCTTAGAGTCGCGCGTTGTAGTATTACGCTTTTCATGCTATTTGAGTTTTCCTTTGAGTTTTGATTCTCGCCCTTCGGCGTTGTATATTATATTGCTTGCGTGGTTGTGACCGTCGATTGACAAAGTGGTAGCTCCCGCTTGGGGATGCCTTTTATCATTGCATATATTATTCTTGTTGTACCCCGTTCGGGGCCAGTATTTACAAAGGAAACTCTGCCGAGTTTTTCAGAAAAGATATGTGATTTTTAAAATGCATATTCGGCCTACTTATTTAAAAACTTGATTTCGAAACATGTTTTCTTTACTTCTTAAAACCAGTTTTCTTTATTTTACTCCTTAAAATGGTTTTAGATTTATGGGCTTTTGGCTTACTTGGATTAGACGGGGTCTCGGGTCGTGACAAAGTTGGTATCAGAGAGCTAGGTTATCCTTGGTTCGAGTCTAAGTTTGACTATGTGGAGCCTAGAGCGTCTATATATATACGAAACTTAGGCTTGACTTTACGGAACTTAGACTTAGTCGAGGGGGTATTATACCCGAACTTTCGTCACGTAAGATGGCCCTTGGTTGATGGAGTAGGTAGCTTGAGTAGAGTGACGTACCGTATGTATGTTCCGCGGTATATTTACGATACGCTACTCCGCTTAAGAAACCTTAGGATGTACATTTCCTTGCACAGTATTATATTCTTTCCTATGATCTATCCTCATCGATACTGGTTATGATTTTACTGCCATGATTGCACGGGCAGAGAGAGAGCTACGGCTGGAGTTGCGTCAGCATGAGCTCGTTGCAGACGAGGGCTGACCAGGGCATGATTCCAGAGACAAACGATTGCATAAAGAGGTATCGTTTTATTGTGTTTCCGCGCCATGAGCGTTTGACAGATCGCTTTTACGAGATTTCTCGGACGTACAGATCAGCACCAGAGGATCAGGCTACTGCTAGAGGCCAGCTAGGATATGATTACCATTGATATATCGCTTATTCAGGATGATTGAGGCGTTGTTCAGCGTACAGAAAAATGAGCCAGTTGCTGCTGCAAATGACGAGATATCGCCCAGGTGATTGGAGCCGCTGCAGCATGAGCATATACCTTGAGATATGATGGTGAGTCGCTAGTCACTCGTGTAGGGTACCTAGGCACTCTCAAGAGGTCTCACAAGGCATCAACCATGCCAATTTCAAAAATTACGGTGCCGAGAAACCCTAGACAAGATCGTTAACTAGATATTTTAGGCGAAACAACGAGCTAGTTAACAACTTAACTAAAGTGTAACGGAAATACAACCTTTGTAGATCCGGTGCTCCACCTCCATAGCTCCGTGATGATGTCTCCTCGCTGCGATCATCGGATCCCGGGCTCTAGTGTCGGCTTCATCGGAGAATGGACGGGCTAGGTCATCGACTACGACGCCGAAGATGATCTACGTCGAGGCATCACTAGATCAAGCTCTACCTTCACCAAGCCATGAAAACTTGTGAAGGAAACACCCTTTACTACTTGGCAAGAGGTAGAGGATGAAGAAATAGGAGGTGGGTTCACTTTAGAATTGGATTTCTCACTCTTTTTCTCAAGTTGCCATTGATGGTGGCATAGTTTCTTCATGTTGAAGATGAAAAAGAAGAAGAAGAGAATAGAATAGAAAATATGATAAGTGTTCTTTTTAAAAAAGAAAACAATATGATACTTATCATATATTCAACCATGGTTTAGTGTGGAGATTTAACTAAGGTTAGAAGAATGGTTAGGGTTAGACATGAGACAAGAATGGTGACTTAGTCAATGCTTCATGAATCTTCAACTAACAAACAAAACAAGCCACCATTCTTTTCTCTTTATCTTTACCAAAAGATTGATAAATTAATAAATAAATAATAAGTGAATAAACAAAACCCTAACCACTCTCACAACCATGGTTTAATCTTTACACAAACCCAAGGGAGTATGTATCATCAAACATGATACAAACAAGTGCACAAAAGTATATCACATATACAATTTGTGAACTACAAGTGAGAAAATCCATTTAAAGTGAACCAATACTAGTTAATGCAAAGTAATATATTAAATATATAATTATGCATTAAATCATCAAATCAACACTTGATTCAATGATCCGGTCATGTCGCACATAACCAACTAGTATTCAATGTATCGGCTTATCGAATCAATTCTTGATTCGATAACTAGGTTATATCGCATACAACCATTCGATACATTCATCGTGAGAATGAAATACGGTATCACATACACGCATTATTCTCGGTCCCGCACATATCTCATATGCGCTCCTATTTCGTTTCGCTTGAGCCAGGAAACCTCTGTGTAGGACTCTAAAGACTCGTCAATACGCCGGCAGCAGGCGATGATCATATCAAACACCCACAAGCCGCAAGCGGTCTGCTAAACGTAACGGTCACCCGGGTATTGAGCGATCAGAAGATCGACGAGCAAGCCCGCTCATACTCCTGTGAATCCAACCAGTAACACTTACCGTACAGTCCGGTCTGATCGTCTGATATGTCGCATATCTCGCCTAGGGGTGGTAAACGTCAGACCCCAATAGCTCGATAAGTCGTGTCGATATGAGGTCTATAATAGTTCGAGAAACTACTGGTAACACTTACCAGTAAATCTCAGCAACCCTGGCCAGGGATTTCCGGTTATAGCCAATCGAACACAGCGCAACATCAACTCCCTATACCGGGAGAGAAGAATCCCCTCCTATCGCTCATTGCCTCCATGTGACTCGGGACTGTACCCAAAAACCACCGTTTTGCACGCCCTCTTGGACGTGGTAAGGTGGAAATCAAAGCACAGTGGGAACCACACAAGACTCTATGACGATCTCGGGTCAACAGACTACTCTGTACCAGTGTCACCAGAGAACTGCCATCTGACGTAAGGTATAATACCATCTGGGAGTTCTCGGCGAGTCCGTCCAGTGTACCCAGTCTCCACTGAGCACCCGTATATCATCTCTGATGTCAAACACCAATGGATATGGGATCTTCCATTGCCCATCTGTATGGGTCGAGAAGGTATACGCTAGTCTACTCTGGTATATCGATGCCCCGTCTCGATATACCCATGACTAGGGACTTTGAAGGATGTACTTATGGACTACCATGTCCTCACTAGTATGATCCGCATCATAGTCCAGGTAGTCAAGTACACATCCTAAGGGCTTTACCAACATGTAACAGAGAGACAATCAGTGTACACGTTAAGGTAAAGATCAACCAGATAGCATACTATCATGTCGAGCAAGAAAGTCCTCCTTATATATGTCCAAGCATCCACTACAATATACATCCTATGTTTAGTAATGGCCTCTAGGGCATACATATAACTAACAATCTCCCACTTGCACTAGGGCCATCTGATAGCAGTGGTTGTAGTATCTCATACTCAACCATCCCATAAAAGTCTCTCTCTGGGAAAAGGCTTTCGTGAGTGGATCCGCCGTGTTGTCCTCTGAGTCTGCTCTCCTTACCTCGATCCCCTGGAGATCAACCATCTCCACGATCAGGTGACACTGCCTTAGAATATGTCTGGATCACTGATGGGACCGGGGTTCCCGGGCCAAAGCCACACTTCCATTGTCACACAATGGTAGGAACCTAGTTCATCTCATGAACCAATATACACCCAAACAGCCTCTTTGGTAGCATCTTAAGTAGCGATGTATCCAGCCTTTATCGTCTAGTATGCCACGGTATCTAGCTTGGAACCCTTTCAACATACCGTCCCTTTACTGAGGGTAAAGACAATGCCTGTGACTGACATTCAGTCGTCTTTATCACCCTGGAACACTTCCAGTGATTTTCCCCAGGATCAACTGATACCATCTCACTACAACTAGTGAGTATCCTAACATCCATTTAGATCTATCTCATAGATCCAAAATACAGGATTTAGTAGGTATCATTATGATCCTATATGGAGAATCATTATGATAAGCGGAGATTGACCGAGCGTAGCATAAGAAGCTTCTTCCCCATCAAGAGTATGTTATCCACGTACTCTACGAGGATCATCACAATACTCCCTACTACCTTTTTGTTTATACAAGGTTCATCTACCATTTTGATGATGTCAAACTCTTTAACTACTTCATCAAAACAGACGTTCCATCTCCGCGATGCCTGCTTTTTCCAATAAAGCATCTCGTACACGTTTCCGCTGCTCCCACTGTCTACGAGGCCCTCTGGCTGTGTACTTATAGACGCTCTCTTCTAAAACAGCATTTAGAAAAGTTGTCATGACACCCAACCACCAGATATCGTAGTCATGGTATGTAGCCGTGGCAAGTAGGATCTGAATGGACTTAAGCATAGCCACTTGAAAAGGTTTCATCATTGTCCACGCCTGGTCGATGATGAAAACCTTTAACAAGTCTAGCTTTGAAAGTCTCAACTTTTCCATCTACACCAAGTAATCTTCTCAAGATATACTTGCTCCTGATGGGGATTTAACCCTTCAGATATAGCAACCAAAGTCCATACTTTGTTGGTGTATATGGATTCCATCTCAGATCACTAAACATCCAGCCATTCTTACAGAGCCCCACTCCTGATGGCCAGCTCGAAACTAGTTGGGTCATCATCTCATGATGCAATCCTCGCTCCCACTGTCATAGAGAAACCGAAGTATCTCTCAGGTGGGTAAGGAACCCTACTAGATCGGCGGAGAGGCTGAGGTTCGTTGGAATCTACTGAATCCTTTGGTTCTACCAAATTAGCTGCTTCAGTTTGCATAGCTGGAACCTTTCCAGTTCTACATAACAGACCTTGCCTCGAGCTTGTCCGGATTTTGTTTTTCAAACATAGGCTGGACAACCCCAAATCTTAACTTACTTAAGAGATGGGCTCTTCCCTTTCCATATCACATATGAAGCGGTAGGCATAGATTTGATTCGAATCCAATTCAATAGGTATGCAGCTTCTCAAGTGCATAACTCCCAAAAAGGAAATAGGAAACTCAGTAGTACTCATCATAGAGCACACCATATCATATAGGGTGCTATTGCTCCGCCCCGATATACCATCGTATGGTGTATCCGGAGGAGTAATCCTGAGAGAGAATCTCATTCTCCTTTAGAATAGTCCAGGATTTCCATGCTCAAGTATTCTCCTCCTTGATCTCATCATAGGACATAATACTTATACCCGTATTTTGGTTCTCTACTTCTAACTTATATTCCGTGAATATCTCAAAAGGTTCGGACTTGTGTTTCAACAGGAACATATGTCTGAATCTAAAGAGATCATCAGAGAATGTAATGAAGTACAAAGAACCGGTCTTGGCATGTGTAGACAGGGGACCTACTTACATCAACATGTATCATCCCAAGAGTTCACTAACTCTTTCTCTGTTTCCAATAAACAGAGCTGGCGTCATTATATCTTTGTGACATGACTGGCAAGTTTCACAAGATGTAGATTTAAACTGATTTAAATATGCATCTACATGTAACTTCAGCTAGTCGGGTCACATTGATATGACCTAGTCTACAATGCCTCAAGAAGGATTCGTTCATTTCTGAACTCTTCCTCTTGTGTGTGTTCCGTATACTAAAGAACTGTAGTTTGATTTAGAACTTCAACGCTTTTAGATAACGTGCCTGAACCGATCAACTTTTGATATAGGAAATGTTCAAAACATTATCCAATAATACAAAATTTTATCATTTCTTTACTGATAAAGAGACTGATATGATTTTGTATATCAGGTTGGGTATCTAATAACATTCATTCAGAATCAATGTATTGGTAATACAGGGTGACAGTGACCAACATACTTGGCTGCAACTCTTGCCCCGTTTTCTGCCTCATGAAACTTATCACCCGTTCTCAGTCCTCTACCTTTCTGTAGCCCTATGTAACAGATTACATATCTGGGATCCTGATCTGGTATCACATACCCAGGACGTAAAGGATACTGAGAAACAGTTCTCTGTAATGAACACACCCGAAGATGATGCATCATCATGCACTCTCCTCGTTTGGGCGGCACGGGAATTCTGGTAATCCCCAATTTCCTGCTCTGTCTTATAACAATTATAAGTTGGAGTGGGACCAACGTTCCCCAGCTCAGTATAACAAGCGGGTTCGGTCAATAATCCGTATTATTATCTTGATTAAGGCGTGACATGGTCGCTACCTGGAGAGAGAGAGAAGAAAACACTCAGCGTATGCTCTTGCAAGAATAGATTGGTTATTATTTTATCTAATCAGGATGGCTCCCACTGCTTTTTATCAAATCTTCCTTCAAACCCAAAAAGGAAAGACTAGCCGGGATTAATTACACACTACAAGTTCGCCAATCTTTCAGCCAGGCCAGTGTCGGTACTTTGAGGGAGGTCCCCCGTGCTTTCGTACGAACCTAATTAATGTAAACCTCATTTTCCCAGAGGCGTAACCCCGTTAACACCTTTCTAGACACCTACTTGATCGGCTAATTGTAATGTGTAAAACTCTCCCAGGAGTAACTCTTACTCGCAGCGGGTATCGGGATCCAACTATCTCATAGAAGGTATGCAATCTCATTGCAAATTTCAACACTTGAAATTCCCGATAATTTTGCCCCTAACCTTCTATGACCTTGACAAAGGCCAACAAACCATAGGATGCTAGTCAAGTTCAACCCGTCATTTCCTGATTGAATCAAACCACCCGCACGACCCTTGACAAAGGCCAACAAGGTCGCACGACTACCCTAACCCAATCTGCATCATATGCATAAGCAGATAAGCACCAGTTAGCTACCGCACACTGCGCCTTGACAAAGGCCAACAAACGCAACACGAATACTAACTACTACTTATCTGAAATGACGGAGGGCTACGACAGGTTTTTCTGAAAACCTATTGCGTAATGAACTTGATATCGTTGTAGAATCAAATGATTTTAAAATGGAGTGTTTTTTAGGCTTTTCTAGTTTTACTAAAGGAGTCACTCCCGGTGAAGGGATCGTCGGTCCTTTCCTCGTCGAATGAGGTGCGGGATATATCATATATATCACTGTGCAAAGCAAAAACTCTTAAAAGCAATCAAAAGACAAACCGAGTGTGTAGCATCTGCCAGTTATTGCTCAAGGAGTCACTCCCGGTGAAGGGATCTCGGTCCTTTCCTTATCGAATAAGGTGCAGGATATATCACATATACCTCTGTGCAAAGCAAGAACTGTAGCTACCTATTTTATTTTGAAATTCGATTCTATAACATCTTAGGTTTCTTTTATTTCATTAATCTCATTAATGAAGTCCCATCATTTAAGTACCTAAACATCACAGATAAATACGACGTACACTTATGCCATCCGCATTCGCCTCGATGTCCCCTCGTGCACCGTTAAGTTAGGTAACTAACGGCAGAGCGGGGCAGGGCTAGCGCGGGTGTAAAACATAAGTAACGTCTATATAATATATCATATATACTATATACAGTGTCCATCACAGAACATATCACAGATATCGCAGCAGAAGAAACATATGAAACATTGGATATACTAGGACGTCCGTGTTTTCAATACGAGCCAGTATAAAACACGGATTCCACGGTCGTGATGAATAGCCAAACCCACACCCCTAGACCCCTACGAGAGCGGAAAGCAACCCTACCAATTCTAGAGTTAGGAGACCCGGACTCGACTCCTCGAGTTGGTCTCCCACTGGACTCCAGAACCCGGTTACTTGTGCTCCCCTCCTTGGGTCTATCCTAGTGCGGAAAAGTAAATAATATACAAAAGGTGACAACATCCGCAACCTGGAAGTGCCCCAATAAAAGAATATTACATACAAGTTTTTACATGAATAAAAATGAAAAACACTCATCTCACATAAAAACCCCCGGCTATTCAAACACGACGATTCAATATAACATATCCAGCAACACAAAACATCACATGTCATCAACGTAAGTAAACATGCGCATCCCAATTGTCGTTGACATATAGCAACGAAACCGGCGATATCACATATTACACTTACGGTCACAGAAAAGAAAGTGTAAAACTACAACAGTTGGAATCCGTAACCACCTCAGACATCGCATGCCTGACCAAATGAATTCCTTAGACATCGCATGCCTAACAATTATAAACCCCGCATTTTAGTCTCATTATCGAAAACTCTTTTCAATATCAAGTCGGGCAATTCAACAAGATTCCCGACATCCTGATCGAATGCTCGTCGCAAACTTCAGTAGACGGCCGCACCCCCGATACCGTCGACGAAGTGCACCAAGGCGGAACACAGCTACCGCGAGCACCCGAACGGATGCTTTCGGCGACGGGGTTCTCCTACAGTCACTTGGTCGGGGCTATGGAGTGAGGCTGTCTATTAAGTTTACCCAGCGAGTATCCGCGTACGCTACGTGATTGCGACGGACTTTTGATCACATCAAAATTCCGTGGCAACCGATCAAGTGAGACTAAACTGCTATGTTTATAACATTCATTCAGTTATCTCATAACTTTTTGTGGATTCCAATTATTGTATCACATTCCGGATAAACAGAAAGTGTTAAACTTTCCGATTGAACATTCGAACACCCAAGTTTTCCCGAAACAGCTCAACACATGAAATAAGTCTAACAACATTCAGTTCGTGCCTCAGTACCATCGGTCCAGCCGTAGAAGGGTCAAGCCAACGCCTCACATGTGGCACGCCGTACTGCCCCAAACCCGAAGGTTCAAAGGGCAGTTCAAGACGGTCATATAATCGAGTTAAGGTTTGTTGTCTTCTAGAGGGACCATCGCGTTACTTGCACTACTTAGAACGTCGTTAAACTACGGAAAAATCCAACACTTGGAAATTTCCCGACAGGGGAAAAATTGGGTATTTATATCCGGTCGAACTTTTTAACATATTCAAAAATTATCCGGAAGCCACATAGACAAAATCTGATAATCCGATCGAATCATCGAATCCCCAAAACAACCCCAGAAAACTCAACTCTTGAGTGCAGATTAAAAGTTCCCAGAGAACAGAGGAAATTATAAGGATTACTGCAGAAAACGAAACCCTAATTCCACTGTAGCGCCGCGGAACCGCGGCAATAGCCTCCATTTGCGGCGGTTCCGCGGCCGTGCCAAGTAGTAAAGGGTGTTTCCTTCACAAGTTTTCATGGCTTGGTGAAGGTAGAGCTTGATCTAGTGATGCCTCGACGTAGATCATCTTCGGCGTCGTAGTCGATGACCTAGCCCGTCCATTCTCCGATGAAGCCGACACTAGAGCCCGGGATCCGATGATCGCGGCGAGGAGACATCATCACGGAGCTATGGAGGTGGAGCACCGGATCTACAAAGGTTGTATTTCCGTTACACTTTAGTTAAGTTGTTAACTAGCTCATTGTTTCGCCTAAACTTCTAGTCAACGATCTTGTCTAGGGCTTCTCGGCACCGTAATTTTTGAAATTGGCATGGTAGATGCCATGTGAGACCTCTTGAGAGTGCCTAGGAACCCTACAACTCGAGGATGAATGACTAGGACATGTGGTTCGTTCGCTTACCCTGATGCGAGGTCATCGGATAGATTTATTCCAGCTAGAAACGACTTCACACAGACTCGTTGAGAGTCGATAGAGACGATCGAATGTCAGGAAACCATATTCCAAGTTTAAAGTATTCGGAAAGACGTGGAAGCAATTCTATGGACCCTCTAAAAGAATGAAACCCTAACTCGACATAATGACCGTGTGAAAGCCTTTGAACCTTAGGGTTTGCGGCAGTTCCGCGGCGCCATTAGTGAGGCTTGGGTTTGCCCTTCTACGGCTGGACCACCGATGTTGTGGTATGTACTCGATACTATTAAACCGTGCCCAAGATTTTAAGCTCTTGGGGGATTATGAGGTTCTGACGAGTCGATCGGATAGTTCGACATCATTTAGACATCATGTGATGGGACACATTGCTTGGGAGACTCCAGATACGAGTATAGCCATTGGAGCGCCGTCCATGCAGCCACGATGAAACGAGTCCGAAGCAGTCGACAGCAGAGAAAAGTGGAGTACGAGATTCGTATGAGCTCATGATGAGGGGACTTTCCACTCCACTGACATCAGAGATGTGATATGCACGCAGAGGCGTTGTATATGGATATACCTTCCAGAAAGAGTTGCGAGGAGTATGCAGCCGTTCCGGAACAAATGCCAGATATAGTGAAGGTGGTAATTCCAGGTAATTCGGCAGAAACGAGATTTGAGAGAAACCTCGACAGGACTTTTCTGGAATACTATACGAGGAGACTTGGACCCAGGAGTGGTCATATTGCGTGCACCCAGCAGGCTAGAGTTCGGCATCGTCGACAAGATAGTTGACCAGGTTCGGATAGAGGTCCTCACCCAGATGCGTTGTGAATTAGTAAAAAACGGACGGGTATCGAGTATATCTCCGCAGGATGGGACGAGTTCCGGAGGATGTGTTAGGCTAGATATCTTCCACAGCGTGATGAAGATACCGAGTTTGCGATTTCGAGTCCGTGTGAGAGACTTCGGATGGACCGTAGCCGAGAACTTTTGCAGTGCACAGATAGAGACGTGACGTCGAAATGGACGATGATGCAGACAAGCGGGACACGAGGTTCGTACGAGATGCTGATGAGCTATTGTTATTCCCCGTTGAGATTATGGTCGAATATGTCTACAGAGGCGGTAGTATGCGACCAGTTGCCGAGGAAAAGCCGTACTGAGGACGCAGATGTCCAGAGAGTGAGAAGAGATTACGCAAGAGTACCAGCCTCTGTATAGTTCGGCATAGGCAAGATCGGAAGAGACCTTGAGCAGGATTCCTTCCAGGACGCTGCTGCAATAAGATTTGCACCAGGAGCAGATGTGTGATGTGCATTCAGAGGACCAGAGGTCGGCGCCAGTGACGTGCTGCTTTACGGATGGCCGTGAGGATTGACCGAGAGATGACCAGATAAGTGCCACGATGGAATCGTTTCCGTTAGCACACCTGACAGGGTCGATGAGCCGATGGATTGCGAGATTGGTAATCCACAAGGAAGATAAGGACCCAGAGACAGAGGACGTCAGACCGCGAGCAAGGGGCAAGTAGATATCTTGCGCTACTAGCATTGGATGCATCGACACCTTCTCGACTTTGAAGGAGGATATACCGATGACGGCATTTATGATTTGTGATTTTGTGATTCGATTATCACGTATCCGTCACTTTGGATTCCGGTATTTTGGGCAATTTATTAGTATGATTTAATCTTGATGGCTGAGTTCCATGATATTTGTTTTCGTGCACCATGGTTGCACCTACTGAGTATTTATATCTTGCGCATAGTTATTACACTTGGGATGTGCTTTACACACCGTTGTGTTGATTTATGATTTGTGCACAGTTATTGCACCCGATATCATTTTCGTGCCTTGGCTGCACCTGCTTATGACTTCATGAATTTCATACAGTTGAGTTGATTTTATGCATATGATACGCACACGAATTGAGTTTTGCACTCGGTATAGCTTATATGTGCTTGTAGTGCATTGATATGTGTTTTGTGCATACAGTTGCACACGTTTATGATTTTTACACCTTGGTACACTCGGTGTTGCTATTTACGCATTTGAGTTATTGTTCGGGTTTTGTGCACAGGATGCACCATATTTGTATTTCTTGCACAGGATGCACCAGTTTTATACTTCGTGCGTTTGTCGCACCAGTTTTATGTTTTGTGCGTTTATCGCACCAGATTTATATTTTGTGCCTTTGTTGCACCGGATTTATATTTTGTGCACTACAGTTGCACCTGACTTCGATTTGTCATTCGATATGTCGATTTTGATTTCATGCCTGTGTTATGCATGCGATTCGGCTTATGCCTTCGGCATCGTTTACATGCACTTTTAGTGTTTTGATTTGAATTGTGCATGCTGATGCACACGATTGTGAGATTATCCACTGTGGTATACCTAATTTTATTGAGCCGTATTGTATACCGTCGATTTTGATTCTGATATTGATGTTGATTTCTTGCATTCCGTGCATTTGGTTGGAACTTGCGCATGTTCAGCGCTTGATATTGGATTTCGTGATTTCGTGCATATTGAGTGCGCATGATTTAGATTTTATTCATACATGATGGATGCACCTGATTTGGATTTTCGCGCGTGTTGAGCGCATGATTTGAGATACGATTTTAGTGCACACCAGATGCGCTAAATCGGGATTCTTCGTGCATGTCAGATGCACCTAATTTTGCTGTCGGGCACACACGCTGCCTATGACAGATGTTTCGTGCACACCTATTGCACCTAGATGTTGTTTTATGCACCTGTATGGCACATATGGATTTTGATTTCCGTGCGCACCAGACGCACAGAGTATTCTTACATACATTCTTCGGATTGATTCCTTATGGAGCAGTACATTTTTTTATGATATTTGCTATGTGTTTTCATACTGAGCAGGACTAGTCAGAGGACAGTACCTGGATATATTTTGCATGCATTGATAGTCCTCGAAGGGATTTCAAAAAAAAAGCGAGTTATAGCCTCAGTATATACCTACGTGTCTGATAGGACACGAAACGTTTAAAACAAGAAAACCCTTCTAAATTGTTTTCAAAATGGCGGGACGTGCATATTAAACAAAGGATATATATGTATATGGGTATTTTATTATAATGGATGTCAGCCACCGTGCAGTGTTATGCGCATCACACATCGACTTAAAATGATTTGGCATGCATTTACTTCAGATAATTACATGTATAGTTTTGATATATATCATATTGGATTTGACATTGTGTCTTTACCATAACTCTGATGATTGCGGGATGCTTGACGGAGTTTTGTTTTTGAGTTATCTGCTCATTACTCATGCGCATGTATTGCGCTATGATGCGTTTTATGTATTGATGATTTCGGAGCCCCGATGATTTAGACTTCTTATTGAAATGTTTTAGAATTTGGGGGTTTAAATTTAAATTCGGGGACCGAATTTCTTTAGTGGGGAAGATTGTATCATTTTAAAATAATAAAATATTATTTTTGGGAATTTTTATAATTTAATATTATTTTATTGATTATTTTAATATTAAATTTATAATTAAATACCGATAAATGGGAAAAATTTTGAAAAAAATTATGGAAAATTCAAAAATAATGTATTCTATGGAATTATGTCATTTTTAAGTTTTTATGAGCATTTATATGCTAATTTAGTGCTAATCGCGATTAAAAATCGCTAATCGGATTTTTGGTTTTTTGTGCAAAACATGCACATATCATTTTGGACTTGTGTTACATTTTTCCTACCACGGGTGTTTTGGGTTTACTATTTGAGAGAGAAGGATTTGGAAAAGAAAAAGAAAAGAAAAAGGTTTGAATAAAGAATTAGGTAGTAGGTATGATGAGAGAGAGAAGGGGGGGGGGTGTTTACCTTTGACTTGTGTGAGCCTTTCCCTTTCATCATTCCTCTCATTTCTCTCACCTCTCTCCCTTAGTGCTGCTACTACTACTACCCCCATTCTCCCCTCCACAAATCCCCTCACTTCATCTCAAAAATCAACTCAAAACCTCACACCCATTTCACAAAAAGTGTGCACAAGCTCACAAGCTTTAGAATGGACCAAGAAAGATGGTGTTTTGGTGCTGTGGGAAGATTCATAAGGGTCTATTGAGGTATTTCCTTCACAATTAGTGTTGTAATTCTTGTGCTTAAGCCTCAATTCAAGTTTCATATCGATATCGTGTGATTTTGGGCACTTTGGACAAACCTAGAGAGGGTGACCCTATTGGTGTTATAAGAGCCTCAATTCAAGTGTTGTAATTCTTGTGCTTAAGCCTCAATTTAAGGTTAAATTGAATTGTGTTAGTGTAGTTAAGCCCTATTGGTGACCCTTGAACCCCCCTTGGTGCTACGAACCCAGATCCGTCACATTACGAAACCTGGAACCCAAAACAGAACAGTTTCATGTCGGTTTGTGAGTGTATATAGCGTGCAGGTGAATCTGGAGTGATCCGGGGTCAATACAAGAAAAATAAACAACACCAGGAGCCTAGTTAGACCACCAGGAGACCACCCTAGGCAGACAATCACCCAACTCCCTACCTGGGCCGTCCAGGCCGGTTTTACAAGTTAAGAGGATCGGCCACTTAGTGTAGGGTAGGGTCCAGGCTTCTACTGTAGGTCACATACACCCTATACATCACTCTAAACTTGTTTGCTTGCCTTTATTTGGCCTGAGACGAAATCTGGGATCATTTTCTTGGGTTGCTGCTTTGAAGTTGGTTTTGGTTTTGCGTATTTTGATTTCCAGATTTTGGTATGTGTGCGTTATCTCGATCGTGTGACGTTTGTAGGTCTATATCGAGTGATTTCGGGTTGTTTTGCGAAGGCTAACCCTAGGTTCTAACGTATTGGCCTTTTAGCGTATCGTGTTGGTTTTCGCGTGTCGTTTTAAGTTTCGATTTGGTTTTTGATGCGATGCGATACGTGTGATATGTAGGTACCCCCACGGCAATCCGAGACGATGAAGAAGATGAAGGCGACATCGACACCGACACGCAGGATGCAGGTGAGTAGATTATATCTATGGGGGGAGGTCGGGTGGATGGCGTATAGCACCCCCACAGTTCGATACTTAGTATAGCGCATATATACTATATATATATATTTATGATAGCTTATGGTGTCGTGGATATTTGAGATGTGTTAGGTGTACTATAGATAGATTAGGGTTAGAAGTAAACTAGTGTAGTTCCTAGATGCGAACCCTAGAACAGGTTTACACCCACACGCACACACGTACTTATTGCTATACTTATACCGTGATGATGAGGATAGCGGATGATATTTAGAGATGAGTCGATGACATTGGGCATAGTGCCACGAGATCGGTGATATGATGTGATTCGTATTTGGGATACGACATGTGATTGTTAGCGGGCCTTTAGACGTGTGTTTCACACACGCAGTTCTATTTATATAGATGGTATCGATTTGTGCTAGATCTAGATCTGTACCCCAGATCATGTGATATGATGATAAGGATACCAGATAATTGATGAGACAATTGTGATATTGACCCATGCCCAGCTATTGGGATGCCGTGCGACGATTTACCGCACGAGCTTTATATTGATGATAGATCCGCACTCATGACTCGAGGACGTCATATGATATACTGTATCATACGTGATACTATTGAGGCGGGTTCACCGACTATTATATATATATATATATATATATATCGACTCAGATGTAGGTGGTTTCCATACCCCTCCTGCTTAGCTTGTTAGTTAGGTCTGTAGATTCCTTAGTAGACATTAGATTAGACCCGAGACATACCTATTTCAAAACTAATGAACCGAGAATATTTTAAAGATAGGCAAAAAGGGATTCTACGGATAATTTCAAAAGGCGCATTTTTTCTTAAAAACACCGTAGCTCTTATTTTACTAAAAACCCCGATTCATCTTATTTCAAAATGCAAAACTGCATGACACTTACATACTAATGTAGATTCTTCATTATTGCGTTGATTATTTGATTCCGCATATTCATATTATTTGCATCGCATTACTTGTGTTTTTTGCTATATTACCATCATGCTGTTAGGACACCAGCACCATTATCGATGATGCGTATGTTCCACGTACACTATTTGCCGGCTTACACACTTCATCATCGATAATTACCATGTCACTACACTGTAGTACTGTTGCATTCATACTCGTGTACCTACATATTGTGCACCCATACCTATGCACATATTTATTGTACATTCATACTCGTGTACCTAAATAGCGTACACCTATACTTGTGCACATACCTATTGTACATTCATATTCGTGTACTCACATATTGTACACTCATACTCGTGCACCTACCTGTTGCACACTTATACTTGTACACTTACATATTGCGCATACATAGATGATTCTGGCTTGACTCGCAGATTGGGAACCGCAAGATACTTTTAAAATCTGATTC
This sequence comes from Agapanthus africanus, assembly GCA_030015575.1. NCBI lineage: Eukaryota > Viridiplantae > Streptophyta > Magnoliopsida > Asparagales > Amaryllidaceae > Agapanthus > Agapanthus africanus. Next base: position 331,582,772 of record CM057346.1, on the reverse strand, counting down.
ATTTTAAAGAAGCGGTCTTTCCTAATTATGTGAATATTGCTACTCCATGTTGCATGATATACTGATATGCTTACATTTTGGTTATATGTCGCATACATCATGCTTTTGATTTTACGCATTGAGATATGTTGTTTCTATGATATTTTTGGATTTGGGAACCGTGGGTATTTTAAAAGAGAATATATATTGTTTTAAAAACCCGGTTACCCTTGATATGATATTTCAGTGCGTCCACCATGTGTTTTCTCGGTTCTGAGAGTGGCATGTGAAACCCGATTCGATGTGCGGTAGGCACCGTCTGCGGGTACATGGTGGACCCGGTGAGGTACCCCGGGGAAAGAAGACTCGTATATGTTAGACTGTGAGCCTGGCAGGGGAGTACTACCTACCGGTGATAGTATTTGGACTCGGCGGTTATCATGGGGATACCGACCATAGTTATGTACGTATGGATACGTCGGAATTCGAGGGTCGAAGCTGGGCACTCGGGATTTCGAGATAGCGTATGATGCGTACCTATCAGGGCCAGTCGTGGTGACAGCGCCTGATAGATGAGGATTTACGTGCCGATACTAGGTACAGGTTTCATGATGTTTTCGAGTGTCGATGCTAAGCACTCAGGTTCCATGATTTTGATTATATCCTCATACTTCCATGCATATACTTTATGATACTTACATGCATGATGCTTATTGTCATTGGGTGACAGGTGGACGGGATCCACATGCATCCAGACATTGATTATATAGTGGGATGATATCCACATACTCATAGATTTCCTGATATGGTTGACATTGATGACCTTGATCACATAATTGGAGGATATCCACATACTTATAGACTTCATGACATAGTCGACATTGATCAAACCTCATATTCATGACATGTTATTACCTGAGGCACCGGCACTAGCACTTGGCACTACACTCTTGTATAGATGTTACATTGCCACCTTATCATACTTCAGACTTATTTATTTGAGGTTTATATATATCTGATCGTATTGACCTAGGATTAGGTCAAGCATGCGATTTCTACTTATAGATATCTTCTATTCACGAGTTGGCAACTCACCCCCGTTGTGCCACAGTTCTTGCAGGTTTTGCCGTACAGGTTTCATTGCGGCTTTTCTGGCACACTGCTTCCATATGGGTGACTTGCTTTGGTAAGTGGGTTCTTTTGTATCAGAACCATCATTGTACATGTATTATTCAGTTGTATCTAGTAATTCCATCAACCAAAACTTATATATTGTTTCAGACTTAGAAACCAGTTATGTATTATTTCGATCTTAGAGTCGCGCGTTGTAGTATTTCGCTTTTCATGCTATTTGAGTTTTCCTTTGAGTTTTGATCCTCGCCTATCGGCGTTGTATATTATATTGCTTGCATGGTTGTGACCGTCGATTGACGAAGAGCTAGCTCCCGCTTGGGGATACCTTTTATCATTGCATATATATTATTCATGTTGTACCTCGTTTGGGGCCAGTATTTACAAAGGAAACTCTGCCGAATTTTTCAGAAAAGATATGTGATTTTTAAAATGCATATTCGTCCTACTTATTTAAAAACTTTTTTTCGAAACATGTTTTCTTTACTTCTTAAAACCAGTTTTCTTTATTTTACTCCTTAAAATGGTTTTAGATTTCTGGGCTTTTGGCTTACTTGGATTAGACGGGGTCCTATAGACTTCATATGATTCAAGTGCCAGTCACGGGCTATTTCGGGTCGTGACAACCCAACATCCCAATGAGTCTCTCAAATTTCGCCTGGGGGAGGGCCTTCGTGAGTGGATCCGCTACGTTGTCCTTTGTGGCAACTTTCCTGATCTCGATCTCCCGGCGATCTACTATCTCCTGGATCAGGTGATACCGCCTCAGAATATGTCTGGATCTCTGATGGGACCTGGTTCCTTGGCTAAAGCCACTGCTCCATTGTTATCACAATACACGGGTATTGGATGTTCAATGGATGGAACCACACCAAGCTCAGTAATGAACTTCTTCATCCAGACGGCTTCTTTGGCAGCATCGTTGGCAACGATGTATTCAGCCTCCATCGTCGAGTTTGCAATGGTGCCTTGCTTGGAACTCTTCCAACACACCGCCCCTCCTTTGAGGGTAAAGACAAATCCCGAGACCGACTTACTGTCGTCCTTATCACTTTGGAAGCTCGAGTCGGTAAAGAACTCCACTTGGAGTTCATCGTTACCGTACACCAAGAACATCTTTTTAGTCCTTCTCAAATACTTGAGAATGTTCTTCGCAGCTGTCCAGTGATTCTCTCCTGGATCTGCTTGATACCTACTCACTACACTTAGTGAGTACGCTACATCGGGTCAGGTACATAACATCGCGTACATGATAGAGCCTAATGCCGAAGCATAGGGTATCTCTTGCATGTGAGCTCTCTCCAAATCAGTCTTAGGAGACATCTCGTTGGAGAGAGTGGGTCCTGAAATCGTGGGTATGTTCCCACGCTTGGAATCTTCCATACTAAATCACTTTAGTATGGTGTCTATGTACCTGGATTGGGACAATTCCAGTATCCGTTTAGATCTATCTCTATAGATCTTAATCCCCATGATATAAGAGGCATCACCTAGATCTTTCATTGAGAATCTTTGTGATAAGAAGAGCTTGACCGAGTGCAGTATAGAAACATTATTTCCTATCAAGAGTATGTCATCCACGTACAATACGAGGAAGACGACCTTACTCTCTGCGACCTTCTTGTATATACAAGGTTCATCTATGTTTTTGATGAAGTCAAACTCTTTGACTACCCCATCAAAACAGATGTTCCAACTCCGCGATGCCTGCTTCAACCCATAGATTGATTTAAGCAGCTTGCACACCTTTCCGCTGCTCCCACTGTCTACGAAGCCCTTTGGCTGAGTCATGTAGACGCTCTCTTCTAAATCACCATTTAGAAATGTGGTCTTAACATCCATTTGCTAGATTTCGTAGTCATGGTATGTAGCAATGGCAAGTAGGATCTGGATGGACTTAAGCATAGCCACTGGAGAAAAGGTTTCATCATAATCCACACCTGGTCGTTGACGAAAACCTTTTGCAATAAGTCTAGCTTTGAAAGTCTCAACTTTTCCATCTACACTAAGTTTCATCTTAAAGATCCATTTGCTCCCAATGGGTTTTACCCCTTCAGGAGCAACTTCCAAAGTCCATACTTTGTTGGTGTACATGGATTCCATCTCAGACCGCATTGCATCCAGCCATTTCACAGAGTCTCCACTCGTGATGGCCTGCTCGAATCTAGTTGGGTCATCATCTTCCATGAAGCAATCCTCGCTCCCACCATCAATGAGAAAACCGTAGTATCTCTTAGGCGGATGAGGAACCTTACTAGATCTGCGGAGAGGCTGGGGTTCGTTGGGAACTATCGAATCCGCTGGTTCTACCAAATCTTCTGTTGTAGTTTGTGCTGCTGGAATCTCTTCCAGTTCTACCTCATGGCCACTAATTTCTTTCGCAAGAAATTCCTTTCCTAAAAAGGTGTCATTGCGAGAAACAAACACCTTTTGTTCCTCGGAACGGTAGAAGATATACCCACGTGAATTTTTGGGATATCCAACAAACTTACACAGAACTGACCTTGCCTCGAGTTTTTCCGGATTTTGCATTTTAACATAAGCCGGACAACCCCATATCTTAATATAATTAAGACACAGTCTCTTCCCCTTCCATATCTTATATGGAGTGGTAGGCACAGATTTGGAAGGGACCATATTCAATAGGTGTATGGCTATCTCAAGCGCATACTCCCAAAAGGAAATAGGCAACTCAGCAGCGCTCATCATAGAGCGCACCATATCCAATAGGGTGCGATTCCTCCGCTCGATACACTGTTGTGCTGTGGTGTATACGGAAGAGTAAGCTGAGAGAGAATCCCATTCTCTTTTAGATAGTCACGGAATTCCGTGCTCAAGTATTCTCTTCCCCAATCAGATCGAAGGATTTTAATACTTTTAACCGTTTGGTTCTCTACTTCGTGCTTATATTCTTTGAATTTCTCAAAAGTTTCAGACTTGTGTTTCAACAAGAACACATATCCGTATCTTGAGAGATCGTCAGTGAATGTAATGAAGTACAAGGAACCATTCCTGGAATGTGTAGACATGGGTCCACATACATCACTATGTATCAGTCCCAAGAGTTCTGTAACTCTTTCTCCGTGTCCTGTAAACGGAGTTTTGATCATCTTGCCTTTGAGACATGACTGACAAGTTTCATAAGATGAAAGTTCGAATGGATTCAAATATCCATCTTTATTTAACCTAGCCAGTCGTGTCGTATTGATATGACCTAGTCTACAATGCTACAAGAAGGATTCATTCATTTCTGAACTTTTCCGCTTGTGTGTGTTATGTACATTAAGAACCGTGTTTTGATTCAGAACGTATAATCCATTACATAACGCACTAAACCCAATCAACACTTGATTTAGGTAAATGTTCATAACATTATTCTCTACTACAAAGTTATATCCTTCTTTATCTAATAAAGAAATGGATATTAAATTGCATATCATAGAGGGTACGTAGTAACAGTCGTTTAGGATCAATGTATTCCCTGTTGGCAATACAAGGTGAAATTCACCAACTGTTTTGGCTGCAACACTTGCACCATTCTCTAATTTTAGAGAATGATCACCTTTCCCCAGTTCTCTACCTTTTCTTAGCCTATGCAACAAATTGCATATGTGGGATCCCGATCCGGTATCTAATACCCATGATGTAGAGTGTACTGAGAAACAGTTCTCTGTAACTAACACACCCGAAGAAGAAGCATCAACATGCTTATTCTTCGTTTGGGTGGTGTGGTAACCTGGACATTGCCCTATTTCCTGCTCGGACTTATAACACTTATAAGTTGGAGCGGAACCAACTTTCTCCTGCTCAGTATAACAAACGGGTTCGGTCAATACATCCATATTATTATCTTGATTAAGGCATGACATTAGTTGCTGCCTGGAGAGAGAGAGAAGGAAACGCGTTAGCGTGCGCTCTTTGTAAGATTAGATTGCTTATTATCTTATCTAATCAGGACGTCTCCCACTGTTTTTATCAAATCTTCCTTCAAACCCTAAGAGGTAAGACTAGCTGGGATTAATTACACCTTACAAGTTCGCCAATTTTTCAGCCAGGCCAGTGCCGGTACTTTAAGGGAGGTTCCCCGTGCTTTCGCACGGACCTAATTAAAATAAACCTCGTTTTCCTAGGGGCGTAACCCCGTTAACACCTTTCTAGACACCTACTTGATTGGCTAATTGTGATGTGTAAAACTCTCCCAGGAGTAACTCTTACTCACAGTGGGTATCGGGATCCAACTATCTCATAGAAGGTATGCAATCTCATTGTAAATTTCAACACTTGAAATTCCCGATAATACTTTTCCCCTAGCTGTTAGTTATATGTATGCCCTAGAGGCCATTACTGTACATACGATGTATATTGTAGTGGATGCTAGGACATATATAGGGAGGACTTTCTTGCTCGACATGATAGTATGCTATCTGGTTGTACTTTATCTTAACATGTACTCTGATTGTCTCTATATTACATGTTGATAAAGCCCTTAGGATATATACTCGACTACTGGGACTATGATGAGATCATACTAGTGGGGCCACGGTAGTCGACGAGTACATCCTATAACTGTTCCTAGTCGAGGGTGTATCGAGACAGGGCATCGATGCACCAGAGTAGACTAGCGTATACGCATCTTGACCCATATGATGGGTGATGGATGATCCCATATCCATCGGTGTTTGACATCAAGGATGGTGTACGGGTGCTCAGTGGAGACTGGGTACACTGGACGGACTCGCCGAGAACTCCCAGATGGTATTATACCATACGTCAGATGGCAGTTCTCCGGTGACACTGGTACAGAGTAGTCTGTTGACCCGAGATCGTCATAGAGTTTTGTGTGATTCCCACTGTGCTTTTATTTCCATCATACCATGTCCAAGAGGGCGTGCAAAAAGGTGGCTTTTGGGTACAGTCCCGAATCACATGGAGGCAATGAGCGATAGGAGAGGATTCGTCTCTCCCGGTATAGGGAGTTGATGTTGTGCTGTGTTCGATTGGCTATAACCGGAAATCCCTGGACAGGGTTGCTAAGATTTACTGGTAAGTGTTATCAGTAGTTTCTCGAACTGTTATAGACCTCAAATCGACACGACTTATCGAGCTACTGGGGTCTGACGTTTACTACCCCTAGGCGAGATATGCAACATATCAGACGACGAGACCGGACTGTACGGGAGTGTTACTGTTTGGATTCGCAGGAGAATGTACAGGCTTGCTTGTTGATCTTCTGAGCGCTGAATACCTGGGTAGCTGTTACGTTTAGCTGACCGCTTGCAGCTTGTGGGTGTTTGATATGATCATCACCTACTGCCGGCGTATTGGCGATTCTTTAGAGTCCTACACAGAGGTTTCTTGACTCAGGCAAAACGGAGTAGGAGCACATATGTGATATGTGCGGGACCGAGGATAATGCGATATGTGATACCGTATTCTATTCTCGCGATATTTGATATCAGCCGGGTCATCGGATCAAGTGTTGATTCGATGAATCGGTACGGATAAATATTAGTCGGTTATATGCGATATAGCCGGATTGTCGGATCAAGTGTTAATTCGATAATTTAATGTATAATAATATATATGATATATTAAATTACATTAACTAATATTTGCTCACTAAAAGATTCTTTTTCTCACTCGGGTAATACATTGATATATATGCGATATATGTTAATTGTATTATTTTATTTTGTTACGATAAATATTATATATGTGATATATAATATTGTAACATGATATGATAACTAATGCAACTTGTTTTGTGGAGTTTAAACATGATTAGGGTTTGGATTAGGGTTAAACCTTCTAGTTGATTCTAGAAGCTTTTCTTTTTGTCATGATAAAGATATTTGTGTGTGACTCATTCTTAACTCAACCCAAACCCTAACCCTTGGTTAATTCTCTACAATGGTTAAGTGAACCATGGTTGCATAATTGATCATTATCTCCTTTTCCTATTCATCACAAAAGGATTATTATTATGTTCATCTTCTTCCTCCTTCATTCTTTCATGAAAAACCTTGCTTGATTTTTCAAAAGTGATGAATAAATATGAGAAAAAGATAAATAAAGAGAACAAAAATCCTACTTCATCATCCTCATCTTCCCTTGCCATTTAGATGAGGGTGTTCACATCATTTCATGAGTGTTAGCTTGTGTTAAAGAAACTTCAAGGTAGATCATCTTAGTATCGAAGATCGGAAGCAAAGGTTGCATCTTTCTCTTCGTGGAACCTCTCGAGAGTCCGGATCCCGATGATCGCAGCGAAGGGACCACAACACGGAGCATATGAAGTGAAGGACCGGATCTACAAAGGTTGTAATCCCTCTCACTTAGTGTTAAAGTGTTTAGCATGCTAGTTTTCGCCTAATCTCTAGTTTAAAGTTCCGTATTCGGGTTGTTCGGCACGGCTAAATTTTTAATCGGGCATGGTTGATGCCTCATAGACCCTTGTGTACGTGCCTAGCAACCCTACACTAGCAACCTATGACCTTGATGAAGGCTGACAAACCATAGGCCACTAGTCAAGTTCAACCCGTACATTTCTTAATTGAATTAAACCCACTCGCGCGACCCTTGACGAAGGCCAACAAAGTCGTACGACTACCCTAATCCAATCGTATCATATGCATCAGATAAGCAGTAAGTAGCTACCGCACACTACGCCTTGACGAAAGCAAACAAACGTAGAACGAATACTAAATACTACTTATCTGAAATGACGGAGGGCTACGACAGGTTTTTAAGAAAACCTTTTGCGTAATGAACTAGATATTGTTGCAGAATCGAGTGATTTTGAAAAGGAGTGTTTTTGATGCATTTACTAGTTCCGCTAAAGTGGTCACTCCCGGTGAAGGGATCTCGGCTCTTTTCTCATCGAATGAGGTGCTGGATATTCTACAAGGAATACCGCTATGCAAAGTAAGAACTAAAAAGGCAATCAAAAACAAAACCGAGTGAGTTGTAGTATCTGCTAATTTCGCTAAAGAGGTCACTCCCGGTGAAAGGATCTCATCTCTTTCCTTATCGAATAAGGTGCTGGATATTCTACAAGGAATAGTTATGCAAAGCAAAAACTAGAGCTACCCTTTTTGAAAATTAGATTCTACAACATCTTTAGGCTTCTTTTCTTTCATTAATCTCATTAATGAAGTTCCATCAATTAAGCTTCCTAAGCATCACAGAAAAAATTAAACGAAAATAGAACGTATGCTTATGCCATCCGCATTCGCCACGGGGCCCCGTCATGCACCGTTGGTTACTTAACTACCGGCAGAGCGGGGGCTGGACTAGCGCGGGTGCAAAACATAAGCAACATTTATTATATATCTTATATATAATATTACATTCGTCTCACGCGGTTATATGATCAACATCACAGAACACAGCAGCAGAAGATAAACATATGAAATATTGGATATACTAGGATGTCCGTGTTTTAAATTTAGCCAGTAATGTGAAACACGGATTCCACGGTCGTGAAGAATAGCAAAACCCACATCCCATAGACCCCTACGAGAGCGGTAAGTAACCCTGCCAATTCAAGAGTTAGGAGACTCGGTCTCAACTTCTTGAGATGGTCTCCCACTGGACTTTAGAACCCGGTTACTTGTGCTACCTGCCTTAGGTCTATCCTAATGTGGAAAAGTAAATAATATACAATAGGTGACAACATCCTCATCCCGGAAGTTCCCCAATAAAAGAATATTACATACAAATTTTACATGAATGAAAAAGAAAACTCTCATCTCATATAAAACCCCCGGCTATTCTTTCATGACGATCCAATAAGACATATCAGTAGTACATGACATCACATATCATCAACGCAAGTAAATATGCGTATTCCAAATTCCGTGACATATAGCAACGAGATTCGGGATACCCCACATATTACACTTACGGTCGCAGAAAAGAAATTGTAAAACTACAATAATTAGAATCCGTATATCCTTAGACATCATAAACCCGGAATATCGCATATTCCGGATTTCATGCCTAACCTGTAAACCTTGTATTTTAGTCTCAAATTGAAAACACTTTTCAATTATCTTAGTCGGGTAATTCAACAAGATTCCCGGCTACAATATCGAATACTCGTCGGAAATTTTAGTAGATGGCCGCACCCCCGATGCCGGCAACAAAGTGCACCAAGGCGGAACACCGTGGCCGCGAGCACTTGAGTGGGTGCTTTTTGGCAACGGGGTTCTCCCACAGTCACTTGTTCGCGGCTATGGGGTGTGGCTGTCTACTAGAGTTACTTGGCGAGTGTTCGCGTACAATACGCGACTGCGACGGAGTTTTGATCCGAATCAAAACTTCGTGGCAACCGATTAACTGAGACTAACATACTAGATTCACAATATACTATATACATTACCAGTTTTCACAAAACCAATAAACCGGATTCTAACAATTGTATCACATATCATCTAGATCTATATGATACCAAATATATAGATCGGTTAAACAAATTCCAGAGAACTCAACAACTCGAGAATCACAGTTAAAAATACCCAGACAGTGCACAAATCACCTACGGTCCTACACAAGAAAGCATGATCCTTGCCTCACCTACGGCGCCGTGGAACCGCCGCCAAAACCAAGTTTTGGCCATGGTTACATGGTCGCACGGTCGAGTTAGGCTCTCATTTTTCTCGTGGGTCCATAGAATACCCTGCACGATTTTTTTGATACTTTTAATTTGGAAAAAACCAACTTTTGAAAAATCGACAGAAACTTGGTAAAAATCCGTATTTCGAAACCGATCGAACTCTTTAACTTCGTAACGACCTATCCCGATGTTCAAGTTTGGCTCTGATACCATGAAGCACTACCCTAGCACCATGATGAGGTTATAAAAGCATCTACCATGCCAAATCCAAATTTTCTTGGTGCTAAGCTAGACAAACAAGATCTTTAACTAGATTATTAGGGTTTTCTTTAGATGATATGTTAACTAGAGAGAAGGAAAGATGTTTATACCTTGGTAGAACCAAGTCCTTCACTTCACATGCTCCGTGTAGTAGTCCCGCGACTCCACTAGGCTTCTCTTGAGACTTTGAACGAGCTTCCTTCGTTGTCTTCGCGCTAAAGACGATCCACCTGAAACTCCTTTAGATCAAGCTAACTTTACACTAAACTTCTTTAGTATATGAAACACACCACACTAATTTGCTAGATTGGTGTGGGATGATGAAGTAGGGGATGTAAAGAGCTCACAAGATTGTGTTCAAGCTTTATGATTCACATCACATGTGAGGGTTGAAGCTTGAGCCATGACAAGAGGAGGAAGAAGAAGCTAGAGAGCAACCATGGGAAAAATGGCTAAGTGTTTTGAATGAGCAAGAATGAAAGCCAAGCCTTGACCCCTCACTTATTCATGCATGGAATTATGCAATATAAAACTGCATCCATGCTTGAATAGTGAGTCAAGAAGAATAAACAATAGAAAATCCCATGCTTGCAACCTTGCTTCCACTTTACACCTCATTTCTATTTTCACAAAATAGAAATTTAAATGCCATGCTTCATTATTATATATATATATATAAAGAAGAATAATTAGTGAGCTAATGATATTAGTTAAGATATAATTATATCACATATAATATATATCGCATTATTAAATCAACACTTGATTTAATAATCCGGTTATATAACATATGACCGGCTAATATCATTTATCTGTATATCCCATTATCGAATCAACACTTGATTCGACAATCTGGTTATATCACATATAACCGCACCGATGACAGACGACTGCCATACGATATCACATACTCGTATTTAATCAAGCCCCCACACACATCACATATGTGTCCTACTTCGTTTTGCTTGAACCAGGGAACTTCTTTATGGGACTCTAAAGACTCGTTAATACACCAGCAGTAGGTGATGATCATATCAGTCACCTACCAGCCGTCAGCGGTACTAACTGGACGTAACGGCTACCCGGGTATTGAACGATATGAAGATCAATAAGCAAGCCTGTCTATAGTCTCCATGAAGCCTATCAGTAATACTACCGTACAGTCCGGTCTCTTCGTTTGATATGTCGCATATCATGTCTAGGGGTGGAAATCGTCAGACCCAAGTAACGTGATAAGTCATGTCGATGTTTGGCCTATAACGGTTCGAGAAACTACTGATAACACTTATCAGTATATCTCGGCAGCGACCCTGGCGAGGGACTTCCAGTTATAGCCAATCGAACATAGCGCAACATCAACCCCTAATACCGGGAGAGACGAAACCCCTCCTATCACTCATTACCTCGATACGACTCGGGACTGTACCCAAAATCCACCTGTTTGCACGTCTCCTTTGAGCGTGGTAGGGAGGAAATCAAAGCACAGTGGGAGCCGCACAAGACTCTATGACGATCTCAGGTCTACAGACTAACCTGTACAGTGTCACCAGAGGACTGCTATCTAACGATAGGTATACTACCACATAAGAGTCCTCGGCGAGTCCTGTTTAGTGTACCCAATCTCCACTGAGCACCCGTATACCATCTTTGATGTCAAACACCAATGGATGTCGGATCATCCATTGCCCATCATATGGGTCAAGAAGCGTATACGCTTGTCTACTCTGGAATATCGATGCCCTGTTTCGATATTCCCTCGACTAGAAACAATTAAAGGATGTACTTGTGAACTACCCTGGCCCCACTAGTATGATCTCCATTATAGTCCTTGTAGTCAAGTACATATCCTAAGGGCTCTATCAATATGTGAGAGCAAGATAGTATCACAATATAAGTCTACATGCTAAGATAAAGGTAACCAGATACCATACTATCATGTCGAGCAAGAAATTCCTCTCTCTATATATATCTAAGTATCCACTATAATATAAATCATATGTACAATAATGGCCTCTAGGGCATACATATAACTAACACAATACCTGTGTTAGAATTTGTCTGGATATCTGATGGGACCCAGTTCACAAATGAACTCCAAATCCAGCAAACTTCTTAGACTTTATCGTCCACTGAATTTAATTAGTATCCTGAGCCATGCCTTCCACAGTATCCGCTTGGACCACCTGTTCAACATACTGCCCCTCAGAAGAGGGAAAAACTATAACTCTGATAGTCACTCTGTTATCCAGGTCACCTTGGAAGCTTGAAATGATAATCGTCTCCCGAAGGAGGCCGCCGTAATCATTTCCCAAGAACTTCCATTTATGTTCAATACTTTTTCCCAACGTTTCTCCAGGATTGGATTAATATATCTGCTTATTGCAGCTAGTGCAAAAACAACATCTGGTGTGGTACTTGACATCTTATGATTAACTCAATTGCCTAAGCAAGTGATATGCTAATCATGCAGATCCCTCTCCCCTTTAGTCTGTAAGACACCTTTAGAGAGGGTGACTCCATCACCTGCAGGTACACCACCATGCCAGGAGTCGTCCATTCCAAAATACCTTTAGAATTGTTAGTTATATGTATGCCCTAGAGGCCATTACTGTATATAGGATGTATATTGTAGTGGATGCTGGGACATATATAGGGAGGACTTTCTTGCTCGACATGATAGTATGCTATCTGGTTGCTCTTTATCTTAACGTGTACACTGATTGTCTCTCTGTTACATGTTGGTAAAGCCCTTAGGATGTGTACTTGACTACCTGGACTATGATGCGGATCATACTAGTCCATAAGTACATCGTTCAAGGTCCCTAGTCGTGGTTGTATCGAGACGGAGCATCGATATACCAGAGTAGACTAGCGTATACCTTCTCGACCCATACAGATGGGCGATGGATGATCCCATATCCATTGGTGTTTGACATCAGAGATGATATACGGGTGCTCAGTGGAGACTGGGTACACTGGACGGACTCGCCGAGAACTCCCAGATGGTATTATACCTTATGTCAGATGGCAGTTCTCTGGTGACACTGGTACAGGTTAGTCTGTAGACCCGAGATCGTCATAGAGTCTTGTGTGATTCCCACTGTGCTTTGATTTCCACCTTACCACGTCTAAGAGGGCATGCAAAACGGTTCTTTTTGGGTACAGTCCCGAATAACATGGAGGCAATGAGCGATAGGAGGGGATTCGTTTTTCCTGGTATAGGGAGTTGATGTTGCGCTGTGTTCGATTGGCTATAACCGGAAATCCCTGGCCAGAGTTGCTGAGATTTACTGGTAAGTGTTACCAGTAGTTTCTCGAACTGTTATAGACCTCATATCGACACGACTTATCGAGCTATTGGGGTCTGACGTTTACCACCCCTGGCAAGATATGCGACATATCAGACGACGAGACCGGACTGTACGGTAAGTGTTACAGGTTGGATTCACAGGAGTGTGAGCGGGCTTGCTCGTTGATCTTCTGATCGCTCAATACCCGGGTGGCCGTTACGTTTAGCAGACCGCTTGCGGCTTGTGGGTGTTTGATATGATCATCACCTGCTGCCGGCGTATTGACGAGTCTTTAGAGTCCTACACAGAGGTTTCCTGGCTCAAGCGAAACGAAATAGGAGCGCATTTGAGATATGTGCGGGACCAAGAATAATACCAGTATGTGATACTGTATTCTATTCTCATGATTTGTATCATTGGACGGTTATATGAGATATAGCCGGGTTACCGAATCAAGTTGTTGATTCGATACACTGATACACTTGATATTAGTCGGTTATATGCAGTATTGCCGGATCATTAAATCAAGTGTTGATTTAATGATTTAATGTATAATTATATATTTGATATATTACTTTAGATTAACTAGTATTGGTTCACTTAAGATTATTTTCTCACTAGATTGTGCACATTGTATATATGATATATTTTTGTGCACTTGATTGTATCATGTTTGATGATACATGCAAACTTGGGTGTATGTTTGATTTAAACCATGTTTAAGTAAATGGTTAGGGTTTTTATATATTTATTTATTTATTCATTCATTTTGGCAAAAATAAAATGGTGGCATTCTTTATTTTTATTTGAAGCTTCATGAAGCTTTGAAAAGTTAAAACCATTTTGTTTTTTCCTTAACCTAACCATTTGCCTAAACCCTTGTTTATTCTCTACATGAGTTAGCCTCACCTATGGTTGCTAAATGATAAGCATCACTTGAATTTTCTAATGAGATAATTCATTCTTTTCTATTCTTCTTCATCTTCTTCATGAGTTGAAGAAAGCTTACTAGAAAATTCTAAATGATGAATCCAAGTGAGAAATCTAAATCCAAAGTGAACCCACCTCCTATTTCTTCATCCTCTACCACTTTCCATGTTGTATAGGGTGTTTTCTTCAAAAGTTTCATGAGCTAGTGAAGATGGAGCTTGAGTTAGAGTTGCCTCAACGTAGATCATCTTCGGCATCGAAGTCAATGACCTAGCCCGCTCATTTCTCCGACGAAACCATCGCTAGAGTCCGGGATCCCGGTGATCGCTGCGAAGGGACGTCATCACGGAGCCAAAGAAGTAGAGGACCGGATCTACAAAGGTTGTATTTCCATTCACTTAGCAATAAAGTTGTTTACTTGCTTGCTTTTCGCCTTTACCTCTAGTTAACGATCAAGCATTAGGGTTTCTCGGCATATAATTTTTGAATTTGGCATGGTTGATGCCTTGTGGAACCTCTTGAGTGTCCCTAGGAACCCTACAGTGGTATCGGAGCCTAGCTAGAGCTTTAGGTGAAGTGTAGTCGATGTTTTAAGTCCGATCGAAACACGAAACCCTAATCCGACCCCTTCTCTGTACAATTTTTAAAACAGTGGATTTTTCCAGATTAAAAATTTCCAAAAAATTCAGCAGGGAAATGTAGGAGTTACTGTGCAGCACGTGCACTTAACTCGACAGAAGCGCCGCGGAACCGCGGCCCCACCCTGGTTTGTGCGGCGGTTCCACGGCCAGTTTGTTGAATTAGTGCACGTGGTTTGCACAGTAATTTGTTTCTGTTAGTGCTGTGTTTTATAGGAATTTTTAATATTTACTCAAGAGTTGAGTTTTCTGGGTTGTATTGGGGACTCGGTGTTTCGATCGGGAAGTTTAACTTCGTCTATGCATTTTTCCGGATAATTTTAGAAAATGTTGAAAAGTTCGACCGGATATAAATACCCACTTTTTCCCCTGTCGGGAAATTTCCAAGTGTTGGATCTTTCCGTAGTTTAAGAACATTCGAAGTAGTGCAAGTAACGCGATGGACCCTCTAGAAGACAACAAACCTTAACTCGATTATGTAACCGTCTTGAACTGCCCTTTGAACCTTAGGGTTTGGGGCAGTACGGCGTGCCACATGTGAGACGTTGGCTTGACCCTTCTACGGCTGGACCGTTGGTACTGTGGCACGAAGTGAATGTTCTTAAACTTATTTCATGTGTTGAGCTGTTTCGGGAAAACTTGGGTGTTTGACTGTTCGATCGGAAAGTTTAACATTTTCTGTTTATCTGGAATGTGATACAATATTTGGAATCCACAAATAGTTATGAGATAACTGAATGAATGTTATAAATATAGCAGTTTAGTCTCACTTTATCGGTTGCCACGGAATTTTTATGCGATCAAAAGTCCGTCGCAATCGCGTAGCGTACGCGGATACTCGCCGGTAAACTTAATAAACAGCTATGCCCCATAGCCCCGACCAAGTGACTGTAAGAGAACTCCGTCGCCGAAAGCATCCGTTCGGGTGCTCGCGGCAGCGGTGTTCCGCCTTAGTGCACTTCGTCGACGGTATCGGGGGTGCGACCGTCTACTAAAGTTTGCGACGAGCATTCGGTCAGGATGCCGGGAATCTTATTGAATTGCCCGACTAGATATTGAAAAGAGTTTTCGATAAATGAGACTAAAATGCGGGGTTTATAATTGTTAGGCATGTGATGTCTAAGGAATTCATTTGATTAGGCATGCGATGTCTAAAGAGTTTGCGGATTCCAACTGTTGTAGTTTTACACTTTCTTTTCTGCGATCGTAAGTGTAATATGTGATATCGCCAGTTTCGTTACTATATGTCAACGACAATTGGGATGGGCATATTTACTTACGTTGATGACATGTGATGTTATGTGTTGCTGGATATGTTATATTGGGTCGTCGTGTTTGAATAGCCGGGGGGTTTTTATGTGTGATGAGTGTTTTTCATTTTCATTCATGTAAAAACTTGTATGTAATATTCTTTTATTGAGGCACTTCCAGGTTGCGGAAGATGTCACCATTGTATATTATTTACTTTTCCGCACTAGGATAGACCCAAGGAGGAGGGCACAAGTAACCGAGTTCTGGAGTCCAGTGGGAGACCAACTCGAAGAGTCGAGTCTGGGTCTCCTAACTTTAGAATTGGTAGGGTTGCTTGCCGCTCTCGTAGGGGTCTAGGGGTGTGGGTTTGGCTATTCATCGCGACCGTGGAATCCGTGTTTTATACTGGCTCGTATTGAAAACACGGACGTCTGAGTATATCTAATGTTTCATATGTTTATTCTGCTCCGATATCTGTGATGTGATCATTTGATATGCTGTGATGGATACTGTATATAGTATATATGATATATTATATAGACGTTACTTATGTTTTACACCCGCGCTAGCCCTGCCCCGCTCTGCCGTTAGTCACCTAACCTAACGGTGCACGAGGGGACATCGAGGCGAACACGGATGGCATAAGTGTACGTCGTATTTATCTGTGATGTTTAGGTGACTTAAATGATGGGACTTCATTAATATGATTAATCAAAGTAAAAGAAACCTAAAGATGTTGTGGAATCGAATTTCAAAAATAAAACAGGTAGCTACAATTCTTGATTTGCACAGCGGTATATATGATATATCCTGCACCTTATTCGATGAGGAAAGGGCCGACGATCCCTTCACCGGGAGTGACCCCTTTAGCAATAACTGGCAGATGCTACACACTCGGTTTGTCGTTTGATAGCTTCTATAGTTTCTGCTTTGCACAGCGGTATATATGATATATCCTGCACCTTATTCGATGAGGAAAGGGCCGATGATCCCTTCACCGGGAGTGACCCCTTTAGCAAAACTAGAGAAGCCTAAAAAACTCTCCATTTTAAAATCATTTGATTCTACAACGATATCAAGTTCATTACGCAATAGGTTTTCAGAAAAACCTGTCGTAGCCCTCCGTCATTTCAGATAAGTCCTACTTAGTATTCGTGCTACGTTTGTTGGCCTGCTCAAGGCGTAGTGTGCGGTAGCTAACTAGTATTTATCTGTTTATGCATATGATGCAGATTGGATTAGGGTAGTCGTGCGACTTTGTTGGCCTGCGTCAAGGGTCGTGCGGGTGGGTTTAATTCAATCAAGAAATGACGGGTTGAACTTGACTAGCGGACTATGGTTTGTTGGCCTGCGTCAAGGTCATAGGACGCTAGGGGAAAAATATTATCAGGAATTTCAAGTGTTGAAATTTGCAATGAGATTGCATACCTTCTATAAGATAGTTGGATCCCGATACCCGCTGTGAGTAAGAGTTACTCCTGGGAGAGTTTTACACATTACAATTAGCCGATCAAGTAGGTGTCTAGAAATGTGTTAACGAGGTTACGCCTCTGGGAAAACGAGGTTTACATTAATTAGGTTCGTGCGTAAGCACGGGGGACCTCCCTCAAAGTACGGACACTGGCCTGGCTGAAAGATTGGCGAACTTGTAGAGTGTAATTAATCCCGGTTAGTCTTTCCTTTTAGGGTTTGAAGGAAGATTTGATAAAAATAGTAGGAGCCATCCTGATTAGATAAAATTATAACCAATCTATTCTTGCAAGAGCGCACGCTGAGTGTTTTCTTCTCTCTCTCCCCAGGCAGCGACCATATCACGCCTTAATAAAGATAATAATACGGATATATTGGCTGAACCCGCTTGTTATACTGAGCTGGGGAACGTTGGTTCCGCTCCAACTTATAATTGTTATAAGACAGAGCAGGAAATTGGGGAATACCAGATTTCCCGTGCCGCCCAAACGAAGAAAGTGCATGCTGATGCATCATCTTCGGGTGTGTTCATTACAGAGAACCGTTTCTCAGTATCGTCTACGTCCCAGGTATTAGATACCAGATCAGGATACCGCAAATGTAATCCATTACATGGGCTACAGAAAGGTAAAGAACTGAGAACGGGCGATAAGTTTCATGAGACAGAAAACGGTGCAAGTGTTGCAGCCAAGTCTGTTGGTTACTGTCACCCTGTATTACAAATACATTGATTCTGAACAAATGCTATTAGATACCGAACCTGATATGCAAAATCATTTCAGTCTCTTTATTAGTAAAGAAAGGATATAATTTTGTATTGATGGAAAATGTTTTGAACATTTTCTATATCAAAAGTTGATCGGTTCAGGCTTGTTATCTAAAAGCATTGATGTTCTAAATCAAACTACAGTTCTTAATATACAGAACACGCACAAGAGGAAGAGTTCAGAAATGAACGGATCCTTCTTGAGGTATTGTAGACTAGGTCATATCAATGCGACCCGACTAGCTGAAGTTACATATAGATGCATATTTAAATCAGTTTGAATTTACATCTTGTGAAACTTGCCAGTCATGTCACAAAGATAAGATGACCATAGCTCCGTTTACTGGAAACAGAGAAAGAGTTAGTAAACTCTTGGGATTGATACATGTTGATGTATGTAAGGTCCCCCGTCTACACATGCCAGGACTGGTTCTTTGTACTTCATTACATTCTCCGATGATCTCTCAAGATTCAGTCATATGTTCCTGTTGAAACACAAGTCCGAACCTTTTGAGATATTCACAGAATATAAGTTAGAAGGAAAGAACCAATACGGGTATAAGTATTATGTCCTTTAATGAAATCAAGGAGGAGAATACTTGTGCATAGAATTCCTGGACTATTCTAAAGGAGAATGAGATTCTCTCTCAGCATTACTCCTCCATATACACCACAGCACGTCGGTGTATCGGGGCGGAGCAATCACACCCTATATGATAAGGTGTGCTCTATGATGAGTACTACTGAGTTACCTATTTCCTTTTGGGAGTTATGCACTTGAGAAGCTGCATACCTATTGAATAGGGTTCAAATCAAATCAGTTGCCTACCACTTCATATTTGATATGATAGGGGAAGAGCCCATCTCTTAAGTCAGTTAAGATTTGGGGTTGTCCAGGCTATGTCTAAAAGCATAATCCGGACAAGCTCAAGGCAAGGTCTGTAATGTAGAACTGGAAAGGTTCTAGCTATACAAACTACAGCAGATGATTTGATAGAACCAAAGAATTCAATAGTTACCAACGAACCTCAGCCTCTCCGCCGATCTAGTAGGGTTCCTTACCCACCTGAGAGATACTTCGGTTTCTCTATGACAGTGGGAGCGAGGATTGCATCATGAGATGATGACCCAACTAGTTTCGAACTGGCCATCAGGAGTAAGACTATATAAGAATGGCTGGATGCTTAGTGATCTGAGATGGAATCCTTATACACCAACAAAGTATGGACTTTGGTTGCTTTATCTGAAGGGTTAAATCCTCATCAGGAGCAAGTATATCTTGAGAAGATTACTTGGTGTACATGGAAAGGTTGAGACATTCAAAGCTAGACTTGTTAAAGGTTTGCGTCGTAGACCAGTTGTGGCTAATAATGAAACCTTTTCTGGGGCCTATGCTTAAGTCCATCCAGATCCTACTTGCCACGGCTACATACCATGACTACGATATCTGGTGGTTGGGTGCCATGACAGCTTTTCTAAATATTGTTTTAGAAGAGGGTGTCTATAAGTACACAGCCAGAGGGCTTCGTAGACAGTGGGAGCAGCGGAAACGTGCACAAGTTGCTTTATAGGATAAAGCATGCATCGCGGAGTTGGAACGTCTGTTTTGATGTGGTAGTCAAAGAGTTTGACTTCATCAAAATGGTAGATGAACCTTGTACATACAAAAAAGGTAGTAGGGAGTATGGTGGTGATCCTCGTAGAGTACGTGGATGACATACTCTTGATAGGGAAGGAGTTTCCTATGCTACGATCGGTCAATCTCCGCTTATCACAATGATTCTCCATATAGTATCAAGGTGATACCTCCTAAATCCTGGGTTATGGATCTATGAGATAGATCTATTTGGATATTAGGAATCTCACTAGTTGTAGTGAGATGGTATCAATCGATCCTAGGGAGAATCACTGGAAAGGTTCCAGGGTGATAAGGACGACTGAATGTCAGTCACAGGCATTGTCTTTACCCTCAGTAAAGGGACGGTATGTTGGAAGAGTTCCAAGCTAGATACCGTGGCATAATAGACGATAAAGGCTGGATACATCGCTACTTAACATGCTACCAAAGAGGAAGTCTGGGTGTATATTAGTTCATGAGATGAACTTCGTTCCTCCCATTGTGAGACAATGGAGTTGTGGCTTATGCCTAGGAACGCCTGTCCCATCAGAGATCCAGACAAATTCTAAGGCAGTATCACCTGATCATGGAGATGGTTGATCTTCAGGGTGATCGAGGTAAGGAGAGTAGACTCAGAGGACAACACGGAGGATCCACTCACAAAGGCCTTTTTCCAGAGAGAGACTTTTATGGGATGGTTGAGTATGAGATACTACAACCACTGCTACAGATGGCCCTAGTGCAAGTGGGAGATTGTTAGTTATATGTATGCCCTAGAGGCCATTACTGTACATAGGATGTATATTGTAGTGGATGCTGGGACATATATAGGGAGGACTTTCTTGCTCGACATGATAGTATGCTATCTGGTTGCTCTTTATCTTAACGTGTACACTGATTGTCTCTCTGTTACATGTTGGTAAAGCCCTTAGGATGTGTAATTGACTACCTGGACTATGATGCGGATCATACTAGTGGGGACATGGTAGTCCATAAGTACATCCTTCAAGGTCCATAGTCATGGTTGTATCGAGACGGGGCATCGATATACCAGAGTAGACTAGCGTATACCTTCTCGACCCATGCAGATAGGCGATGGATGATCCCATATCCATTGGCGTTTGACATCAGAGATGATATACGGGTGCTCAGTGGAGACTGGGTACACTGGACGGACTCGCCGAGAACTCCCAGATGGTATTATACCTTACGTCAGATGGCAGTTCTCTGGTGACACTGGTACAGGTTAGTCTGTAGACCCGAGATCGTCATAGAGTCTTGTGTGATTCCCACTGTGCTTTGATTTCCACCTTACCACGTCCAAGAGGGCATGCAAAATGGTGGTTTTTGGGTACAGTCCCGAATCGCATGGAGGCAATGAGCGATAGGAGGGGATTCGTCTCTCCCGATATAGGGAGTTGATGTTGCGCTGTGTTCGATTGGCTATAACCGGAAATCCCTGGCTAGGGTTGCTGAGATTTACTGGTAAGTGTTACCAGTAGTTTCTCGAACTGTTATAGACCTCATATCGACACGACTTATCGAGCTATTGGGGTCTGACGTTTACCACCCCTAGGCAAGATATGCGACATATCAGACGACGAGACCGGACTGTACGGTAAGTGTTACTGGTTGGATTCACAGGAGTGTGAGCGGGCTTGCTCGTTGATCTTCTGATCGCTCAATTCCCGGGTGGCCGTTACGTTTAGCAGACTGCTTGCGGCTTGTGGGTGTTTGATATGATCATCACCTGCTGCCGGCGTATTGACGAGTCTTTAGAGTCCTACACAGAGGTTTCCTGGCTCAAGCGAAACGAAATAGGAGCGCATATGAGATATGTGCGGGACCGAGAATAATACCAGTATGTGATACTGTATTCTATTCTCGCGATTTGTATCATTGGACAGTTATATGAGATATAGCCGGGTTACCGAATCAAGTGTTGATTCGATACATTGATACACTTGATATTAGTCGGTTATATGCAGTATGACCGGATCATTAAATCAAGTGTTGATTTAATGATTTAATGTATAATTATATATTTGATATATTACTTTACATTAACTAGTATTGGTTCACTTAAGATTATTTTCTCACTAGATTGTGCACATTGTAATTATGATATATTTTTGTGCACTTGATTGTATCATGTTTGATGATACATGCAAACTTGGGTGTATGTTTGATTTAAACCATGTTTAGGTAAATGGTTAGGGTTTTTATTTATTTATTTATTTATTCATTTTGGCAAAAATAAAATGGTGGCATTCTTTGTTTTTATTTGAAGCTTCATGAAGCTTTGAAAAGTTAAAACCATTTTGTTTTTTCCTTAACCTAACCATTTGCCTAAACCCTTGTTTATTCTCTACATGAGTTAGCCTCACCCATGGTTGCTAAATGATAAGCATCACTTGAATTTTCTAATGAGATAATTCATTCTTTTCTATTCTTCTTCATCTTCTTCATGAGTTGAAGAAAGCTTACTAGAAAATTCTAATTGATGAATCCAAGTGAGAAATCTAAATCCAAAGTGAACCCACCTCCTATTTCTTCATCCTCTACCACTTGCCATGTTGTATAGGGTGTTTTCTTCACAAGTTTCATGAGCTAGTGAAGATGGAGCTTGAGTTAGAGTTGCCTCGACGTAGATCATCTTCGGCATCGAAGTCAACGACCTAGCCCGCTCATTTCTCCGACGAAACCATCGCTAGAGTCCGGGATCCCGGTGATCGCAGCGAAAGGACGTCATCACAGAGCTAAAGAAGTGGAGGACCGGATCTACAAAGTTTGTATTTCCATTCACTTAGAAATAAAGTTGTTTACTTGCTTGCTTTTCTCCTTTACCTCTAGTTAACGATCTAGCATTAGGGTTTCTCGGCATATAATTTTTGAATTTGGCATGGTTGATGCCTTGTGGAACCTCTTGAGTGTGCCTAGGAACCCTACAAGAATAATGTCAAAGTAGCAAGATTAGGATACTTCCCAAATCTAGATCTAAAACTATAGATCTAGTAACCAGAAACCCTGATATTATATCCATATCCTATGTCAAGAAATAACTGTGTGACAACCACAGTATAACCGATCGTAGTATAGGAATTTCACTTCCTATAAAGTGCATGTCATCCCAAACACTAGGACATCGCACCCTACTACTTTCTTACTAGATCCATCTCCTATTCTTATGACGTCAAAACCTATGACTGTCACATCAAAAATAGATGATCTATTTCCTCTATACCTGCTTTAGTCTATAAATAGACATAAACTACTTGCCCTCTATGTTTTCGCTGCTCCCACTGACTACAACAACCCTCTGGCAGAGTCATATACACGTGCACTTCTAAAGCTAGTTTAGAACGACACTATACTCATCCTCCTGCCGGGTCTCATAGTCTAGAACAGCAGCAATGGCAAGTCTGGGTAAACAAGAACCTCACTGTCACTGTCTCTAAGAAGACCGAAGTACCTTTCGGGTGCCTGAGGTTACCCACCAAATCTGCGGAGTGGCTAATGGAATGTCAAATCCAATTGAATCCTTAGGTTCTATTAAATTTTCAGTAATCGTTTGTGGTTCTGTAATCACTTCCAATTCTACCATACTCCCACTTCTGTTTTATGAAAAAATCCATTTTACTTAAACCGTGGCGAGTCTAGAACAATATCACTATTGATCTTCCTGACGGAAGAAAATTAACCCTCGTCAAAGCCCGGGGTAACCTACAAACTGCCATTACAAAAACGTGCCTCATGTTTATCCGGATTCTGGTTTTAAGCATCAGCCGGACAACTCCCTATACCATAACATCGTTTAGATATAAATTGATTCTATATATCCAATATAGAAACAAAAGCACTAATTTAATTGGAACCAGATTCAAAATCATGCAGCTGTCTCCAGTTCATATCAAACAAATGGAATGAGGCCAATCAGCATTACTCAACTAGGAGTGCATCCATATATGAGTAACCCGAAAGAGAAGCAAGTTCTCAAAATCATTACTATTATCGGAATACCAAACACAAGTATCTGCATCTTCGACTACCTCGAAGAATCCTGATACTTCCAACAAATGGTTCTCTACTTTATTCTTATACCTATAATTTCTCAAAATCTAAACCTTGTATTTCAACGAATACTTGTCTAGAACCAGAGAAGTTATGAGTAAACAGAATATAGTATGAGCACCAACCCCTTTGTCCTAATGGACACTTGACAACATACAATACTTTGTATAAGTCCCCTGAGTTCAATAACTCAAACCCTATGCGTCGTAGGTTGAAAACTGTACTATGGTTAAGAAGAATTACACCGCTGTTGAATGCACCTTACCTAATCAGCAACTGATATAGGTAAATGTCATAGACATAATTTCAAAAAGTTATATCTCACTTTATAAAATAAATGTACAGATATATCAGTTTGAAATTGGTGCATAACTACGGATATTCAAAACCAAATATTTGTCGTCCGTTAAAAACCCAGGTGATTTCCTCAAATATTACCAATTACAACGAATTCCGATATAATGAGGATTTAATCACCTAATTCCTAATATCTTACTCCCACTCACCATCCGTAATAACATGCAGATGTGAGAAACTGATCTGGTAAATACATACCCTGGAGTTAGATTCCTGTTGGGAAAACAGTTTTCAATTAACATCGCACAGTGATACTGAAACATGAAAAATATTTCAAAAGGGTTAACTGGTATTCCTAGTAACGCCTCTTCCACTATCCTGATTCATGACAGTAACCATATACTTACCTTCCCTCACTCCAATCCCTTTATTATGTCTTTACTTATTACCTTCTGTATACCTTCTTTAGGCTAATTGGTTTTCTTTCTTCTCTACCCTTCGGCACCAGCTTAAGGTTTAGAAGAAGACTCTCCAATAAGTGTAATAGGTGTACTCTCCTAATCCTAGGAGCCCTCGTAACCTGAGAGAAGGTAAAGTGAAAAGACATCTGAATAATCCTATTCTATTTCTCCTGAACTGGAAACCATCCTCGAATCAGGAACAAGTTCCTTCGAGTTCGTATGTAACTATACGATGGCATATCCATAGAAGTGGATGTCCGTAGTGATACGGAGTGTTCTGGAGAAATCCAAAGTGGATGTGGGAGTGGCGGGGGTATACACGGTTTTGTCGTGAATAATAGCAGTCGCAATTCTCTTTGCCGTTATTCTAATCCCTTTATATGTCTTTACTTATTACCTTCTGTACATAACCTTTAGCCTAATTGGTTTTCTTCCTTTTCCACCTTTCGGCACCTGCATTTGGTTTGGAAGAAGACTATCCAATAAGCTCAATAGGTGTAACCTCTCCTAATCCTAGGAGCCCTCACAACCTGAGAGAAGGTAAAGGGAAAAGACAACCAAATAATCTTATCCAATCTCTCCAGAATCAGAATCCATCCTCGAATCTGGAACAAGTTACTTCGAGTTCGTATGTAACTATACGATAGATTTATCCAATGGAAGTGGATGTTCGTAGTGATACGGGGTGTTCTGAAGAAATGCAAAGGTAATATAGAAGTGGCAATGATGTATGCGACACTGTGACATTCCAAAAGCCAAAATGTTTTAAGAAGGTTTGGATAACTTGATTCATGAGTTTTAGTCAAGGGTAGGGCCATGGTCGCTGCCAAAGAGAGAGAGAGAGAGAGAGAGAGAGAAAAGAAACACCCAGCGTGCACTCTAACATAGATTAGAATGGTTAATCACTTTATCTAATCAGAATGGCTCCCACTGTTTCCTTGAATTCTCCTCCAAACCCAAAAGGAGAATTAGTCGGAATCACCCGAGGAGTAATCCTACACATCAGTGGGAATTAGGATCCAACTATCATCGCATGATAATTTGATGGAAGCCACACAAGTCACCACACTCCAGAAGGTATGCACATGCATGGCAAGTTTCCTGTATGTTTGAAACTCCCTATGTAGTTTTTACCCCAAGCAGATTATGACCTAGACGGATGCCAACAAATAATAAGTTGCAAGTCAAGTTCTACCCATCATTTTCCTGATTAATTTAGACCCACCCGTACTCTCCCTTGACGGATGCCAACAAGGCTGCATGACTGTCCTAGATTAATGCATATCCATGCTACAGAAAAGTGACACATAGATACCGCACACTATGCCTTGACGGAAGCCAACAAACATAGCATGAATACTAGGCACTGCTTTTCTGAAATGACGGAGGGCTATGGCTGGTTTTTGGCAAAAAAACCTTTAACGTAATGAACTTGATATCGTTGAAGGAACCGAGTGGTTTTACAAATTTATAGTGGCGAAAACTTTTGCTAAAGAGGTCACTCCCGGTGAAGGGATCTCGACTCTTTCCTCGTCAAATGAGGTGCAGGATATTCTAGACTGAATACCATGATGTAAAGCAAAAGAATCAACTATAGTAAAGTTATTACGTTGACGCAATCTTTTACTCAAGGGGTCACTCCCGATGAAGGGATCTCGGCCCATGCCTCGTCGAATGAGGTGCTGGATATTCATAACCGAATACCACTGTGAAAAATAAAAGAGAACGTCTGTAATGTCAGTTTTTAAAAACTTGGTTCCAACAACTGTTAGGTCCACGTTACCTCTCCCGTTACTTTCGGGGTTGCGGAAAAGGTAAAACAAATTTTTTTCTAAACTTGGTAACATGGACCGTAAAAGCCGGATCTTTGCTAAACAATACACTAGCATCCTAACTAGAGATTTGTCTACTCGGTTAGGGGTTATACGTCAACTTGAACTCCTTCTCTTCTTGTTGTTCTTCTCCTTGCTTGCTCCGTGGCTTGATCCGGACTTTGGTCACCTCCGCGGCCTCCTTAAGTCGAAGACGATCCACCCGAGAGATGTACACCGAGCTCCACCTCGAGCCGAGGTAACTAGGGCAAAGAGATTGCTAATCTAGAAGCCCTAGGTTGTGTAGAAGTGATAGATGAATGCTTTTGTCTTTGTGGGATCTTTATCTCTCAACACATGAGATCAAAAGATGAATCAAGAGGAGGAAGAAGGAGGAGCTAGCTAACAACCATGGAGCTTCTCATTTCAAGAGAGAGAATGAGAATGAGCAAATGAAAAACTTAACCAAGAGAAAAACCAACCATGGTTGCAATAATGCAAAACATTATCATTACTAATCCCATCAAGATAAAGTTGATGGCTACAAATGACATGACCATTATCATAACAAAAAGAAAAAGAAAACCAAAGAATACTTTAGATCTTTCAAGAAGATCCTAGTCAACTTTGGTCAAACGGTCAACAAAGTCAAGATGGTCAAATGGTCAATGTAATTAGCCATAACATAATTATCAATGAAAGGATTAGTAAATAATGTCCCCGGCTCATAATGGTTTTGACCAAAACGAACTGTCAAAACCCTAATGAGTCCGCCTCAAAATGGTTTTGACCGAATCAACTGTCAAAACCCTAATGAGCCTGCCACATAACGGTTTTGGCCGAACCAACTGCCAAAACCCTAATGAGGCACCTCCTCCTTCATCGCTCCGGAAAACTGTGCATACACACCTGCATCCGTATTCCGTAGAATGCGGATGCACAGAAGACAAAACAAATCCATCCGTGCAATACTAGGATCCAGCTTAAACCAAAGCCCACCAGTATTGCCTGCCCGAACACCACACGCACACAAGTGTACGTAAGTGATCGCAGCCCTGCCGTAAAACCATACGGCATCTACATGTTTCGTCAGTGCAGGGAAACTCTCTGTGTGGGATTCTAAAGACTCGACACTACGCTGGCAGTGGGTTTAACCACAGACCGCAAGCAGCACTAGCTGTACGTAACGGTCCCCAGGTAGATGTCGATAAGAAGGCCGATGAGGTAAACCCATCCGAACTCCTACTGAGCCTGTATGTAACAATCTCCGTACAGTCCGGTCTGTTCGTCTGATACATCGCATGGCGGGCCTAGGGGGCGGTAAACGTCAGTCCCCTAATAGCGGTATAAGTCGTGTCGGAGTGAAGCCCAGAACACCCTGAGATAACACTGGAAACCGACCAGTATATCTCGCTTGCCCTGGCCAGGGACTACTTGTGTAATGGCTCTCCTAGACACAGCGCGATGTCAACCCCCAATACCGGGAGAGACGAATCCTGTCTAACCGTCACTGCCTCCAAGTGCTTCGGGACTGCTCCCAACTACTACCTGTTTGCACGACTCAGTAGAGCCGTGGTAGGGTAGTAATCAAAGAACAGTGGGAACACACTCGAGGCGAAGTGACAGTGTCAAGTCAGTGGACTAAGCTGTACTCATGTCACCTGGGAACTGATAACTGACGATAGGTATAATACCAACCATCAGTTCCCGACGAGTCCTGTCCAGTGTACTCGTAACCTAACGAGCACCCGCATACTATCTCAAGTATGGCGTACTGACGGCTGTAGGACAGACCGTCTCCCGTGCTGGGATGAGAAGCGCATACGCTAGTCTACTCCGGAGTATCGATGCCCTATCTCGATACTCCCACGACTAGGGACGTGTATAAGGATGTGCTTGTAGATTACCCAGCCCCCACGAGTGTGATCGCCATCACAACGCCGGTAATCAAGCAAAGATCCTAAGGGCTCTACTAATGCGTATAGGTGATATAATGAATAAACACACATGTACACATTAAAGCAGAGACAAACCAAGTAGCATACTACTATATCGAGCAAGATTGTCTATACAACTGTGAATATCCCAAGCATCCATCAAGTAATATACATACTAGTATGATACAGTAATGGCCTCTAGGGCATATACACCAACAATCTCCCACTTGCACTAAGGCCATGTACTGGCGTATCGAAGACCTATCATCTCGATCAGCCGCTCGAACTGAGTCTGGGGTAAGGCCTTCGTGAATGGGTCCGCTGTGTTGTCCTTTGTGTCCACTCTCCGCACCTCGATCTCCTGGCGATCAATGATCTCCCTGATCAGGTGATACCGCCTTAAGATGTGCCTGGATTTCTGATGGGACCTTGGTTCCTTCGCTAAAGCTATAGCCCCATTATTATCGCAATACAAAGGTATTGGGTCAACAATGGACGGAACCAACTGAAGTTCACTAATGAACTTCTTTATCCAGACCGCCTCTTTTGCGGCATCGCTTGCAGCAATGTATTCAGCCTCCATCGTCGAGTCTGCGACGGTATCCTGTTTGGAACTCCTCCAACATACCGCCCCTCCGTTGAGGGTAAACACAAAACCCGAGACAAACTTGCTGTCATCTTTGTCACTCTGGAAGCTTGAATCGGTAAAGGACTCGACCCGGAGGTCTCCATTACCGTAAACCAGGAACATCTCCTTAGTCCTTCTCAGGTACTTAAGAATGTTCTTCACCGCTGTCCAGTGGTCCTCACCTGGGTCTGACTGATACCGGCTTACCGCGCCCAGCGCGTAAGCTACATCTGGTCTTGTACATGCATCGCATACATTATAGATCCTACCGCCGAAGCGTAGGGTATAGTGCTCATGCGAACCCTCTCCTCGTCAGTCTTAGGAGACATCTTCTTGGAGAGGGTAATTCCGTGCAATGCGGGTATGTTACCGCACTTGGAATCCTCCATACTAAATCTCTTTAGTACGGTCTCTATGTACCTGGACTGCGAAAGTCCCAGCAGTCTCTTGGATCTATCTCTATAGATCTCGATCCCCAGAATGTACGAGGCATCACCCAGGTCCTTCATGGAGAACCGTTGTGACAAAAATAGCTTGACCGATTGTAGCATTGGAATGTCATTTCCTATCAAAAGAATGTCGTCCACGTACAAGACTAGGAATACGACAGTTCGTCCTACAATCTTCTTATAGACACAAGGTTCATCCTCGTTCTTGATGAAATCAAATTCCTTGATTGCCTCATCAAAACAGATGTTCCAGCTCCGTGATGCCTGCTTTAATCCATAAATGGATTTAAGCAACTTGCACACCTTCCCGCTGCTCCCACTGTCTACGAAACCTTCTGGCTGATCCATATAAACGCACTCTTCCAAACAACCGTTTAGGAAAGCCGTTTTTACATCCATCTGCCAGATTTCATAGTCATGGAAGGCAGCAATGGCAAGTAGGATCCGAATGGATTTGAGCATAGCCACCGGAGAAAAAGTTTCGTCATAGTCCAAACCAGGTCTTTGACGAAAACCTTTTGCAACGAGTCTCGCTTTATAGGTTTCCACCTGCCCATCTACACCAAGTTTCCTTTTGTAGATCCATTTGCATCCAACGGGTTTTACCCCAGGTGGAGCAATATCCAAGGTCCACACTTTATTGGCATACATGGACTCCATTTCGGATTGCATTGCTTCCTGCCACTTATCAGAGTCCCTACTGATAATGGCCTGCCTGAAACTGGTAGGGTCATCTTCTTCCAAGTTGCAATCCTCTCGATCCCCGTCTATGAGAAAACCGTAGTATCTCTCGGGCGGATGAGAAATCCTACCAGATCTGCGGAGTGGCTGAGGTTCGTTTGGGGTTATTGAATCTAGCGGTTCCTCCAAATTTTCAGTTACATTTTGTGGTCGCTGAATTTCTTCCAGTTCTACCGAACTCCCACTAGTTTCTTTTGCAAGAAACTCCCTTTCTAAGAAGGTAGCGTGGCGAGATACAAACACCTTCTGTTCCTCAGTGTGGTAGAACAGATATCCTAGTGAGTCTTTAGGATATCCCACAAATTTACACAGAACTGATCGTGCCTCAAGCTTGTCCGGTTTCTGTGTTTTCACATAGGCCGGACAACCCCATATCTTAATAAACTTAAGATATGGTTTCTTACTGCTCCATATTTCATACGGAGTTTTAGGCACTGATTTGGACGGAACTTGATTCAAAAGGTATGCCGCTGTCTGAAGCGCATGTCCCCAGAATGAAAGAGGTAACTCAGCACTACTCATCATGGAGCGAACCATATCCAGAAGGGTACGATTCCTCCTCTCCGATACACCGTTGTGCTGTGGTGTATAAGGAGGAGTAAGCTGAGAGAGAATACCATTCTCTTTTAAGTAATCTAGGAATTCCGTGCTTAAGTACTCCCCTCCTCTATCAGACCGGAGGATCTTGATACTTTTGCCAATCTGGTTCTCTACTTCCTTTCTGAATTCCTTGAATTTCTCAAAAGTTTCAGATTTGTGTTTCATCAGATACACATATCCGAACCTAGAGAGATCGTCAGTGAATGTGATGAAGTAGGAGAACCCACCCCTTGCATGTATAGACATCGGGCCACATACATCACTATGTACGAGTCTCAAGAGCTCTGCTGCTCTTTCTCCATGTCCGGTGAACGGAGATTTGGTCATCTTCCCTTTGAGACAAGACTGACAAGTTTCATAAGATGAAAACTCGAACGCATTCAAGAGTCCATCTTTATGCAACTTACTCAGTCTTTTCTCTCCGATATGACCAAGTCTACAATGCCACAAGTAGGATTCATTCGTATCTGAATTCTTCCTCTTGCGTGTGTTTTGTATATTGAGAACTGTATTCTGATTTAGAATGTAGATACCATTACACAGTGTACCCTCTGCAACCAGTACCTTATGAAGGTAAATGTTCATGATATTTCTATCAAGAACAAAGTAATATCCATCTTTATCGAGTAAAGAAACTGATATGATGTTGCAAACCATGGAGGGTACATAGTAGCAATCGTTCAAAATCATAGTCTTGCCATTTGGCAATACTAGGTGATATTCACCGACGGCTGCCGCATTAACTTGTGCTCCGTTCGCTACTCTGAGCGACATATCACCCGGTGCAACTTTCCTACTTTTTCTCAGTCCCTGCAATAAATTACAGATATGAGATCCTGATCCGGTATCAAGTACCCAGGAGGTAGGGCTGACCGTAAAACAGTTCTCAATTACAAGAACACCTGAAGTAGATGCAAAACTATGCTTCTTCTTCAACTGGGTTGTTAGTTATATGTATGCCCTAGAGGCAATTACTATACATAGGATGTATATTGTAGTGGATGCTTGGACATATATAGGGAGGACTTTCTTGCTCGACATGATAGTATGCTATCTGGTTGCTCTTTACCTTAACGTGTACACTGATTGTCTCTCTGTTACATGTTGGTAAAGCCCTTAGGATGTGTGCTTGACTACCTGGACTATGATGCGGATCATACTAGTGGGGACATGGTAGTCCATAAGTACATCCTTCAAAGTCCCTAGTCGAGGGTGTATCGAGACGGGGCATCGATATACCAGAGTAGACTAGCGTGTACCTTCTTGACCCATACAGATGGGCGATGGATGATCCCATATCCATTGGTGTTTGACATCAGAGATGATATACGGGTGCTCAGTAGAGACTGGGTACACTGGACGGACTCGCCGAGAACTCCCAGATGGTATTATACCTTACGTCAGATGGCAGTTCTCTGGTGACACTGGTACAGAGTAGTCTGTTGACCCGAGATCGTCATAGAGTCTTGTGTGGTTCCCACCGTGCTTTGATTTCCATCTTACCACGTCCAAGAGGGCGTGCAAAACGGTGGTTTTTGGGTACAGTCCCGAGTCACATGGAGGCAATGAGCGATAGGAGGGGATTCGTCTCTCCCGGTATAGGGAGTTGATGTTGCGCTGTGTTCGATTGGCTATAACCGGAAATCCCTGGCCAGGGTTGCTGAGATTTACTGGTAAGTGTTACCAGTAGTTTCTCGAAATGTTATAGACCTCATATCGACACGACTTATCGAGCTATTGGGGTCTGACGTTTACCACCCCTAGGCGAGATATGCGACATATCAGACGGACAGACCGGACTGTACGGTAAGTGTTACTGGTTGGATTCACAGGAGTGTGAGCGGGCTTGCTCGTCGATCTTCTGATCGCTCAATACCCGGGTGGCCGTTACGTTTAGCAGACCGCTTGCGGCTTGTGGATCTTTGATATGATCATCATCCGCTGCCGGCGTATTGACGAGTCTTTAGAGTCCTACACAGAGGTTTCCTGGCTCAAGCGAAACGAAATAGGAGCGCATATGAGATATGTGCGGGACCGAGAATAATGCGTGTATGTGATACCGTATTCCATTCTCGCGATGAATGTATCGATTAGGTTATATGCGATATACCCTGGTTATCGAATCAAGGATTGATTCGATAAACCGATACATTGGATACTAGTCGGTTATATGTGATATGACCGGATCGTTAAATCAAGTGTTGATTTAATGATTTAATGTATAATTATATATTTGATATATTACTTTGCATTAACTCGTATCGGTTCACTTTAAATGGATATTCTCACTCGGGTGTGCACATTGTATATGTGATATACTTTTGTGCACTTGATTGTATCATGTTTGATGATGCAAGATTACTAGGTTTTGTGTAAAGAGTTAAACCTTGGTTAAGTAAATGGTTAGGGTTTTATTTGTTATTCATTTATTCTTTTATCTTTTAATTTGGATTAAAAGAAAAAGGGAAAAGAAAATAAAAAGGTTGCTTTCTTACATGAAGCTTCATGAAGCTTCATGCAACTTTGACTCATGTAACCTTTTTGTCTTCTTCTTCAAACCCTAACCATTCATCTAACTTGAGTTAACTCTCTACATCAAACCATGGTTTATGTTATGATAAGGATAATTCTTTTTCAATTATTCTAATTAACTTATCATAACATTCTTCTTCTTCTTCTTCATTTTCTTCATGGAAGAAAGCTTGCTCCATTAATGGCAAGTGATGATAAAGAGTGAGAAATCCAATTCTAAAGTGAACCCACTTCCTATTTATTCATCCTCTACCTCTTGCCAAGTAGTATAGGGTGTTTTCTTCACAAGTTTTCATGGCTTGGTGAAGGTGGAGCTTGATCTAGCGATGCCTCGACGTAGATCATCTTCGGCATGGACATCGACGACCTAGCTCGCAATTTCTCCGACGAAGCCGACGCTAGAGCCCTGGAATTCATTTGGACAGCGAGGGGACTTCGTTGTGGAGCTATGGAGGTGGAGCACCGGATCTACAAAGGTTGTATTTCCGTTTAAACTTTAGTTAAGTTGTTAACTAGTTTCATTTTCGCCTAAACATCTAGCCGACGATCCGTTCTAGGGTTTCTCGGCACCGTTAAAATTTGAAATTGGCATGGTTGATGCCTTGTGAGACCTCATTAGGGTGCCTAGGAACCCTACAGTGGTATCAGAGCCTAGCTAGATCCTTAGGCGAAGTCTAGACGCAATTTGAAGTCCGAACGAACCCGAAACCCAATTCCAAACATGCTCTCTGTCCTTTTTTGAAAATTGTGGATTTTTCGAAATTAAAAATATGCAGAAAATCAAGCAGGGTTTTGTAGGAATTACTGTAAATTTTGTGGACCTAATTCATCTAAACCGCCGCGGTTCCGCGGCCGTACGGTCGATTCACACAGTAAAAGTTTCACAGTAATTCCTCCATAGTTGTGCTGTATTTTCTGGGATATTTTAATATTTATTATAGAGATGAGTGTTTTGGGGTTGTTTTGGGGATTCGGTGTTTCGATCGGAATATCAGATTTTGTCTATGTGGCTTTCCGGATAAATTTTAGAATATGTTAAAAAGTTCGACCGGATATAAATACCCAATTTTTCCCCTGTCGGGAAATTTCCAAGTGTTGGATTTTTCCGTAGTTTAACGACGTTCTAAGTAGTGCAAGTAACGCGATGGACCCTTTAGAAGACAACAAACCTTAACTCGATTATGTGACCGTCTTGAACTGCCCTTTGAACCTTCGGGTTTGGGGCAGTACGGCGTGCCACATGTGAGGCGTTAGCTTGACCTTTCTACGGCTGGACCGTTGGTACTGAGGCACGAACTGAATGTTGTTAGACTTATTTCATGTGTTGAGCTGTATTGGGAAAACTTGGGTGTTTGACTGTTCGATCGAAAAGTTTAACATTTTCTATTTATCTGGAATGGGATACAATAATTGGAATTTACAAAAGTTATGAGATAACTGAATGAATATTATAAACATAGCAGTTTAGTCTCACTTGATCGGTTGCCACGGAATTTTGATGTGATCAAAAGTCCGTCGCAATCACGTAGCGTACGCGGATACTCGCCGGGTAAACTTAATAGACAGCCTCACTCCATAGCCCCGACCAAGTGACTGTAGGAGAACCCCGTCGCCGAAAGCATTCGTCCGGGTGCTCGCGGTAGCGGTGTTCCGCCTTGGTGCACTTCGTCGACGGTATCGGGGGTGCAGCCGTCTACTGAAGTTTGCGACGAGCATTCGATCAAAATGTCGGGAATCCTGTTGAATTGCCCGACTTGGTATTGAAAAGTGTTTTCGATAAAGAGACTAAAATGCGGAGTTTATAATTGTTAGGCATGTGATGTCTAAGGAATTCATTTGGTCAGGCATGCGATGTCTGAGGTGGTTGCGGATTCCAACTGTTGTAGTTTTACACTTTCTTTTCTGTGACCGTAAGTGTAATATGTGATATCGCCGGTTTCGTTGCTATATGTCAACGACAATTGGGATGCGCATATTTACTTACGTTGATGGCATGTGATGTTATGTGTTGCTGGATATGTTATATTGGATCGTCGTGTTTGAATAGCCGGGGTTTTTTTATGTGGGATGAGTGTTTTTCATTTTCATTCATGTAAAAACTTGTATGTAATATTCTTTTATTGGGGCACTTCCAGGTTGCGGAAGTTGTCACCGTTTGTATATTATTTACTTTTCCGCACTAGGATAGACCCAAGGAGGGGAGCACAAGTAACCGGGTTCTGGAGTCCAGTGGGAGACCAACTCGAGGAGTCGAGTCCGGGTCTCCTAACTCTAGAATTGGTAGGGTTGCTTGCCGCTCTCGTAGGGGTCTAGGGGTGTGGGATTGGCTATTCATCACGACCGTGGAATCCGTGTTTTATACTGGCTCGTATTGAAAACACGGACGTCCTAGTATATCCAATATTTCATATGTTTCTTCTGCTGCGATATCTGTGATGTGATCATGTGATGTTCTGTGATAGATACAGTATATAGTATATATGATATATTATATAGACGTTACTTATGTTTTACACCCGCGCTAGCCCTGCCCCGCTCTGCCGTTAGTTACCTAACCTAACGGTGCACGAGGGGACATCGAGGCGAATGCGGATGGCATAAGTGTACGTCGTATTTATCTGTGATGTTTAGGTACTTAAATGATGGGACTTCATTAATGTAATTAATGAAAGTAAAAGAAACCTAAGATGTTGTAGAATCGAATTTCAAAAATAAAACAGGTAGCTACAGTTCTTGCTTTGCACAGCGGTATATGTGATATATCCTGCACCTTATTCGATGAGGAAAGGACCGAGATCCCTTCACCGGGAGTGACTCCTTTAGCAATAACTGGCAGATGCTACACACTCGGTTTGTCTTTTGATTGCTTTTAAGTGTTTTTGCTTTGCACAGTGATATATATGATATATCCCGCATCTCATACGACGAGGAAAGGACCGACGATCCCTTCACCGGGAGTGACTCCTTTAGCAAAACTAGAAAAGCCTCAAAAGCACTCCATTTTTAAAATCATTTGATTCTACAACGATATCAAGTTCATTACGCAATAGGTTTTCAGAAAAACCTGTCGTAGCCCTCCGTCATTTCAGATAAGTTGTATATAGTATTCGTGCTGCATTTGTTGGCTTTCGTCAAGGTGCAGTGTGCGGTAGCTATATGCTGCTTATCTGCCAGCATACGATGCGATTGGATTAGGGTAGTCGGGCGGCTTTGTTGGCTTTCGTCAAGGGTCGTGCGGGTGGGTTTAATTCAATCAAGAAATGTACGGGTTAAACTTGACTAGCGGGCTATGGTTTGTTGGCTTTCGTCAAGGTCATAGCACGTTAGGGGCAAAATATTATCAGGAATTTCAAATGTTGAAATTTGCAATGAGATTGCATACCTTCTATGAGATAGTTGGATCCCGATACCCACTGCGAGTAAGAGTTACTCCTGGGAGAGTTTTACACATTACAATTAGCCGATCAAGTAGGTGTCTAGAAAGGTGTTAACGAGGTTACGCCTCTGGGAAAACGAGGTTTACATTAATTAGGTTCGTGCGAAAGCACGGGGGACCTCCCTCAAAGTACCGACACTGGCCTGGCTGAAAGATTGGCGAACTTGTAGTGTGTAATTAATCCCGGCTAGTCTTTCCTTTTAGGGTTTGAAGGAAGATTTGATAAAAAGCAGTGGGAGCCATCCTGATTAGATAAAATAATAACCAATCTATTCTTGACAGAGCGCACGCTGAGTGTTTTCTTCTCTCTCTCTCCAGGTAGCGACCATATCACGCCTTAATCGAGATAATAATACGGAATATTGACCGAACCCGCTTGTTATACTGAGCTGGGGAACGTTGGTCCCGCTCCAACTTATAATTGTTATAAGACAGAGCAGGAAATAGGGGATTACCAGAATTC
This sequence comes from Agapanthus africanus, assembly GCA_030015575.1. Taxonomy (NCBI): domain Eukaryota; kingdom Viridiplantae; phylum Streptophyta; class Magnoliopsida; order Asparagales; family Amaryllidaceae; genus Agapanthus; species Agapanthus africanus. The sequence goes on along the minus strand of CM057346.1, from coordinate 331,545,395 downwards.
CCGTGCCGCCCAAACAAAGAGAGTGCATGCTGATGCATCATCTTCGGGTGTGTTCATTACAGAGAACTGTTTCTAAGTATCCTTTACGTCCTGGGTATGTGATACCAGATCAGGATCCCAGATATGTAATATGTTACATAGGGCTACAGAAAGGTAGAGAACTGAGAACGGGTGATAAGTTTCATGAGGCAGAAAACGGGGCAAGTGTTGCAGCCAAGTCTGTTGGTCACTGTCACCCTGTATTACCAATACATTGATTCTGAACGAATGTTGTTAGATACCGAACCTGATATACAAAATCATATCAGTCTCTTTATTAGTAAAGAAATGATAAAATTTTGTATTGTTGGATAATGTTTTGAACATTTCCTACATCAAAAGTTGATCGGTTCAGGCACGTTATCTAAAAGCATTAATGTTCTAAATCAAACTACAGTTCTTAGTATACGGAACACACAAAAGTGGAAGAGTTCAGAAATGAACGAATTCTTCTTGAGGTATTGTAGACTAGGTCATATCAATGCGACCCGACTAGCTAGAGTTTCATAAAGATGCATATTTAAATTAGTTTGAATTTACATCTTGTGAAACTTGCCAGTCATGTCACAGAGATGAGATGACCATAGCTCCGTTTATTGGAAACAGAGAAAGAGTTAGTGAACTCTTGGGATGATACATGTTGATGTATAAAGGTCCCCTGTCTACACATGCCAAGACCGGTTCTTTGTGCTTCATTACATTCTCTGATAATCTCTCAAGATTCAGACATATGTTCCTGTTGAAACACAAGTCCGAACCTTTTGAGATATTCACAGAATATAAGTTAGAAGTAGAGAACCAATACGGGTATATGTATTATGTCCTTTGATGAGATCAAGGAGGAGAATACTTGAGCACGGAATTCCTGGACTATTCTAAAGGAGAATGAGATTCTCTCTCGGCATTACTCCTTCGGATACAATATAGCACGATGGTATATCGGGGCGGAGCAATCACACCCTATATGATATGGTGTGCTCTATGATGAGTACTACTGAGTTACCTTTTTCCTATTGGGTGTTATGCACTTGAGAAGTTGCATAGCTATTGAATAGGGTTCAAATCAAATCAGTTGCCTACCACTTCATATGTGATATGGAAAGGGAAGAGCCCATGTCTTAAGTTAGTTAAGATTTGGGGTTGTCCGGCCTATGTCTAAAAGCAAAATCCGGACAAGCTCGAGGCAAGGTCTGTTATGTACAACTGGAAAGGTTCCAGCTATACAAATTACAGCAGATGATTTGGTAGAACTAAAGGATTCAATAGTAACCAACGAACCTCAACCTCTCCGCCGATCTAGTAGGGTTCCTCATCCACCTGAGAGATACTTCGGTTTCTCGATGACAGTGGGAGCGAGGATTGCATCATGAGATGATGACCCAACTAGTTTCGAGCTGGCCATCAGGAGTGAGACTCTGTAAGAATGGCTGGATGCTTAGCGATCTGAGATGGAATCCTTATACACCAACAAAGTATGGACTTTGGTTGCCATATCTGAAGGGTTAAATCCCCATCAGGAGCAAGTATATCTTGAGAAAATTACTTGGTGTAGATGGAAAGGTTGAGACTTTCAAAGCTAGACTTGTTAAAGTTTGCATCATTGACCAGGTGTGGATAATGATGAAACCTTTTCAGGCAACTATGCTTAAGTCCATCCAGATCCTACTTGCCACGACTACATACCATGACTACGATATCTGGTGGTTGGGTGTCTTGACTGCTTTTCTAAATGATAATTTAGAAGAGAGCGTCTATAAGTACACAGCCAGAGGTCTTCGTAGACAGTGGGAGCAGCGGAAACGTGTGCAAGATGCTTTATTTGATAAAGCAGGCATCGCGGAGTTGGAACATCTGTTTTGATGAATTAGTCAAAGAAGTTGACATCATCAAAATGGTAGATGAACCTTGTGTAAACAAAAAGGTAGTAGGGAGTATGGTGACGATCCTCGTAGAGTACGTGGATGACATACTCTTGATAAGAAAAGAGTTTCTTATGCTACGCTCGGTCAATCTCCGCTTATCACTAGGATTCTCCATATAGGATCAAAGTGATACCTACTAAATCCTGGATTTTGGATCTATGAGATAGATTTAATTGGATGTTAGGATTCTCACTAGTTGTAGTGAGCTGATATCAATTGATCCTGGGGAGAATCGCTGGAAGTGTTCCAGAGTGATAAGAACGACTGAATGTCAGTCACAGGCATTGTCTTTGCCCTCAAAAGGGACGGTATGTTGGAAGAGTTCCAAGATAGATACCGTGGCATACTAGACGATAAAGGCAGAATACATCGCTACTTAAGATGCTTACAAAGAGGCAGTCTGGGTGTATATTAGTTCATAAGATGAACTTTGTTCCTCCCATTGTGTGACAATGGAGTTGTGGCTTATGCCAAGGAACGTCCGTCCCATCAGTGATCCAGACATATTCTAAGGCAGTATCACCTGATCATGGAGATAGTTGATCTCCAGGGAGATCGAGGTTAGGAGAGTAGACTCAGAGGACAACATAGCGGATCCACTCACAAAGGCCTGTTCCCAGAGAGAGACTTTTATGGGATGGTTGAGTATGAGATACTGCAACCACTGCTATCAGATGGCCCTAGTGCAAGTGGGAGATTGTTAGTTATATGTATACCCTAGAGGCCATTACTATACATAGGATGTATATTGTAGTGGATGCTTGGACATATATAGGGAGGACTTTCTTGCTCGACATGATAGTATGATATCTGGTTGCTCTTTACCTTAACGTGTACACTGATTGTCTCTCTGTTACATGTTGGTAAAGCCCTTAGGATGTGTGCTTGACTACCTGGACTATGATGTGGATCATACTAGTGGGGACATGGTAGTCCATAAGTACATCCTTCAAAGTCCCTAGTCGAGGGTGTATCGAGACGGGGCATCGATATACCAGAGTAGACTAGCGTGTACCTTCTCGACCCATACAGATGGGCGATGGATGATCCCATATCCATTGGTGTTTGACATCAGAGATGATATACGGGTGCTCAGTAGAGACTGGGTACACTGGACGGACTCGCCGAGAACTCCCACATGGTATTATACCTTACGTCAGATGGCAGTTCTCTGGTGACACTGGTACAGAGTAGTCTGTTGACCCGAGATCGTCATAGAGTCTTGTGTGGTTCCCACTGTGCTTTGATTTCCATCTTACCACGTCCAAGAGGGCGTGCAAAACGGTGGTTTTTGGGTACAGTCCCGAGTCACATAGAGGCAATGAGCGATAGGAGGGGATTCGTCTCTCCCGGTATAGGGAGTTGATGTTGCGCTGTGTTCGATTGGCTATAACCGGAAATCCCTGGCCAGGGTTGCTGAGATTTACTGGTAAGTGTTACCAGTAGTTTCTCGAAATGTTATAGACCTCATATCGACACGACTTATCGAGCTATTGGGGTCTGACGTTTACCACCCCTAGGCGAGATATGCGACATATCAGACGGACAGACCGGACTGTACGGTAAGTGTTACTGGTTGGATTCACAGGAGTGTGAGTGGGCTTGCTCGTCGATCTTCTGATCGCTCAATACCCGGGTGGCCGTTACGTTTAGCAGACCGCTTGCGGCTTGTGGATGTTTGATATGATCATCATCCGCTGCCGGCATATTGACGAGTCTTTAGAGTCCTACACAGAGGTTTCCTGGCTCAAGCGAAACGAAATAGGAGCGCATATGAGATATGTGCGGGACCGAGAATAATGCGTGTATGTGATACCGTATTCCATTCTCGCGATGAATTTATCGATTAGGTTATATGCGATATACCCTAGTTATCGAATCAAGGATTGATTCGATAAACCGATACATTGGATACTAGTCGGTTATATGTGATATGACCGGATCGTTAAATCAAGTGTTGATTTAATGATTTAATGTATAATTATATATTTGATATATTACTTTGCATTAACTCTTATCGGTTCACTTTAAATGGATATTCTCACTCGGGTGTGCACATTGTATATGTGATATACTTTTGTGCACTTGATTGTATCATGTTTGATGATGCAAGATTACTAGGTTTTGTGTAAAGAGTTAAACCTTGGTTAAGTAAATGGTTAGGGTTTTATTTGTTATTCATTTATTCTTTTATCTTTTAATTTGGATTAAAAGAAAAAGGGAAAAGAAAATAAAAAGGTTGCTTTCTTACATGAAGCTTCATGAAGCTTCATGCAACTTTGACTCATGTAACCTTTTTGTCTTCTTCTTCAAACCCTAACCATTCATCTAAATTGAGTTAACTCTCTACATCAAACCATGGTTTATGTTATGATAAGGATAATTCTTTTTCAATTATTCTAATTAACTTATCATAACATTCTTCTTCTTCTTCTTCATTTTCTTCATGGAAGAAAGCTTGCTCCATTAATGGCAAGTGATGATAAAGAGTGAGAAATCCAATTCTAAAGTGAACCCACTTCCTATTTCTTCATCCTCTACCTCTTGCCAAGTAGTATAGGGTGTTTCCTTCACAAGTTTTCATGGCTTGGTGAAGGTGGAGCTTGATCTAGCGATGCCTCGACGTAGATCATCTTCGGCATGGACATCGACGACCTAGCTCGCAATTTCTCCGACGAAGCCGACGCTAGAGCCCGGGAATTCATTTGGACAGCGAGAGGACTTCGTTGCGGAGCTATGAAGGTGGAGCACCGGATCTACAAAGGTTGTATTTCCGTTTAAACTTTAGTTAAGTTGTTAACTAGTTTCATTTTCGCCTAAACATCTAGCCGACGATCCGTTCTAGGGTTTCTCGGCACCGTTAAAATTTGAAATTGGCATGGTTGATGCCTTGTGAGACCTCATTAGGGTGCTTAGGAACCCTACAGGTATCCTGGGAATCCATACAATCCCCTTTCCCTTTCTCATACTTATGACTGTTGTCACAAGTTAGAGCTGAACCAACGTTCCCCAGCCCCGAATAAGAATTCGGATCGGTCAAGCGATACATTTTATTATCTTGATTAGGGCGTGAAATGGTTGCTACCTGGAGAGAGAGAAAAGAAACACTCAGCGGGCGCTCTTGCAAGATTAGATTGGTTTATTAGTTTATCTAACCAGGATGTTTCCCACTGTTTCCTCAAATTCTTCTTAAAACCTTTTAAAAGAAGAACTAGTCGGGATTTAATTCACGTCACAATACTTGCTTAACCTTTCAGCCAGGCTAGTGTCGGTACTTCGAGGGAGGTTTTCCAACGCTTTTGCGAAGTTCCTTAATTTAAGAACCTCTTTTCCCTGGGGGCGTAGCCCCGCTAACACCTTTCTAGACACCTACTAGGTTTATAGCATTGATTGTTAAGTGAAAGTAATCTCCCGAGAGTAATCCAACTCATCAGTGAGATCGGGATCCAACTATCATTGTGTGATGACCTAGATGGAATCCACTCTAGTCACTACACTCCAGAAGGTATGCTAACTCTGCAAGTTTCAGTTCTTTTGAAACTCCCGATGTGGTTTTTGCCCCTATGACCCAAGTGACCTTGACGAATAATCAACAAATCAAAAGGTCCTAATCAAGTTCAACCCGTCGTTATCCAGGATTGCATTAGACCCGCCCGCATGATCCTTGACGAATAATCAACAAAATCATGTGACCGTCCTAACCAATCGCATCTATCAGTGCAACAGAGAATTATTACTCAGCTACCGTTCACTGTGTCCTGATGAATAATCAACAAACACAGCACGAATACTAAGTATTAATTTTCTGAAACGACGGAGGGCTACGGCTGAGTTTTTGGCGAAAAACCCGTTAACGTAATGAACTTGATGTGGTTGGAGGAACATGATAGACCTTTTGAAAACATAGTGGCGAAAACTTTTGCTAAAGAGGTCACTCCCTGTGAAGGGATCTCGGCTCTTTCCTCGTCGAGTGAGGTGCTGGGCATTCGTAAGATGAATACCTCGATGCAAAGCAAGAATAATCGACTATGGTGAAGTTATTACCCTGACGCAAAATTTTTGTCCAAGGGGTCACTCCCGATGAGGGGATCTCGGCCCTTGCCTCGTCGATTGAGGTGCTGGGCATTCATAACCGAATACCTCGATGCAAAACAAAACGATGAACGCCCTTGTAATAACAGCTTTTTTGAAAAACTTGTTCCAACAACGTCTTTTAGGTTTATTTTCTTGCATTAGTTCTTTTAATGCGTCCCATCATTTAAATCCTACCATTGCAGAAAACAACCAAAATATGACGTACGCTTATGCCATTCGCATTCGCCACTGGGCCCCGTCATCACCCGTTAGGTTGCTTAACTAACGACAGAGCGGGGGCTGGGCTAGCGCGGCTGAAAAACATAAGCAACGCCTAAATAGTTATTATATATAGATATACAGCAATGATAGCCAATCCAGATCACAGATGAACACTTTGGATATACTAGGAACCCGCGATTCGTTCGAGCCTGCAACGAAAAGCGGATTACACGGTCGCGATGAATAGCCAATACCCCACCCAAGACCCCTACGGGTGCGGCAAACTACCCGCCAGTACCTGAAGCGAAGCAACCTCCCTCAACGCCGTGAGTAGGCCACTCGGCACTTCGAGATACCCGGTAGTTTGTGCACCCCCTCCATGGGTCTATCCTAGGAGCAAAAAACAGTAAAAAGAATTATACAATGACGGCTACAACCTCGACCCGGTTGTGCGGCCATACAAATAATATTACATCAATTTACAAATTTATTACATGAATGAAAGAAAAAGAAACACTCATCTTACATCCACCCCGGCTATTCATCCGCGACAATCCAACGAGTTCATATACACATACCATCAACAACACAGATCACAGATGTGTATAACCCCCACCAATCGGCGTATAGCGATTAGTAGACGTTCAATACACATATAACATTACAGATGTAACCATTAGCCAAAGTCTACAGAACATCGACCAAAAATACGGTCTTTTAAGCCCCAAAAACAAATTTTGCTTTCTGGAAAATCTGGGCAGAAAAGTCATATACCAAAAATCCCAAAATACCCAAATATGAAAACTACAAGAAAAAGATTCCCCAACAGAGCCAAGGGAGCCGCGGAAACGCGGCGCTTTGGATGAGTTGGGGGATGAAATTTTTCCAGTTTTCAAATAAAAGCCTGAGCCGATTTTTAGTGTATAAATTTTTAATTTTGGAACAGTTCTAAAATTCGGCAGAAACTGAATTTTCCGGGGTAATTTTGCGGGGTTTTGTCCGGTCGATATTCTTAATACTTTGCTAACATGCTAGGGTGTGTTTAGTTAGGCTCTGATACCACTGTTAGGTCCACGTTACCTCTCCCGGTACTTTCGGGGTTGCGGAAACGGTAAAACAAAATTTTTTCTAAACTTGGTAACATGGACCGTAAAAGCCGGATCTTTGCTAAACAATACACTAGCATCCTAACTAGAGATTTGTCTACTCGGTTATGGGTTATACCTCAACTTGAACTCCTTCTCTTCTTGTTGTTCTTCTCTTTGCTTGCTCCGTGGCTTGATCCGGACTTTGGTCACCTCCGCGGCCTCCTTGAGTCGAAGACGATCCACCCGAGAGATGTACACCGAGCTCCACCTCGAGCCGAGGTAACTAGGGCAAAGAGATTGCTAATCTAGAAGCCCTAGGTTGTGTAGAAGTGATAGATGAATGCTTTTGTCTTTGTGGGATCTTTATCTCTCAACACATGAGATCAAAAGATGAATCAAGAGGAGGAAGAAGGAGGAGCTAGCTAACAACCATGGAGCTTCTCATTTCAAGAGAGAGAATGAGAATGAGCAAATGAAAAACTTAACCAAGAGAAAAACCAACCATGGTTGCAATAATGCAAAACATTATCATTACTAATCCCATCAAGATAAAGTTGATGGCTACAAATGACATGACCATTATCATAACAAAAAGAAAAAGAAAACCAAAGAATACTTTAGATCTTTCAAGAAGATCCTAGTCAACTTTGGTTAAACGGTAAACAAAGTCAAGATGGTCAAATGGTCAATGTAATTAGCCATAACATAATTATCAATGAAAGGATTAGTAAATAATGTCCCCGGCTCATAATGGTTTTGACCAAAACGAACTGTCAAAACCCTAATGAGTCCGCCTCAAAATGGTTTTGACCGAATCAACTGTCAAAACCCTAATGAGCCTGCCACATAACGGTTTTGGCCGAACCAACTGCCAAAACCCTAATGAGGCACCTCCTCCTTCATCGCTCCGGAAAACTGTGCATACACACCTGCATCCGTATTCCGTAGAATGCGGATGCACAGAAGACAAAACAAATCCATCCGTGCAATACTAGGATCCGGCTTAAACCAAAGCCCACCAGTATTGCCTGCCCGAACACCACACGCACACAAGTGTACGTAAGTGATCGCAGCCCTGCCGTAAAACCATACGGCATCTACATGTTTCGCTCAGTGCAGGGAAACTCTCTGTGTGGGATTCTAAAGACTCGACACTACGCTGGCAGTGGGTTTAACCACAGACCGCAAGCGGCACTAGCTGTACGTAACGGTCCCCAGGTAGATGTCGATAAGAAGGCCGATGAGGTAAACCCATCCGAACTCCTACTGAGCCTGTATGTGACAATCTCCGTACAGTCCGGTCTGTTCGTTTGATACATCGCATGGCGGGCCTAGGGGGGCGGTAAACGTCAGTCCCCTAATAGCGGTACAAGTCGTGTCGGAGTGAAGCCCAGAACACCCTGAGATAACACTGGAAACCTACCAGTATATCTCGCTTGCCCTTGCCAGGGACTACTTGTGTAATGGCTCTCCTAGACACAGCGCGATGTCAACCCCCAATACCGGGAGAGACGAATCCTGTCTAACCGTCACTGTCTCCAAGTGCTTCGGGACTGCTCCTAACTACTACCTGTTTGCACGACTCAGTAGAGCCGTGGTAGGGTAGTAATCAAAGAACAGTGGGAACACACTCGAGGCGAAGTGACAGTGTCAAGTCAGCGGACTAAGCTGTACTCATGTCACCTGGGAACTGATAACTGACGATAGGTATAATACCAACCATCAGTTCCCGACGAGTCCTGTCCAGTGTACTCATAACCTAACGAGCACCCGCATACTATCTCAAGTACGGCGTACTGACGGCTGTGGGACAGACCGTCTCCCGTGCTGGGATGAGAAGCGCATACGCTAGTCTACTCCGGAGTATCGATGCCCTATCTCGATACTCCCACGACTAGGGACGTGTATAAGGATGTGCTTGTAGATTACCCAGCCCCCACGAGTGTGATCGCCATCACAACGCCGGTAATCAAGCAAAGATCCTAAGGGCTCTACTAATGCGTGTAGGTGATATAATGAATAAACACACATGTACACATTAAAGCAGAGACAAACCAAGTAGCATACTACTATATCGAGCAAGATTGTCTATACAACTGTGAATATCCCAAGCATCCATCAAGTAATATACATACTAGTATGATACAGTTATGGCCTCTAGGGCATATACACCAACAACAACATCATATAGGTTTGTTTTATCCTTGCATTGATCAGAATCAACGCAGTCCCATCAATTAATCACACCAGAAAAGAACGAAAATATATGATATATGTATATGCCATCCGCATTCGCCACTGGGTCCCGTCATCACCCGTTAAGTTACTTAACTAACGACAGAGCAGGGACTGGACTAGCGCATGTGCAAAACATATACAACATCTACTAGTATATATATAAATATATATAACATTCGTCCCAGGCATGATATAAAGAAACATCACAGAAGCATCATAGAAGCAATACAGAATGGTGGATAATCTTGGAGCCCCGGGTTTCACTTGAACCGCAAATGAGACCCAACGTTCCCTGTCGTGTGGATAGCCTATGCACTGATAACCTAGACCCCTACGAGCGCGGTAAGTTACCCGCCAAAACCAGAAGTGAGGCAACCCCCTTCAACAACGTGAATGGGCCATCCAACACTTCATGGAATCCGGTAACTTCAGCACCCCTCCGTCGGTCAACCTATACCCCCTACGAGTGCGGCGAATAGCCCGCCAATTCTAGAGTAAGGTTCCCTCCGTCTCAACGCCATGAGATGCGGACCCGTTGCCCTCTAGAACCCGGCTATTCGTGCACTCCACCGCGGGGTAATCCTAGTAGAGAAAAGAAAATAATATACAAGGGTGATATCGACCTCAACCCGGTCGTGCCCCAAACAAATAATATACCAACTGGCAGTGACGACAGTCCACATGTCGGACGCTCACCCCGTAATATCAAATGTACAAATGAAACTAAATTGCACTAACATTGCACCATAGCTATCCACCACGACGATCCAACCACAACACAGCACAACACAGAACATCAACATGAATATCACGTTCGCAAACCCGTCTAAAAGAACTATAGCAATTAAACAAGTTGTACCGCTTTATAACATTCACGGTCGCAGATAGTAATGTAAGTACTATAAACATTCAAACAGTGTTAAATTATCGACTTCGAAACACCCTGAATTGCCCCTGAACAAAAGACAACACTATATCCAAACTGGGCAAAACAAGCAATACCACTGAACCAAAATTCCAGAGACCGGACCACACCCAAAATACGAAGTTCCAAATCCACAGAATGGCCGGCCAGCACGGATTCTAGAGCATTGTGCTCGGGTCAATTTGGGTAGAATGGTCTCGTATTTGGGGTGAAGTCTAGTGGTCTTCTGCAGTTGCTAAATTTTTTTTGAAGACTTTAAAAATTGACAGAAATTGGAATCTGCAGGGTATCGTTTCGGAGTTGTTTCGATTTCGATACTTTAACATTATCTAAACAAGCTAGCTTAGGGTTTAAAGGCTGGCTCTGGTATCATGTTGGGTTACGGCAACGCCCCGACCATCAAACCGTGGCCAAATGCGGAACAAAAATTTACTAAACTGGCGCTACCATTACCCGATGCCTGGATCTACTTTAAACCCTAAACTAGCAAGCTATATATAAGAAGTTAGATGGTTATACCGTGTTGATCCGTGTCCTTAGGTCTTCACCTATCATCCCCAAGCTCCTAATGGCTCCTTGATTGAAATTTGTTGCCGATCTTCCTCCATCTACGATGATCCACCTGAGGGAAACGGCACAAGCTTCAGCCTCGTCGAGCGAGGCAACCGATGCTCCAAGGTTGCTAGTAATGGAGAGTGGAGGTGTAGGAATATGTCACTATAATTTTCTCTCATTACATATGCTCAATGACCAACTCAAGAAGATGAAGGAGGTAAGGAAACATGTGGCATGAGCAACCATGGAAAAATGACTAAGTGTTTTCAAGTGAGAATGAGCAAGTGGAGAAAAAGCAAGTGTAGAAAACAAAATGAGCCAAGCCCATTGTGAAGTGGCTGCCCCCTCTCTCATTCCCACCAAAATATCTCTTCAATTTTCCATTAAACAATAAAGACTCATGCCTCTCTACATGTCCAAGACCCATGCTCATGCCACCTCACACCTCCACCTCATTTGTGAAACAAATGAATTTCCATAAAAGGAAAATCATACAAAGGAGGTGTCTACTTCTAAAACCTATTCCGTATAAATACGGAATACAACCCGGTACATGTATCGAAATACATATACGCGTATTCGTACAAAAATACGAATAGTCAAGAGAGAAAATGAATAGTGAACAATAATACTAGAATACATATATATAAATACATATATAAATTATTAAATCAAAACCTGATTTAATAATCCGGCTCGGTCCTAAGCAGCTAGTATTATCAACCGTCCGATTAAAGTCTGTGCAGCATGTGCACATATTTATTCGGACACCTGTATGTACCAACATACATCATCTACACTATATCGTCTGAACCGTGAAAACCCTCTGTGTAGGACTTTAAAGACTCATCAATACGCTGGCAGTGGGTTTAACCATAAGCACGTCAGCGGCACTAGCTGTACGTAACGGCTACCCACGTATTAAGCGAAAGGGAGGCCGACAAGCAAACTCATCCTGAACCCCTACTGATCCTGACAGTGATAATATCTGTACAGTCCGGTCTGTTCGTCTAAGAGTATCGCATATCGAGTCTAGGGGGGTGGATAAATTCAGACCCCTAACAACGCGACATTTAGTGTCGGCATGAAACCCATTACCACCTGAGAAACTATCGATCTTAGATCGGTAGTTCTCGTCCACCATGGCCATGGATTTCTGGTGATGGCCATCCGTGCACAATGTGACATCAACCCCCAATACCGGGAGAGACGAATCCCCGACGATCTGATCACTGCTTCCATGTGGCTCGGGACTGTACCCAACCAAAATCTGTTTGCACGACTCCTTTGAGCCGTGGTAGGGTAGTAATCAAAGTACAGTGGGAACTCACACGAGATAAATGATGATCTCAGGTCGACAGACTAACCTATACACATGTCACCTAGGAACTGCTATCTGACATTAGGTATAATACCAACTAGCACATTCCCGGCGAGTCCGTCCAGTGTACTCATTGTTAGTTATATATATGCCCTAGAGGCCATTACTGTACATACGATGTATATTGTAGTGGATGCTTGGACATATACATGGAGGACTTTCTTGCTCGACATGATAGTATGCTATCTGGTTGCACTTTATCTTAACATGTACACTGATTGTCTCTATATTACATGTTGATGAAGTCCTTAGGATGAGTACTTGACTACCAGGATTATGATGCAGATCATACTAGTGGGGACAAAGTAGTCGCTAAGTACATCCTTCAAATGTTCCTAGTCATGGGTGTATTGAGACAGGGCATCGATATACCAGAGTAGACTAGCGTATAGCTTCTCGACCCATGTAGATGGGCGATGGATGATCCTATATCCATTGGTGTTTGATATCGGAGACAGTATACGGGTGCTCAGTGGAGACTGGGTACACTGGACGGACTCTCCGAGAACTCCTAGATGGTATTATACCTATCGTTAGATAGCAGTTCTTTGGTGACACTGGTACAGGTTAGTCTGTAGACCCGAGATCGTCATAGAGTCTTGTGTAATTCCCACTGTGCTTTGATTTCCACCTTACCACGTTCAAGAGAACGTGCAAAACGGTGGCTTTTGGGCACAGTCCCGAATCACATGGAGGCAATGAGTGATAGGAGGGGTTTCGTCTCTCCCGGTATTGGGAGTTGATGTTGCGCTGTGCTCGATTGGTTATAACAGGAAGTCTCAGGCCAGGGCTGCTTCAGAGATATACCGGTAAGTGTTATCAGAAGTTTCTCAACCCGTTATGAGCCTTACATCGGCACGACTTATCGAGTTACTGGGGCCTGACGTTCACTACCCCTAGACGAGATATGCGACATATCAGACGAAGAGACTGGACTGTACGGTAGTGTTACTGATTGGATTCGCAGGAGTGTGAGCAGGCTTGATTGTTGATCTTCTGATCGCTCAATACCTGGGTGGCCGTTACGTTTAGCAGACCGCTTGCGGCTTGTGGGTGTTTGATATGATCATCACCTACTGCCTGCGTATTGACCAGTCTTTAGAGTCCTACAAAGGGGTTTCCTGGCTCAAACGAAACAGAGTAGGAGCACATATGTGATATGTGTGGGACTGAGATTAATGCGATATGTGATACCGCATTCTATTCTCGTGAATTGTGACATTGGTCGGTTATATGCGATATAGCCGGATTATCGGATCAAGTGTTGATTCGATAAGTTGTTACAAAAGATATTAGTCGGTTATATGTAATATAGCCGGATTATTAAATCAAGAGTTGATTTGATAATTTAATGTATAATTATATATTTGATATATTATATTACATTAACTAATATTAAGCTCACTTATGATTCTTTTCTCACTTAATGTGCACATTGTATATATGTGATATGTATATTTGTGTACATGTATTGTGTCATGCTTGATGATACATGCAAGATGGGTATATGAGATTTACACCATGCTAGGGTTAAGTTAGGGTTTTATTTATTGCTTAAGTTATCACAAAAGAGAAAAGACTTGGTCAATGTTTTCAAGATTGGATGAAACTTGTAGAACATTGACAAAGTCCACTCTTTTGTCATTCCTTAGGATATTTGTTAACCCAACCCTTAACCTTACCCCTTGGTTTATTCTCTACATAAGTTAGGCATGAGGGCATAACTCACCCATGGTTGCAATAATTCATTTGGATGATTAATTCATATGAGTTCATATTCTTTGTCTTCTTCCTCAAAGCTTTCTAGCTTCAATGGAGTTGATGGAAAATGTGTGAGAAAATGAAATCTAAAGTGAGCCCACTTCCTACTTCATCATCCTCTACTACTTTCCATTTAGTATAGGGTGTTTGCTTCACTAATTTCATAATTAGTGAAGAGATAGCTTGCGTTAGTGTCTCCTCGACGTAGATCATCTTCGGCCTCGAAGACTTCGAAGCAAGCATGTTCGTTTCTTCATGAGAGCCTCTCTAGAGTCCGGAGTTCACGATCGCAGCAAAGGGACTACTACACGGAGCCATTGAAGTGAAGGACCGGTCTACAAAGGTTGTATTCCTTGCCCACTTTTCATATGCGAAGTTGTTTGCATTACATTCCGTCAATTTCTAGTTAACGATTCTTAGTTAGGGTTAGCTAGAACGGCAAATTTTTGAATTTGGCATGGACGATGCCTCCCGAAACCTTGTTGCCGTCCTAGGTAACCCTGCAGTGGTATCAGAGCCATGCTATAAATTTATACGGATTTTGTTAAGATTACGAAACAACTCCGAACTTGAAACTACGAAATCCAGTTTCTGTCGATTTTAAATAATTGTCAAAATTTTTTAAAAACAAGTACAGAGTGCTATATGGGAAATATCATGAACAATGGAGAAATTTAAGGTCATTCTGACAAAAAGTGGCCGGCCCATACATGCCCATCTCGGCCAAATCCGAGCACCCCCCTCAATTTTTTTCAGTGTTCAAATGACTGGGTTTTGGTGTTTCAGGTGTTGTTTATTTTTGTTAATTTTGTATGTGATGTAATCTTACACTATAAGCAATTCGGACTGTTTCGTATTCGTAGTTTTAACATTGTTTCGGGTTATTCACATATTGTCTAGGCGAAATTAAAAAGTTCGAACGATTGTCAAAAACCCATTTTTACATGTTTAACGTATTCGGAAAAATATGCAAGTGATTTTGTGGACCCTCTAGAAGAACGAAACCTTAACTCGATTATGTGACCGTCAGAACCGCCACTAAACCCTAGGGTTTGTGGTAGTTCAGCGTTGTCACATATGAGGCGTTGGTTTGACCCTTCTACGGCTGGTTCATAGGTACTGTGGCATCTTCTGGGTATTATTAAAACTGTGCTCAAGTGTTGAGTTGTCGGGAAATTGTGGCACTTTGATGAATCGATCGAAGAGTTTATCGTCGTCCGGATATTATGTGATGGGATACAATATTTGGAATCCACAAGTAGTTATGAGATAACTAGTTTGAATTTTATAAATCTATTAGTTTAGTCTCATTTGATCGGTTGCCACGGGATTTTGATGTGATCGAAAATCCGTCGCAATCACGTAGCGTACGCGGATACTCGCCGGGTAACCTTATTAGATCGCCACGCCCCATAGCCCCGACCAAGTGACTGTAGGAGAACCCCGTCGCCAAAAGCATCTGTTCGGGTGCTCGCGGCAGCGGTGTTCCACCTTTGTGCACTTCGTCGATGGCATCGGGGGGTGCGGCCGTCTACTAAAGTTTCCGATGAGCTTTCGATCAGGATGTCAGGAATCTTGTTGAATTGCCCGACTAGATATTGAAAATTGTTTTCGAGATCGAGACTAAAATGCGAGGTTTATAATTGTTGGGCATGCGATGTCGAAGGAATTCAATTGGTTATGCATGAAATCCAATGTATGTGATATATTGGGTTTATGATGTCTAAGGTAGTTGCGGATTCCAACTGTTGTAGTTTTTCACTTTCTTTTCTGTAACCGTAAGTGTAATATGTGGTGTATCGCCGGTTTCGGTGCTATATGTCAACGACAATTGAGATACGCATATTTACTTACGTTGATGACATGTGATGTTATGTGTTGCTGGGATATGTTATATTGGATCGTCGTGATTGAATAGCCGGGGGTTTTATGTGAGATGAGAGTTTTTCATTTTCATTCATGTAAAATTCATTATATGTAATATTCTTTTATTGGAGCACTTCCGGATTGAGGATGATGTCACCATTGTATATTATTTACTTTTCCGCATTAGGATAGACCCAAGGCGGGGAGCACAAGTAACCGGGTTCTAGGGTCCAGTAGGAGACTATCTCGAGGAGTCGAGACTGGGTCTCCTAACTCTAGAATTGGTAGGGTTGCTTGCCGCTCTCGTAGGGGTTTACGGATGTGGGATTGGCTATTCATCACGACCGTGGAATCCGTGTTTTATACAGGCTTAAAATAAAACCCGGAAATCCTAGTATATCCAATATTTCATATGTTGTGTTCTGCTGCGATATTCTGTGATGTGATCATTGATTATATTCTGAGACGAATGCTTATATATATATATATATATATATATATATATTATTGCTTTCATTTCATATGTGTTGCTTGGGAAGCATAATTAAATGGGACTTCATTAATGAGATTAATGAAATAAAAGAAACCTAAAGATGTTGTAGAAACTTGTTTTAAAAACTAGTAGCTCTAGTTCTTGCTTTGTATAGCGGTATTCCTTGTAGAATATCCAGCACCTTATTCGATAAGGAAATAGCCGAGATCCCTTCATCGAGAGTGACCTCTTTAACAATAACTGGCAGATTCTACAACCCTCGGTTTTGTCTTTTGATTGCTTTTCTAGTTCTTGCTTTGCATAGTGGTATTATGAATATCCTGCACCTCATTCGACGAGGAAAGAGCCGAGATCCCTTCACCGGGAGTGACCTCTTTAGCAAAACTAGCAAAGGCCTCAAAAACACTCCATTTAAATCATTTGATTCTACAACGATATCAAGTTCATTATGCAAAAGGTTTTCATAAAAAACTGTCCTAGCCCTCTGTCATTTCAGATAAGTACTAGTTAGTATTCGTGCTATGTTTGTTGACTATGTTAAGGCGTAGTGTGCGGTAGCTGATTAGTGCTTATCTGCATAAGCATATGATGCGATTGGATTAGGGTAGTCGTGCGACTTTGTTGACTATGTTAAGGGTCGTGCGGGTGGGTTTAATTCAATCGGGAAATGACGGGTTGAACTTTGCTAGCACTTATGATTTGTTGACCATGTTAAGGTCATAAGTTGCTAGGGGCAAAACATTATCGGGAATTTCAAGTGTTGAAATTTGCAATGAGATTGCATACCTTTTATGAGATAGTTGGATCCCGATACCCACTGCGAGTAAGAGTTACTCCTGGAAGAGTTTTACACATCACAATTAGCCGATCAAGTAGATGTCTAGAAAGGTGTCAACAGGGTTACGCCCCTAGGAAAACGAGGTTTATTTTAATTAGGTCCGTGCGAAAGCACGGGGAACATCCTTCAAAGTACCGGCACTGGCCTGGCTGAAAGATTGGGGAAATTGTAGGGTGTAATTTGTCACGACCCGAAATATTAGCTCGTGACCAGCACTTAAATCACGTAACGTCTAAAGGCGTAACGTAATCCAAGTAAGCTGAAACCCAGAAATCTAAACATTTTAAAGAAATAAAAGAGGTGCAGTTTTGAAATAAGGTATAACTAAGAAAAATGTTTTCTTAAAAGCATAATAAAGGGAACATGAAAAATGTAAGTTTATCCTACTTATTGTAAAACATGTTCGTCTTTTAAAAATTTAGGCAGCACCTCCTTTGTATATTTTGATCCAAAACCACCAATACAAGATAATAATAAAGGCATCCCCAAGCGGGAGCTAGCTCTTCGCCAATCGGCGGATCCACAACCACGCAAAGCATAAATATAAGTATACGACGCTCAACGGCGAAGTTCACAACAAAAAATAAAGAAATAAGCAAGACATCAAAACCACAAGTAGCGAAAACCCCTCGCTCTAAGTTTCGCAACCACAAGTCTCACTAAGTCTCATTACCTATACAAATACTAGTTTGATTGATGGAGTTGACTAGATACAATATGAAATATAATACAAGAGTGGGTACGATACAAAAGTCCCACCTACCAAGCAAATCACCCAAAAGTAGCTATGTGCTAGCGATGCCGCTAGTGATCCGTGCGGTCAAGCTACAAGAACTGTGGCACAACGGGGGTGAGTTGCCAACTCATGAGTAAAAAAACATCTACAGATAGAAATCGAATAAACAACGACTCCTAGGTCAACTATATCATAAAGGTAATACTATGATATCTATGGTGACCGGGTATGTATATGTGCCAACACTAATATCAATGTCAATCAGCATGTGGATAGCATCCAACAATATAATCAATGTCGTATGCATATGGATCCCGTCTATGTGTCAACCAATAACACAACAACATCATGCATGTATATATCATAAAAGCATATGCATGGAAGTATGAGGATATTAATCAACGTGTATCCCTCGCGACACATCAAAATCATGGAACCTGGGTGTCCAGCATCGACACTCGAAAACATCATGAAACCCGTGTCTAGCATCGACACATAAATCCTCATATCTTGGGCCCCGTCAGTCCGGATCGGCCCACGGGCTCCGTCAGTCCGGATCGGCCCATATCATCTCTCGACTCCGGTCTGTATCCTCCGGATATCCACCAAGCCCAAATACTATCATCGGTAGGTAGTACTCCCCTGCCAGGCTCATCGTCTACTGCGCGACATCTCCTTCTTGCCTCGGGGTAACATACCGGGTCCACCATGTACCCACAATCGGCCTCATCCAGCTCCTCGAATCGGGTATCACTGTCACACGTCTCAGAACCGAGAAAATGCATGGTGGACGCACCGAAATATCATATTAAGAGAAACCGGGTTTTTTTAAAACATTACATACTTTCTTTTGAAATAACCACGGTTCTCAAATCCAGAAATCTCATGAAAACAGCATATCTCAATGCGTATAATCGTAAAGCATGATGTATGCGACATATAACAGAAATGTAAGCATATCCGTATATCATGCAACATGGAACAGTAATATGCACATATCGAGGGAAAACCGCTATTTTAAATGAATCCAATTTTAAAATATATCCCGCGGTTCCCAAATTCTCTAAAGTCCAATGCAACATCGTATAAAGGTGCATATGCAACTATAGCAAGTAAATTATGCAAGGAATCATATCATGATGCAGCAATCCTACTGTGTAGTGACATGTCAATTATCGATGATGAAGTGTGTAAGCCGGCAATTCTGTGTAAGTGTAACATACGCATCATCGATAATGGTGCAGGTGTACTAGCACAGGTATATGTAATGCAATGATAGTGACATGAGCGTAGCATAAAGTAAATCGCATACGAATGCTGACAGGTATACGTATATAATATGACCGAGTCGGTGAATCTATCAATCGGCATCCAGCCTCACAACATCACGTATGGTAAAATCCATCGTACGACATCCTCTAGTCAAGGGTATGGATCAATCATCAAGCCCAACTCATCACGTACGAAAAATCATCGTACGGCGGCATTAAACCATCGGGGATCCTATCATCCTATGTGACAATGAGGGGTACGGACTTAACATTTCGTACGGTATATCACTCATGATTCACGACATTCTATATATATCTATATACCTATGTCCCAGGTCATATCCATAAAAATCTCATATCGGGGGACCGACAAAGGTATCAATCATCTCAATCGACTCGCATCCATATACCGACATATCAATCAAATCATCATATCACATCGTATGTCATTTTCATCACATTAAGTCATCTCAATATATATACATTCCGTCTTATACATCTAATGTCATGCTACCCTAAAACTCATACATACTCTAGTACAACTACATATCATCAAGTCGTGATTCACACTCACTTTTCTTATCCTTATAGCTTTCATCTCATATCTTCATATGTATATATTCAACCATTCATCTTTAACTATCTTATTAACCATATTCCTAGTCTTCAAATCTAGGTTTCTACAACTATACCCTATAGATCGGTTTCAACCAAAAACTTATGGGGGTGCTATACGCCATCCACCCGACTTCCCCCGTAGATATAGATCTACTCACCTGATCCTTGCTTATCGAAGTCGATGATGCCACCCTCGTCCTTTTCGTTCAAGTCCACTCGAGGGTACCTACATATATACACACAAGATATCATAAACTGAAATCACGCACGAAAACCAAATCGGCACGAGTATCACACATAGGTGAAAACCTATCGTTTACGCATGCAAGAATAACCAACAACTCTCGACGATTGACGTATAAACATGAATCGACCGATAAAAACACAATTACCAAAACTTTATTTCATAAATATCACGAAATACAAGGCAACAACTCATGAAAATGGTCCTAGATTTTACCCTAACTGAAATTAGTCAAAATTGCATATGGGAGGGGTCTAGTTTACAGATGAAGGGACCACAGAGAAAGTACGAAGGCATTCCCTCCTACCCTGGCCGCAAATTGCAGACAGAAGGGATAAATTTACGGCCACACTAAGGGTACAGGGGCTAGGGTCTTTAGGGTATACTCCAGGTTGCTTGCACAACTCCTAGTAATCGCAAAAAAATTTTCAGGTCACCTGGGTTATAGCAGATCACTAAAACATATCTCAATTCTCACAAATTCCCGATATCAGGGTTTCTAGGTTTAGAGTTTGGGGTTTAAGTCTCTGTTTTGGTTCAATATACCATCACTACAAGGGTTGTGTGGTCTCTACTAAGCTTAATTACACATTTGGATTCAATAAAACTCTAATCCTTTTCTAGAAATTTTCAAAGTCCACTATACTACGCGATATCGATTCTAAACTTGCATGGATGCTAAAGGAAATGAAATACAATTCTAATGGTGCAGAAAATACCTCATTTGGCAACTCAAGGAAATTCTTGAGTTGCCCCAAGTGCTCAAAATCTACCCTTTCTTGGTCCAAAGTGCTTATTGTGAGCTTGTGCATGTTTTTAGTGAAGTAGGGATGATGTTTTGATGGATTTTTCATGATGAAGTGAGGGGTTGAGGTGGTAGAGGGAGGAGGGCAGCAGCCATGGTGAAGTGAGGAGAGAGATGATGAAGGTGTTGAAGTGAAGAGAGAATGGCCAAGTCAAAGTTAACCCCTCACCTCTCTCTCTCATGCTCATACCCATTTCTTTACTAATATCCTTTTTCTTTTCTTTTGTTTTCTTTTCCTTTTCTTTTCTCTTCTCACATAAAACCAAAACCATGAATGAAATGAAGAGAAAGCCATGTAGGAAAATATAATAAGTGTGAAAAATGTGACATGGTGCATGTCATGTGCACAAAACCGGATAAATGCAAGATCAGTGATATTAATCGCCATTAGCATTAAAAGTGAATATAATAAATCTTAAAAATTTATTATTTTAATAAATCACATAAAGCACCCTCATTTCAGTAATTTCTATAATTTTCCAATTTTTCCCCAATTTATCTGTATCTAATTATACCGCACCATTAAAATATTCAAAATATTTATTATTTAATTATAAAAATTCCCAAAAATAATATTTTATTTTTCTGAAATGTTACCTAATTAATCCCGGCTAGTCTTTCCTTTTAGGGTTTGAACGAAGATTTGACTAAAACAATAGGAGCCATCCTGATTAGTAAATTAATTACCAATCTAATCTTGCAAGAGCATACGCTGAGTGTTTTCTTCTCTCTCTCTCCAGCTAGCGACCATGTCACGCCTTAATCAAGATAATAATACGGATGTATTGATCAAACCCGCTTGCTATACTGAGCTAAGAAACGTTGGTCCCTCTCCAACTTATAATTGTTATAAGACCGAGGAGGAAATAGGGGATTACCAGGATTCCCGTGCCGCCCAAACGAAGAAAGTGCATGCTGATGCATCTTCTTCGAGTGTGTTCATTACAGAGAACCATTTCTCAGTATCTTTTACGTCCTGGGTATGAGATACCGGATCAGGATCCCGCAAATGTAATCTGTTACATGGGCTATAGATAGGTAGAGAACCGAGAATGGATGATAAGTTTCAAGAGTTGGAAACGGTGCAAGTGTTGCAGCCAAGTTGTTGGCTGTTATCACCCTATATTACCAAAAACATTGATTCTGAACGAATGTTATTAGATACCGAACCTGATATACAATATCATATCAGTCTCTTTACTTAGTAAAGAAGGATATAATTTTGTATTGTTGGATAATGTTTTGAACATTTCTTATATCAAGAGTTGATCGGTTCAGGCACGTTATCTAAAGCATATACGTTCTAAATCAAACTACAGTTCTTAATGTACAGAACACACAAGAGGAAGTGTTCAGAAATGAACGAATCCTTCTTTAGGCATTGTAGACTAGGTCATATCAATGCGACCGACTAGCTAAGTTACATAAAGATGCATATTTAAATCAGTTTGAATTTACATCTTGTGAAACTTGCTAGTTATGTCACAAAGATAAAATGACCATAGCTCCGTTTGATGGAAACAGGAATACATGATGATGTATGAAGGTCCCCTGTCTACACATGTCAGGACTGGTTCTTTGTACTTCATTACATTCACTGATGATCTCTCAAGATTCGCACATGTGTTCCTGTTGAAACACAAGTCTGAAGCTTTTGAGAAATTCAAAGAATATAAGTTAGAAGTAGAGAACCAAAACGGGTATAAGTATTATGTCCTTTGATGTGATCAAGGAGGAGAATACTTAAGCACGGAATTCCTGGACTATTCTAAAAGAGAATGAGATTCTCTCTCAGCATTACTCCTCCGTATACACCACAGCACGTTGGTATATCAGGGCGGAGCAATCGCACCCAATGTGATATGGTGTGCTTTATGATGAGTACTACTGAGTTGCCTATTTCCTTTTGGGGGTTATGCACTTGAGAAGTTGCAATTCCAACCAAATCAGGGGCCTACCACTCCATATGTGATATGGTATGGGAAGATCCCATCTCTTAAGGATGTTAAGATTTGGGGGTTGTCCGGCTTATGTCTAAAAGCAAAATTCGGACAAGCTCGAGGTAAGGTCAGTTTTGTGGAAGTTTGTTGGATATCCCAAGCATTCGCAAGGGAATATCTTCTACCGCACCGAAGAACAAAAGGTGTTTTGTTTCTCAGCATGCCACCTTTTGAGAAAGGGGATTTCTTGTGAAGAAATTATTGTTCATGAGGTAGAACTGGAAGGAGTTCCAGCTATACAAACTGCAGCTGATGATTTGGTAGAACCGGAAGATTCAATAGTTCCCAACGAACCTCAGCCTCCACGCCGGTATGGTAGGGTTCCTCACCCACCTGAGAGATACTTCGATTTTCTCTATGATAGTAGGAGCAAGGATTGCATCATAAGATGATGACCCAACTAGTTTTGAGCAGACCATCAAGAGTGGGGACTTTGTGAGATTGGCTGGATGCTAAGCGATCTGAGATGGAATCCATATACACCAACAAAGTATAGACTTTGGTTGCTATATTTGAAGGGTTAAATTCCCATCAGGAGCAAGTATATCTTGAGAAGATTACTTGGTGTACATGGAAATGTTGAGACTTTCAAAGCTAAGACTTATTGCAAAAGGTTCTCGTCATCGACCAGATGTGGATAATGATGAAACCTTTTCGAGTCCCTATGCTTAAGTCCATCCAGATCCTACTTGCCATTGCTAAATACCATGACTATGATATCTGGCGGTTGAGTGTCATGACTGCTTTTCTAAATAGTGATTTAGAAGAGTGCGTCTATAAGTACACAGCCAGAGGGCTTCGTAGAAAGTGGGAGCAGCGGAAACGTGTGCAAGTTGCTTTATGAGTTAAAGAAGGCATCGCGGAGTTGGAACATCTGTTTTGATGTGATAGTCAAAGCGTTTGACTTCATCAAAAGGGTAGATGAAACCTTGTATATACAAAAAGGTAATAGGGAGTATGGTGGTGATCCTCGTATTGTACGTGGATGACATACTCTTGATAGGAAAGGAATTTCCTATGCTACACTCGGTCAATCTCCTCTTATCACAAGGATTCTTCATATAGGATCAAGGTGATACCTCCTAAATCCTGGGTTTTAGATCTATGAGATAGATCTGTTAGTTGTATGTATGCCCTAGAGGCCAGTATTGTTCAGATGATGTATATTATATTGGATTCTTGGACATATATAGAGAGGACTTTCTTGCTCGATATGATAGTATGCTATCTGGTTGCTCTTTATCTTAACATGTATACTTGTCTCTTGCTACTGTCTTATAGTTACATGTTGGTAAAGCCCTTAGGATATGTACTTGACTACCTGGACTATGATGCGGATCATACTAGTAGGGACATGGTAGTCCATAAGTACATCCTTCAAGGTCCTTAGTCGTGGGTGTATCGAGATGAGGCATCGATATACCAGAGTAGACTAGCGTATACGGTTCTCGACCCATGAGATGGGCGATGGATGATCCCATATCCATTGGTGTTGGACATCAGAGATGGTATACGGGTGCTCAGTGGAGACTGGGTACACTGGACGGACTCGCCGAGAACTCCCAGATGGTATTATACCTCACGTCAGATGGCAGTTCTCTGGTGACACTTGTGCAGGTTAGTCTGTAGACCCGAGATCGTCATAGAGTCTTGTGTGATTCCCACTGTGCTTTGATTTCCACCTTACCACGTCCATGAGGGCGTGCAAAACGGTGGTTTTTGGGTACAGACCCGAGTCACATGGAGGCAATAAGCGATAGGAGGGGTTTCGTCTCTCCCGGTATTAGGGGTTGATGTTGCGCTGTGCTCGATTGGCCGTAACAGGGAAGTCCCTGGCCAGGGCTGATTCATAGATTTACTGGTAAGTGTGAACAGTAGTTTCTCAACCTGTTATGAGCCTCACATCGGCACGACTTATCGGTTATTGGGGTCTGACGATTTCCACCCCTGGACTTGATATGCGACATATCAGACGAGGAGACCGGACTGTACAGAAAGTGCTACCGGCCGGCTTTTACAGGAGTTGGAGCGGGCTTGCTTGCTGATCTTCTGATCGCTCAATACCCGGGTAGCCGTTACGTATAGCTAGTACCGCTGACGGCTTGTGGGTGCGTGATGTGATCATCACCTACTGCCGGCGTATTGACGAGTCTTTAGAGTCCTACATAGTGGTTTTACGGGCTCATAAAAAACGAAATAGGAGCACGTATGTGATATGTGCGGGACCGAGAATAATGCATGTATGTGATACCGTATTCTATTCTCGCGACTTTTTGTATCGGTCGGTTATATATGATATAGCCGGGTTATCAAATCAAGTGTTGATTCGATAAGTCGATACAATGGATGTTAGTCGGTTATATGAGATATGACTGGATTATTAAGTCAAGTGTTGATTTAATAATCAAGTGTATAATTGTATATTAGATATACTAGTTTACATTTACTAACACTTGTTCACTTTAGGGTTTTTCTCACATGAGCACAATTTTAATATATATATGATATATATTAAAATGTGTTTTTCTTATTGTATCATGTTTGATGATACACTTGACATGGGTGTACAAGACATACACCATTCTATTTTTAAATGGTGGTTTATATTTATTTAAAGTAATTACAAATTAGTGGAATTTTTTCATAAGCATAAAGCTTGTAGAAGCTTGTGGATGTTTTGAAAAAGTCCACTAGTTTTGTTTTACTTTAGATTTTTATTGACCTAACCATTTACACTTAGCCATGGTTATGTCTCACCATGAGTTAGTATATGATACTCACTCACCATGGTTAGCTCACACACTTGATCATTATCCTCATCTCTTTCTTGAGTTCATCTTCTTCTTCATTTGTTAAAAGAAAAAAGCTTGCTAGGGTTTGATCAAAAGTGAGAAAGCTTGTGAGAAATAAAATTCCAAAGAGAACCCACTTCCTATTTCTTCATCCTCTACTAGACTAGCACTTTAGTTTAGGGTGTTTACTTCACTAATTCTCTAGTTAGTGAAGTAGGAGCTTGTGTCGAAATTCCCTCGACATAGATCATCTTCGGCCTCGGAGACTTCCAGCAAGGTCGCATCTTTCGCCTCGTGAAGCCATGCAAGAGCCCGGGAGAACCATGATCTCATCGAAGGGACTACGACAAGGAGCCTTAGAAGTGAAAGACCAATCTACAAAGGTTGTATTTCGTATTCCCTTTAGAGTAAAGTTGTTTACTTGCCATTTATGTCGCCTAAACTCTAGTATACGATCTAGCTTAGGGTTGTTTGGCACATAAAAATTTAATTTTGGCATGGTCGATGCTTTGTAGAGCCTTGTTAGTGTGCCTAGTAATCCTACAGTGGTATCAGAGCCTAGCTAGAACATTAGGCGGTGTGTTAACGAAGTTAAAACTCCGAACGAACCCGAACACGTCAAGATGAACCCCTCTCTGTACATTTTTTAAAAACTGGGTTCTTTTCAGAATTAAAAATACCTAAAAAATTCATCAGGGTTTTCTAAGAATTGTGGAGAAAAACGACTGCATGCTCCTTACATTCCACCGCGGAACCACGGCCGTACCCTGCTTGGGCCGCGGTTCTGCGGCCGTACAGAGGAGATATGCACACACTTTTTCACTGTAATTTCTATCTCTGTTATTTCTATTTTCTGGGTATTTTTAAATTAACTCAAGTGTTGAGTATTTTGGGGTTTATTTTGTAATCGTCAATTCGCTCGGAGAATTTAATTTTGTTATGTTATTCCGGATAATTTAGAAAGTTATAAAATGTTCGAACGAATATCATTAACTCGATTTTTCCCGGCACAAAAAACATTCAAGTGTTGAATTTTTCTCGAGTTTAAATCTTTCGGAAATGCGTGCATGTGATGCGATGGACCCTCTAGAAGACAACAAAGCTTAACTCGATTATGTGACCGTCTTGAACTGCCCTTTGAACCTTAGGGTTTGGGGTAGTACGGCGTGCCACATGTGAGGTGTTGGCTTGACCCTTCTACGGCTGGACCGTTGCTACTATGACGTATTCTGGAATTTTTGAACTCCGCTCAAGTGTTGAGCTATTTAGGAAATCTCGGGTATTTGATTATTCGATCGGAAACTTTAATACTGTCTATTTATCTGGAATGTGATACAATATGTGGAATTCATACAGTTAGGCATGAAATGCGAAGTATGTGATATTTCGGATTTACGATGTCTAAAGAGATTGTGGATTCCAAATGTTGTAGTTTTACACTTTCTTTTCTGTGACCGTAAGTGTAATATGTGATATCGCCGGTTTCGTTGCTATATGTCAACGACAATTGGGATGCGCATATTTACTTACGTTGATGACATGCGATGTTATGTGTTGCTGGATATGTTATATTGGATCGTCGCGTTTTCGATAGCCGGGTTTTTTTTTATGTGAGATGAGAGTTTTTATTTTCATTCATGTAAAATAAAATGTATGTAATATTCTTTTATTGGGGCACTTCCGGGATGAGGTTGTTGTCACCTTTTGTATATTATTTACTTTTCCGCACTAGGATAGACCCAAGGAGGAGAGCACAAGTAACCGGGTTCTGGAGTCCAGTGGGAGACCAACTCGAGGAGTCGAGTCCGGGTCTCCTAACTCTAGAATTGGTAGGGTTGCTTGCCGCTCTCGTAGGGGTCTAGGGGTGTGGGTTTGGCTATTCATCACGACCGTGGAATCCGTATTTTATAGAGGCTCAAAATAAAACACGGACGTCCTAGTATATCCAATGTTTCATATGTTTCTTCTGCTGCGATATCTGTGATGTGATCATTTGATGTGCTGTGATAAATACTGTATATAGTATATATGATATATTATATAGGCGTTACTTATGTTTTACACCCGCGCTAGCCCTGCCCTGCTCTGCCGTTAGTTACCTAACCTAACGGTGCACGAGGGGACATCGAGGCGAATGCGGATGGCATAAGTGTACGTCGTATTTATCTGTGATGTCTAGGTGACTTAAATGATGGGACTTCATTAATGTGATTAATGAAAGAAAAGAAACATAAAAGATGTTGTAGAATCAAATTTTTCAAAAAGGGTAGCTACAGTTTTGCTTTGCATAGCGATATATATGATATATCCTGCACCTTATTCGATGAGGAAAGAGCCGAGATCCCTTCACCGGGAGTGACCTCTTTAGCAAAACTGGCAGATGCTACAACACTCGGTTTGTTTTTGATTGCTTTTGGAGTTTTGCTTTGCATTGTGATGTATATGATATATCCTGCACCTTATTCCATAAGGAAAGAGCCGAGATCCCTTCACTGGGAGTGACCTCTTTAGCAAAACTAATAAAAGCATCAAAATCATTCCATTTCAAAATTTCACATGATTCTACAACGATATCAAGTTCATTACGCAATAGGTTTTCAGAAAAACCTGTCGTAGCCCTCCGTCATTTTAGATAAGTCCTGCTTAGTATTCGTGTTGCGTTTGTTGACCTTGTCAAGGCGTAGTGTGCGGTAGCTGACCAGTATTTATTTGTTTATGCATATGATGCAGATTGTTTTAGGGTAGTCGTACGGCCTTGTTGACCTTGTCAAGGGTCGTGCGGGTGGGTTTAATTCAATCAAGAAATGACGGGTTAAACTTTACTTACGGTCTATGGTTTGTTGACCTTGTCAAGGTCATTGATCGTTTGGGGCAAAATATTATCGGGAATTTCAAGTGTTGAAATTTGCAATGAGATTGCATACCTTCTATGAGATAGTTGGGTCCCGATACCCACTGCGAGTAATTGTTACTCCCGGGAGAGTTTTACACAGGACAATTAGCCGATCAAGTAGGTGTCTAGAAAGATGTCAACGGGGTTATGCCTCTGGGAAAACGAGGTTTACTTTAATTAGGTACGTGCGAAAGCACGGGGAACCTCCCTCAAAGTACCGACACTGGCCTGGCTAAAAGATTGGCGAAGTTGTAGGGTGTAATTAATCCCGGCTAGTCTTTCCTTTTTGGGTTCGAAGGAAGATTTGATAAAAACAGTGGGAGCCATCCTGATTAGATAAAATAATAACCAATCTGATCTTGCAAGAGCATACGCTAAAGTGTTTTCTTCTCTCTCTCCAGGTAGCGACCATATCATGCCTTAATCAAGATAATAATATGGGTGCATTGACCGAACCCGCATGTTATACTGTGCTGGGGAACGTTGGTTCCGTTCTTTCTTATAAGAGTTATAAGACTGAACAGGATATAGGGGAATACCAGGATTCCCATGCCACCCGAATGAAGAAAGTACATGTTGATGCATTTTCTTCGGGTGTGTTCGTTACAGAGAACTATTTCTCCATTTCCTCTACGTCCTGGGTATTAGATACCGGGTCAGGATCCCATATATGTAATCAGTTACATGGGCTTAGGAAAGGTAGAGAACTTGGAGAAGGTGATAAGGACATAAGGGTTGGAAATGGTGCAATTGTTGCAGCTAAAACCGTCGGGGAATATCACCTTGTATTGCCAACTGGTAATACATTGATTCTGAACGAATGCTATTACATGCCGAACCTAATATGCAACATTATATCGGTTTCTTTGTTGAGTAAAGAGGAATATAATTTTGTATTACATGATAATGCTATGAACATTTTTCTAAACCAAAAGTTGGTTGGATCAGGCACGATGTGCAATGGCATTTATGTTCTGAATCAATCAACAGTTCTGAGTATAACAAACACACACAAGAGGAAGAGTTCAGAAATGAACGAATCCTTCTTGTGGCATTGTAGACTGGGTCACATCAATGTGACACGACTAGCTAAGTTGCATAAGGATGGATATTTGAATCCGTTTGAATTTTCATCTTATGACACTTGCCAGTCATGTCTCAAAGGCAAGATGACCAAAACTCCGTTTACGAGACACGGAGAAAGAGTTACTGAACTCTTGGGACTGGTACATAGTGATGTATGCGGCCCTATGTCTACACATGCCAGGGATGGTTCTTCGTACTTCATTACATTCACTGACGATCTCTCTAGATTCGGATATGTGTTCCTGATGAAACACAAATCAGAAGCTTTTGAGAAATTTAGAGAATATAAAAAAGAAGTCGAGAACCAAACCGGGAAAAGTATTAAAATCCTTCGATCTGATCGAGGAGGTGAATACTTGAGCAATGAATTCCTGGACTTCCTAAAAGAGAATGGGATTCTCTCTCAGCTGACTCCTCTATATACACCACAGCACAACGGTGTATCTGAACGCAGGAACCGCACCCTATTAGATATGGTGCGCTCTATGATGAGCACAGCTGAGTTACCTATTTCCTTCTGGGGGTATGCGCTGGAGACAGCAGCGTACCTATTGAATCAAGTTCCATCTAAATCTGTACCTACCACACCATATGAAATATGGAGTGGGAAGAGGCCATATCTTAAACGAGTTAAGATATGGGGTTGTTCAGCCTATGTCAAAAGACAAAATCCGGACAAACTCGAGGCATGGTCAGTTCTTTGCAAGTTTGTGGGATATCCAAAGAATTCATATGGGTATTTTTTCTACCACAGTGAGGAACAAAAGGTGTTTGTTGCTCAACATGCCACCTTTTTTGAAAAGGAATTTCTTGTAAAAGAAATTAGTGGCAAAGTGGTAGAGCTGGAAGAGGTTCCATATACACAAACTGCAACTGAAGATTTAGTAGAACCGGAGGATTCGGTAGTTCCCGATGAACCCCAGCCACTCCGCCGATCTAGTAGGGTTCCTCGCCCACCTGAGAGATACTACGGTTTTCTCATGGATGGTGGGAGCGAGGATTGCATCATGGTTGATGATGACCCAACTAGCTTCGACCAGGCCATCACGAGTGGGGATTCAGTGAAATGGCTGGATGCAATGCGGTCCGAGATGGAATCCATGTACACCAACAAAGTATGGACTTTGAAAGATACTCCTGAAGGGGTAAAACCCGTTGGGAGCAAGTGGATCTTCAAGAAAAAACTTGGTGTAGATGGGAAAGTGGAGACTTTCAAAGCTAGACTTATTGCAAAGGGTTTTCGTCAAAGACCAGGTGTGGACTATGAAGAAAACTTTTCTCCAGTGGCTATGCCTAAATCCATCCAGATCATGCTTGCCATCGTTGCATATCATGACTATGAAATCTGGCAAATGGATGTTAAGACCGCCTTTCTAAACGGTGATTTAGAAGAGTGCGTGTACATGACTCAGCCAGAGGGCTTCGTAGATAGTGGGAGCAGCGGGAAGGTGTGCAAGCTGCTTAAATCCATTTATGGATTAAAGCAAGCATCGCGGAGTTGGAACATCTGCTTTGATGTCGTTATCAAAGAGTTTGATTTCGTCAAAAACGTAGATGAACCTTGTATCTACAAGAAGGTGGCAGAGAGTAAGGTTGTCTTCCTCATATTGTACGTGGACGACATACTCTTGATAGGAAATGACATTCCTATGCTGCAATCGGTCAAGCTCTTCTTATCACAAAGATTCTCAATGAAAGATCTTGGTGATGCCTCCTGCATATTGGGAATTATGATCTATAGAGATAGATCTAAACGGATATTGGGATTGTCCCAATCCAGGTACATTAACACCATACTAAAGAGGTTTAGTATGGAAGAGTCCAAACGTGGGTTTTTACCCACGATCTCAGGGCTCACTCTCTCCAAAGAGATGTCTCCCAAGACTGATTTGGAAAGAGCTCGTATGCAAGGGATACCCTATGCTTCGGCAGTAGGCTCTATCATGTATGCGATGCTATGTACCAGACCCGATGTAGCATACTTACTAAGTATAGTGAGTAGGTATCAAGCTGATCCTGGAGAGAGTCACTGGACAGCTGTGAAGAGCATTCTCAAGTATTTACGAAGGACTAAAGAGATGCTCTTGGTGTATGGTAACGGAGAACTCCAAGTGGAGTCCTTTACCGATTCGAGCTTCCAGAGTGATAAGGACGACTCTAAGTCGCAGTCGGGATTTGTCTTTACCCTTTGCAGAGGGGTGGTTAGCTGGAAGAGTTCCAAGCAGGAAACCGTGGCAGACTCGACGATGGAGGCTGAATACATCGCTGCCAACGATGCTGCCAAAGAGGCTGTCTGGATCAAGAAGTTCATTACTGAACTTGGAGTGGTTCCATCCATTGAGCATCCAATACCTTTGTATTGCGATAACAATGGAGCAGTGGCTTTGGCCAAGGAACCCAGGTCCCATCAGCGATCCAGGCATATTCTGAGGCGGTATCACCTAATCTGGGAGATAGTTGATCACTGGGAGATCGAGGTCAGGAGGGTTGACACGAAGAACAACACAGCGGATCCACTCACGAAGGCCATTCCCCAGATACAGTTTGAGAGACTCTTCGGGATGCTCGGTATGCGATACTACAGCAGCTGGCCCTAGCGCAAGTGGGAGATTGTTAGTTGTATGTATGCCCTAGAGGCCAGTATTGTACAGATGATGTATATTATATTGGATGCTTGGATATATATAGAGAGGACTTTCTTGCTCGATGTGATAGTATGCTATCTGGTTGCTCTTTATCTTAACATGTATACTTGTCTCTTGATACTGTCTTATAGTTACATGTTGGTAAAGCCCTTAGGATGTGTACTTGACTACCTGGACTATGATGCGGATGATACTAGTGGGGACATGGTAGTCCATAAGTACATCCTTCAAGGTCCCTAGTCATGGGTGTATCGAGACGGGGCATCGATATACCAGAGTAGACTAGCGTATACGCTTCTCGACCAATGAGATGGGCGATGGATGATCCCGTATCCATTGGTGTTTGACATCAGAGATGGTATACGGGTGCTCAGTGGAGACTGGGTACACTGGACGGACTCGCCGAGAACTCTCAGATGGTACTATACCTCACGTCAGATGGCAGTTCTCTGGAGACACTTGTGTAGGTTAGTCTGTAGACCCGAGATCGTCATAGAGTCTTGTGTGATTCCTAGTGTGCTTTGATTTTCACCTTCCCACATCCATGAGGGCATGTAAAACGGTGGTTTTTGGGTACAGTCCCGAGTCACATGGAGGCAATGAGCGATAGGAGGGGTTTCGTCTCTCCCGGTATTGGGGGTTGATGTTGCGCTGTGCTCGATTGGCCGTAATAGGGAAGTCCCTGGCCAGGGCTGATTCAGAGATTTACTGGTAAGTGTTAACAGTAGTTTCTCGACCCGTTATGAGCCTCACATCGGCACGACTTATCAGTTATTGGGGTCTGACGATTTCCACCCCTAGACTTGATATGCGACATATCATACGAGGAGACTGGACTGTACGGGAAGTGCTACCGGCAGGCTTTTACAGGAGTTGGAGCGGGCTTGCTTGCTGATCTTCTGATCGCTCAATACCCGGGTAGCCGTTAAGTCCAGCTAGTACCGCTGACGGCTTATGGGTGCGTGATGTGATCATCACCTACTGCCGGTGTATTGACGAGTCTTTAGAGTCCTACATAGAGGTTTTACTGGCTCAGACAAAACGAAATAGGAGCACGTATGTGATGTTAGTGTATATGCCCTAGGGGCCATTATTCTATCATACTAGATTGTATATTACATAATGGAAGCTTGGGATATTCACAGTTGTATATACAGTCTTTGCTAAAAATGGTAGTATGCTACTTAGTTTGTGTCTACTTTAATATGTGCATATGTTTCTTGTAACGTATCACTTATACATATTAGTAGAGCCCATAGGATCTTTGCTTGATTACCAGCGTTGTGATGGCAGTCACACTAGTGGGGGCTGGGTAGTCTGTAAGCAACATCCTATACAGGTCCCTGGTCGTTGGATTATCGAGATAGGGCATCGATATTCCGGAATAGACTAAGTGTGTACGCTTCTCATCCCAGTTAGGGAGATGGTTTGTCCCATAGCCATCAGTACGTCGTACTGGAGATAGTATACAGGTGCTCGTTAGGTTACGGGTACACCGGACAGGACTCGTAGGGGAACTGATTGGTTGGTATTATACCCGTCGTCAGTTAACAGTTCCCAGATGACATGAGTACAGCATAGTCCGCAGACTTGACACTGCTACTTCGCCTCGAGTGTGTCCCACTGTTCTTAGATTGCTACCCTACCACGGCTCAAAGGAGTCGTGCAAACAGGTAGCAGTTGGGTGCAGTCCCGAGCACTTGGAGGCAGTAGTGGTTAGATAGGATTCGTCTCTCCCGGTATTGGGAGATGATATCGCGCTGTGTCAGAGAGCCATTACGCAAAGTCCCTGGCCAGGGCAAGCGAGATATACTGGTAGGTTCCAGTAGCTTCTCAGGGTGTAATGGGCTTCGCTCCGACACGACTTATACAGCTATTAGGGGACTGACGCTTTCCGCCCCCTCGGCTTGATATGCGATAGTCTTAGACGAACAGACCGGATTGTACGGAGATTGTCACATCAGGCTCAGTGGGAGTTCGGATGATTTTCCTCATCGGCCTTCTTATCGACATCTACCTGGGGACCGTTACGTACAGCTAGTGCCGCTTGCGGTCTGTGGTTAAACCCACTGCCAGCGTAGTGTCGAGTCTTTAGAGTCCCACACAGAGAGTTTCCCTGCTCCAGGTGAAACGATATAGAGGTCGTATGGTTTTACGTCAAGGGTTCGGACGCATACGTGTGTTTACGCACGTACGACTTTTTCGGACAGTTTTTACTAGTCGGCTTTGGTTTAAGCCAGATTCTAGTATCGGGTTACTGGATTTATACAGTCTAAAGTTTTTCCATGTTTTCACGGATTGGAGGGGCATTCTCGTAATTTTTCGGGAAGCTTCTAGAAGAGTGGTGACTAAGGGGTTAAGGTGGCATTGCATTAAACGAGATTAGTGACTCATTTGCGTGATTCATCCATGTCATTAATGCATCATAAATGCTTAATGACTCATGGTGATGAATCACTCATAGATATTTATGAAACATGGTTGTTAATTTTATTATTTGATTTTTGAATAAATAATAATGCTTCATATATATTATGATAACATCATTATCTCATTTAATTCTCATCTTCACCTTCTCTCTCCTCAAGCTCACTCTCTCTTCAAACCCTAACCCTAACCTCTCATGTGTTGAGATCAAGGGTTAGCTAGACTAATACATCCATAACCTCACTCTATATCCCCTAGGTAGCTTAGATTAGCACTTTAAGCAACCTAGTTATCTCAAGTTTGAGATCAAGCTTGGCGTAGGAGCTTTCGGGTGGATCGTCTTTGATTCGAGAAGGCCGTTGAGGTGCCGATGTTCTAAGGAGCCTATGAGGAGTGGAGGACCGCGATGAAGACCCGAAGGACTAGTATCGTGAGGTATAACTTCGTATCCAAGTAGTTAAACCTCTATTTGATAGTTAATAATGGTTTAGAAACGATTCATGCGCTCAAGTCCGTGTTACGAAGCTTTGATAATCGTTTTTCATATATTCCGCCTCCCCGCAAGTTCGTGGGGTGCGTGACATGGACTTACAGTGGTATCAGAGCCAACTAAACCATTACTAGCTTGTTAACAATTGATTAGAAGTTCGATCGAAAGAAAATACGAAAAACGAAAATCCAAAACCCTAAGTTTCTGTTAATTTTAAAACTGTCTGAAAAAATATTTGACATACCTTAAAATTCACAGCAGGGAATTTAATGAAAACTGAGAAAATACGAGCCCCTAACTCGGCAACTCGGCCGCGGAACCACGGCACAAAGGTGCTTTTGGCCGCGGATCCGCCGCCGAGTCAACTCCGAGTTGACTCGGATTTCCTCTATAATTCATAATTTTTGGTTTTCTGTTTTCTTGTATGTTCTGTTTCTGCCCAGGTTGCCTCTGTGCTGATTTGATTTTGGGGTAGACACGGATAAAGCTAATCTATCGATGTTCTAAATTAATTGCTAATCGGGTCTTGATCTGTAATGTTTTATGTGTTCATAAACCTCCCTTAACTGCTAGTATGTCGGTTGGCAGGGGGTTGCACATTTCTGAAATGTTTACTGTTTGTGTATATGAACTGTGTTGGACTGTTGTGATGATTAGCCGGGGTTTGAGATGTGTTTAATATTCATTCATTCAATGTAAATGTAATTTGATGTAATATTCTTTTGCGGGGCACATCCAGGTTGCGGTTGTAGCCACCGTTGTATTATTATTTCTTTTTACTGTTTTTGCTCCTAGGATAGACCCAAGGTGGGGTACACAAACGACCGGGTATGTTGAAGTGTTTAGTGGCCTACTCACGTTGTTGAGGGAGACCGCTTCACTTCGGGTACTTGGCGGGTAGTTTGCCGTACCCGTAGGGGTCTGGGGTGGGGTAATGGCTATTCATCACAACTGTGTAATCCGTCTTTTATTGCAGGCTCAAAGCAAATGCGGATTGCTAGTAAATCCAATAAAGTTCATCTGTGATCTGGAATGCTTATTATTGCGTCTGACGAATGTACAATATCTATATATGATAGCTATTAGACGTCACTTATGTTTTACACCTGCGCTAGCCCAGCCCCCGCTCTGTCGTTAGTTAAGTAACCTAACGGGTGATGACGGGACCCAGTGACGAATGCGGATGGCATAAGAGGACGTGGTATTTTCGTTGTTTTCTGCAATGATAGGATAAATGATGGGACACATTATTATAATGCAAAGAAAATAAATCAAAGTTAAATCGTTAGAACAAATTTAAAAGAAACCACTCGGTTATTTTAAAAGAGCAGAATTTTTAATTGTGGAGCTTTAACCACTCCTTTTAAAAAGCTATCAGGTTCCTTCGATTATATCAAGTTCACTACGTTCACGGTTTTGCCAAAACCATTCGTAGCCCACCGTCATTTCATTTGGGTATTCAGTAGTATTCAAGCTATGTATTTTGGCCAAAGTCAAGGCATAGTGTTTGGTAGCTGCTGGGTATTCACTTGTTGCATAGGTAGATGAGTTGGTTTGGGACAGTCGTATTATCATTTGACCAAAGTTAGGGGTATGTACGGATGGGTTCAAATTAACCTGGATAATGACGGGTAGAACTTTACATGTGACTTATGACATTTTGACCAAAGCCAAGGTCATAAGAGCATGGGGCGGAAATTAATATCGGGAATTTCTAAAGAAACTGAAATTTGCAGAGAGATGCATACCATTTTGGAGTTTGATGAATGTTGGTAGGATTCCTTCAACATTATCATACGATGATATTTTGGATCCCGATCCTACTGTGTGTACATGCTACTTATCAGGAGATTCGTCACTTAACGATCAATGCTGTAAACCAAGTAGGTGCCTAGAAAGGTGTCAGCGGGGCTACGCCCCCAGAGAAAAGAGGTTATTTAATTAAGGAACTTCGCGAAAGCGTTGGAAAACCTCCCTCGAAGTATCGACACTGGCCTGGCTGAACGGTTAAGCAAGTATTGTACGGTGAGAATAGTCCTGGCTAATTCTTCTTTTATGGTTTGAGGAAGGATTCGAAAAACAGTGGGAGCCATCATGTTTAGATAAACTTAAACCAATCTAAACTTGCAACAGCATCATGCTAAAATGTTTTCTTCTCTCTCTCTTAATTGCAGCGACCTTGTGACCACACATAGGTTACATCTAGATAACAAATTGACTGAATCTGACTTATATGACTGGCAAAAATCTGTCCAGATGTTCATTGCCTATGACAAGCTGGACCACCCTATTGAGGGACATTCCTATTGTTATGGGATTGGGCATTGGCAGAATGATTGCAGGGCTTTAGAAGCCAGTAGCCAGGATACGAAGCATGTTGTGGCTTCGACTTCGGGTGTGTTTATGATAGAGAACTGTATGTCTGTTAACCCTACTTCCTGGGTATTGGATACCGGATCAGGTACTCACATCTGTAATTCATTACAGGCTCTGAGAAACCGTAGGGTTATCGGGATAGGTGATATGACCCTCACAGTTGCTAACGGAATGAGCATGAACGCTGAATCCGTAAGGGAATATCATCTTGGAATGACAACTGGGCAGATATTGATTCTGCGTAATTGTTTTTATATACCAGGTACGACTTGTAATATCATATCTGTACCCTTACTATCTAAGGAAGGATATGATTTTACTTTTACAAGAGATGTGGTTCACATCCACCTAAATCAAGTTATGATTGGGTCAGGTACATTAGAAAACGGAATATACGTATTAA
Source organism: Agapanthus africanus (assembly GCA_030015575.1). Taxonomy (NCBI): domain Eukaryota; kingdom Viridiplantae; phylum Streptophyta; class Magnoliopsida; order Asparagales; family Amaryllidaceae; genus Agapanthus; species Agapanthus africanus. The sequence continues at coordinate 331,507,207 of CM057346.1, read as the reverse complement.
ATCAAGCTCAGATTTTCAGTGTCCAGAACGCACTTAAAAGAAAGTCTCCGGAAACAAATCAGGCTTTCTTATGGTATTGTAGACTAGGTCACATCAATGAGAGAAGATTGACTAAGTTACATAGAGAAGGATATTTGAATCCGTTCGAATATCGATCTTATGCTACTTGTGAATCTTGTCTCATAGGAAAGATGACAAAGACTCCGTTTACTGGACACGGAGTTAGAGCAAGCGAGCTCTTAGGACTCATACACAGTGACGTGTGCGGTCCTATGTCTACACATGCGCGAGGTGGTTATTCCTACTTCATTACATTCACAGATGATTTCTCTAGGTATGGATATATCTTCTTAATGAAGCATAAATCCGAGGCCTTTGAGAAATTCCAAGAATACAAGAATGAAGTGGAAAAACAAACCGGCAAAAGTATCAAGACACTGAGATCTGATCGAGGTGGTGAATAATTATGTGCCGAATTCCTAGGTTACTTAAAAGAGAATGAAATTCTCTCTCAGCTTACTCCTCCATACACACCACAACACAATGGTGTATCGGAAAGGCGGAACCGAACCCTATTGGATATGGTACGTTCCATGATGAGTAACGCTGAGTTGCCGCGATCATTCTGGGGATATGCACTAGAATCAGCTGCATATATTTTGAACCGGGCTCCTACCAAGACTGTGCCTACCACGCCATATCAGATATGGAGTGGGAAGAAACCCCATCTTCAGCATTTGAAAATATGGGGATGTCCAGCTTTTGTTAAAAAGCAGCATGTGGACAAGCTCGAGGCACGATCAGTACAATGTAAGTTTGTGGGATATCCGAAGAACTCCAAAGGATATTATTTCTATTACGCAGAGGAACAAAAGGTTTTTGTTTCTCGTAATGCCTATTTTCTAGAACATCAGTTTTTAGAAAAGGAAACAAGAGGGAGAGAAATAGAACTAGAAGAAATTCCAGAACCACAAACTACTACTGAAAGTATGGAAGAACCAGAGATTTCAGAAGAAAGGGACATCCAGTCGCCACTCCGTAGGAGTAGTAGGCAATCTCATCCGCCCGAGAGATACTATGGCTTTCTCATAGACGGGGATAGAGAGGATTGCACTATTGACTATGATGAGCCTACTAGCTTCCAGCAAGCCATTCAGAGTGGTGACTCAATAAAATGGCTGGATGCAATGCGGATCGAAATGGAGTCCATGTACACTAACAAAGTATGGACTTTGGACATTGCTCCAGATGGGGTAAAACCTATAGAATGCAAATGGATCTTTAAAAAGAAGATTGGTGTAGATAGACAGGTTGAAACCTATAAGGCTAGACTTGTTGCAAAGGGTTTTCGTCAAAGACCTGCTTTGGACTATGACGAAACCTTTTCTCGAGTGGCTATGCTTAAATCTATTTGGGTCCTTCTTGCTATTGCTGCCTTCCACGATTATGAGATCTGGCAGATGGACGTAAAGACGACCTTTCTAAATGGTAATTTGGAAGAAAGCGTCTATTTGGATCAACCAGAGGGATTCATTCAGAGTGGGAGCAGCGGTAAAGTATGCAAGTTGCTTAAGTCCATTTATGGACTAAAGCAGGCATCGCAGAGTTGGAACATCTGTTTTGATGATGCTGCCAAAGAATTTGACTTTATCAAAAATCCAGATGAACCATGCATATACAGTAAGATTGTAGGGAGAGCTGTAGTATTTCTCGTCTTGTACGTGGATGACATTCTCCTAATAGGAAATGATATTCCTATGTTACAATCAGTCAAAAGATTCTTGTCACATAAATTGTCCATGAAAGACCTGGGTGATGCCACCTACATTCTGGGAATCCGGATCTATCGTGATAGATCAAAGAGGATGTTGGGACTTTCACAGTCCAGGTACTTAGACACCATAGTGAAGAGATTCAGTATGGATGATTCTAAGCGTGGTAACCTACCGGCTTGTCACGGAATCACCCTCTCCCAAGACTGATTTGGAAAGGGATCGCATGTCGATTATACCCTACGCTTCTGCGGTAGGCTCTATAATGTATGCGATGTTATGTACCAGACCAGATATAGCATACGCATTGAGCGTTGTAAGCCGGTATCAGGCAAACCCAGGAGAAAAGCACTGGATAGCAGTAAAGAACATTCTCAAGTACCTGAGAAGGAGTAAGGAGATGTTCTTAGTGTATGGCGGAAAAGCCCTCCAGATGGAGGCCTTTGCCGACTCCGGCTTCCAGAGTGACAAAGATGACTCCAAATCCATGTCGGGTTATGTCTTTACCCTCAATGGAGGGGCGGTCTGTTGGAAGAGTTCCAAACAGGAGACCGTTGCTGACTCAACAATAGAAGCGGAGTACATAGCTGCTTGCGATGCCGCAAAAGAAGCTGTCTGGATGAAAAAGTTCCTCACAGAACTTCAGGTGGTTCCTTCCAGTGTTGGTCCAATACCTCTGTATTGTGACAACAACGGTGCTATAGCTTTAGCAAAGGAACCCAGGTCCCATCAGAAGTCCAGACACATCTTAAGGCGGTATCACATGATCAGGGAGATCGTAGATCGCCGGGAGATCGAGGTGAAAAGAGTAGAGACGGAGAATAACATAGCCGATCCATTCACAAAGGCCCTTCCTCAGACGCAGTTCGAGAGGCTATTCGAGATGATAGGTCTCCGATATGCCAGCTCATGGCCCTAGTGCAAGTGGGAGATTGTTAGTGTATATGCCCTAGGGGCAATTATTGTATCATACTAGATTGTATATTACTTAATGGAAGCTTGGGATATTCACAGTTGTATATACAGCCTTGCTAAAAATGGTAGTATGCTAATTAGTTTGTGTCTACTTTAATATGTGCATATGTTTCTTATAACGTATCACTTATACATATTAGTAGAGCCCATAGGATCTTTGCTTGATTACCAGCGTTGTGATGGCAGTCACACTAGTGGGGGCTGGGTAGTCTGTAAGCAACATCCTATACAGGTCCCTGGTCGTTGGATTATCGAGATAAGGCATCGATATTCCGGAGTAGACTAAGTGTGTACGCTTCTCATCCCAGTTGGGGAAATGGTCTGTCCCATAGCCATCAGTACATCGTACTGGAGATAGTATACAGGTGCTCGTTAGGTTACGGGTACACCGGACAGGACTCGCAGGGGAACTGATTGGTTGGTATTATACCCGTCGTCAGTTAACAGTTCCCAGATGATATGAGTACAGCATAGTCCGCAGACTTGACACTGCTTCTTCGCCTCGAGTGTGTCCCACTGTTCTTAGATTGCTACCCTACCACGGCTCAAAGGAGTCGTGCAAACAGGTAGCAGTTGGGTGCAGTCCCGAGCACTTGGAAGCAGTAGTGGTTAGATAGGATTTGTCTCTCCCGGTATTGGGAGATGATATCGCGCTGTGTCAGAGAGCCATTACGCAAAGTCCCTGGCTAGGGCAAGCGAGATATACTGGTAGGTTCCAGTAGCTTCTCAAGGTGTAATGGGCTTCGCTCCGACACGACTTATACAGCTATTAGGGGACTGACGCTTACCGCCCCCTAGGCCTGATATGCGATAGTCTTAGACGAACAGACCGGACTGTACGGAGATTGTCACATCAGGCTCAGTGGGAGTTCGGATGATTTTCCTCATCGGCCTTCTTATTGACATCTACCTTGGGACCGTTACGTACAGCTAGTGCCGCTTGCGGTCTGTGGTTAAACCCACTGCCAGCGTAGTGTCGAGTCTTTAGAGTCCCACACAGAGAGTTTCCCTGCTCCAGGCGAAACGATATAGAGGTCGTATGGTTTTACGAAAAGGGTTCGGACGCATACGTGTGTTTACGCACGTACGACTTTTTCGGACAGTTTTTACTAGTCGGCTTTGGTTTAAGCCAAATTCTAGTATCGGGTTACTGGATTTATACAGTCTAAAGTTTTTCCGTGTTTTCACGGATTGGTGGGGCGTTCTCGTGATTTGTCGGGAAGCTTCTAGAAGAGTGGTGACTAAGGGGTTAAGGTGGCATAGCATTAAATGAGATTAGTGACTCATTTGTGTGATTCATCCATGTCATTAATGCATCATAAATGCTTAATGACTCATGGTGATGAATCACTCATAGATATTTATGAAGCATGGTTGTTAATTCTATTATTTGATTTTTGAATAAATAATAATGCTTCATATATATTATGATAACATCATTATCTCATTTCATTCTCATTTTCACCTTCTCTCTCCTCAAGCTCACTCTCTCTTCAAACCCTAACCCTAACCTCTCATGTGTTGAGATCAAGGGTTAGCTAGACTAATACATCCATAACCTCACTCTATATCCCCTAGGTAGCTTAGATTAGCACTTTAAGCAACCTAGTTATCTCAAGTTTGAGATCAAGCTTGGCGTAGGAGCTTTCGGGTGGATCGTCATTGATTCGAGGAGGCCGTTGAGGTGCCGATGTTCCAAGGAGCCTATGAGGAGTGGAGGACTGCGATGAAGACCCGAAGGACTAGTATCGTGAGGTATAACTTCGTATCCGAGTAGTTAAACCTCTAGTTGATAGTTAAAAATAGTTTAGAAACGATTCATGCGCTCAAGTCCGTGTTACGAAGCTTTGATAATCGTTTTTCATATATTCCGCCTCGCCGCAAGTTCGTGGGGTGCGTGACATGGACTTACATGTGATATGTGCGGGACCGAGATTAATGCGTGTATGTGATACCGTATTCTATTCTCGTGACTTTTTGTATCGGTCGGTTATATATGATATAGCCGGGTTATCGAATCAAGTGTTGATTCGATAAGTCGATACAATGGATGTTAGTCGGTTATATGAGATATGACCGGATTATTAAGTCAAGTGTTGATTTAATAATCAAGTGTATAATTGTATATTAGATATACTAGTTTACATTTACTAACACTTGTTCACTTTAGGGTTTTTCTCACATGAGCACAATTTTAATGTATATATGATATATATTAAAATGTGTTTTTCTTATTGTATCATGTTTGATGATACACTTGACATGGGTGTACAAGACATACACCATTCTATTTTTAAATGGTGGTTTATATTTATTTAAAGTAATTACAAATTAGTGGAATTTTTTCATAAGCATAAAGCTTGTAGAAGCTTGTGGATGTTTTGAAAAAGTCCACTAGTTTTGTTTTACTTTATGTTTTTATTGACCTAACCATTTACAATTAGCCATGGTTATGTCTCACCATGAGTTAGTATATGATACTCACTCACCATGGTTAGCTCACACACTTGATCATTATCCTCATCTGTTTCTTGAGTTCATCTTCTTCTTCATTTGTTAAAAGAAAAAAGCTTGCTAGGGTTTGATCAAAAGTGAGAAAGCTTGTGAGAAATAAAATTCCAAAGAGAACCCACTTCCTATTTCTTCATCCTCTACTAGACTAGCACTTTAGTTTAGGGTGTTTACTTCACTAATTCTCTAGTTAGTGAAGTAGGAGCTTGAGTCGGAATTCCCTCGACGTAGATCATCTTCGGCCTCGGAGACTTCAAGCAAGGTCGCATCTTTCGCCTCGTGAAGCCATGCAAGAGCCCGGGGAGAACCATGATCGCAGCGAAGGGACTATGACAAGGAGCCTTAGAAGTGAAGGACCGATCTACAAAGGTTGTATTTCGTATTCCCTTTAGAGTAAAGTTGTTTACTTGCCATTTATGTAGCCTAAACTCTAGTATACGATCTTGCTTAGGGTTGTTCGGCACATAAAAATTTAATTTTGGCATGGTCGATGCCTTGTAGAGCCTTGTTAGTGTGCCTAGTAACCCTACAAGATCTAAATGGATGTTAGGATCTCACTAGATATAGTGAGATGGTATCAATCGATCCCAAGGAGAATCACTGGATAGCTTCCAGGGTGGTAAGGACGACTGAATGTCAGTCATAGGCATTGTCTTTACTCTCAGTGGAGGGTCGGTATGTTGGAAGAGTTCCAAGTTAGATACCGTGGCAGAGTAGACGATAAAGGCTGGATACATTGCTACCAAGGATACTGTAAGTCCACGTTGCGACCCCCGGTTCTTACGGGGAGGCGGAAACGGTATAAAAATCAAATTTTTAGCGCATGGGGCAACATGGACTAACAAAGTCGGGATCTTTTCCTAAACTAAAACTAGCAAACTTGCTAAAGAGAGTTAGCTACTCGGAAAGATGGTTATACCTAAACTTGAACTCCTTCTTCTTCAAACTTTGTAGAGGTTGATGGTTCTTTCCTCGTCGCCTTCTTCCGTCGAAGATGGATCCACCTGAGGGTTCAACCTTCGGGCTCTTACTCGAACTTTGAGTGAACTAGGATCTCCGGCTTGCCAAACCTTGAACCCTAGAGAGAGTAGAGAGTATAGATGGGGTGCTTTCTTTTTCAAGGTGAGGGATTCTCAACACATGAGAAGGAATCACCTTGAGCTTGAGTAAGAAGAAGAAGAAATGAGGAGAGAGAATGATTATGATAGAATGAGCTCTCTTTTTCCTTTTTGCAACCATATCAAAAGAAAAAGAATTATCTAATTAGTAATAATAATTCAAATGAGAATAGTTGATGGTAGTTTTGGAATGACCACTATCATGCTTCATTAAATGAGTGTAAGCATGAATCAAGGAGAATCCTTTCAAAGCATGATGGTGGTCAACATTCAACCATGGTCAACAAGTCAACCATGGTCAACAAGTCCACAAAATCAACCATAACAATATTTCATTTAATTACTATTATTAATTGATATTTCATAAATCTATTAGGGTTTGGAAAATGACGACTGTCAACTGTGCATACGCACCCGTTCCGAAACCCAAATGAAATACCTCATCCTCCGCCTCAAGCAACTGTGCATACACACCTGCATTCTCGTTCCGAGGAACAAGAATACCAAGATATAAAAGCAACCCCAAAAACTTATACCAGTATCTGGCTCAAACCAGAGCCTGCCAGTATAATCCGTCCGGACTCCAAACGTGCACAAGTGCGCGGATGAGAACGAACCCTGCCGCAAAACCATGCGACCTCTACTCTGTTTTGCCCAGAGGCGAATACCCTCTGTGTGGGACTCTAAAGACTCGACACTACGCTGGCAGTGGGTTTAACCACAGACCGCAAGCGGCACTAGCTGTGCGTAACGGTCCCCAGGTAGATGCCGACAAGAAGGCTGACGAGGTGAACCCCATCTGAACTCCTACTGAGTCTGAATGTGACATTCTCCGTACAGTCCGGTCTGTTCGTCTGATACATCGCATGTCGGGCCTAGGGGGCGGTAAAACGTCAGTCCCCCAATAGCGGTACAAGTCGTGTCGGAGTGAAGCCCAAAACACCCTGAGATAACACTGGAAGCCTACCAGTATATCTCGCTTGCCCTGGCCAGGGACTACTTGTGTAATGGCTCTCCTAGACACAGCGCGATGTCAACCCCCAATACCGGGAGAGACGAATCCTGTCTAACCGTCACTGCCTCCAAGTGCTTCGGGACTGCACCCAACCACTACCTGTTTGCACGACTCCTTTGAGCCGCGGTAGGGTAGTGATCAAAGTGCAGTGGGAACACACTCGAGGCGAAGTGCCAGTGTCAAGTCAGCGGACTAAGCTGTACTCATGTCACCTGGGAACTGATAACTGACGATAGGTATAATACCAACCTGTCAGTTCCCGACGAGTCCTGTCCAGTGTACTCGTAACCTAACGAGCACCCGTATACTATCTCCAGTACGACATACTGATGGCTGTGGGACAGACCATCTTCCACACTGGGATGAGAAGCGCATACGCTAGTCTACTCCGGAGTATCGATGCCCTGTCTCGATAGTCCTGCGACTAGGGACCTGTATAAGGATGTGCTTATAGATTACCCAGCCCCCACTAGTGTGACTGCCATCACAACGCTGGTAATCAAGCAAAGATCCTAAGGGCTCCACTAATACGTATAGGTGATATCGCAAAATAAACACATGTACACATTGAAGTAGAAACAAACCAAGTAGCATACTACTATATTGAGCAAGATTGTTTATACAAGGTGAATATCCCAAGCTTCCATTAAGTAATATACAAACTAGTATGATACAGTAATGGCCTCTAGGGCATATACACTAACAATCTCCCACTTGCACTAAGGCCATGTACTGGCATATCGAAGACCTATCATCTCGATCAGCCGCTCGAACTGAGTCTGGGGTAGGGCCTTGGTGAATGGATCTGCAGTGTTTTCTTCTGAAGCAACCCTCCGAACCTCGATCTCCTTGCGATCCACGATCTCCCTGATCAGGTGATACCGCCTCAAGATGTGCCTGGATCTCTGATGGGACCTGGGTTCCTTCGCTAAAGCTATAGCCCCGTTGTTGTCGCAATACAGAGGTATTGGGTCAACAATGGACGGAACCACCTGAAGTTCTTTTAAGAACTTCCTCATCCAGACAGCTTCTTTTGCGGCATCAGATGCAGCAATGTATTCCGCTTCCATCATCGAGTCTGCAACGGTTTCCTGTTTGGAACTCTTCCAACACACCGCCCCTCCATTGAGGGTAAAGACAAAACCCGACATGGACTTGGAATCATCCTTGTCACTCTGGAAGCTGGAGTCAGCAAAGGCCTCGATCTGGAGGTCTTTTCCGCCATACACCAAGAACATCTCCTTAGTCCTCCTCAGGTACTTGAGAATGTTCTTTACTGCTATCCAGTGTTTCTCCCCAGGGTTTGACTGATACCGGCTTACTACACTCAGTGCATAAGCTACATCCGGTCTGGTACACAACATCGCATACATTATAGAGCCTACCGCAGAAGCGTAGGGTATAATAGACATGCGATCCCTCTCCAAATCAGTCTTGGGAGACATCTCTTTAGAGAGGGTGATCCCGTGACAAGCCGGTAGGTTACCGCGCTTGGAATCATCCATACTGAATCTTTTCAGTACGGTGTCGATGTACCTGGACTGTGAAAGTCCTAATATCCTCTTGGATCTATCACGATGGATCCGGATCCCCAGGATGTAAGAGGCATCACCCAGGTCTTTCATGGAGAACCTGTGTGACAAGAAACCCTTGACAGATTGTAGCATAGGAATGTCATTTCCTATTAAGAGAATGTCATCCACGTATAAAACAAGGAATACTACAGTTCTCGCTACAAATCTACTATAGATGCATGGTTCATCTAGATTTTTGATAAAGTCAAATTCCTTGACCGTCTCATCAAAACAGATGTTCCAACTCCGCGATGCCTGCTTTAGTCCATAGATGGACTTAAGCAACTTGCACACCTTTCCGCTGCTCCCACTCTGAATGAAACCCTCTGGCTGATCCATATAGACACACTCCTCTAAATTTCCATTTAGAAAAGCGGTTTTTACGTCCATCTGCCAAATCTCATAATCGTGGAAGGCAGCAATGGCAAGAAGGATCCGAATGGATTTCAGCATAGCCACTGGAGAAAAGGTTTCGTCATAGTCCAAGCCAGGTCTTTGACGGAAACCCTTTGCTACAAGTCTAGCTTTATAGGTCTCAACCTGTCCATCTACACCAATCTTCCTTTTGAAGATCCACTTGCATCCTACGGGTTTTACCCCGTCTGGAGCAATGTCCAACGTCCATACTTTGTTGGTGTACATGGACTCCATTTCGGTCCGCATTGCATCCAGCCATTTTACCGAGTCAACGCTCTGAACGGCCTGCTGGAAGCTAGTAGGCTCATCATAGTCTATGATGCAATCCTCTCTATCCCCGTCTATGAGAAAACCGTAGTATCTCTCGGGCGGATGAGACTGCCTACTACTCCTGCGGAGCGGCGTAGGAATGTCCTGTTCTTTTGAACTTACTGGCTCTTCCAAGCTTTCAGTAATAGCTTGTGGTTCTGGAATTTCTTCCAGTTCTATTGCGTTCCCACTTATCTGGGTTTCCAAAAACTCAGTTTCCAAGAAGCGGGCATGTTGAGAAACAAAAACCTTTTGTTCCTCAGCGGAATAGAACAGATACCCCCTGGAGTTCTTTGGGTATCCCACAAACTTACACTGTACAGAACGTGCCTCGAGCTTGTCCGCATGCTGCTTTTTTACAAAAGCTGGACATCCCCATATCTTAAGGTACTTAAGACAGGGTTTCTTCCCACTCCACATCTGATATGGAGTGGTAGGCACAGTCTTGGTGGGAGCCTTGTTCAAGAGATACGCAGCTACTTCTAGTGCATAGCCCCAGAAAGATCGCGGTAACTCAGCCTTACTCATCATAGAACGAACCATATCCAATAGGGTTCGATTCCTCCTTTCCGATACACCGTTATGTTGCGGAGTGTATGGAGGAGTACACTGAGAGAGAATTCCACTCTCTTTTAAATAGTCCAGGAACTCGGCACTCAAGTATTCACCACCTCGATCCGATCTTAGAATCTTAATACTTTTGCCTGTTTGTTTTTCAACTTCATTCTTGTAATCCCGAAATTTCTCAAAGGCCTCGGATTTGTGCTTCATTAAGAAGACATGTCCATACCTAGAGAAATCGTCTGTGAAAGTAATGAAGTATGAATAACCGCTTCGCGCATGTGTAGACATTGGACCACACACGTCACTGTGTATGAGTCCCAAGAGCTCGCTCGCTCTTTCTCCGTGTCCAGTGAACGGAGTCTTTGTCATCTTTCCCATGAGACAAGATTCACAAGTGGCATAAGACTGATACTCGAACGGATCCAAGTATCCTTCTTTATGTAACTTAGTCAACCGTGTCTCATTGATGTGACCCAGTCTACAATGCCATAAGAAAGCCTGATTGATATCTGGAGACTTTCTTTTGTGTGTATTCTGGACATTGAAAATCTGTGGTTGGTTTAATACGTATATACCATTGCTCAGTGTACCTGACCCAATCAGAACTTGATTAAGGTGAATGTTTACAACATTACTTACAAACGCAAATTCATAACCTTCTTTAGAAACCAAAGATACAGAAATGATATTACAAGTTGCGTTGGGTACAAAAAAGAAATTACGCAAAACCAAAACATGCCCATCTGACATTCCCAGGTGATAGTCCCCCACGGCTTTAGCATCCATGCTAGCTCCGTTCGCAACTCTGAGGGTCATGTCACCTGCGTTCAAAAACCTACGGTTTCTCAACGCCTGCAAAGAATTACAGATATGAGATCCTGATCCGGTATCCAATACCCAGGAAGTAGAGTTTATAGAAAGACAGTTTTCAATAACATACACACCTGAAGCTGAAGCCGCAACCTGCTTCAGTTCCTGTGTCCTGGCTTTCCAAGCCCTGCAATCTTTCTTCCAGTGTCCACTCTTGTGACAATAGAAGCATTCCTCTTTACCAACAAGCTTCCCCGCAATTTTTGTTGCCTTTTCCTTTCCCTTCGTACCCACTTTTCTAACACCGCCTCTTGGTTTGGCGGGGGCTTTCTTCCTCTTTCCCTTGGCTTTTGCCTTGGACCTAGAGGAAGAAGATCCTCCTACAAACAAAGCGGGTGTTTCCCTACCCTTCTGTAGGGTGCCCTCTGCGCTCCTCAGCATGTTGAGGAGTTCTGAAAGTTCAACTTCCTTTTCTTGCAAGTTGAAATTCAGTATGAACTGGGCGTAAGTGGATGGAAGGGACTGGAGAATTAAATCCGTATAAAGTTCACTGTCCAACGTGGTCCCAAGTTCCGCGAGCTCCTCAGTGTAGCCAATCATCTTAAGCACGTGGTCCGCTACCGATGATCCGACGGCCAACTTTGTCGAAAATAACTTCTTCGACACTTCGTATCTTGCGATACGAGACTGCTCTCCATACAGTTCTTTTGTATGGAGAAATATGGACTCGAGGTCCATATTCTCATGCCTCCTCTGATGTTCGTTGTCCATAGAGGCAAGCACGAGGCACCTGGCCTTCGCGCAATCAATCTCCCAAGTCTTACGGATTTCCTTATCCGCGACGCTGGAGGTGGGACCTGGGACGGGGGGAGCTTTGGTGGTAAGAAGATACCCCAGCTTGTCGTAAGTGATTGCCAATTTTACATTCCTGAGCCAATCTTTGTAGTTTGGCCCTGTCAGTATGTTTTTATCTAGAAGTAACTTAAGTCCGGTCATTTCGATTTGGTCGCTGCAGGGGGAGAGAAGAAACACTTAGCACGATACTCTTGCAAGTTTAGAATGGTTTTTAATTTGTCTAAACAGGATGGCTCCCACTGTCTCTCGAATCCCTCCTCAAACCACAAAGGAAGAATTAGTCGGGATCAATCCCACCGTACAATACTTGCTTAACCGTTCAGCCAGGCCAGTGTCGGTACTTCGAGGGAGGTTTTCCAACGCTTTCGCGAAGTTCCTTAATTTAAGAACCTCTTTTCCCTGGGGGCGTAGCCCCGCTAACACCTTTCTAGGCACCTACTAGATTTATAGCATTGATCGTTTAGTGAGAAATTTCCCGAGGAGTAGCATATACTCACAGTAGGATCGGGATCCAAATATCATCGCGTGACGAAAATGAAGGAATCCTACCATAATCATCACACTCCAAATGGTATGCAAATCTAGCAAGTTTCAGTACTTATGAAACTCCCGATGTGGATTTTTGCCCCATGCTCTTATGACCTTGACGAAGGTCAACAAATCATAAGTCACATGTCAAGTTCTGCCCTTCATTATCCAGGTTAATTTGAACCCACCCGTATATACCCTTGACGAAGGTCAACAAGGCAATACGACTGTCCCAAACCAACGCATCTATCTATGCTACATATGAATACCCAACAGCTACCAATCTCTATGTCTTGACGAAGGTCAACAAACATAGCTTGAATACTATTGAATATTCATACGAAACGACGGAGGGCTACGAATGGTTTTGGCGAAACCGTGAACGTAGTGAACTTGATATAATCGATGGAACGAGATAGCTTTTAGAAGGAGTGGCTCAAGCTCCGCATTTAAAAGTTAGTTTTGAAAAGAACCGAGTGGTTTTTCGAAAGTGTTCCAACGACTTTAGCTTGGTTTATTATCTTGCATTAGTTCTTTTAATGCGTGATATTCTTGCATTAGTTCTTTTAATGCGTCCCATCATTTAATCCTACCATTGCAGAAAACAACCAAAATATGACGTACGCTTATGCCATTCGCATTCGCCACGGGGTCCCGTCATCACTCGTTAGGTTACTTAACTAACGACAGAGCGGGGGCTGGGCTAGCACGGCTGTAAAACATAAGCAACGCCTAAATATAAAGCAATGATAGACATTACAGATCACAGATGAATACATTGGATATACTAGCAATCCGCAATCCGTTCGAGCCTGCAACGAAAAGCGGATTACACGGTCGCGGTGAATAGCAAATACCCCACCCAAGACCCCTACGGGTGCGGCAAACTACCCGCCAAATACTCGGCAGTTTGTGCACCCCTCCATGGGTCAATCCTAGGAGCAAAAACAGTAAAAAGAATTATACAATGACGGCTACAACCCCGACCCGGTTGTGCGGCCATACAAATAATAATATTACATCAATTTACATTTACAAATAAATGAAAGAAAAACAAAAGCTCATCTCACATCCACCCCGGCTATTCACCCGCGACAGTCCAACAGATTCATATACACATTCCAATATCAAACATAGATCACAGAGATGTATAACCCCGACTAATCGACTTATAGCGATTAGCCGACGTTCAATACATGCAAACATCACAGATATAACCATCATAGTCAAAGTGCAGTGAAGTTCGGAAAAAAATACGGAATTATAGGACCCCAAAAGTAAATTTCAGTTCTGGAAAATCTGGGCACATATAATATATCTTAAAAATCCCAAAATCCTACCAGAAGAACACTGCACTAAAAACGATCACAAGAGGAAAAAAAACGGCGGCGGTTCCGCGGCCTAAGCCACCTATTGCCGCGGAACCGCGGCGCTTTAAGGGAATCATGCGATCGTTTTTCTTGAATGTTCTCACAAAACCCTGAGCCGATTTTAGGTGTATAACAAATCTTGTTTTGACCAGAAAAAAATTTAACAGAAACTAGGGTTTTGTAAAAGTTTGGTTTTTGGATTTTTACGGTTCCGTACTTCGTTACACTTCACTACCAAGCTAGTTTAAGTTTAGTTAGGCTCTGATACCACTGTAAGTCCACGTTGCGACCCCCGGTTCTTACGGGGAGGCGGAAACGGTATAAAAATCAAATTTTTAGCGCATGGGGCAACATGGACTAACAAAGTCGGGATCTTTTCCTAAACTAAAACTAGCAAACTTGCTAAAGAGAGTTAGCTACTCGGAAAGATGGTTATACCTAAACTTGAACTCCTTCTTCTTCAAACTTTGTAGAGGTTGATGGTTCTTTCCTCGTCGCCTTCTTCCGTCGAAGATGGATCCACCTGAGGGTTCAACCTTCGGGCTCTTACTCGAACTTTGAGTGAACTAGGATCTCCGGCTTGCCAAACCTTGAACCCTAGAGAGAGTAGAGAGTATAGATGGGGTGCTTTCTTTTTCAAGGTGAGGGATTCTCAACACATGAGAATGAATCACCTTGAGCTTGAGGAAGAAGAAGAAGAAATTAGGAGAGAGAATGATTATGATAGAATGAGCTCTCTTTTTCCTTTTTGCAACCATATCAAAAGAAAAAGAATTATCTAATTAGTAATAATAATTCAAATGAGAATAGTTGATGGTAGTTTTGGAATGACCACTATCATGCTTCATTAAATGAGTGTAAGCATGAATCAAGGAGAATCCTTTCAAAGCATGATGGTGGTCAACATTCAACCATGGTCAACAAGTCAACCATGGTCAACAAGTCCACAAAATCAACCATAACAATATTTCATTTAATTACTATTATTAATTAATATTTCATAAATCTATTGGGGTTTAGAAAATGACGACTGTCAACTGTGCATACGCACCCGTTCCGAAACCCTAATGAAATACCTCATCCTCCGCCTCAAGCAACTGTGCATACACACCTGCATTCTCGTTCCGAGGAACAAGAATACCAAGATATAAAAGTAACCCCAAAAACTTATACCAGTATCTGGCTCAAACCAGAGCCTGCCAGTATAATCCGTCCGGACTCCAAACGTGCACAAGTGCGCGGATGAGAACGAACCCTGCCGCAAAACCATGCGACCTCTACTCTGTTTTGTCCAGAGGCGAATACCCTCTGTGTAGGACTCTAAAGACTCGACACTACGCTGGCAGTGGGTTTAACCACAGACCGCAAGCGGCACTAGCTGTGCGTAACGGTCCCCAGGTAGATGCCGACAAGAAGGCTGACGAGGTGAACCCCATCTGAACTCCTACTGAGTCTGAATGTGACATTCTCCGTACAGTCCGTTCTGTTCGTCTGATACATCGCATGTCGGGCCTAGGGGGCGGTAAAACGTCAGTCCCCCAATAGCGGTACAAGTCGTGTCGGAGTGAAGCCCAAAACACCCTGAGATAACACTGGAAGCCTACCAGTATATCTCGCTTGCCCTGGCCAGGGACTACTTGTGTAATGGCTCTCCTAGACACAGCGCGATGTCAACCCCCAATACCGGGAGAGACGAATCCTGTCTAACCGTCACTGCCTCCAAGTGCTTCGGGACTGCACCCAACCACTACCTGTTTGCACGACTCCTTTGAGCCGTGGTAGGGTAGTGATCAAAGTGCAGTGGGAACACACTCGAGGCGAAGTGCCAGTGTCAAGTCAGCGGACTAAGCTGTACTCATGTCACCTGGGAACTGATAACTGACGATAGGTATAATACCAACCTGTCAGTTCCCGACGAGTCCTGTCCAGTGTACTCGTAACCTAACGAGCACCCGTATACTATCTCCAGTACGACGTACTGATGGCTGTGGGACAGACCATCTCCCACACTGGGATGAGAAGCGCATACGCTAGTCTACTCCGGAGTATCGATGCCCTGTCTCGATAGTCCTGCGACTAGGGACCTGTATAAGGATGTGCTTATAGATTACCCAGCCCCCACTAGTGTGACTGCCATCACAACGCTGGTAATCAAGCAAAGATCCTAAGGGCTCTACTAATGCGTATAGGTGATATCGCAAAATAAACACATGTACACATTGAAGTAGAAACAAACCAAGTAGCATACTACTATATTGAGCAAGATTGTTTATACAAGGTGAATATCCCAAGCTTCCATTAAGTAATATACAAACTAGTATGATACAGTAATGGCCTCTAGGGCATATACACTAACAGATACTACCGAAGAGGTAGTCTGGATATATAAAAGTTCATGAGATGAACTTCTTTCCTACCATTGTGTGAAAATGGAGTTGTGGCTTATGCCTAGGAACCCCCGTCCCATCAGTTATCCAGACATATTCTGAGGCAGTATCACCTGATCATGGAGATGGTTGATCTCCAGGGAGATCGATGTTAGGAGAGTAGACACAGAGGAGAACAGGGCGGATCCGCTCACAAAGGCCTATTCCCACGAGAGACTTTTATGGGATGGTTGAGTATGAGATACTTCAACTACTGCTGCTTGTTGGGTATTGGATACTACAACAGATGGCTCTAGTGCAAGTAGGAGATTGTTAGTTATATGTATGCCCTAGAGGCCATTACTGTACATACGATGTATGTTGTAGTGGATGCTTGGACATATACATGGAGGACTTTCTTGCTCGACATGATAGTATGCTAGCTGGTTGCATTTTATCTTAACATGTACACTGATTGTCTCCATATTACATGTTGATAAAGCTCTTAGGATGAGTACTTGACTACCAGGATTATGATGCAGATCATACTAGTGGGGACAGAGTAATCGCTAAGTACATCCTTCAAATGTTCCTAGTCGTAGGTATATCGAGACAGGGCATCGATATACCAGAGTAGACTAGCGTATAGCTTCTCGCACCATGTAGATGGGCGATGGATGATCCCATATCCATTGGTGTTTGACATCAGAGACAGTATACGGGTGCTCAGTGGAGACTGGGTACACTGGACGGACTCGCCGAGAACTCCTAGATGGTATTATACCTATCGTCAGATAGCAGTTCTCTGGTGACACTGATACAGGTTAGTCTGTAGACCCGAGATCGTCATAGAGTCTTGTGTGATTCCCACTGTGCTTTGATTTCCACCTTACCACGTTCAAGAGAACGTGCAAAACGGTGGCTTTTGGGTACAGTCCCGAATCATATAGAGGCAATGAGCGATAGGAAGGGTTTCGTCTCTCCTGGTATTGGGAGTTAATGTTGTGCTGTGCTCGATTGGCTATAACAGGAAGTCCCTGGACATGGCTGCTTCAGAGATATACCGGTAAGTGTTATCAGTAGTTTCTCGACCCGTTATGAGCCTCACATCGGCATGACTTATCGAGTTACTGGGGTCTGACGTTCACCACCCCTTGACGAGATATGCGACATATCAGACGAAGAGACTGGACTGTACGGTAGTGTTACCGATTGGATTCGCAGGAGTGTGAGCAGGCTTGCTTGTTGATCTTATGATCGCTCAATACCCGGGTGGCCGTTACGTTTAGCAGACCGCTTGCGGCTTGTGGGTGTTTGATATGATCATCACCTACTGCCGGCGTATTGACGAGTCTTTAGAGTCCTACACAGGGGTTTCCTGGCTCAAGCGAAATGGAGTAGGAGCACATATGTGATATGTGCGGGACCGAGATTAATGCGATATATGATACCGCATTGTATTCTCGCGAATTGTGACATTGGTCGGTTATATGCGATATAGCCGGGTTATCGGATCATGTGTTGAGTCGATAAGTTGTTATATATGATATTAGTCGGTTATATGTAATATAGCCGGATTATTAAATCAAGAGTTGATTTGATAATTTAATGTATAATTATATATTTGATATATTATATTACATTAACTAATATTAAGCTCACTTATGATTTCTTTTCTCACTTGATGTGCATATTGTATATATGTGATATGTATATTTGTGTACATGTATTGTGTCATGCTTGATGTTACATGCAAGATGGGTGTATGAGATTTACACCATGCTAGGGTTAAGTTAGGGTTTTATTTATTGCTTAAGTTATCACAAAAGAGAAAAGACTTGGTCAATGTTTTCAAGCTTTGACGAAGCTTGTAGAACATTAACAAAGTTCACTCTTTTGTCATTCCTTAGGATATTTGTTAACCCAACCCTTAACCATACCCCTTGGTTTATTCCCTACATGAGTTAGGCATGAGAGCTTAACTCATCTATGGTTGCAATAATTCATTTGGATGATTAATTCATATGAGTTCATATTCTTCTTCTTCTTCTTCCTCCTCAAAGCTTTCTAGTCTCAATGGAGTTGATGGAAAAAGTGTGAGAAAATGAAATCTAAAGTGAGCCCACTTCCTACTTCATCATCCTCTACTACTTGCCATTTAGTATAGGGTGTTTGCTTCACTAATTTCATAATTAGTAAAGAGATAGCTTGTGTTAGTGTCTCCTCGACGTAGATCATCTTCGGCTTCGAAGACTTCGAAGCAAGCATGTTCGTTTCTTCATGGTAGCCTTTCTAAAGTCCAGAATTCATGATCACAGTGAAGGGACTACTACATGGAGCTATTGAAGTGAAGGACTGGCCTACAAAGGTTGTATTCCTTGCTCACTTTTCATATGCGAAGTTGTTTGCATAACATTCCGTCGATTTCTAGTTAACGATTCTTAGTTAGGGTTAGCTAGAACGGCAAATTTTTGAATTTGGCATGGACGATGCCTCCCGAAACCTTGCTGCCGTCCTAGGTAACCCTGCACTCATAACCCAATGAGCACATGTATACTATCTTAGGTGAACAAACTAACACCAATGGCTTGTGAGACCTGGCCACCGCCCCTCGTCGGGGTCTCGATCGGTATACACTAGTCTACACTGGAGTATCAATGCCCAGTCTCGATACTCCTACGACTTAGGACATTTAAGGATGTGCTTATAGACTCCCAGCTCCCACGTATATGATCGCCATCATAATGCTGGTAGTCAGGCAAGAATCCTATGGGCTCTATCAATATGTACATGATGATAAAGACAAACCAGATAGCATACTATCATCTCGAGCAAGACTGTTCTGCCGGTATAGGTCTTCCCTCAATCATCATAATCACCTATCTGCGATTACGATAATTGCCTTGAGGGCACTACAGCCAACAATCAAGTTCATTACATTAAAGTTTTTCTTCAAAACCAGTCGTAGCCCTCCGTCATTTCAGATACGTAGTATTTAGTATTTGTGCTGTGTTTGTTGACCTCCGTCAAGGCACAGTGTATAGTAGCTGAGTAATATTTATCTGCAGCATGTTGATGCGATCAGTAGGGGCAGTCACACAGCCTTGTTGACCTCCGTCAAGTGTTTGTGTTGATGGGTTTGAATCGATCAAGAAATAACGGGTTGAACTTGACTAGCGGCCTATGGTTTGTTGACCTCCGTCAAGGTCATAGGTTGTTAGGGGTAAAAACAGATATTGGGAATTTCAAGTGTTGAAATTTGCAATGAGATTGCATACCTTCTATATGAGATAGTTGGATCCCGATACCCACTGCGAGTAAGTGTTACTCCTGGGAGATTTTTCACTTTACAATTTATCTAATCCAGTAGGTGTCTCAGGAAGGTGTTAACGGGGTTATGCGCCTATGGAAACGAGGTTATTTAATTAGTTCCATGCGAAAGCATGGGGAGACTCCCTTGGAGTACCAACACCTGCCTGGCTAACCGATTGGCGAACTTGTAGGGTGTTATTAATCCCGGCTAATCTTACCTTTTAGGGTTTGAAGAAAGATTTGATAAAAACAGTGGGAGCCATCCTGATTAGATAAGATAATAACTAATCTAATCTTGCAAGAGCGCACGCTAAAGTATTTTCTTCTCTCTCTCTCTCTCTCCAGGTAGCGACCATGTCACGTCTTAATCAAGATAATAATATGGATGTATTGACCGAACCAGCTTATTACACTGGGCTGGGGAACATTGGTTCCGCCTTATCTTATGACAACAATCATGAGTCTGGGCAAGGGATAAGGGAATACAAGGATTTCCACGCAACCCGAATGAAGAAAGAGCATTCTGATGCATCTTCTTCGTATGTGTTAGTTATTGAGAACCGTTTCTCAGTCTGCTCTACGTCCTGGGTATTGGATATCGGATCTGGATCCCATA
Organism: Agapanthus africanus; assembly: GCA_030015575.1. Taxonomy (NCBI): domain Eukaryota; kingdom Viridiplantae; phylum Streptophyta; class Magnoliopsida; order Asparagales; family Amaryllidaceae; genus Agapanthus; species Agapanthus africanus. The sequence continues at coordinate 331,487,095 of CM057346.1, read as the reverse complement.
TTTGTAATCTGTTACAAGGGTTAAAGAGAAGTAGAGAATTGGGAAATGGGATATGTCTATCAGAATAGGGAATAGAGCAATTGTTGCTGCCGAAGCTGTCGGTGAATATCACCTAGTATTACCAAATGGTAATATATTGATTTTGAACACTGTTATTACGTACCGTCGATGATGTGCAATATAATATCCATTTCTTTATTAGATAAAGAAGGATATAACTTTGCATTAGAGAAAAATTTTATGAACATTTACCTAAATCAAATGTTGATTGGGTTTGGTATGTTATGTAATGGTATTGTCACGACCCGAAATTAGCACGTGATGGCCATAATACTATGCAACGTCTACAGGCGTAACGTAATAAAAGAAAGCCAAAACCCATAAATCTAAAGCATTAAAAGACAAGAAAAGATAAGAAACATTGTTTAATCTTTTTAAAATCTCAAGTATAAATTCTTTAAGTCCAATTTACTTTCTTGAAAATTTCGGCAGCACCTCCTTTGTAAAAACCAACCCCAAAAATGGGTACAACAAAAATATAAAGTAAAGCATCCCCAACGGGAGCAAATTCACGCTCAACAGCGGAAAACAACCACCACAACAGATATACGACACCGTAGCGAAGAAATAAAAGATGATAAAATGGAAACTGTATAAAAGACAACCCAGTCACAAAATAATATACAATATCGTCCTCACCAAGTCTCTGAGTCAACATGAAAATTGTAGATGGAGAGTACAAGGATACAACAAATATACAATACAACAACGAATAACCACAAAACCCACCTAAGCAAATAGCACACTGTGAGCTGATGCGATATCCGCAGCAAAAGATGATAAGATAGATGAATAACCTGCCTCGACTACTCTGGGGAACAACCTGCAAACACTGTGGCACAATGGGGGTGAGTTGCCAACTCATGAATTGTAAATAACATATGCAGGAAATCGCAAGTATGCACGTACAACGCGAATCTAACATAAGCAACTAATAGCAACAAAAGTCATATGTGTGCAATAGTCATGAAAGGTACACTAGCAGGTATCACTAATACATGAGGCAGTAATATGACAATCTGTATGCAACAATCATGTAAGGTACTCTATCAGGTACAACTAATACATGAAGCGATGATATGACAATATATATATGCAACAGTCATGAAAGGTACTCTATCAGGTACTACTAGTATATGAAGCAATGCATATAAAGTAAAAGTATGTAAATGCAACAGTCATGGAAGGTACTCTATCAGGTACTACTAATACATGAAACAGTGCATAAACAATAAATGTGGAGTATGGAATGAAACATGTTATTTCCACGGAATCCTGACATCGTGGTAGGATCAAAGTCCATCAAGACAATTCAAAATCCCAATTTCCCCAAATCAGCCCCCAAATTGGCTCTCATATCATATAAGTCTCACAAATCCTTAATGTACAATATCGAATAAATCTCATATATATCCTGTATCCAATATCAAATGAATCACCTATATCCCAAATCCAATATCAAACAAATCTCTAACATCCTAAATATATTTGCATGAATAAATATGATGATGTATATAAATTGATATCAATACACATATATTAGCTTCCCATTCCACTAATATTGGTGTAAAGACATATATAACAGCGTCCCATTCCACTGTTATATATACTTAGGAGTAAAAAGAAATATCATGAAACCAATGTGTCAAGCATCGACACCGAAATGCTGATCTATCAGGTGCTGTCACCAAGACTGGCCCCCTGATAGGTACGTATCATACACTATCCCAAATGCTCGAGTGCCTAGCTCTGACCCCCGCCTTTCGACGCATCCATAAGCACATGACTCCCGTCGGTATCCCCATGATAACCGCCGAGTCATTGGTAATGTCACTGGAAAGTATGGTTCCCCCACTAACTCATCTCCTCACTGAGATTTTTGCCCCGGGGTACCTCCGGGCCCCACCATGTACCCGCACACGGACCCCTCCGTTCCTCACGTGGGGTATATATATATCCGAACCGATAAATCTCATGGTGGATGCTGAAATATCATATCAAGGGAAACCGGGTTTTTAAAATAATGCATAATTTCATGAACTCCCACGGTCCCCAAATTCAGAAAACATCATGAAAAATCCATATCTCAATGCGAAAATCCATGAATATAATATATGCAACATAAAACTGTAATGAAAGCATATAAAGGGAAAGCCGCTAATTAACTGCAACAAGTTAATATAAAATATCATGCGGTTCCTATTTTCTCCAATTCTAAATAATATCAAGTAAAGGTAAACATGTAGCTATAACCAGATATATGTGTAAACATAAAGGTATAGCAAGGTATATGTATCTACCTATAAGTAATGATGTAATATACCCCCTGGGTATAAGTGAAGTATGTGTGTAAGGTATACCTGTAGCTATATTATGAAGTGTGTATGTAGCTATCGCTAATGGTACAATACTCTATAGGTATACAGGTAACTAGCATGTAAGCATGTCAAGGCATATGTGTAAGCATGTAGGTATACAGGTATGCTATATGTCATATGCATAAAGAAATATGAATTAATGTCTCAATGTCCCTATCCAAACAATATTATATCTATACGGGTGTTGTGCGTGACATGGCAATTATTTACGGTGTGTGTGTCATACAATCAGTGCTCGTGCAACAAGAGCCGTCAATAATATGTATTGTGTCCTAAGGGTACTAGTCTAAGCACAACAATTAATTAAGCAATAAGGTGTATGCGCAAATTCTAAATATGAAATAGAATGTGCGACAAGTCAAGTCAACTCTAGCCCAGACGCATAACGCCATGCGGGCGATTCCCATGTAGATGTTAAATCTACTCACCAACGCTTTTGGCTAAGTGAAGCCTACCACCTGTTTTCCCTTCGTTGCAGCGTCCGAAGACACCTCCTGTGACCTAAAATTTCACAAACACATCACATAAGCTAAATATCCTGAAACGACGAAAAGACAACGAAACGCAAGGATAACGACCTGAAAAATGCACTGCACACTTAGCGCATCTATCGCGCACGACATCGGCCAAAAACACTAATTAGGTCGCTAAACTACGAAACACCAAGTCTAGGCTCCGATCGTTCCGATTGCGCAACACAACATAATAAATACGAGGAATATAATAGATATAACCTTGAAACGACTAATCGAACCCACGTCGGAAAAACCCCGAAACCTAGTAAATAACTTATCGCAATATTTCACAGTAGAATCAAGCTAACACATTTCTAGCGATTTCAAACATCTTATAATAGCTTAACTAAGCTATCCAAACCATTTCTATATTTTTAACACTTGCAAAATAAGTTTTAGCAAAACCTAGTAAGCAATATTTCATAATTAAACAAAGTAGTAATTAACAATCATTATCATTTCCTACTAGGTTAAGTTTTTTCTAAACACAAATTAACACTTCAATTAAACATTAAACACTTAAATCAAGCTTTAACCTTAACTTGAATATCAAAAACCATTTCTAGAATTTTGAAACATGAAATTTAATGCTTAATTAACATCTAATTAAGCTAGCATAAAGATTTAAACTTAACAATTAAGGATTTGGGTTAGGATTTTATACCTCCAATTGATTCAAAAACTTGCAACAAGAAAACCAAGATTAGCCTCCAAAATCAAGACTTCATGAAGAACCAAGCATGGTTTAGGGTTAGGGAAATGAAGGAAAATGATTATATTTGAATTTTTGTGATTTTATTTGGATTTTTCATAATTTATTTTGGCTAGAAATGAAGAAAATTGAGTGAGGAAGAACAAGGGCAGCAATAGGGAGAGAGGGGCCGGCCAAGGAGGTGAGGGGGGGTGTTTTTATGAATTTTTGTGAAGAAAGTTCCAGTAAAAATACAATAAATGCTTCATTAAATGCATTTTGCCACCTTTCTTTCTTTTTTCTTTTTCTTTAAAAAAAATTAAATTCTTTGACCAAAAAAATCTAGATATTTAAAAAGAAGGTTCTAAAATAATTGTAGTGATGATTTCCAAGAATTTTCATTTAGAAGAAATTTCCCGATTTACGAACATATTTTACCGGCTAAAATAATATTTTATTTGGGAAAAATTCTATCTAAACCAAAACCTCCCAAATACCCCCAAAGTTCGCGCACTAGCTTTATTTTAGCTAAAATAGGTGCCGGCAAGTTTCTACGGACGTTTGATCGAAATCGGGTTAAAACGGAAAATACCGACAATTTTGCCCTAAAATGGAAAAATTCGCAAAACGATTTCTGAAACGTTACAATCTTCCCCCCTTAAAGAAATTCGGTCCCCGAATTAAAATTCATCTACGCGTACCTTCAAGAAGATGAGTATAAAACTCTCAAATTTCGCTCGCAGCTTGCCAAGTGATCACCTCACTATACAGCTATGCCAAAGAACTCTCACAGACGGCAAGACCCTTGACTGAAGTTCCTCCACCTGCTGATCCACTATAACTAGCGGCTGCTGATGAACGAAAAATCGCGTCCAAGCAAATTGGTCTGATGCTGGATCATGTGAAAAAGGTCATGAAGGTAATTGCGAAGTATTGACACAAGGAATACGGGTGAATACTCAAAAATCTGGGCGGAAGTGCCAAATTATAGGCAACGGAACCAACTCGCTTCAAGGATCTCAAAAGGACCTATAATCCTGGGATACTTCCCAAAACGCAACACGTCATTCATCGGAAAACCTCGTAGGAATACATGATCTCCCACTGCGAACTCAAGTCTGCGACCACTACGGTCGGCATAAGACCTCTGTCTGCACTGGGCCACTCTCATCCTGACCTGAACCAACTGGATCATCTCTGAAATCTCAAGACTAGCTGGGGTCCAAAAATCCTACTTACGCAGAGTCAAAAAACAGACTGGAGATCGACACGACCTAACAACTAAACTTAAAGGTTGCCAATTGGAGTGCCTCCTGATAACTGCTATCGAAGGAGAACCCTAACAATGGCAAGTGACGATCCCCACAGCCGACAACAATTAGTACGCACGCACAAGCATATCCTCCAGAGTCGGTATAGTCCGCTCTCATAAAACCATCATCCTGCGGATGGAAAGGCGGAGCTAAAGCTTAACCAGTACCCAAGGCTTCCTGAAGCTCCTGTCCAAGACGGCAAGCGAACAGGGCGCCTTCATTGGATACGACCCATGAAGGAACTCCGTGCAACGCACAAACTTAACAAAGAACAACTGAGCAACCCGAGTATAACCGGACAACTAGCATCCAAATGGAGTCACACCCTGACTAAACCTGGTTAGACGCCATAACGAATATTCATGGAGACCTGCTCCCATTCCTACTCCGGAACGGTTAAAGGTTGCAACTCTCCAGCCGGTCTCAGACGCTCAACCTTAGCACGCAACAAGACAGACACCCTAAAACGAAATCCGAAACTTCACTCTTCACCCCTGCCCACCCGTAACTATCTCATAAGTCACGCTACAAATTGGTGGAGCTTGAATGAATACCGAAAGTTGACTGATGTGCCTGCTCTAGGATTTCGCGTCTCTGCCCATTAGCAACAGGTACACAAACGCGTCCCTAAACGTAGCACACCTTGGTCACAAATCAAGGACTCCGAATCATTACCCAGCCAAGTATGCTCAAGTATCTCTGACGAACGTGCATCGGCGGGTAGTGCCTCGCGAAAGCGATTAAGGAAAAGTGGTCGGGCGCGGACATGAGCAAATTGTCCCCTCAGTAGAGACGAACTTAAGCTGTACTCAACGATCGAACAAGAACTGTAAATCTGCAGAAGACTATCTCAACAATCAAAATCCGCTGTAGGAAGATGTACATTAAGCTCTGGTGGTCCGTGAAAATCTGCCACGACTCTCCGGACAAGTAGTGTTTCCTAAATTTCCAATGCAAAGCCACCGCGGCCATCTCCAGATCATGAGTGGGATATCCTGCTCGTACTTCCTCCAACTGTCGGGAAGTAAAAGCGATAACTCTATAGTGTCACCTCAGCACACAGTCGAGCCCCACTCGTGAAACATCACAGTTAAACAACAAGGTCGCCCGAACCAGAAGCAAAGAAAGAATTGATGCAGTTGTTAACCGGGTCTTCAACTGCCGAAAACTCCGCACGCATGCCTCAGTCCAAAGAAAAAGGAACCTCCTTTCCGGTCAGTCCAGTCAACGGTGCAGCGATACTCTAGTAATACTGCACGAAACGGCAGTAACAACCTGTTAGTTATATGTATGCCCTAGAGGCCATTACTATACATAGGATGTATATTGTAGTGGATGCTGGGACATATATAGGGAGGACTTTCTTGCTCGACATGATAGTATGCTATCTGGTTGATCTTTACCTTAACGTGTACACTGATTGTCTCTCTGTTACATGTTGGTAAAGACCTTAGGATGTGTACTTGACTACCAGGACTATGATGCGGATCATACTAGTGAGGACATGGTAGTCCATAAGTACATCCTTCAATGTCCCTAGTCATAGGTATATCGAGACGGGGCATCGATATACCAGAGTAGACTAGCGTATACCTTCTCGACCCATACAGATGGGCGATGGATGATCCCATATCCATTGGTGTTTGACATCAGAGATGATATACGGGTGCTCAGTGGAGACTGGGTACACTGGACGGACTCGCCGAGAACTCTCAGATGGTATTATACCTTACGTCAGATGGCAGTTCTCTGGTGACACTGGTACAGAGTAGTCTGTTGACCCGAGATCGTCATAGAGTCTTGTGTGGTTCCCACTGTGCTTTGATTTCCACCTTATCACGTCCAAGAGGGCGTGCAAAACGGTGGCTTTTGGGTACAGTCCCGAATCACATGGAGGCAATGAGCGATAGGAGGGGATTTGTCTCTCCCGGTATAGGGAGTTGATGTTGCGCTGTGTTCGATTGGCTATAACCGGAAATCCCTGGCCAGGGTTGCTGAGATTTACTGGTAAGTGTTACCAGTAATTTCTCGAACTGTTATAGACCTCATATCGACATGACTTATCGAGCTACTAGGGTATGACGTTTACCACCCCTAGGCAAGATATGCGACATATCAGACGACGAGACCGGACTGTACGGTAAGTGTTACTGGTTGGATTCACAGGAGTGTGAGTGGGCTTGCTCGTCGATCTTCTGATCGCTCAATACCCGGGTGGCCGTTACGTTTAGCAGACCGCTTGCGGCTTGTAGGTGTTTGATATGATCATCACCTGCTGCCGGCGTATTGACGAGTCTTTAGAGTCCTACACAGAGGTTTCCTGGCTCAAGCGAAACGAAATAGGAGTGCATATTAGATATGTGTGGGACCGAGAATAATGCGTGTATGTGATACCGTATTCCATTCTCGCGATGAATGTATCGATTAGGTTATATGCGATATAACCTAGTTGTCGAATCAAGGATTGGTTCGATAAGCCGATACATTGAATATTAGTCGGTTATATGCGATATGACCGGATCGTTAAATCAAGTGTTGATTTAATGATTTAATGCATAATTATATATTTGATATATTACTTTGCATTAACTAGTATTTGTTCACTTTAAATGGATTTTCTCACTTTATTGTGCACATTGTATATGTGATATATTTTTTTGTGCACTTGATTGTATCATGTTTGATGATACATGATTGCTAGGGTTTGTGTAAAGAATTAAACCTTGGTTAAGTAAATGGTTAGGGTTTTTATTTATTCATTCTATTATCTTTTTAATTTGGATTAAAAAGAAATGGCAAAAGAAAAGAAAATGGTTGCTTTCATTCTTGAAGCTTGTTGAAGCTTCATGAAGTTTTGACCAAAGTGACCATTGTGTCTTCATGCTTAATCCTAACCATTCATCTAACCTTAGTCAATTCTCTACATCTAACCATGGTTCATTTTATGATAAGTATTCTTTTATTTTCTATTTTGAAAATAACTTATCATAATATTCATCTTCTTCTTCTTCTTCTTTAAGATGAAGAAGCTTGATTTCATCAATGGTGATTTGATGAAAAGAGTGAGAAATCCAATTCTAAAGTGAACCCACCTCCTATTTCTACATCCTCTACCTCTTGCCAAGTAGTATAGGGTGTTTTCTTCCCAAGTTTCATGACTTGGTGAAGTGGGAGCTTGATCTTGTGATGCCTCGACGTAGATCATCTTCGGCATCGTAGTCGATGACCTAGCCCGCCCATTTCTCCGATGAAGCCGACGCTAGAGCCCGGGATTTGATTTGGACAGCAAGGGGACTTCATCGCGGAGCTATGGAGGTGGAGAACCGGATCTACAAAGGTTTTATTTCCGTTCACTTAGTTAAGTTGTTAACTAGTTCATTGTTTCGCCTAAAATTCTAGTTAACGATCCGTATTAGGGTTTCTCGGCACTTGTAAAATTTGAAATTGGAATGGTTGATGCCTTATGAGACCTCGTTAGAGTGCCTAGGAACCCTACAGTGGTATCAGAGCCTAGCTAGAGCCTTAGGCGATGCGTAGACGGAGTTTGAAGTCCGATCGAACCGAAATCCCATTTCCAAAATGCTCTCTGGACTTTTTTCAAAAACTGGGTTTTTTCCAGATTAAAAATTGCTAAAAAATTCAGCAGGGTCTTAGTTGAATTACTGTGAAATTCGAGGGGCTAACTCATCTAAAGCGCGGGGGAACCGCGGCACAAGCATGCCTTGTGCGGCGGTTCCGCGGCCATATGATGACGTCAGCCCTCCATTTTTGCACAGTAATTTTTCACTTCAGGTGCTGGATTTTCTGGGAATTTTTTTAATATTTATTCAAGAGTTGAATATTCCAGGGTGTTTTGGAGCTTAGATGATTCGATCAGATTATCAGATTTTGTCTATGTGTTTTCCGGATAATTTGTTGAATATGTTAAAAAGTTCGACTGGATATAAATACCCAATTTTTCCCCTGTCGGGAAATTTCCAAGTGTTGGATTTTTCCGTGGTTTAACGACGTTCTAAGTAGTGCAAGTAACGCGATGGTCCCTCTAGAAGACAACAAGCATTAACTCGATTATGTGACCGTCTTGAACTGCCCTTTGAACCTTAGGGTTTGGGGAAGTACGGCGTGCCACATGTGAGGCGTTGGCTTGACCCTTCTACGGTTGAACCGTTGCTACTGAGGCACGAAATGAATGTTTTTAAGCTTATTTCATGTGTTGATCTGTTTCGGGAAAACTTGGGTGTTCGATTGTTTGATCGGAAAGTTTAACATTTTCTATCTTATTCGGAATGTGATACAATAATTGGAATTCACAATAGTTATGAGATAACTGAATGAATGTTATAAACATAGCATTTTAGTCTCACTTGATCGGTTGCCACGGAATTTTGATGCGATCAAAAGTCTGTCGCAATCACGTAGCGTACGCGGATACTCGCCGGGTAAACTTAATAGACAGCCTCGCTCCATAGCCCCGACCAAGTGACTGTAGGAGAACCCCGTCGCCGAAAGCATCCGTACGGGTGCTCGCGGCAGCGGTGTTCCGCCTTGGTGCACTTTGTCGACTGCGTCGGGGGTGCGGCCGCCTACTGAAGTTTGCGACGAGCATTCGATCAGGATGTCGGGAATCTTGTTGAATTGCCCGACTTTATATTGAAAAGTGTTTTCGATTTTGAGACTAAAATACGGGGTTTATAATTGTTAGGCATGCGATATCTAAGGAATTCATTTAGTCAGGTATGCGATGTCTGAGGATGTTGCGGATTCCAACTGTTGTAGTTTTACACTTTCTTTTCTGTGACCGTAAGTGTAATATGTGATATCGCCGGTTTCGTTGCTATATGTCAACGACAATTGGGATGCGCATATTTACTTACGTTGATGACATATGATGTTATGTGTTGCTGGATATGTTATATTGGATCGTCGTGTTTGAATAGCCGGGGGTTTTTATGTGAGATGAGTGTTTTTCATTTTCATTCATGTAAAAACTTGTATGTAATATTCTTTTATTGGGGCACTTCCAGGTTGTGGAAGATGTCACCCTTTGTATATTATTTACTTTTCCGCACTAGGATAGACCCAAGGAGGAGGGCACAAGTAACCGGGTTCTGGAGTCCAGTGGGAGACCAACTCGAGGAGTCGAGTCCGGGTCTCCTAACTCTAGAATTGGTAGGGTTGCTTGCCGCTCTCGTAGGGGTCTAGGGGTGTGGGTTTGGCTATTCATCACGACCGTGGAATCCGTATTTTATACTGGCTCGTATTGAAAACACGGATGTCCTAGTATATCCAATATTTCATATGATTCTTCTGCTGCGATATCTGTGATGTGATCATGTGATGTTCTGTGATGGATACTATATATAGTATATATATGATATATTATATAGGCGTTACTTATGTTTTACACCCGCGCTAGCCCTGCCCCGCTCTGCCGTTAGTTACCTAACCTAACGGTGCACGAGGGGACATAGAGGCGAATGCGGATGGCATAAGTATACGTCGTATTTATCTGTGATGTTTAGGTACTTAAATGATGGGACTTCATTAATATGATTAATGAAATAAAAGAAACCTAAGATGTTGTAGAATCGAATTTCAAAAATAAAACAGATAGCTACAGTTCTTGCTTTGCACAGAGGTATATGTGATATATCCTGCACCTTATTCGATAAGGAAAGGACCGAGATCCCTTCACCGGGAGTGACTCCTTTAGCAATAACTGGCAGATGCTACACACTCGGTTTGTCTTTTGATTGCTTCTATAGTTTTTGCTTTGCACAGCGATATATATGATATATCCCGCACCTCATTCGACGAGGAAAGGACCGACGATCCCTTCACCGGGAGTGACTCCTTTAGCAAAACTAGAAAAGCCTCAAAAGCACTCCATTTTAAAATCATTTGATTCTACAACGATATAAAGTTCATTACGCAAAAGGTTTTCTTAAAAACCTGTCGTAGCCCTCCGTCATTTCAGATAAGTAATAGTTAGTATTCGTGCTGCGTTTGTTGACTCAGTCAAGGCGTAGTGTGCGGTAGCTGATTACTGCTTATCTGCAAAGCATATGATGTGATTGGATTAGGGTAGTCGTGCGGCCTTGTTGACTCAGTCAAGGGTCGTGCGGGTGGGTTTAATTCAATCAAGAAATGACGGGTTGAACTTTACTTGTGGTCTATGATTTGTTGACTCAGTCAAGGTCATAGATCGCTTGGGGCAAAATATTATCGGGAATTTCAAGTGTTGAAATTTGCAATGAGATTGCATACCTTCTATGAGATAGTTGGATCCCGATACCCGCTGCGAGTAATTGTTACTCCTGGGAGAGTTTTACACATTACAATTAGCCGATCAAGTAGGTGTCTAGAAAGGTGTTAACGAGGTTACGCCTCTGGGAAAATGAGGTTTACTATAATTAGGTTCGTGCGAAAGCACGGGGGACCTCCCTCAAAGTACCGACACTGGCCTGGCTGAAAGATTGGCGAACTTCTAGTGTGTAATTAATCCCGGCTAGTCTTTCCTTTTTGGGTTTGAAGGAAGATTTGGTAAAAAGCAGTGGGAGCCATCCTGATTAGATAAAATAATAACCAATCTATTCTTGCAAGAGCGCACGCTGAGTGTTTTCTTCTCTCTCTCTCCAGGTAGCGACCATATCACGCCTTAATCAAGATAATAATACGGATTATAGACCAAACCCGCTTGTTATACTGAGCTGGGGAACGTTGGTCCCGCTCCAACTTATAATTGTTATAAGACAGAGCAGGAAATTGGGGATTACCAGAATTCCTATGCCGCCCAAACGAAGAGAGTGCATGCTGATGCATCATCTTCGGGTGTGTTCTTTATACAGAACTGTTTCTCTATTCTCTACGTCCTGGGTATTTGATACCGGATCAGGATTCCAGATATGTAATATGTTACATAGGGCTACAGAAAGGTAGAGAACTGAGAACGGGTGATAAGTTTCATGAGGCAGAAAACGGGGCAAGTGTTGCAGCCAAGTCTGTTGGTCACTGTCACCCTGTATTCCGAATACATTGATTCTGAACGAATGTTATTAGATACCGAACCTGATATGCAAAATCATATCTGTCTCTTTATTAGTAAAGAAACGATAAAATTTTGTATTGTCGGATTATGTTTTGAACATTTCCTATATCAAAAGTTGATCGGTTCAGGCACGTTATCTAAAAGCATTGATGTTCTAAATCAAACTACGGCTCTAAGTATACGGAACACACACAAGAGGAAGAGTTCAGAAATGAACGAATCCTTCTTGAGGCATTGTAGACTAGGTCATATCAATGCGACCCGACTAGCTGAAGTTACTTGTAGATGCATATTTAAATCAGTTTGAATTTACATCTTGTGAAACTTGCCAGTCATGTCACAAAGATATAAAGACACCAGCTCAGTTTATTGGAAACGGAGAAAGAGTTAGTAAACTCTTGGGATGATACATGTTGATGTATGTAAGGTCCCCTGTCTACATATGCCAGGACTGGTTCTTTGTACTTCGTTACATTCTCTGATAATCTCTCAAGATTCAGACATATGTTCTTGTTGAAACACAAGTCCGAACCTTTTGAGATATTCACAGAATATAAGTTAGAAGTAGGGAACCAATAAGGGTAAAAGTATTATGTCCTTTGATGTGATCAGGGAGGAGAATACTTGAGCACGGAATTCCTGGACTATTCTAAAGGAGAATGAGATTCTCTCTCAGCATTACTCCTCCGTATACACCATAGCACGATGGTATATCGGGGCGGAGCAATAGCACCCTATGTGATATGGTGTGCTCTATGATGAGTACTACTGTGTTTCCTATTTCCTTTTGGGAGTTATGCACTTGAGAAGCTGCATACCTATTGAATTGGGTTCCAATCAAATCAGTTGCCTACTATTTCATATGTGATATGATAAGGGAAGAGCCCATATCTTAAGTAGGTTAAGATTTGGGGTTGTCCGGACTATGTCTAAAAGCAAAATCCGGACAAGCTCGAGGCAAGGTCTGTAATGTAGAACTGGAAAGGTTCCAGCTATACAAACTACAGCAGATGATTTGATAATACCAAGGGATTCAATAATTACCAACGAACCTCAGCCTCTCCGCCGATCTAGTAGGGTTTCTCACCCACCTGAGAGATACTTCTGTTTCTCTATGACAGTGGGAGCGAGGATTGCATCATGAGATGATGACCCAACTAGTTTCGAGCTGGCCATCAGGAGTGGGACTCTGTAAGAATAGCTGGATGCTTAGCGATCTGAGATGGAATCCATGTACACCAACAAAATATGGACTTTGGTTGTTATATCTGAAGGGTTAAATCCCCATCAGGAGCAAGTATATCTTGAGAAGATTACTTGGTGTAGATGGAAAAGTTGAGACTTTCAAAGCTAGACTTGTTAAAGGTTTTCTTCATCGACCAGGCGTGGATAATGATGAAACCTTTTCCAGTGGCTATGCTTAAGTCCATCCGGATCCTACTTGCCACGGCTACGTACCATGACTACGATATCTGGCGGTTGGGTGTCATGACAGCTTTTCTAAATGATGTTTTAGAAGAGAGCGTCTATAAGTACACAGCCAGAGGGCTTCGTAGACAGTGGGAGCAGCGGAAACGTGTACAAGATGCTTTATAGGATAAAGCAGGTATCGCGGAGTTGGAACATCTGTTTTGATGTATTAGTCAAACAGCTTGACATTATCAAAATGGAAGATGAACCTTGTATATACAAAAAGGTAATAGGGAGTATGGTGATGATCCTCGTAGAGTACGTGGATGTCATACTCTTGATAGGGAAGGAGTTTCCTATGCTACGCTCGGTCAATCTCCGTTTATCACAATGATTCTCCATATAGGATAAAAGTGATACCTACTAAATCCTGGGTTTTGGATCTGTGAGATAGATCTAATTGGATGTTAGGATTCTCACTAGATGTAGTGAGATGGTATCAATTGATCATGGGGAGAATCACTGGAAGTGTTCCAGGGTGATAAGGACGACTGAATGTCAGTCACAGGCATTGTCTTTACCCTCAGTAAAGGGACGGTATGTTAGAAGAGTTCCAAGCTAGACACCGTGGCATACTAGATGATAAAGGCTCGATACATCGCTACTTTAGATGCTACCAAAGAGGCAGTCTGGATGTATATTTGTTCATGAGATGAACTTAGTTCCTCCCATTGTGTGACAATGGAGTTGTGGCTTATGCCAAGGAACGCCGGTCCCATCAGTGATCCAGACATATTCTAAGGCAGTTTCACCTGATCATGGAGATGGTTGATCTCCAGAGTGATCGAGGTTAGGAGAGCTGACTCAGAGGATAACACGGCGGATCCACTCACGAAGGCCTTTTCCCAGAGAGAGACTTTTATGGGATGGTTGAGTATGAGATACTACAACCACTGCTATCAGATGGCCCTAGTGCAAGTGGGAGATTGTTAGTTATATGTATGCCCTAGAGGCCATTACTATACATAGGATGTATATTGTAGTCGATGCTGGGACATATATAGGGAGGACTTTCTTGCTCGACATGATAGTATGCTATCTGGTTGATCTTTACCTTAACGTGTACACTGATTGTCTCTCTGTTACATGTTGGTAAAGCCTTTAGGATGTGTACTTGACTACCTGGACTATGATGCGGATCATACTAGTGAGGACATGGTAGTCCATAAGTACATCCTTCAATGTCCCTAGTCGTGGGTATATCGAGACGGGGCATCGATATACCAGAGTAGACTAGCGTATACCTTCTCGACCCATACAGATGAGCGATGGATGATCCCATATCCATTGGTGTTTGACATCAGAGATGATATACGGGTGCTCAGTGGAGACTGGGTACACTGGACGGACTCGCTGAGAACTCCCAGATGGTATTATACCTTACGTCAGATGGCAGTTCTCTGGTGACACTGGTACAGAGTAGTCTGTTGACCCGAGATCGTCATAGAGTCTTGTGTGGTTCCCCCTGTGCTTTGATTTCCACCTTACCACGTCCAAGAGGGCGTGCAAAACGGTGGCTTTTGGGTACAGTCCCGAATCACATGGAGGCAATGAGCGATAGGAGGGGATTCGTCTCTCCCGGTATAGGGAGTTGATGTTGCGCTGTGTTCGATTGGCTATAACCGGAAATCCCTGGCCAGGGTTGCTGAGATTTACTGGTAAGTGTTACCAGTAGTTTTTCGAACTGTTATAGACCTCATATCGACACGACTTATCGAGCTACTGGGGTCTGACGTTTACCACCCCTAGGCAAGATATGCGACATATCAGACGACGAGACCGGACTGTACGGTAAGTGTTACTGGTTGGATTCACAGGAGTGTGAGCGGGCTTGCTCGTCGATCTTCTGATCGCTCAATACCCGGGTGGCCGTTACGTTTAGCAGACCGCTTGTAGCTTGTGGGTGTTTGATATGATCATCACCTGCTGCCGGCGTATTGACGAGTCTTTAGAGTCCTACACAGAGGTTTCCTGGCTCAAGCGAAACGAAATAGGAGTGCATATGAGATTTGTGCGAGACCGAGAATAATGCGTGTATGTGATACCGTATTCCATTCTCGCGATGAATGTATCGATTAGGTTATATGCGATATAACCTAGTTGTCGAATCAAGGATTGATTCGATAAGCCGATACATTGAATATTAGTCGGTTATATGCGATATGACCGGATCGTTAAATCAAGTGTTGATTTAATGATTTAATGCATAATTATATATTTGATATATTACTTTGCATTAACTAGTATTTGTTCACTTTAAATGGATTTTCTCACTTTATTGTGCACATTGTATATGTGATATATTTTTTTGTGCACTTGATTGTATCATGTTTGATGATACATGATTGCTAGGGTTTGTGTAAAGAATTAAACCTTGGTTAAGTAAATGGTTAGGGTTTTTATTTATTCATTCTATTATCTTTTTAATTTGGATTAAAAAGAAATGGCAAAAGAAAAGAAAATGGTTGCTTTCATTCTTGAAGCTTGTTGAAGCTTCATGAAGCTTTGACCAAAGTGACCATTTTGTCTTCATGCTTAACCCTAACCATTCATCTAACCTTAGTCAATTCTCTACACCTAACCATGGTTCGTTTTATGATAAGTATTCTTTTATTTTCTATTTTGAAAATAACTTATCATAATATTCATCTTCTTCTTCTTCTTCTTTAAGATGAAGAAGCTTGATTTCATCAATGGTGATTTGATGAAAAGAGTGAGAAATCCAATTCTAAAGTGAACCCACCTCCTATTTCTACATCCTCTACCTCTTGCCAAGTAGTATAGGGTGTTTTCTTCACAAGTTTCATGACTTGGTGAAGTGGGAGCTTGATCTTGTGATGCCTCGACGTAGATCATCTTCGGCATCGTAGTCGATGACCTAGCCCGCCCATTTCTCCGATGAAGCCGACGCTAGAGCCCAGGATTTGATTTGGACAGTAAGGGGACTTCATCGCGGAGCTATGGAGGTGGAGAACCGGATCTACAAAGGTTGTATTTCCGTTCACTTAGTTAAGTTGTTAACTAGTTCATTGTTTCGCCTAAAATTCTAGTTAACGATCCGTATTAGGGTTTCTCGGCACTTGTAAAATTTGAAATTGGCATGGTTGATGCCTTGTGAGACCTCATTAGAGTGCCTAGGAACCCTACACAACCTGCTAAGACCAAAGATCTACGGAACTCCGTCCGTACACAAGTCTGGGCCAAAGCTGTACGGCCTCGATCTTCCTCGGGACCATACAAAAACCGTCTCCCGTAGCTACAAGACCTAGGAGTCAACATAAACAAAGCTGAAGGAACACTCCGAGAATCTAGCAAACAGCTGGCGCTCTCTCAATGTCTGTAAAACAAATCCTCAAGTGTTGCTCATATTCCTCACGACACATTGAATAGACCAGAATGTCATCAATAACACAACAATAACTGGTCGAGGAACGGCCTGAAGAAATCCGGTTCATCATATCTACGAATGCTGCTGTGGCATTGGTGAGTCCAATGACACCACCAAAACATACAAAGCCCGTAGCACGCACAAAAGCAGTCTTCGGAATGTCATCACTCCGAACCCGCAACCATTGATGACCTGATCCCAAACAAACTTAGAAAAAGTCTCGCACTCTGGAGCTGATTGAAGAAATCGTCAATTCGAGGTAAAGGATACCTATCCGCACCGTAAGCCGGTTCGATTGACGATCCATCAATACAAAACCTCACTGTCGTCTTTCTCCTTGACAAACAACATAGGAGCTCCCCAAAGAGAAACACACAGACGAACAAGCCCTCCAACAAACAACTCTGCAGCTGATCCTTAAGCTCCCTAAGCTCTGCCGGCTCATCTGGAACAACGTCAGAAGACTATCGTACGAAGGGAACCCGGTCCAACAACTCACCGTAGATCCGGTAACACGAATGAACGCCAAGAATCCTCGACATCTTCTCCTCAAAAGCCGACTAGCGAAAAAGGCTGAATTCAAATTGTGTGAGGCGGCACCACTGCCCTCCCATGCACAACAAGAACTGACTCGCCGGGAAAACAAACCCTATCTGTTTTCTCACGGCAGTCCACATACGCATAGCACGTAAGTAACCAGCCCGTGCCCAGGAGAACATCAAATCCAACATCTCTAGAAGGATCAAAACGACGGACGAATCTCTATCTCTTATCCGATTGGCACACGACTGAATTACGTGTCGCGCAACAAAAGAATCGCTGACAGAAGTTAACACAACAAACGGCTGATCTAGCTAACCGGCTCTCGTCCCAACCACGGCACAAGTGTATAAAACAAATAAGTACATCAACAGAACATACGAATTTAGAATATCTGAAAACTCTGCATCGGACGCCCGCGCGTCCCGATGAGTAGAAGCAAACTCTCGTGTCTGCCCCCTACCCGCAACTGGATGAAATCCTTCTTTGTCAACCTGTCCCCTCTGAGCGAATCCTCTACTACCACGACCTCTCTGCATATAAGCCTGACACGGTGCTAAAGAACAATGTCCGACGAAGTGATGAAAGCTCTCGCATCGAAAACATCCACGCGATGACTGCTGACCTTCCTGGGGATGAGAGCTGAACGACTGTCCTCGTCCCAAGCCTCCGCTACTCCCGCGACGGTCATGAAATCTGTCTCGACGACTAAGCCTCTGTCTCTGAGCTGGTACATCTGTACGAGTCCTCCACTGTTCCGGAACTCCTAAAGTCTTAGGAAGATGTGTCTCGTCAACTGGGGCTGCATCCACTGGTGCTGTGTAGGTGACGGAATGCTGCATGCTGATTGCAAGGAACAACTGGGTAACAGGGATGACAACCTCCTGTCGCTGCGCTCAAACGGCCTCAACCAATGAACTCATCGTCTGGCGCATGTCCTGCATCTCTGCCACAAGCCTAGCGATACTATCTGTCGAAGGCGGATCCATCTGCTGCTATGCAACGAGCGTGCCATCCTGGTCAGTCCTCGTCCTACCCGAGTCAATCCTGACCTCGGCCCTTGTTGCATCACTTTGAGTCCCCATAGTTATCGGCGGCAAAGGCTATAAATAGAAATAAGATTCTATATGAACACGGAAATCGAATCACAAGGATATGTCATCAAGGAAGGAATTTCAAGCAATTTGTATTTAGGTCATTTTAGACGGAGTACTGCATTGTAAGTACGCCGCGGACATACACACACTACGTTTCTCTGCTTAAGCTACCTACTCCATCATACCAAGGTCATCCTACACTCCGAAAGGTAAAACCTAGCGCTCTGATACCAACTTTGTCACGACCCGAAATTGGCACGTGACGGCCCTTATACTACGCAACGTCTACAGGCATAACGCGGTAAAAGAAAGCCAAAACCCAGAAATCTAAACCATTAAAAGACAAGAAAAGATAAGAAACATTGTTTAATCTTTTTAAAATCTCAAGTATAAATTCTTTAAGTCCAATTTACTTTCTTGAAAATTTCGGCAGCACCTCCTTTGTAAAAGCCAACCCCAAAAATGGGTACAACAAAAAAATAAAGTAAAGCATCCCCAACGGGAGCAAATCCACACCCAACGGCGGAAAACAACAACCACAACAGATATACGACGCCGTAGCGAAGAAATAAAAGACGATAAAATGGAAACTGTATAAAAGACAACCCAATCACAAAATAATATACAATATCATCCTCACCAAGTCTCTAAGTCAACATGAAAATAGTAGATGGAGAGTACAAGGATACAACGAATATACAATACAACAACGAATAACCACAAAACCCACCTAAGCAAACTGCACACTGTGAGCTGATGCGGTATCCGCAGCAAAAGATGATAAGATAGATGAATAGCCTGCCTCGACTACTCTGGGGAACAACCTGCAAACACTGTGGCACAACGGGGGTGAGTTGCCAACTCGTGAATAGTAAATAACATATACAGGTAATTGCAAGTATTCACGTACAGCGCGAATCTAACATAAGCAACTAATAGCAACAAAAGTCATATGTGTGCAATAGTCATGAAAGGTACACTAGCAGGTATCACTAATACATGAAGCAGTAATATGACAATCTGTATGCAACAATCATGTAAGATACTCTATCAGGTACAACTAATACATGAACTGATGATATGACAATATATATATGCAACAGTCATGAAAGGTACTCTATCAGGTACTACTAGTACATGAAGCAATGCTTATAAAGTAAAAGTATGTAAATGCAACAGTCATGGAAGGTACTCTATTAGGTACTACTAATACATGAAACAGTGCATAAACAATAAATGTGGAGTATGGAATGAAACATGTCATTTCCATGGAATCCTGATATCATGGTAGGATCAAAGTCCATCAAGACAATTCAAAATCCCAATTTTCCCAAATCAGCCCCCAAATTGGCTCTCATATCATATAAGTCTCACAAATCCTTAATGTACAATATCGAATAAATCTCATATATATCCTGTATCCAATATCAAATGAATCACCTATATCCCAAATCCAATATCAAACAAATCTCTAACATCCTAAATATATTTGCATGAATAAATATGATGATGTATATAAATTGATATCAATACACATATATTAGCATCCCATTCCACTAATATTGGTGTAAAGACATATATAACAGCGTCCCATTCCACTGTTATATATACTTAGGAGTAAAAAGAAATATCATGAAACCAATGTGTCAAGCATCGACACCGAAATGCTGATCTATCAGGTGCTGTCACCAAGACTGGCGTCCTGATAGGTACGTATCATACGCTATCCTGAAAGCTTGAGTGCCTAGCTCTGACTCTCGCCTCTCGACGCATCCATACGCACATGACTCCCATCGGTATCCCCATGATAACTGCCGAGTCATTGGTAATGTCACCGGAAAGTATGGTTCCCCCACTAACTCATCTCCTCACTGAGATTCTTGCCCCGGGGTACCTCCGGGCCCCACCATATACCCGCAACTGGACCCCTCCGTTCCTCGCGTGGGGTATATATATATCAGGACCAATAAATCTCATGGTGGCTGCTGAAATATCATATCAAGGGAAACTGGGTTTTTCAAATAATGCATAATTTTATGAACTCCCAGGCCCCCAAATCCAGAAAACATCATGAAAAATCCATATCTCAATGCGAAAATCCATGAATATAATATATGCTACATAAAACTATAATGAAAGCATATAAAGGGAAAGCCGCTAATTAACTACAACAGGTTAATATAAAATATTATGCGGTTCCTATTTTCTCCAATTCTAAATAACATCAAGTAAAGGTAAACATATAGCTATAACCAGATATATGTGTAAACATAAAGGTATAGCAAGGTATATGTATCTAACTATAAGTAATGATGTAATATACCCCCTGGGTATAAGTGAAGTATGTGTGCAAGGTATACCTGTAGCTATGTCATGAAGTGTGTATGCACCTATCGCTAATGGTACAATACTCTATAGGTATACAGGTAACTATCATCTAAGCATGTCAAGGCATATGTGTAAGCATGTAGGTCTACAGGTATGCTATATGTCATATGCATAAAGAAATATGAATCAATGTTTCAAAGTCCCTATCCAAACAATATTATATCAATACGGGTGTTGTGCATGACATGGCAATTATTTACGGTGTGTATGGCATACAATCAGTGCTCGTGCAACAAGAGCCGTCAATAATATGTATTGTGTCCTAAGGGTACTAGTCTAAGCACAACAATTAATTAAGCAATAAGGTATATGCGCAAATTCTAAATATAAAATAGAATGTGCGACAAGTCAAGTCATTTTTAGCCCAGACGCATAACGCCATGCGGGCGATTCCCCTATAGATGTTAAATCTACTCACCAACGCTCCTGGCTAAGTGAAGCCTACCACCTGTTTTCCCTTCGCCGCAGCGTCCGAAGTCACCGCCTGCGAACCTAAAATTTCACAAACATATCACATATGCTAAATATCCTGAAACGACGAAAAGACAACGAAACGTAAGGATAACGCCTTGAAAAATGCACTGCGCACTTAGCGCATCTATCGCGCACGACATCGGAAAAAAACACTAACTAGGTTCGCTAAACTACGAAACACCAAGCCTAAACTCTGATTGTGCCAATTGCGCAACACAACATAATAAATACGAGGAATATTATAGATATAACCTCGAAACGACTAATCGAACCGACGTCGGAAAAACCCCAAAACCTAGAAAACAACATATCGCAATATTTCGCAGTAGAATCAAGCTAACACATTTCTAGCGATTTCAAACATTTTATAATAGCTTAACTAAGCTATCCAAACCATTTCTATATTTTTAACACTTGCAAAATAAGTTTTAGCAAAAACCTAGTAAGCAATATTTCATAATTAAACAAAATAGTAATTAACAATAATTATCATTTCCTACTAGGTTAAGCTTTTCCTAAACACAAATTAACACTTCAATTATACATTAAACACTTAAATCAAGCTTTAACCTTAACTTGAATAACAAAAACCATTTCTAGAATTTTGAAACATGAAATTTAAAGCTTAAATTAACATCTAATTAAGCTAGCATAAAAATTTAAACTTAATAATTAAGGATTTGGGTTATGATTTTATACCTCCAATTGATTCAAAAACTTGAAACAAGAAAACCAAGATTAGCCTCCAAAATCAAGACTTCATGAAGAATCTGTAAGTCCACGTTGCCCACCCCGGTACTTGCGGGGAGGCGGAAAACGGAATAAAAATCAAATTTTTATCAACTTAGGCAACATGGACTAGACAAAGAAGGATCTTTGCTAAACAAAAACAAGCTAAAGCTAACTAGAAACTAGCTACGTGTTAGAAAGGTTATACCTAGGGCTTTATGTCCTTCTCTCCTTGCTCCTTGGAGTGGTGGAAAGAGGTCACCTTTGTCGTCTTCTCACGTCGAAGAAAGATCCACCCGAAAGCCTCAACCTTTGGCTTCAACTCCAAGCTAGAAGTAACTAGGGTGCAAGAAGTGCTAATTCTAGAACCCTAGATGAGAGTAGAGATTATCAAGAAGAGGTTTTTCTCAAGCTCAAGTGTTTCTCAACACATGAGAGGGGAGAGCTTGAGGGAGAGGGAGAGGAAGAACAAGAGAGAGAAAGGAAAAAAATAGAATGAGAGAAAATATGAAGCATTCTCTCATATATGTGTGAATTATTGTAATTAGATAATTAGCTAGATAATTGTCATGGCTAATCAAGACATGACCATTATCATTTCATTTTTAATGCAATTTGCAAGGATCAAAGAGCATCTTCCAAATGAAATGATACAGTAATGGCCTCTAGGGCATATACATTAACAATCTCCCACTTGCACTAAGGCCATGTACTGGCGTATCGAAGACCTATCATCTCGATCAGCCGCTCGAACTGAGTCTGGGGTAAGGCCTTGGTGAATGGATCTGCTGTGTTATCTTCTGAAGCAACCCTCCGAACCTCGATCTCCTGGCGATCCACGATCTCCCTGATCAGGTGATACCGCCTCAAGATGTCTCTGGATTTCTGATGGGACCTGGGTTCCTTCGCTAAAGCTATAGCCCCGTTGTTGTCGCAATACAGAGGTATTGGGTCAACAATGGACGGAACCACCTGAAGTTCTTTCAAGAACTTCCTCATCCAGACAGCTTCTTTTGCGGCATCAGATGCAGCGATGTATTCCGCTTTCATAGTCGAGTCAGCAACGGTTTCCTGTTTGGAGCTCTTCCAATACACCGCCCCTCTATTGAGGGTAAAGACAAAACCCGACATGGACTTGGAATCATCCTTGTCACTCTAGAAGCTGGAGTCAGCAAAGGCCTCAATCTGGAGGTCTTTTCCGCCATACACCAAGAACATCTCCTTAGTCCTTCTCAGGTACTTGAGAATGTTCTTTACTGCTATCCAATGTTTCTCCCCAGGGTTTGACTGATACCTGCTTACCACACTCGGTGCATAAGCCACATCCGGTCTGGTACACAACATCGCATACATTATAGAGCCTACCGCAGAAGCGTAGGGTATAATAGACATGCGATCCCTCTCCAAATCAGTCTTAGGAGACATCTCTTTGGAGAGGGTGATCCCGTGATAAGCCGGTAGATTACCGCGCTTGGAATCTTCCATACTGAATCTCTTCAGTATGGTGTCGATGTACCTGGACTGCGAAAGTCCTAATATCCTCTTGGATCTGTCACGGTAAATCCGGATACCCAGAATGTATGAGGCATCACCCAGGTCTTTCATGGAGAACCTGTGTGACAAGAACCCCTTGACAGATTGTAGCATAGGAATGTCATTTCCTATTAAGAGAATGTCATCCACGTATAAAACGAGGAATACTACAGTTCTCGCTACAAATCTACAATAGATGCATGGTTCATCTGGATTTTTGATAAAGCCAAATTCCTTGACCGTCTCATCAAAACAGATGTTCCAACTCCGCGATGCCTGCTTTAGTCCATAAATGGACTTAAGCAACTTGCACACCTTTCCGCTGCTCCCACTCTGAATGAAACCCTCTGGCTGGTCCATATAGACACACTCCTCTAAATGTCCATTTAGAAAAGCTGTCTTTACATCCATCTGCCAAATCTCATAATCGTGGAAGGCAGCAATGGCAAGAAGGATCTGAATGGATTTCAGCATAGCTACTGGAGAAAAGGTTTCGTCATAGTCCAAACCAGGTCGCTGACGAAAACCCTTTGCTACCAGTTTAGCTTTATAGGTCTCAACCTGTCCGTCTACACCAATCTTCCTTTTGAAGATCCACTTGCATCTTACGGGTTTTACCCCATCTGGAGTAATGTCTAACGTCCATACTTTGTTGGTGTACATGGACTCCATTTCGGTCCGCATTGCATCCAGCCATTTTACCGAGTCTACGCTCTGAATGGCTTGCTGGAAGCTAGTAGGCTCATCAAAATCTATGATGCAATCTTCTCTATCCCCGTCAATGAGAAAACAGTAGTATCTCTCGGGCGGATGAGACTGCCAACTACTCCTGCAGAGTGGCGTGGGAATGTCCTGATCTTTCGAACCCTCTGGTTCTACTAAGCTTTCAGTAATAGCTTGTGGTTCTGGAATTTCTTCTAGTTCTATTGCACTCCCACTAAATTCTTTTTCTATGAACTGGTGTTCTAGAAAGTGGGCATGGCGAGAAACAAACACCTTTTGTTCCTCTTCGCAATAGAAGAAATATCCCTTGGAGTTCTTTGGATATCCCACAAACTTGCACTGTACTGAGCGTGCCTCGAGCTTGTCCGCATGCTGCTTTTTTACAAAAGCTGGACATCCCCATGTCTTAATGTGATTAAGATAGGGTCTCTTCCCACTCCACATCTGATATGGTGTAGTAGGCACAGTCTTAGTTGGAACTCGGTTTAAAAGGTATGCAGCTGATTCTAGCGCATATCCCCAGAACGATCACGGTAACTCAGCATTACTCATCATGAACCGTACCATATCCAATAGGGTTCGGTTCCGTCTCTCCGATACACCATTATGTTGCGGAGTGTATGGAGGAGTAAGCTGAGAGAGAATTCCATTCTCTTGTAAGTAACCCAGGAACTCGGCACTCAAGTATTCACCACCTCGATCGGATCTCAGTGCCTTGATACTTTTGCCTGTTTGTTTTTCTACTTCATTCTTATATTCCTGGAATTTTTCAAAAGCCTCGGATTTATGTTTCATTAAGAAGACATAACCGTACCTTGAAAAGTCATCCGTAAAAGTAATGAAGTAAGAATAACCGCTTCGTGCATGTGTAGACATTGGACCGCACACGTCGCTGTGTACGAGTCCCAAGAGCTCGCTCGCTCTTACTCCGTGTCCAGTGAACGGAGTCTTTGTCATCTTTCCCTTGAGACAGGATTGACAAGTTGCATACGATTGATATTCGAACGGATCCAAATACCCTTCTGTATGTAACTTAGTCAACCTTCTTGTAGGGTTCCTAGGCACACACTAGAGGTCTCACAAGGCATCAACCATGCCAAATTCAAATTTTACAAGTGCCGAGAAACCCTAATACGGATCGTTAACTAGAATTTTAGGCGAAAAAGAAACTAGTTAACAACTTAACTAAAAGAAAGAGGCTACAACCTTTGTAGATCCGGTTCTCCACTTCCTTAGCTCTACGTAGACGTCCCTCCACTGTACAAATCGGATCTTGGACTCTAGTGTCGACTTCATCGGAGAAATGGGCAGGCTAGGTCATCGACTACGATGCCGAAGATGATCTACGTCGAGGCATCACAAGATCAAGCTCCCACTTCACCAAGTCATGAAACTTGTGAAGAAAACACCCTATACTACTTGGCAAGAGGTAGAGGATGAAGAAATAGGAAGTGGGTTCACTTTAGAATTGGATTTCTCACTCTTTTCATCAAATCACCATTGATGGTTGCAAGCTTTTTCTTCTTGAAGATGAAGAAGAAGAAGATGATTATTATGATAAGTCTTTTTAAAATAAGAAATAATATGATACTTATCATAATGGTAACCATAGTTAGGTGTAGAGAATAAATCATGGTTAGGTTGAATGGTTAGGGTTAAGCATGAGACAAAGATGGTGGACTTGTTCAAAGCTTCAAGAAGCTTCAACAAGCAAACAAAGAAAGCCACCATTTTTCCCTTTGCCTAAATGAATGAATAAATAAATAAATAAGCAAATAAATCAAGTGAAACCCTAACCATTGACCAACCATGGTTTAAACCAAACATACACCCAAACTAACATGTATCATCAAACATGATACAATCAAGTGCACAAAAAATATATCACATATACAATGTGCACAACAAGTGAGAAAATCCATTTAAAGTGAACAAATACTAGTTAATGTAAAGTAATATATCAAATATATAATTATACATTAAATCATTAAATCAACACTTGATTTAACGATCCGGTCATATCGCATATGACCGACTAATATCCAATGTATCGGCTTATCGAATCAATCCTCGATTCGATAACTAGGTTATATCGCATACAACCAATCGATACTTTTATCGCGAGAATAGAATACAGTATCACATACACGCATTATTCTCGGTCCCGCACATATCTCATATGCGCTCCAATTTCGTTTCGCTTGAGCCAGGAAACCTCTGTGTAGGAGTCTAAAGACTCGTCAATACGCCGGCAGCAGGTGATGATCATATCAAACACCCACAAGCCGCAAGCGGTCTGCTAAACGTAACGGCCACCCGGGTATTGAGCGATCAGAAGATCGACGAGCAAGCCCGCTCACACTCCTGTGAATCCAACCAGTAACACTTACCGTACAGTCCGGTCTCGTCGTCTGATATGTCGCATATCTCACCTAGGGGTGGTAAACGTCAGACCCCAATAGCTCGATAAGTCGTGTCGATATGAGGTCTATAACAGTCCGAGAAACTACAGGTAAAACTTACCAGTAATTCTCAGCAACCCTGGCCAGGAATTTCCGGTTATAGCCAATCAAACACAGCGCAACATCAACTCCCTATACCGGGAGAGACGAATCCCCTCCTATCGCTCATTGCCTCCATGTGATTCGGGACTGTACCCAAAAACCACCGTTTTGCACGCCCTCTTGGACGTGGTAAGGTGGAAATCAAAGCACAGTGGGAATCACACAAGACTCTATGACGATCTCGGGTCAACAGACTACTCTGTACCAGTGTCACCAGAGAACTGCCATCTGACGTAAGGTATAATACCATCTGGGAGTTCTCGGCGAGTCCGTCCAGTGTACCCATTCTTAACTGAGCACCCGTATATCATCTCTGATGTCAAACACCAATGGATATGGGATCATCCATCGCCCATCTGTATGGGTCGAGAAGGTATACGCTAGTCTACTCTGGTATATCAATGCCCCGTCTCGATACACCCACGACTAGGGACCTTGAAGGATGTACTTATGGACTACCATATCCCCACTAGTATGATCTGCATCATAGTCCAGGTAGTCAAGTACACATCCTAAGGGCTTTACCAACATGTAACAGAGAGACAATCAGTATACACGTTAAGGTAAAGAGTAACCAGATAGCATACTATCATGTCGAGCAAGAAAGTCCTCCCTATATATGTCCAAGCATCCACTACAATATACATCCTATGTATAGTAATGGCCTCTAGGACATACATATAACTAACAATCTCCCACTTGCACTAGGGCCATCTGATAGCAGTGGTTGTAGTATCTCATACTCAACCATCCCATAAAAGTCTCTCTCTGGGAAAAGGCCTTTGTGAGTGGATCCGCCGTGTTGTCCTCTGAGTCTACTCTCCTAACCTCGATCACCCTGGAGATCAACCATCTCCATGATCAGGTGATACTGCCTTAGAATATGTCTGGATCACTGATGGGACGGACGTTCCTTGGCATAAGCCACAACTCCATTGTCATACAATGGGAGGAACTAAATTCATCTCATGAACTAATATACACCCAGACTTCCTTTTTGGTAGCATCTTAAGTAGCGATGTATCCAGCCTTTATCGTCTAGTTTGCCACGGTATCTAGCTTGGAACTCTTCCAACATACCGTCCCTTTACTGAGGGTAAAGACAATGCCTGTGACTGACTTTCAGTCGTCCTTATCACTCTGGAACCCTTCCAGTGTTTCTCCCCAGGATCGATTGATACCATCTCACTACAACTAGTGAGAATCCTAACATCCAATTAGATCTATCTCATAGATCCAAAACCCAGGATTTAGTAGGTATCACTTTGATCCTATGTGGAGAATCATTGTGATAAGCGGAGATTGATCGAGCGTAGCAAAAGAAACTCCTTCCCTATCAAGAGTATGTCATCCACGTACTCTACGAGGATCGTCACCATACTCCCTACTACCTTTTTGTTTGTACAAGGTTCATCTACCATTTTGATGATGTCAATCTCTTTGACTACTTCATCAAAACAGACGTTCCAACTCCGCGATGCCTGCTTTATCCTATAAAGCATCTTGTACACGTTTCCGCTGCTCCCACTGTTTACGAAGCCCTCTGGCTGTGTACTTATAGACGTTTTCTTCTAAAAGAGCATTTAGAAAAGCAGTCATGGCACTCAACCGCCAGATATCGTAGTCATGGTATGTAGCCATGGCAAGTAGGATCTGGATGGACTTAAGCATAGCCACTTGAAAAGGTTTCATCATTATCCACTCCTGGTCGATGACGAAAAGCTTTAACAAGTCTAGCTTTGAAAGTCTCAACTTTTCCATCTACGCCAAGTAATCTTCTCAAGATATACTTGCTCCTGATGGGGATTTAACCCTTCAGATATAGCAACCAAAGTCCATACTTTGTTGGTGTACATGGATTCCATCTCAGATCACTAAGCATCCAGCCATTCTCACAGAGTCTTACTCCTGATGGCTAGCTCGAAACTAGTTGGGTCATCATCTCATGATGCAATCCTCGCTCCCACTGTCATCGAGAAACCGAAGTATCTCTCAGGTGGGTGAGGAACCCTACTAGATCGGCGGAGAGGCTGAGGTTCGTTGGTCTCTACTGAATCCTTTGGTTCTACCAAATCATCTGCTGTAGTTTGTATAGCTGGAACCTTTCCAGTTCTACATAACAGATCTTGCCTCGAGCTTGTCCGGATTTTGCTTTTAGACATAGGCCGGACAACCCCAAATCTTAACTAGCTTAAGACATGGGCTCTTCCCATACCATATCTCATATGGAGTGGTAGGCTACTGATTTGATTTGAACCCTATTCAATAGGTATGCAGCTTCTCAAGTGCATAACTCCCAAAAAGGAAATAGGTAACTCAGTAGTACTCATCATAGAGCACACCTTATCATATAGGGTGTGATTGCTCCGCCCCGATATACCATCGTGCTATGGTGTATACGGAGGAGTAATCCTGAGAGAGAATCTCATTCTCCTTTAGAATAGTCCAGGAATTCCGTGCTCAAGTATTCTCCTCCCTGATCACATCAAAGGACATAATACTTATACCCTTATTGGTTCCCTACTTCTAACTTATATTCTGTGAAAATCTCAAAAGGTTCGGACTTGTGTTTCAACAGGAACATATGTCTGAATCTAAAGAGATCATCAGAGAATGTAATGAAGTACAAAGAACCGGTCTTGGCATGTGTAGACAGGGGACCTTTATACATCAACATGTATCATCCCAAGAGTTCACTAACTCTTTCTCTGTTTCCAGTAAACGGAGCTATGGTCATCTTATCTTTGTGACATGACTGGCAAGTTTCACAAGATGTAAATTTAAACTGATTTAAATATGCATCTATATGCAACTTCAGCTAGTCGGGTCGCATTGATATGACCTAGTCTACAATACCTCAAGAAGAATTCATTCATTTTTGAACTCTTCCTCTTGTGTGTGTTCTGTATACTAAGAACTGTAGTTTGATTTAGAACATTAATGCTTTTAGATAACGTGCCTGAACCGATCAACTTTTGATATAGGAAATGTTCAAAACATTATCCAACAATACAAAATTTTATCATTTCTTTTCTAATAAAGAGACTGATATGATTTTGTATATCAGGTTCGGTATCTAATAACATTCGTTTAGAATCAATGTATTCAGAACACTGGGTGACAGTGACCAACAGACTTGGCTGCAATACTTGCCCCGTTTTCTGTCTCATGAAACTTATCACCCGTTCTCAGTTCTCTACCTTTCTGTAGCCCTATGTAACAGATTACATATATGGGATCCTGATCCGGTATCAAATACCCAGGACGTAGAGGATACAGAGAAACAGTTCTTTGTAATGAATACACCCGAAGGAGATGCATCATATGCACTTTCTTCGTTTGGGCGGCACGTGAATTCTGGTAATTCCCTAATTCCTGCTCGGTCTTATAACAATTATAAGTTGGAGCGGGACCAACGTTCCCCAGCTCAGTATAACAAGCGGGTTCGGTCAATAATCCCTATTTTTATCTTGATTAAGACGTGATATGGTCGCTACCTGGAGAGAGAGAGAAGAAAACACTCAGCGTGCGCTCTTGCAAGAATAGATTGGTTATTATTTTATCTAATCAGGATGGCTCCCACTTCTTTTATCAAATCTTCCTTCAAACCCTAAAAGGAAAGACTAGCCGGGATTAATTACACGCTACAAGTTCGCCAATCTTTCAGCCAGGCCAGTGTCGGTACTTTGAGGGAGGTCCCCCGTGCTATCGCACGAACCTAATTAATGTAAACCTCATTTTCCCAGAGACGTAACCTCGTTGACACCTTTCTAAACACCTACTTGATCGGCTAATTGTAATGTGTAAAACTCTCCCAGGAGTAACAATTACTCGCAGTGGGTATCGGGATCCAACTATCTCATAGAAGGTATGCAATCTCATTGTAAATTTCAACACTTGAAATTCCCGATAATATTTTACCCCTAACCTCCTATGACCTTAACAAAGGCCAACAAACCATAGGATGCTAGTCAAGTTCAACCCGTCATTTCCTGATTGAATTAAACCCACCCGCACGACCCTTGACAAAGGCCAACAAGGTCACACGACTACCCTAACCCAATCTGTATCATATGCATAAGCAGATAAGCACCAGTCAGCTACCGCACACTACGCCTTGACAAAGGCCAACAAACGCAGCACGAATACTAACTACTACTTATCTGAAATGACGGAGGGCTACGACAGGTTTTTCTGAAAACCTATTGCGTAATGAACTTGATATCGTTGTAGAATCAAATGAATTTTGAAATGGAGTGTTTTTGAAGCTTTTCTAGTTTTGCTAAAAGGGTCACTCCCGGCGAAGGGATCGTCGGCCCTTTCCTCGTCGAATGAGGTGCGGGATATATCATATATATCACTGTGCAAAGCAAAAACTCTTAAAAGCAATCAAAAGACAAACCGAGTGTGTAGCATGTGCCAGTTATTGCTAAAGGAGTCACTCCCGGTGAAGGGATCTCGGTCCTTTCCTCATCGAATAAGGTGCAGGATATATCACATATACCTCTGTGCAAAGCAAGAACTGTAGCTACCTGTTTTATTTTGAAATTCGATTCTACAACATTTTTAGGTTTCTTTTTCTTTCATTAATCATATTAATGAAGTCCCATCATTTAAGTCCACCTAAACATCACAGATAAATACGACGTACACTTATGCCATCCGCATTCGCCTCGATGTCCCCTCATGCACCGTTAGGTTAGGTAACTAACGACAGAGCGGGGCAGGGCTAGCGTGGGTGTAAAACATAAGTAACGTCTATATAATATATCATATATACTATATACTGTATCCATCAGAACATATCAAATGATCACATCACAGATATCGCAGCAGAAAATATCATATGAAATATTGGATATACTAGGACGTCCGTGTTTTTAATACGAGCCAGTATAAAACACAGATTCCACGGTCGCGATAAATAGCCAAACCCACACCCCTATACCCCTACGAGAGCGGCAAGCAACCCTACCAATTCTAGAGTTAGGATACCCGGACTCGACTCCTCGAGTTGGTCTCCCACTGGACTCCAGAACCCGGTTACTTGTACTCTCCTCCTTGGGTCTATCCTAGTGCGGAAAAGTAAATAATATACAAACGGTGACATCTTCCGCAACCTGGAAGTGCCCCAATAAAAGAATATTACATACAAGATTTTACATGAATGAAAATGAAAAAACACTCATCTCACATAAAAAAAACCCCGGCTATTCAAACACGACGATCCAATATAACATATCCAGCAACACATAACATCACATGTCATCAACGTAAGTAAACATGCGCATCCCAATTGTCGTTGGCATATAGCAACGAAACCGGCGATATCACATATTACACTTACGGTCACAGAAAAGAAAGTGTAAAACTACAACAGTTGGAATCCGCAATCTCTTTAGACATCGCATGCCTAATCAAATGAAATACTTAGACATCACATGCCTAACAATTATAAACCCCACATTTTAGTCTCATTATCGAAAACTCTTTTCAATATTAAGTCGGGCAATTCAGCAAGATTCCCGACATCCTGATCGAATGCTCGTCGCAAACTTTAGTAGGCGGCCGCACCCCCGATACCATCGACGAAGTGCACCAAGACGGAACACCGCTGCCGCGAGCACCCGAACGGACGCTTTCGGCGACGGGGTTCTCCTACAGTCACTTGGTCGGGGCTATGGAGTGAGGCTGTCTATTAAGTTTACCCGGCGAGTATCCGCGTACACTACGTGATTGCGACGGACTTTTGATCGCATCAAAATTCCGTGGCAACCGATCAAGTGAGACTAAACTGCTATGTTTATAACATTCATTCAGTTATCTCATAACTACTTGCGAATTCCAATTATTGTATCACATTCCGGATAAATATAAAATGTTAAACTTTCCGATCGAACAATCAAACACCCAAGTTTTCCCGAAATAGATCAACACATGAAACAAGTTTAAAAACATCCAGTTCATGCCTCAGTACCAACGGTCCAGCCGTAGAAGGGTCAAGCCAACGCCTCACATGTGGCACGCCGTACTGCCCCAAACCCGAAGGTTCAAAGGGCAGTTCAAGACGGTCACATAATCGAGTTAAGGTTTGTTGTCTTCTAGAGGGACCATCGCGTTACTTGCACTACTTAGAACGTCGTTAAACTACGGAAAGATCCAACACTTGGTAATTTCCCGACAGGGGAAAAGGTGGGTATTTATATCCGGTCGAACTTTTTAACATATTCTAAAATTACCCGGAAAAACACATAGACAAAGTTTGATAATCCGATCGAATATACGAACTCCCAATACAACCCAGAAAACTCAACTCTGGAGTGAATTAAAAATTCCCAGAAAATACAGCACAACAATATAGGAATTACTGTAGAATTTAAAATGAATGATGCCTCCGTACGGCCGCGGAACCACCGCACGAGCCATGCTCGTGCCGCGGAACCGCGGCGGTTTGATTGATTTGGCCGGTCGAATTTCACAGTAACTCCTATAAACACCTGCTG
Source organism: Agapanthus africanus (assembly GCA_030015575.1). Classification (NCBI taxonomy): domain Eukaryota; kingdom Viridiplantae; phylum Streptophyta; class Magnoliopsida; order Asparagales; family Amaryllidaceae; genus Agapanthus; species Agapanthus africanus. Next base: position 331,453,681 of record CM057346.1, on the reverse strand, counting down.
ATTTTTCTGCATATTTTTAATTCACAAAAATCCAAAATTTTCAAAAATGTACAGAGAGCAAGTTTTGAATTAGGGTTTCGGTTCGATCGGACTTCTAACTCCATCTACGCATCGCCTAAGGCTCTAGCTAGGCTCTGATACCACTGTAGGGTTTCTAGGCACACACTAGAGGTCTCACAAGGCATCAACCATGCCAAATTCAAATTTTACAAGTGCCGAGAAACCCTAATACGGATCGTTAACTAGAATTTTAGGCGAAAAAGAAACTAGTTAACAACTTAACTAAAAGAAAGAGGCTACAACCTTTGTAGATCCGGTTCTCCACTTCCTTAGCTCTACGTAGACATCCCTCCACTGTACAAATCGGATCTTGGACTCTAGTGTCGGCTTCATCGGAGAAATGGGCGGGCTAGGTCATCGACTACGATGCCGAAGATGATCTACGTCGAGGCATCACAAGATCAAGCTCCAACTTCACCAAGTCATGAAACTTGTGAAGAAAACACCCTATACTACTTGGCAAGAGGTAGAGGATGAAGAAATAGGAAGTGGGTTCACTTTAGAATTGGATTTCTCACTCTTTTCATCAAATCACCATTGATGGTTGCAAGCTTTTTCTTCTTGAAGAAGAAGAAGAAGATGATGATTATTATGATAAGTCTTTTTAAAATAAGAAATAATATGATACTTATCATAATGGTAACCATAGTTAGGTGTAGAGAATAAATCATGGTTAGGTTGAATGGTTAGGGTTAAGCATGAGACAAAGATGGTGGACTTGTTCAAAGCTTCAAGAAGCTTCAACAAGCAAACAAAGAAAGCCACCATTTTTCCCTTTGCCTAAATGAATGAATAAATAAATAAATAAGCAAATAAATCAAGTGAAACCCTAACCATTGACCAACCATGGTTTAAACCAAACATACACCCAAACTAACATGTATCATCAAACATGATACAATCAAGTGCACAAAAAATATATCACATATACAATGTGCACAACAAGTGAGAAAATCCATTTAAAGTGAACAAATACTAGTTAATGTAAAGTAATATATCAAATATATAATTATACATTAAATCATTAAATCAACACTTGATTTAACGATCCGGTCATATCGCATATGACCGACTAATATCCAATGTATCGGCTTATCGAATCAATCCTCGATTCGATAACTAGGTTATATCGCATACAACCAATCGATACTTTTATCGCGAGAATAGAATACAGTATCACATACACGCATTATTCTCGGTCCCGCACATATCTCATATGCGCTCCAATTTCGTTTCGCTTGAGCCAGGAAACCTCTGTGTAGGAGTCTAAAGACTCGTCAATACGCCGGCAGCAGGTGATGATCATATCAAACACCCACAAGCCGCAAGCGGTCTGCTAAACGTAACGGCCACCCGGGTATTGAGCGATCAGAAGATCGACGAGCAAGCCCGCTCACACTCCTGTGAATCCAACCAGTAACACTTACCATACAGTCCGGTCTCGTCGTCTGAAATGTCGCATATCTCGCCTAGGGGTGGTAAACGTCAGACCCTAATAGCTCGATAAGTCGTGTCGATATGAGGTCTATAACAGTCCGAGAAACTACAGGTAACACTTACCAGTAATTCTCAGCAACCCTGGTCAGGGATTTCCGGTTATAGCCAATCGAACACAGCGCAACATCAACTCCCTATACCGGGAGAGACGAATCCCCTCCTATCGCTCATTGCCTCCATGTGATTCGGGACTGTACCCAAAAACCACCGTTTTGCACGCCCTCTTGGACGTGGTAAGGTGGAAATCAAAGCACAGTGGGAATCACACAAGACTCTATGACGATCTCGGGTCAACATACTACTCTGTACCAGTGTCACCAGAGAACTGCCATCTGACGTAAGGTATAATACCATCTGGGAGTTCTCGGCGAGTCCGTCCAGTGTACCCATTCTTAACTGAGCACCCGTATATCATCTCTGATGTCAAACGCCAATGGATATGGGATCATCCATCGCCCATCTGTATGGTTCGAGAAGGTATACACTAGTCTACTATGGTATATCGATGCCCCGTCTCGATACACCCACGACTAGGGACCTTGAAGGATGTACTTATGGACTACCATGTCCCCACTAGTATGATCTGCATCATAGTCCAGGTAGTCAAGTACACATCCTAAGGGCTTTACAAACATGTAACAGAGAGACACTCAGTATACACGTTAAGGTAAAGAGTAACCAGATAGCATACTATCATGTCGAGCAAGAAAGTCCTCCCTATATATGTCCAAGCATCCACTATAATATACATGTTATGTATAGTAATGGCCTCTAGGGCATACATATAACTAACACTTCTCTCATTGATGTGACCCAGTCTACAATGCCATAAGAAAGTTTTATTGATTTCTGGAGACTTTCTTTTGTGTGTATTCTGGACATTTAAAATCTGTGGTTGGTTTAACACGTATATACCGTTGTTCAATGTACCTGACCCAATCAAAACTTGATTAAGGTGAATGTTCACTACATTACTTACAAATGCAAATTCATAACCTTCTTTAGATAATAAAGATACAGAAATGATATTACAGGTTGCATTTGGTACATAATAACAACTACGCAAAACCAAAAAGTGTCCATCTGACAATCCCAGGTGATAGTCCCCCACGGCCTCAGCATCCATGCTAGCACCGTTTGCAACTCTGAGGGTCATGTCACCTGCCTTCAAAAACTCTACGCTTTCTTAACGCCTGCAAATAATTACTGATATGAGATCCTGATCCGGTATCCAATACCCAGGATGTAGAGTTTATTGATAGACAGTTTTCAATAACATACACACCTGAAGCTGAAGCTGCAACTCGCTTCAAATCCTGTGTTCTGGCCTTCCAAGCCTTGCAATCCTGTTTCCAGTGACCACTTTTATGACAATAGAAGCATTCTTCCTTCCCCACCAGCTTTCCCGCTACCTTTGTTGCTTTTCCTTTTCCCTTCGTATCCACTTTACTGACACCGCCTCTTGGTTTGGCGGGGGCTTTCTTCTTCTTGCCCTTGGCTTTCGCCCTGGACCTAGAAGAGGAAGATCCTCCTACAAACAAAGTGGATGTCTCCCTACTTTTTGTAGGGTTCCTAGGCACACTCAAAAGGTCTCACAAGGCATCAACCATGCCAATTTCAAATTTTACGGGTGCCGACAAACCCTAATACGGATCGTTGACTAGAAATTTAGGCGAAAAACGAATCTACTTAACAACTTAACTAAAGATAAGAAGCTACAACCTTTGTAGATCCGGATATCCACTTCCTTAGCTCCACGTAGACGTCCTCTCGCTGTCCGTCTCGAATCCCGAACTCAATCGTCGGCTTCATCGGAGAAAAGGGCGGACTAGGTCATCGGCTTCGTGCCGAAGATGATCTACATCGAGGCATCACAAGTTCAAGCTCCAACTTCACCAAGTTGTGAAACTTGTGAAGAAAACACCCAAAACAACTTGGCAAGAAGTAGAGGATGAAGAAATAGGAGGTGGGTTCACTTTAGAATTGGATTTCTCACACTTTTGCTCAAGTTGCCATTGATGGCATCAAGCCTTTTCTTTTGAAGATGAAGAAGAAGATGAAGCTAGAATATGATAAGTGTTAAGTTAAAATGAATAATAAATGAATACTTATCATAAACTAACTAGGGTAGAGTGTAGAGAATAGACCATGGTTACTTGGATGGGTTAGGGTTAAGCATGAAGACAAGAATGGTTAAGAAGTCAAAGCTTCATGAAGCTTCAACTAGAAACAAACATAGCCACCATTCTTATCTAAATCTTTTCCAAATAAATAAACAAATAAATAAATGAAAAAGCAAAACCCTAATCATCTCTTAACCATGGTTTAATTCTTTACACTTAACCAAATGATCAAGTATCATCAAACATGATACAAATATGTGCACAAAAGTATATCACATATACTTCTTGCACATCAAGCGAGAAAATCCATTTAAAATGAACCAATACTAGTTAATGCAAAGTAATATATCAAATATATAATTATACATTAAATTATTAAATCAACACTTGATTTAACGATCCGGTCATATCTCATATAACTGACTAGTATCCTATGTATCGGCTTATCGAATCAATCCTTGATTCTTTATCTAGGTTATATCGAATATAACCAATCGATACATCCATCGCGAGAATGGAATATGGTATCACATACACGCATTATTCTCGGCCCTGCACATATCTCATATGCGCTCCTATTTCGTTTCGCTTGAGCCAGGAAACCTCTGTGTAAGACTCTAAAGACTCGTCAATACGCCGGTAGCAGATGATGATCATATCAAGCACCCACAAGCCGCAAGCGGTCTGCTAAACGTAACGGCCATCCGGGTATTTAGCGATCAGAAGATCGACGAGCTAGCCCGCTCACACTCCTGTGAATCCAACCAGTAACACTTACCGTACAGTCCGGTCTGTTCGTCTGATATGTCGCATATCAAGTCTAGGGGTGGTATACGTCAGACCCCAATAACCGATAAGTCGTGCCGATGTGAGGCGCATAACTGGTCGAGAAACTACTGGTAACACTTACCAGCAAATCTCTGATCAGCCCTGGCCAGGGACTTCCCTGTTACGGCCAATCGAGCACAGCGCAACATCAACCCCCAATACCGGGAGAGACGAAACCCCTCCTATCGCTCATTGTCTCCATGTGACTCGGGACTGTACCTAAAGACCACCGTTTTGCACGCCCTCATGGACGTGGTAAGGTGGTGATCAAAGCACAGTGGGAATCACACAAGGCTCTATGACGATCTCGGGTCTACAGACTAACCTGCACAAGTGTCACCTGAGAACTGCCATCTGACGTGAGGTATAATACCATCTGGGAGTTCTCGGCGAGTCCGTCCAGCGTACCCAGTCTCCACTGAGCACCCGTATACCATCTCTGATGTCAAACACCAATGGATGTGGGATCATCCATCGCCCATCTCATGGGTCGAGAAGCGTATATGCTAGTCTACACTGGTATATCGATGCCCCGTCTCGATACACCTACGACTAGGGACCTTGAAGGATGTACCTATGGACTACCATGTCCCCACTAGTATGATCTGCATCACAGTCCAGGTAGTCAAGTACATATCCTAAGGGCTTTACCAACATGTAACTATAAGACAGTTTAAAGAGACAAGTGTATATGTTAAGATAAAGAGTAACCAGATAGCATACTATCATATCGAGCAAGAAAGTCATCTCTATATATGTCCAAGTATCCAATATAATATACATCATCTGTACAATACTGGCCTCTAGGGCATACATACAACTAACAATCTCCCACTTGCACATGGGCCAGCTGCTGTAGTATCGCATACCGAGCATCCCGAAGAGTCTTTCAAACTGTATCTGGGGAATGGCCTTCGTGAGTGGATCCGCCGTTTTGTTCTTCGTGTCAACTCTCCTGACCTCGATCTCCCGGCGATCAACTATCTCCCAGATCAGGTGATACCGCCTCAGAATATGCCTGGATCGCTGATGGGACCTGGGTTTCTTGGCCAAAGCCACCGCTCCATTGTTATCGCAATACAAAGGTATTGGATGCTCAATGGATGGAACCACTCCAAGTTCAATAATGAACTTCTTGATCCAGACAGCCTCTTTAGCAGCATCGTTGGCAGCGATGTATTCAGCCTCCATCGTCGAGTCTGCCACGGTTTCCTGCTTGGAACTCTTCCAGCTAACCGCCCCTCCGTAAAGGGTAAAGACAAATCCCGACTGTGACTTAGAGTCGTCCTTATCACTCTGGAAGCTCGAATCGGTAAAGGACTCCACTTGGAGTTCTCCGTTACCATACACCAAGAGCATCTCTTTAGTCCTTCACAAGTACTTGAGAATGCTCTTCACAGCTGTCCAGTGACTCTCTCCAGAATCAGCTTGATACCTGCTCACTATACTTAGTGAGTATGCAACATCGGGTCTGGTACATAGCATCGCATACATGATAGAGCCTACAGCTGAAGCATAGGGTATCCCTTGCATGCGAGCTCTCTCCAAATCAGTCTTGGGAGACATCTCTTTGGAGAGAGTGATTCCAGAGATCGTGGGTAAGTTCCCACGCTTGGATTCTTCCATACTAAACCTTTTTAGTATGGTGTCAATGTACCTGGATTGGGACAATCCCAAAATCCGTTTGGATCTATCTCTATAGATCCTAATTCCCAATATGCAGGAGGCATCACCAAGATCTTTCATTGAGAATCTTTGTGATAAGAAGAGCTTGACCGATTTCAGCATAGGAATATCATTTCCTATCAAGAGTATGTCGTCCACGTACAATACGAGGAAGACAACCTTACTCTCTGCCACCTTCTTGTAGATACAAGGTTCATCTGGATTTTTGACGAAATCAAACTCTTTGATAACGACGTCAAAGCAGATGTTCCAACTCCGCGATGCTTGCTTTAATCCATAAATGGATTTAAGCAACTTGCACACCTTGCCGCTGCTCCCACTGTCTATGAAGCCCTCTGGCTGAGTCATGTACACGCACTCTTCTAAATCACCATTTAGAAAGGCGGTCTTAACATCCATTTGCCAGATTTCGTAGTCCTGATATGCAGCGATGGCAAGCATGATCTGGATGGATTTAAGCATAGCCACTAGAGAAAAGGTTTCGTCATAGTCCACACCTGGTCTTTGACGAAAACCCTTTGCAACAAGTCCAGCTTTGAAAGTCTCCACTTTCCCATCTACACCAAGTTTCTTCTTGAAGATCCACTTGCTCCCAATGGGTTTTACCCCTTCAGGAGCAACATCCAAAGTCCATACTTTGTTGGTGTACATAGATTCCATCTCGGACCGCATAGCATCTAGCCATTTCACTGAGTCCCTACTCGTGATGGCCTGCTCGAAGCTAGTTGGGTCATCATCCTCCATGATGCAATCCTCGCTCCCACCATCCATGAGAAAACCGCAGTATCTCTCAGGTGGGCGAGGAACCCTACTAGATCGGCGGAGAGGCTGAGGTTCATTTGGAGCTACTGAATCTTCTGGTTCCACTAAATCTTCAGTTACGGTTTGTGTATCTGGAACTTCTTCCAGCTTTACCACTTTGCCACTAATTTCTTTTTCAAGGAATTCCTTTTCTAAAAAGGTGGCATGTTGAGCAACAAACACTTTTTGTTCCTCACTGTGGTAGAAAAAATATCCATATGAGTTCTTTGGATATCCCACAAACTTGCAAAGAACTGACCGTGCCTCGAGTTTGTCCGGATTTTGTCTTTTGACATAGGCTGGACAACCCCATATCTTAACTCGTTTAAGATATGGCCTCTTCCCACTCCATATCTCATATGGTGTGGTAGGTACAGATTTAGATGGAACTTGATTCAATAGGTATGCTGCTGTTTCCAGCGCATATCCCCAGAAGGAAATAGGTAACTCAGCTGTGCTCATCATAGAGCGCACCATATCTAATAGGGTGCGGTTCCTCCGTTCTGATACACCGTTGTGCTGTGGTGTATATGGAGGAGTCAGCTGAGAGAGAATCCCATTCTCTTTTAGGAAGTCCAGGAATTCATTGCTCAAGTATTCACCTCCTCGATCAGATCGAAGGATTTTAATACTTTTTCCGGTTTGGTTCTCAACTTCTTGTTTATATTCTCTAAATTTCTCAAAAGCTTCTGATTTGTGTTTCATCAGGAACACATACCCGAACCTAGAGAGATCGTCAGTGAATGTAATGAAGTATGAAGAACCATCCCTGGCATGTGTAGACATTGGACCGCATACATCACTATGTATCAGTCCCAAGAGTTCAGTAACTCTTTCTCCGTGTCCCGTAAACGGAGTTTTGGTCATCTTGCCTTTGAGACATGACTGGCAAGTGTCATAAGATGAAAATTCGAATGGCTTCAAATATCCATCCTTATGCAACTTAGCCAGTCGTGTCACATTGATGTGACCCAGTCTACAATGCCACAAGAAGAATTCGTTCAGTTCTGAACTCTTCCTCTTGTGTGTGTTTGTTATGCTCAGAACTGTTGATTGATTTAGAACATAAATGCCATTGCACAACGTGCCTGATCCCACCAACTTTTAGTTACGGAAAATGTTCATAACATTATCCTGTAATACAAAATTATATCCCTCTTTACTTAATAAAGAAACCAATATAATGTTGCATATCAGGTTCGGCATGTAATAGCATTCGTTCAGAACCAATGTATTACCAGTTGGTAACACAAGGTGATATTCCCCGACAGTCTTAGCTGCAACAATTGCACCATTTCCAACTCTAATGTCTTTATCACCTTCTCCAAGTTCTCTACCTTTTCTAAGCCCATGTAACTGATTACATATATGGGATCCTGACTCGGTATCTAATACCCAGGACGTAGGGCAAATGGAGAAACAGTTCTCTGTAACAAACACACCCGAAGAAAATGCATCAACATGTACTTTCTTCAATAGGGTGGCATGGGAATCCTAGTATTCCCCTATGTCCTGTTCATTCCTATAACTCTTATAAGAAAGAACGGAACCAACGTTTCCCAGCACAGTATAACATGCGGGTTCGGTCAATACATCCATATTATTATCTTTGTTAGGGCATGAAATAGTCGCTACCTGGAGAGAGAGAGAAGAAAATACTTTAGCGTAAGCTCGTGCAAGATAAGATTGGTTATTATCTTATCTAATCAGGATGGCTCCCACTGGTTTTTATCAAATCTTCCTTCAAACCCTAAAAGGAAAGACTAGCCGGGATTAATTACACACTACAAGTTCGCCAATCTTTCAGCCAGGCTAGTGTCGGTACTTTGAGGGAGGTCCCCCGTGCTTTCGCACGAACCTAATTAATGTAAACCTCGTTTTCCCAGAGGCGTAACCCCGTTGACACCTTTCTAGACACCTACTTGATCAGCTAATTGCAATGTGTAAAACTCTCCCAGGAGTAACTCTTACTCGCAGTGGGTATCGGAATCCAACTATCTCATAGAAGGTATGCAATCTCATTGCAAATTTCAACACTTGAAATTCCCGATAATGCTTTTGCCCCAAACGATCTATGACCTTGACAAGGTCAACAAACCATAGACCGTAAGTCAAGTTCAACCCGTCATTTCTTGATTGAATTAAACCCACCCGCACGACCCTTGACAAGGTCAACAAGGCCGTACGACTACCCTAACTCAATCTGCATCATATGCATAAGCAGATAAATACTGGTTAGCTACCGCACACTGCGCCTTGACAAGGTCAACAAACGCAGCACGAATACTAAACAGGACTTATCTGAAATTACGGAGGGCTACGACAGGTTTTTCTGAAAACCTATTGCGTAATGAACTTGATATCATTGTAGAATCAAATGAACTTTTGAAATGGAGTGATTTTGAGGCTTTTCTAGTTTTGCTAAAGGGGTCACTCCCGGTGAAGGGATCGTCGGCCCTTTCCTCGTCGAATGAGGTGCGGGATATATCATATATATCACTGTGCAAAGCAGAAACTATAGAAGCAATCAAAAACAAACCGAGTGAGCAGCATCTGCCAGTTATTGCTAAAGGAGTCACTCCCGGTGAAGGGATCTCGGTCCTTTCCTCATCGAATAAGGTGAAGGGTATATCATATATACTGCTATGCAAAGCAAGAACTGTAGCTACCTGTTTTATTTTAAAATTTGATTCTACAACATCTTTTGGTTTCTTTTATTTCATTAATCACATTAATGAAGTCCCATCATTTAAATACCTAAACATTACAGATAAATACGACGTACACTTATGCCATCCGCATTCGCCTCGATGTCCCCTCGTGCACCGTTAGGTTAGGTAACTAACGACAGAGCAGGGCAGGGCTAGTGCGGGTGCAAAACATAAGTAACGTCTATATAATATATCATATATACTATATACTGTATCTATCACAGAACATCACATGATCACATCACAGATATCGCAGCAGAAGAAACATATGAAACATTGGATATACTAGGACGTCCGTGTTTTCAATACGAGCCAGTATAAAACACGGATTCCACGGTCGTGATGAATAGCCAATCCCACACCCCTAGACCCCTACGAGAGCGGCAAGCAACCCTACCAATTCTAGGGTTAGGAGACCCGGACTCTACTCCTCGAGATGGTCTCCCACTGGACCCTAGAACCCGGTTACTTGTGCTCCCCTCCTTGGGTCTATCCTAGTGCAGAAAAGTAAATAATATATAAAGGGTGACAGCTTCCGCAACCAGGAAGTGCCCCAATAAAAGAATATTACATACAAGTTTTTACATGAATGAAAATGAAAAACACTCATCTCACATAAAAAACCCCGGCTATTCAAACACGACGATCCAATATAACATATCCAGCAACACATAACATCACATGTCATCAACGTAAGTAAGTATGCATACCCCAATTGTCGTTGACGTATAGCAACGAAACCGGCAATATCAACATACTACACTTACGGTCACAGAAAAAAAAGTGTAAAACTACAACAGTTGGAATCCACAACCTCTTTAGACATCGCATGCCTAATCAAATGAAATACTTAGACATCACATGCCTAACAGTTATAAACCCCGCATTTTAGTCTCATTATCGAAAACTCTTTTCAATATCAAATGAAACTAAACCGCTAGATTTATATCATTCATTCAGTTATCTCATAACTGTTTGTGAATTCCAATTATTGTATCCCGTTCCGGATAAATAGAATATATTAAACTTTCCGATCGAACATTTGAACACCCAAGTTTTCCCGAAACCGATCAACACATGAAATAAGTTCAAAGACATTCACTTCATGCCTCAGTACTAACGGTCCAGCCGTAGAAAGGTCAAGTCAACGCCTCACATGTGGCACGCCGTACTGCCCCAAACCCTAAGGTTCAAAGGGCAGTTCAAGACGGTCACATAATCGAGTTAAGCTTTGTTGTCTTCTAGAGGGACCATCGCGTTACTTGCACTACTCAGAACGTCCTTAAACCACACAAAAATCCAACACTTGGATATTTTCCGGCAGGGGAAAAGTTGGGTATTTATATCCGGTCGGACTTTTTAACATATTCAAAAAATTATCCGGAAAGCACTTAGACAAAGTTCGATAATCCGATCGAAATGCCGAGTCCCCAATACAACCCAGAATACTCAACTCTTGAATAAATATTAAAAATTCCCAGAGAACTCAGCACTGTATAAAAGAAGTTACTGTGCAAAATTGGGTGGGTGACGTCATCATACGGCCGCGGAACCGCCGCAGAAGCCAGGCTTCTGCCGCGGTTCCGCCGCACTTTAGAGAAAATGGATGATCGTGTTTCACAGTAATTCTTAGAAAGTCCTGCTGAATTTTCTGCATATTTTTAATTTGGAAAAAACCCAGTTTTTTTAAAAAATGTACAGAGAGCAACTTTGATATTAGGGTTTCGGTTCGATCGGACTTCAAACTCCGTCAGGACTTCGCCTAAGGCTCTAGCTAGGCTCTGATACCACTGTAGGGTTCCTAGGCACACTCAAGAGGTCTCACAAGGAATCAACCATGCCAATTTCAAATTTTACGGGTGCCGAGAAACCCTAATACGGATCGTTGACTAGAAATTTAGGCGAAAAACGAATCTAGTTAACAACTTAACTAAAGATAAGAAGCTACAACCTTTGTAGATCCGGATATCCACTTCCTTAGCTCCACGTAGACGTCCTCTCGCTGTCCGTCTCGAATCCCGAACTCAATCGTCGGCTTCATCGGAGAAAAGGGCGGACTAGGTCGTCGGCTTCGTGCCGAAGATGATCTACGTCGAGGCATCACAAGTTCAAGCTCCAACTTCACCAAGTTGTGAAACTTGTGAAGAAAACACCCAAAACAACTTGGCAAGAAGTAGAGGATGAAGAAATAGGAGGTGGGTTCACTTTAGAATTGGATTTCTCACACTTTTGCTCAAGTTGCCATTGATGGCATCAAGCTTTTTCTTTTGAAGATGAAGAAGAAGATGAAGCTAGAATATGATAAGTGTTAAGTTAAAATGAATAATAAATGAATACTTATCATAAACTAACTAGGGTAGAGTGTAGAGAATAGACCATGGTTACTTGGATGGGTTAGGGTTAAGCATGAAGACAAGAATGGTTAAGAAGTCAAAGCTTCATGAAGCTTCAACTAGAAACAAACATAGCCACCATTCTTATCTAAATCTTTTCCAAATAAATAAAAAAATAAATAAATGAAAAAGCAAAACCCTAATCATCTCTTAACCATGGTTTAATTCTTTACACTTAACCAAATGATCAAGTATCATCAAACATGATACAAATATGTGCACAAAAGTATATCACATATACTTCTTGCACATCAAGTGAGAAAATCCATTTAAAATGAACCAATACTAGTTAATGCAAAGTAATATATCAAATATATAATTATACATTAAATCATTAAATCAACACTTGATTTAACGATCCGGTCATATCTCATATAACCGACTAGTATCCTATGTATCGGCTTATCGAATCAATCCTTGATTCGATATCTAGGTTATATCGAATATAACCAATCGATACATCCATCGTGAGAATGGAATACGGTATCACATACACGCATTATTCTCGGCCCTGCACATATCTCATATGCGCTCCTATTTCGTTTCGCTTGAGCCAGGAAACCTCTGTGTAGGACTCTAAAGACTCGTCAATACGCCGGTAGCAGATGATGATCATATCAAGCACCCACAAGCCGCAAGCGGTCTGCTAAACGTAACGGCCATCCGGGTATTGAGCGATCAGAAGATCGACGAGCTAGCCCGCTCACACTCCTGTGAATCCAACCAGTAACACTTACCGTACAGTCCGGTCTGTTCGTCTGATATGTCGCATATCAAGTCTAGGGGTGGTATACGTCAGACCCCAATAACCGATAAGTCGTGCCGATGTGAGGCGCATAACGGGTCGAGAAACTACTGGTAACACTTACCAGCAAATCTCTGATCAGCCCTGGCCAGGGACTTTCCTGTTACGGCCAATCGAGCACAGCGCAACATCAACCCCCAATACCGGGAGAGACGAAACCCCTCCTATCGCTCATTGTCTCCATGTGACTCGGGACTGTACCCAAAGACCACCGTTTTGCACGCCCTCATGGACGTGGTAAGGTGGAGATCAAAGCACAGTGGGAATCACACAAGGCTCTATGACGATCTCGGGTCTATAGACTAACCTGCACAAGTGTCACCTGAGAACTGCCATCTGCGTGAGGTATAATACCATCTGGGAGTTCCCGGCGAGTCCGTCCAGTGTACCCAGTCTCCACTAAGCACCCGTATACCATCTCTGATGTCAAACACCAATGGATGTGGGATCATCCATCGCCCATCTCATGGGTCGAGAAGCGTATACGCTAGTCTACACTGGTATATCGATGCCCCGTCTCGATACACCCACGACTAAGGACCTTGAAGGATTTACCTATGGACTACCATGTCCCCACTAGTATGATTTGCATCACAGTCCAGGTAGTCAAGTACATATCCTAAGGGCTTTACCAACATGTAACTATAAGACAGTTTAAAGAGACAAGTGTACATGTTAAGATAAAGAGTAACCAGATAGCATAATATCATATCGAGCAAGAAAGTCATCTCTATATATGTCCAAGCATCCAATATAATATACATCATCTGTACAATACTGGCCTCTAGGGCATACATACAACTAACACTTTTCTGTAGGGTGCCCTCTGCACTCCTCAGTATGTTGAGGAGCTCTGAAAGTTCAACTTCTTTTTCCTGTAAGTTGAAGTTCAGGATGAACTGGGCGTAACTGGAAGGAAGGGACTGGAGAATCAAGTCCGTATAGAGCTCATTCTCCAACGTGGTCCCAAGTTCTGCGAGCTCCTCTATGTAGCCAATCGTCTTAAGCACGTGTTCCGCTACCGATGATCCGACGGCCAACCTTGCCGAAAACAACTTCTTCGACACTTCGTATCTGGCGATACGAGACTGCTCTCCATACAGTTCTTTTGTATGAAGAAATATGGACTCTAGGTCCATATTCTCGTGCCTCCTCTGATGTTCGTTGTCCATCGAGGCAAGTACGAGGCATTTGGCCTTCGCGCAATCTATTTCCCATGTCTTATGGATTTCCCTATCCGCGACACTGGTTTTGGGACCTGGGACAGGGGGAGCTTTGGTGGTAAGGAGATACCCCAGCTTGTCGTAAGTGATTGCCATCTTGACATTCCTGAGCCAATCTTTGTAGTTTGGCCCTGTCAATATGTTTTTATCTAGTAATAACTTAAGTCCGGTCATGTTGAATGGTCGCTGCAATTAGGAGAGAGAAAAGAAACACTTTAGCAAGATGCTCTTGCAAGTTTAGAGTGGTTTTTAGTTTGTCTAAACAGGATGGCTCCCACTGTCTCTCGAATCCCTTCTCAAACCGTAAAGACAGGATTAGTCAGGATCAATCTCACCGTACAATACTTGCTTAACCGTTCAGCCAGGCCAGTGTCGGTACTTCGAGGGAGGTTTTCCAACGCTTTCGCGAAGTTCCTTAATTAAGTAACCTCTTTTCCCTGTGGGCGTAGCCCCGCTAACACCTTTCTAGACACCTACTAAGTTTATAGCATTGATCGTTAAGTGAGAGTTTTCCCGAGGAGTAGCATATACTCACAGTAGGATCGGGATCCAAATATCATCGCGTGATAAAACCGAAGGAATCCTACCAGAATTATCACATTCCAAATGGTATGCAGCGCTAGCGAGTTTCAGTACTTATGAAACTCCCGATGTGGATTTTGCCCATGCTCTTATGACCTTGACTTTGGCCAAAATATCATAAGTCACATGTCAAGTTCTACCCGTCATTCTCCTGGTTAATTTGGACCCACCCGTACCTACCCTTGACTTTGGCCAAAATGGCAGCACGACTGTCCCAAACCAACGCATCTATCTATGCTGCACATAAATACCCAATAGCTACCAATCACTATGCCTTGACTTTGGCCAAAATACATAGCTTGAATACTTTTTGACCATTCATGTGGAATGACGGAGGGCTACGAATGGTTTTGGCGAAACCGTGAACGTAGTGAACTTGATATAATCGATGGAACGAGATAGCTTTTAAAAGGAGTGGTTCAAGCTCCGCGTTTAAAAGTTTAGTTTTGAAAAGAACCGAGTGGTTTTCAAAGTGTTCCAATCGACTTTTACTTGGTTTATTTTCTTGCATTAGTTCTTTTAATGCGTCCCATCATTTAATCCTACCATTGCAGAAAACAACCAAAATATGACGTACGTTTATGCCATTCGCATTCGCCACGGGGCCCCGTCATCACCCGTTAGGTTACTTAACTAACGACAGAGCGGGGGCTGGGCTAGCGCGGCTGTAAAACATAAGCAACGCCTAAATAGTTATCATATATAAATATATAGCAATGATAGACATTACAGATCACAGATGAATACATTGGATATACTAGGAATCCGCAATCCGTTCGAGCCTGCAACGAAAAGCGGATTACACGATTGCGGTGAATAGCCAAATACCCCATCCAAGACCCCTACGGGTGCGGCAAACTACCCGCCAAGTACCCGAAGCGAAGCAACCTCCCTCAACACCATGAGTAGGCCACTCGGCACTTCGAGATACCCGGTAGTTTGCATCCCCTCAATGGGTCTATCCTAGGAGCAAAAACAGTAAAAAGAATTATACAATGACGGCTACAACCCCGACCCGGGTGCGCGGCCATACAAATAATATTATTACATCAATTTACATATTACAATGAATGAAAGAAAAAGAAACACTCATCTCATATCCACCCCGGCTATTCACCCGCGACAATCCAACACATTCATATACACATACCATCATCTAACACAGATCACAGATATGTATAACCGCGACTAATCGACATATAGCGATTAGCCGACGTTCAATACATATAAACATCACAGATATAACCCTTATAGTCAAAGTGTAGTGAAGTTAGATAAAAATACGGATTTATAGGCCCCCAAACACAAATTTCTATTCTGGAAAATCTGGGCACATATAAACCATCTTAAAAATCCCAAAACCAAGCCAGAAAAACACTGCACCAAACTCGACCCAGAGCCGAGCCAACTCGGCCGCGGTTGCGCGGAAATAGCTTGCTATTGCCGCGGAACCGCGGCGCTTTGGTCGATTCACTGGACCGGGTTTGGTGGCTTTCTTCACAAAACCCTGAGACGATTTTTGGAGTATTATAAATTTTATTCTGAGCAGGAAAAAATTTAACAGAAAGTTGGGTTTTTGAAAACTCGGTTTTTCGATTTTTCCGATTCGAACTTCCATACACTTTACTACCTAGCTAGTTTATGTTTAGTTAGGCTCTGATACTACTGTAAGTCTATATTGCCCACCCCGGTACTTGCGGGGAGGCGGAAAACGGAATAAAAATCAAATTTTTATCAACTTAGGCAACATGGACTAGACAAAGAAGGATCTTTGCTAAACAAAAACAAGCTAAAGCTAACTAGAAACTAGCTAAGTGTTAGAAAGGTTATACCTAGGGCTTTATGTACTTCTCTCCTTGCTCCTTGGAGTGGTGGAAAGAGGTCACCTTTGTCGTCTTCTCACGTCGAAGAAAGATCTACCCGAAAGCCTCAACCTTTGGCTTCAACTCCAAGCTAGAAGTAACTAGGGTGCAAGAAGTGCTAATTCTAGAACCCTAGATGAGAGTAGAGATTATCAAGAAGAGGTTTTTCTCAAGCTCAAGTGTTTCTCAATACATGAGAGGGGAGAGCTTGAGGGAGAGGAAGAACAAGAGAGAGAAAGGAAAAAAATAGAATGAGAGAAAATATGAAGCATTCTCTCATATATGTGTGAATTATTATAATTAGATAATTAGCTAGATAATTGTCATGGTTAATCAAGACATGACCATTATCATTTCATTTTTAATGCAATTTGCAAGGATCAAAGAGCATCTTCCAAATGAAATGATGATGGTCAAAGTGTCAACCAAGGTCAACAAGTCAAGAAGGTCAAATGGTCAACAACCATAACCATGCACAATTATTTAAACTAATATCAATTAACCATAATACACACATAAGTATTAGGGTTAATAAAATGACAATGGTCATTAACCCTAATCAAAGTCCTCTCCCTCTGTCTCAAGCAACTGTGCATACGCACCCGTATTCGTGATCCGAGGAACACGAACGCAATGAGATAAAACCAATCCCAAATTATATACTAGGATCTGGCTTAAACCAAAGCCCGCTAGTATAAGATGTCCGGACAGCAAACGTGCACAAGTGCGCGGATGTGAACGAACCCTGTCGCAAAACCATGCGACCTCTACTCATTTTGCCTAAAGGCGAATAGCTCTCTGTGTGGGACTCTAAAGACTCGACACTATGCTGGCAGTGGGTTTAACCACAGACCGCAAGCAGCACTAGCTGTACGTAACGGTCCCCAGGTAGATGTCGATAAGAAGACTGACGAGGTGAACCCCATCTGAACTCCTACTGAGCCTATATGTGACAGTCTCCGTACAGTCCGGTCTGTTCGTCTGATACATCGCATGGCGGGCCTAGGGGGGCGGTGAACGTCAGTCCCCTAATAGCGGTACAAGTCGTGTCGGAGTGTAGCCCAGAACACCCTGAGATAACACTGGAAACCTACCAGTATATCTCGCTTGCTCTGGCCAGGGACTACTCGTGTAATGGCTCTCCTGGACACAGCGCGATGTCAACCCCCAATACCGGGAGAGACGAATCCTGTCTAACCGTCACTGCCTCCAAGTGCTTCGGGACTGCACCCAAAAACTACCTGTTTGCACGACTCCTTTGAGCCGTGGTAGGGTAGTAATCAAAGTGCAGTGGGAACACACTCAAGGCGAAGTGACAGTGTCAAGTCAGCGGACTAAGCTGTACTCATGTCACCTGGGAACTGATAACTGACGATAGGTATAATACCAACCAACAGTCCCCGACGAGTCCTGTCCAGTATACTCGTAACCTAACGAGCACCCGCATACTATCTTAAGTACGACGTACTGACAGCTGTGGGACAGACCGTCTTCCACGCTGGGATGAGAAGCGCATACGCTAGTCTACTCCGGAGTATCGATGCCCTGTCTCGATAGTCCAACGACTAGGGTCCTGTATGAGGATGTGCTTATGGATTACCCAGCCCCCACGAGTGTGAGCGCCATCACAACGCTGGTAATCAAGCAAAGATCCTAAGGGCTCTACTAATATGTATATCAGCGATATGCTAAAAGAAACACATGCACATATTAAAGCAGAGACAAACCAAGTAGCATACTACCGTTTCGAGCAAGATTGTATATACAACTGTGAATATCCCAAGCTTCCATCAAGTAATATACAAACTAGTATGATACAGTAATGGCCTCTAGGGCATATACACTAACAGAATCAAGCATAGTTTAGGGTTAAGGAAATGAAGGAAAATGATTATATTTGAATTTTTGTGATTTTATTTGGATTTTTCATGATTTATTTTGGCTAGAAATGAAGAAAATTGAGTGAGGAAGCATAAGGGCAGCAAGGGGGAGAGAGGGGCCGGCCAAGAAGGTGAGGGGGGAGGGGTGTTTTTATGAATTTTTGTGAAGAAGTTCTAGTAAAAATACAATAAATGCTTCATTAAATGCATTTTGCCACCTTTCTTTCTTTTTTCTTTTTCTTTAAAAAAATTTAAATCCTTTGACCAAAAATATCTAGATATTTAAAAGGAAGGTTCTAAAATAATTGTAGTGATGAGAAGAATTTTCATTCAGAAGAAATTTCCCGATTTACGTGCATATTTTACCGGCTAAAATAATATTTTATTTAGGAAAAATTCTATCTGAACCAAAACCTCCTAAATACCCCCAAGGTTCGTGCACTTGCTTTATTTTAGCTAAAATAGGTGCTGACAAGTTTCTACGGATGTTTGATCGAAATCGGGTTAAAACGGAAAAAACCGACAATTTTGCCCTAAAACGGAAAAATTCGCAAAACGATTTCTGAAACGTTATAGGTATATACATTCCAAATCAGGATACAGTTCTGAATATACAGAACACACACAAGAGGAAAAGTTCAGAAATGAATGAAGCCTTTTTGTGGTATTGTAGACTTGGTCATATCAATGCGACAAGACTAGCTAAGTTGCATAAATATAGATATTTGAATCCGTTCAAATTTACATCTTATGAAACTTATCAGTCATATCTCAAGGGAAAGATGACCAAAACTACGTTTACGGGACACGGAGAAAGAGCCACTGAACTCTTGGGACTGATACATAGTGATGTATGCGGTCTTATGTCTACACAAGCCAGGAATGGTTTCTCGTACTTCATTACATTCACCGATGATCTCTCAAGATTCGAACATGTGTTCCTCTTGAAACACAAATCTGAAGCTTTTGAAAAATTCAAGGAATATAAGAGCGAAATAGAGAACTGGATGGGTAAAAGTATTAAAATCCTTCGATCTGATCGAGGAGGAGAATACTTAAGCACGGAATTTCGAGATTATCTAAAAGAGAATGGGATTCTCTCTCAGCTTACTTGTAACACCTTAGAATGCGATTAGTGTTAATTAAGCGATATAATACGAGTTTTTAATAAAATTTAACCAATAATTGTTTTCACATATTTTATTTAATTAATTAATATTTTATTAAATTATTTTTTGTACTTGCACACACATGTGCATGTTAATTAGGGTTAAGGATGGGCTATCCATATTTTGTTAGCATGGCACCTTAACCATTTGTATGTCATGTTTTAATTATATTCATATCTATTTTTATTAAGTTAAAAGTTTTTTGTTTTTAAATGAGGAGAGAAGGAAAAGAATTGACTTTGGAGGGAATGATGAGATATGGGACAAGGCATGGAGGGCTTTTAATGAAGAGAGAGAGCGAGAGAGAGAGAGAGAGAGAGAGAGAGAAAGAGAATGAGTGCATGGCTATTCTCACCTCACACTCACACTCTCTCATTTCTTCACCTCACTCTCTCTCATTTCCTCACAACTCTCAAATCTCTCTCATTTTCCTTCTTCCTCTTCTTTTCTTCACTTGTTCTTATTTCCCTCACTAATCTTAATCCTAACCTTCATCAAAACCGCACTAAACCCCCACTAAGCTTGCTTAAGCTCTCTTGTGATGACTTGGAGCTTGGAAAGCTAGGTTTTTTCTCAAGTTTTGGTGAGGTAATGATCTCAAACTGTTATTTAGGCTCTAAGGAAGTTGTTTTACTATTTAGTTTCAGTTTTAAACCTTAAAGTTATAGTTTTGTGCAAATATCGTATTTTGTGTTTAGTTTTGTGTCTCTATGAATCTTCTATCACTACGTTGGCCCACTGTAAAATCTAACAACACAGTAGTTTGGTGAGTGAGCCCTGAAGAAACCCTAGAAACCCGGATCCCAACCCTCACCCATGGCTCGGTGACATTCTTGTTTTGACCGGCGCCGCCGGTTTTCTGGAAGAGTTAAGAGTTGGGTTTTTGGGGGTAGCTGTCTGTAGGTTTTAGATGGTATTTGGTACACTTTGTTTTTCCTATATTTCTTGTAGGAGAAATCTAGGACTGTTTTGTATGTTCTAGCATTTCGATATCATGCGATACGGACTTTTCTGACTTCCGTTGTGTGTTTCGTGTAGCTTGCAGCCATGGTTTTGGTTAGGGTGTCGTTGCACGCGTTAACCCGCTAAGCTAACACTTGGTAGCTTGCGAGAACCGATTCGTTAATTTGGCGTTGTGTCCGTGTTTGATTTGAAAAGTTACTAATTTCATGAGTATTGGTGATGTATGATATTAGGATCATTTGCGGGGACTTCGGACGTTGCTAGGAAAGGGAAAGAGGTGATCGGATATACCTAGTTCGATATCATCGGTGAGTAGATTAAATTGTTAGTGTTATATGCCCTAGAGGAAATTATTGTATAGTACTAGTTTGTATATTACATTTTGGAAGCTTGGGATATATATACGGATTTATAACAGTCTTGCTCAATATAGTAGTATGCTACTTGGTTTGTATCTATCTTAATATGTGTATATGTTTCTTTTAACGTATCGCTAATATATATTGATAGAGCCCTTAGGATCTTTGCTCGACTACCAGCGTTGTGATGACAGTCACACTAGTGGGGGCTGGGTAGTCTATAAGCACATCCTTATACAGGTCCCTAGTCGTAGGATTATCGAGACAGGGCATCGATACTTCAGAGTAGACTAGTGTATATGGTTCTCATCCCAGCAGGGGAGATAGTCTGTCCTACAGCCATCAGTACATCGTACCGGAGATAGTATGCCGGTGCTCATTGGGTTATGAGTTACACTGGACGGACTCGTAGGGTACTGCTAGTTAGTACTATACCTATCGTCAGGTAGCAGTTCCCAGGTGACATGAGTATAGCTTAGTCCGTTGACTTGACACTGCTACTTCGCCTCAAGTGTGTTCCCACTGTTCTTAGATTGCTACCCTACCATGGCTCTATTGAGTTGTGCAAACAGGTAGTAGTTGGGTGTAGTCCCGAAGCACTTGGAGGTAGTGGCGGTTAGATAGGATTCGTCTCTCCCGGTATTGGGGGTTGATGTCGCGCTGTGTTCGGAAAGCTATTACACAAAGTCCCTGGCCAGAGCAAGCGAGATTTACTGGTAGGTACTCCAGTAGTTTCTCAGGGTGTTTTGGGCTGTACTCCAACATGACTTATTGCTCTATTAAGGGTCTGACGTTTACCGCCCCCTAAGCCCGATATGCGATAATCTTAGACGAACAGACCGGACTGTACGGAGATTGCCACAGACAGGCTCAGTAGGAGTTTGGATGAGTTTACTCGTTGGCCTTCTTATCGACAGATACCTGGGTAGCCGTTACGTGCAGCTAGTACCGCTGACGTGCTTGTGGTTAAACCCACTGCCAGCGTACTGTCAAGTCTTTAGAGTCCCACACAGAGGGATTCCCAGCTTCAGGAGAAACGATGTAGAGGTCGTATGGTTTTACGACAGGGTTCTATCACATAGGTGTACTTGTGTGCGTGTGATGTTCGAGCGGACAATACTAGTAGGCTTTGGTTTAAGCCAGATCCTAGTATTTTATTGTTTGATTAGTTTCGTCTCATTGTATTCGTGTTTCTCGGAACACGGATGCGGGTATGTATATATGGATGAGAGGAGTATAGAAGGAGACACCACATTAGGGTTTTGACCATCGACTTGATTAAAACAATTATGAGGCGGAGAAAAGTATTTGTTATTTTTTGTAAATGATAATTGTGGCATGGCTACTTGGATTGACGACTTGACTTGGATTGACCACTTGAATTGGTTTGACTCTTTGACTTAGATATTTTTGTGAGATATTTTGTGACCTAGATATTTTGATGAGATATTTTTCATGCCATGCTTGTGGTCATGTCAAGCTAGCCATCTCATTTTCAATTATCATTATCAAAAATCATTTCTCTTTCCTCAAGTTCACTCTCTCCTTCTTCCTCTCAAAACCTTAGTGTCTCATGTGTTGAGAATCAAAGGTTAGTGAGACTTAGCTACCCAAAACACACTCTACTCATTCTAGGCAACATAGTTTAGCACACCAAGTGACCTAGTTGCCTCAACATGGAGGTTAAGCTCAAGGTTCGAACTCTTGGGTGGATCTTCTTCGACTTCGTGAAGCCGACAAGGAGGTGCTATCCATTTCCACTCCAAGGAGCTCACGAGATGAAGGAGGACAATGAGAAGACAAGGACACAATACTACGAGGTATAACATTCATTCGAGTAGTTAAACCTTATATTGTTTGCTAGCTAGGGTTTTATGTTCGATCCTTGCTTAAAGTCGATGATGCGAAGGCCGTAAAAATCATTTTTTGCTAATTCCGCCTCCCCACGAACACGTGGGGTGCGTAACATTGACTAACAGTGGTATCAGAGCCTCTCATAAACCCTAGATAGCTTGTAACGATGTTCGAATTCCGCCGTTTTTGTCACGGAAAAACTGTCGGCAAAAAACAGTTTTCAAAAGTGATATTTTGAGTTGTTTGCGCACCCCACAGGCTCACGGTTTGAACCGAGAAGCTGCGGGGTGAAGCGTGCGCACCCCGGGGACACCCCGAGGGGACCAATGGCCGGGACCACTCCCCAAGACCATCACTTGGTGGCCTTGGGGGCTGGTGAGCCGAGAGCACCAGGAATTGGTGCTCTCGGGTCTGCCTTCCTTTGGGGGCTACCTCATGGTGGCCCCCAGGGGTGGGTACCCTCCGAGGCCCCTCATTCGATAGTAATACTTGTGTCTTCACCTCCGCGAAGATTCGGGTGGGTTTCGATTTCGTTTCGACTCCCAGATTGGCTCAAAATTATCGATTTTTGAACTTTAGCTCACTGGATTTTCATGTCTTGGAAAATTGTTTAAGTTTGCTAATTGCGTGCGGAATTTAATGTCGTAGTTACTTTACAAGCTTTGTGATGTATATATGTGTTTGGAAACGTCGACTAATTGCTATATGTCGATTATTCGGGGTTGCACATATCTGTGATGTTGTTGTGATGGTTTGTGTATATGAACTTGTTGGATCGTCATGGATGAATAGCCGGGGATGTGAGATGAGGGTTTTCATTCTTTTATTCGATGTAAATTTGTAAAGTGGTATAATATTATTTTTGTGGTGGTACATCCGGTTTGAGGTTGCAGCCACCTGTATTATTTCTTTTAATGTTTTTGCTCCTAGGATAGACCCAAGGTGGGGTGCACAAACTACCGGGTATTTTGAAATGCCGAGTGGCCAACTCACTTTGTTAAGGGAGGTTGTTTCACTTCGGGTATTTTGCGGGTAGTTTGCTGCACCCGTAAGGGTCTAGGGTGGGGTTTGGCTATTCATCACGACCGTGGAATCCGTCTTTCGTTACAAGCTCAAACAAAATGTGGAATTTCTAGTATATCCAATGTGTTCATCTGTGATTTGGAATGCCTATCATTGCGTCTGACGAATGGATAACATTATATATGTATTATATAATAGGTGTTGCTTATGTTTTGCATCCGCGCTAGTCCAGCCCCCGCTCTGTCGTTAGTTAAGTAACCTAACGGGTGATGACGGGGACCCGTGGCGAATGCGGATAGCATAAGCGTACGTTGTATTTTCGTTGTTTTCTGCAATGGTAGGTTAATTGATGGGGCTGCATTACATTAATGCAAAGCAAACAAACCAAAGTTGAATCGTTGGAACAATTTTAAAACTACTCGGTTTTTTAAAACAGCAAAAGTTTTAAAATGCGGAGCTTAAACCACTCCTTTTAAAAGCTATCAGGTTCCTTCGATTTTATCAAGTTCACTACGTTCACGGTTTCGCCAAAACCATTCATAGCCCTCCGTCATTTCAGTTGGATATTCAGTAGTATTCAAGCTATGTATTTTGACCTTCGCCAAGGCATAGTGATTGATAGCTGCTGAATATTCATCTGTAGTATAGATAGATGCGTTGGTTTGGGACAGTCGTACTGCTATTTTAGCCCTCGTCAAGGGTATGTACGGGTGGGTTCAAACTAACCTGGACAATGACGGGTAGAACTTGACATGTGACTAATGATATTTTAGCCTTCGTCAAGGTCATAAGAGCATAAGGAAAAAATCCACATCGAAAGTTTCTAAAGAAACTGAAACTTGCTAGTGTTGCATACCATTTGGAGTGTGATAATTTTGGTAGGATTCCTTCAACTTTATCACACGATGATATTTGGATTTTGATCCTACTGTGAGTATATGCTACTCCTCGGGGGATTTTTCTACTTAGCGATCAATGCTATAAACCAAGTAGGTGTCTAGAAAGGTGTTAGCGGGGCTACACCCCTGGGGAAAAGAGGTTATTTACTTAAGGAACTTCGCGAAAGCGTCGTAAAACCTCCTTCGAAGTACCGACACTGGCTTGGCTGAACGGTTAAGCAAGTATTGTACGGTGAGATTAATCCTGACTAATTCTTCTTTTATGGTTTGAGGAAGGATTCGAGAAACAGTGGGAGCCATCCTGTTTAGATAAACTAAAAACTAATCTAAATTTGCAAGAGCATCATGCTAAAGTGTTTCTTCTCTCTCTCCTAATTGCAACGACCAAACATGACGGGCCTTAAGTTACTATTAGATAAAAATATATTGACAGGGTCAAACTATAAAGATTGGTTCAGGAATGTCAAGATGGCAATCACTTATGACAAATTGGGCTATGTTCTTACTACTAAAGCTCCCACCGTCCCAGGTCCAGATTCCAGCGTCGTGGATAGGGAAATCCGTAAGACTTGGGAAATTGATTGCGCGAAAGCCAAGCGCCTTGTGCTGGCCTCCATGGATAATGAACACCCGAGGCGGCACGAGAATATGGATCTTGAATCCATATTCCTCCATACCAAGGAATTATATGGAGAGCAATCTCGTATCGCAACATACGAGACCTCGAAGAAGCTATTTCAGGCGAGGTTGGCTATCGGGTCATCTGTAGGGAAACACGTCCTTAAGATGATCGGCTACATTAAGGAGTTCGCGGACCTTGGGACCACGTTAGAGAACGAGCTGTATACAGACTTGATTCTCCAGTCCCTTCCTTCCACCTACACCTATTTTATCATGAATTTTAATATTCAAGGTAAACAAGTGGAACTTCTGGAACTCCTCAACATGTTGAGGAGTGCTGAGGGCATCCTGAAGTAATCTAGGGAAACACTCGCTCTGCTTGTTGGTGGAGCTTCCTCTTCTAGATCCAAGCCGAAAGCCAAAGGAAAGAAGAAGAAGGCCCCCACCAAGACGAGAGGCGGTGTTAGTAAGGTGGAAGCAAAGGGCAAGGCAAAAGTGGCGGGGCCGACAGTAGGGAAGGAAGAATGCTTCTACTGTCATAAAAAGGGCCATTGGAAGAAAGATTGCAGGGTTTGGAAGGCCAAGAACCAGACCCGAAGCAAGTTGTGCCTTCGGCTTCAGGTGTGTTTGTAATTGAAAACTGTCTGTCAATTAAATCTACTTCCTGGGTATTAGATACCGGATCAGGATCTCATATTTGTAATTCTTTGCAGGCACTGAGAAGCCGTAGAGTTCTGAAGACCGGTGATATGACCCTCAGGGTTACTAATGGAGCGAGCGCGGATGCTCTGTCCGTAGGGAAATATCACCTAAGATTGACGAGTGGACATATTTTGGTTTTGCGCAATTGTTTTTGTGTACCTAGTTTGAATTGTAATATCATTTCTGTATTTTTTTTTATCTAAAGAAGGTTATGATTTTACATTTGTAAGCGATGTAGTAAACATCCACCTTAATCATGGTCTGATTGGGTCAGGTACTCTAAACAACGGTATATACGTATTAAACCAACTACAAATTTTCAATGTTCAGAACACATATAAAAGAAAGACTCCAGAATTAAATCAAGTTTTCTTATGGTATTGTAGACTGGGTCACAACAATGAGACAATGTTAACTAAATTACATAAAAAAGGATATTTGGATCCGTTCGAATATCAATCTTATGCAACTTGTCAATCATGTCTCAAAGGAAAGATGACAAAGACTCCGTTCACTGGACACGGAGTAAGAGTGAGTGAGCTCTTGGAATTCATATACAGCGACGTGTGTAGTCCAATCAATGTCTACACATGCAAGAAGTGGTTAATCCTATTTCATTACTTTTATGGATGATTTCTTTAGGTATAGACATGTCTTCTTGATGAAACATAAATCCGAGGACTTTGAGAAATTCCGAGAATATAAGAATGAAGTGGAAAACAAACCGGCAAAAGTATCAAGACACTAAGATCTGATCGAGGTGGTGAATACTTGAGTGCCGAGTTCCTGGATTACCTAAAAGAGAATAGAATTCTCTCTCAGCTTACTCCTCCATACACACCACAACACAACGGTGTATCGGAGAGACGGAGCCGAACCTTATTGGATATGGTACGTTCCATGATGAGTAACGCTGAGTTACCGCTATCATTCTGGGGCTATGCACTAGAATCAGCTGCATATTTTTTGAACAAGCTACCAACACTGTGCCTACCACACCATATCAGATGTGGAAAGGGAAGAAACCCTATCTTCAGTATCTGAAGATATAGGGATGTCCAGCTTTTGTCAAAAAGCAGCATGCGGACAAACTCGAGGCACGCTCAGTACTGTGTAAGTTTGTGGAATACCTAAAGAACTCCAGGGGCTATCTTTTCTATTACGCAGAGGAACAAAAGGTTTTTGTGTCACGCCCCGCTTCCCAGTAGATGGAAACGGTGACGTGGCAAGCCCGCTACGTATTTATTCCGAGAAGGTCATTTCTCGAAATAAATACGCTAAGCGTAACATAAGCAATATAACAATGACAAGAATAGACAAGTGGAAATAAAATCCAACCATTTTATATATTTACATTCTCAACTTTACAGAATTTAACTAATACAAGAAGTCTGAACATAAAAAATGTTTAAACATGTAACTTACTAAAAAGAAAAGCTGGAAAGAAAACAGATAATCTGCTTCCGGTGCGAACTGGTTGTAATTCTCTGCAATCGCTTCCACCTCCTCTGATCTTAAGTCATCTGACGAACATTCCAAGAAACAAAAGGTGGGTGGAATGCCCGTCAGCGAACTTGCTCTCGGTAAGTGCCGAAAAGGATGAGTAATATGTAGATTAAGTACAAGATGACATATAATATACTATAAATGGAAATTGTAATATGTGAACAAGTAAGGTAATGTATATGGCAACTATATCAGCATGGAAATGTAACATGAGCACAGAAAACAAGTATAGCATGGCCGTGGAGTGTAGGTATAATGAATATGCAATGAAAGTAAGTGTTCTAAAAGGTCTCTAAAAGGGTAAAGTAACTAACGTGAGTTTAAGTATGAATATCAACCAATCTCAAGAGTATTCTCGAACCCCAGGCTATCGTCCAGGCGCAAGGAATCACGGGCCCAAAATAGCGGGACTTCAATTGTTATTGAAGTATTCCAAACCCAACAGGCTATCATCCAGGGGCTTGGTAACACGGGCCCTCATTCATGAATTTATGATGTACCGTTTCAGCCCGGTACCACAGCAACGTTATTTGTACCGTTTCAGCCCGGTACCACAGCAACGTTATTTATTATAATGGGACTCATGAGATTCCGTTGGATTCATACTCAAACTACCCCAACACCCTGGGTATATAAGTCTATGGTTAATGTTAAGGATCTTGATCAAATTCATGAATAAAAAAGGTAATGTATAATATCAAGTTTCTAAGATTTAGTTCATGTCAAAAATCATGTATCATATCAAGTGCAAATCATGTCAATTGTATTCATGGTTCGAGTCAAATTAGATCAAGCATGTTAGTTTAGTACAAGTCATATCAATAGTCATGTAAACATATCAAGTATGCAAGTGTTCATTGCTAAGACATATAAGGTATCATGTATAGGGGTATATGGGTCATTTAGAACTTCATAGTATTTATATGATTTTTGCCACTAAATTCTCAAGGGTGTTTTATGTAAAATATTCTATTTTGAAAAGAAAAAAAAATCTCGAGTGTTTACGGTAAAAGTTTATTATTTAGATTTTCGAGGGTTAGAAAAGTATATTAGATTTTTATGGCATTTTAATGAAAAAAAATCTATCTTTTTGAAAACTTAAGGTATATTAGTAGAAACTTAACCTTTTCAATTTAGTGGTATTTCATTAAAAATATAATTTGTAAATTTGTTTTCCTTTAAGTTGCATATAAATGATAATTAAATTATTTTAGTATCGCTGAAATTGTTTTGTTTTGTTTTAAAACCGTATTTTCATTTTGAGATTGTGCTCCGTGAAGAGCTCTGCATCTCACTCTACTAAACTCAAGATGTGCGATAATCCGTATCATCCGCAACAGGACTCCCCTCAAGAGGGTTGTAGAGGAGAAATTGCATGGAAAAATGATAGCCGACAATATTATTTTAACATGTTACAATTTTAATGTAAATTTCATCATTGGTTTCAAATGTTAGATTGTATAGTGCCACAGACACGAAATCAAAGAAAGAAAGCTTACCAATATAGTCATTCATAGCAATAGGTGAAATAAATCATGGTTTATTATAGAATTTATTTAATCATTGAGGAGTTTGTAAAATGAACGCTACAAGGGAATATGAGAATGTAAAATGGCACAAACCTGTTTTACAAGTAAAAGTTGGCTGTGCTTTTAAACATAACTATCTGTGAACAACTTACAACTTGAATATTCTTGAAATGCAAAATGATACCAACAATAACTACTGTATATGTAGGAAAAAAATAAATGTTGTCTTTTATATTTGACCGAACTATCTTATGATAACTAGTTACTTTTCTGACTTGAACGCATGTATACAAAACTGTAACTCATGATTATAAAATGTGATCTTATCTAACAAAATTAATTACTATTCATTGCTATATGACTAACAACTAACTAATTTATATAACATAAGAAACATCTAATCTTCAAAACAATCTTAGTATTAACACTTAACAACTCCTCTAAAAAAAATCTTTAAAAAAACCATATCCTATCATACCGCTATGAAACATGAACAACACTAATATAGTAAAGTTAACATTATTTGACTAATACCATATAAACTGCTAAAACATTGCACAAATTAAAGAATTGAACACTATTAAGCTTTATATCAACACTCTGCAAGAAATTTAGATATAAAATCATCCACAATAAAATAAAATGAAATTCAAGAGTAGATCGATCGAAAAACCTAGCAATTGAATCGTATAAAGAGAGGGAGAGGGGAAGAGGGGAAAGGACTTACACGCGATAGAATATGACCTAATTTCATTTAGACATTTCGTCGAGCACTTCCGGCGCAAATTTGAAATGCCGATGGAATGGAGATCCGGAGGCACGAAAATGATCGTGTTGCTCACGCGGTCTTGGCCTAGCCGTGGGGCCTCATTCTCGGCTCAAAGCGGCGGCAAAAGAACAACACAGTTGAGAGTTTGGTGTTGTCGATGTTGATATTGCAGCTACAGCTGCTGTCGTTGTTGATGACGACGATGGGGGTGTCGATGTTAGTCGAGAGGAGATAGGGGTGCTCAGCCAAAAGGGTGGCCGACCATGGAGGAGGAGGATGGTGGGGGGATGTAGGAGGAGAAGAGAATGAGAGGAGGGAGGAAAATTTTGCATGGGCTATACAGGTGAAAAAGAAGTTAAGAGGAGAGAGGTAGAGTGGGGATTGGTTATGGGGAGGTGAAGAGAGTGAGGAGAAGAGGGGTCGTCGGTTATGAGAGGGGAGGCGAGAAGATGGCAGGTGTGAATGAGAAGGAGACGAACATGGAGAAATAAGGAGAAGAAGGAAGAAGAGGGGAAAGAAAAAAAAAGATTAAGAAAATAGATGAAAGATTATGGGCTGGGATTTGGGCTGAGTTTGTATTTGGATATGGGTTATATGAATAAAATTTGGTTAATGAGTTTATGGTTTAAAATAAAAATAGAGAAGGAAATATGGGTTAGTTGATTTGGGTATTCAATAAAACAAAACGGGTTTACAAAGAATGTTTATTTGGTAACTGATGGAAAATATAAATAGGGAAAGAATAGCTAAGTGATTAGATAGGAGAAAATGGCTTTTAGGCTCAAGGGAAATAATAGTAAAAATAGAAAGATGAATAAAATACAATATTTTATTAAATAAAAACAATACAAAGGTATATGAATTTTTACGGTCGTTACATCCTACCCTCCTTAAAAATAATTTCGTCCTCGAAATTACTCAAAAAGGATGTTGTAACAGGGCAAAGGTGTTTTAGATTAAAATGGTGGTATAGACGAAGATATGGACTACTGAAATCGTACTGAAGTTATGTAAGGAAAGGAAGGACAAAAGACTAAAAGAATCTGAAATAGCCGAAAAAGATAGAAAGAAATTTTACCAGTGATAACCCGATCCATAGTTTCGGTCTCTAGGGCCGACATAGTGAAGCCTGGCGTCTCGACACTATCCTTTGTTCCCAATGGTACATCTGTTGTTGAGGGGGTAAGGGTTGCCCATGCTGAGTTGGTGCAGGAAGATCTAAACGAGCAGGAGCTTGAATAGTCGGTTTAGGTGCGTAGGCTGTGCCAGATCTGTACTATGGGCAATCTCTTAAAATGTGCATAGGCGATCCACAAATCATACAAAGACCGTTAGCTACTCTGCAATCTTTTGCCAGGTGCCCCGACCTCTTGCAGTAATTGCAGATTTTTGATCCATGGTTGTAAAACGGCCATCTTGATCTCTTAGGTGGCTCTATAGATTCTGGCATCGAGGAGGCTTCTCCAGGAATCTGGCTAACTGGGCGTTTTTCTCCGGCCGACTGTGGTCTTCCCTTCTTCTTGATGACAGCTTCATAACGACGGGCTGCCTTCAAAGCTGGTTCATGAGTCGGAAAATCTCCCGTTGCTAGAGCAGCCTGGATGTCGAGGTCTAAACCCTGCTGAAAACGTCTGGCGCGAATCTCGGCGGTAGGAATCAAATGAGCAGCGAACCTGCTGAGCATAGTGAAATCGGCATCGTATTCATCTACTGACTTGTCCCACATGGATCCTTGTTGTAGGTGGATAAATCATTGCTCCATCTCAAAACGGGCAGTCTCAGGAAAGTACTTGGCGTCGAAAAGATCACGAAAAGTCTTCCACTCAATTAGCTGTGCAAGTCGGCTCTCTTCGGCCTTCCACCAGACTCTGGCATTGTCAGTGAGCTGAAGTTTGGCTACACGGACCCAAGACGCTTCTGCAACCTGGGCTGCCGCAAGATCATCTTCGATACTCTGAGCCCATTCTTCAGCTTCCAGTGGGCTCCCCATTCCTGAGAACTGTTTGGGATGTAAAGCTCTGAATTGCTTCAGCCCAGGTGCTTCAACCTCGGAACGGTTCAAGAGCTGCTGCTGACCCTCCAATAAGCTCTTGATAGCCTTGAGAAACACCGTCTGTTCAGTAAGGGGAGTTGCAGCAATAGATGGCGGTGGTGTCTCGCCGTTGTTGTTGATCGGTTCAAGGGAAGCCATCACCTTGGATAGAAAAGATGGATTTGGATAGATTCAAAGGAATTGAAAGGTAAGGAATGTAAAAGTAGTCGGATTTTATCTTTCTTATATCATATTGCTTACGACTTCATGCAGAACGGGACCTGCATGGGCCACCAACAAAACCTGTCATGCCCCGCTTCCCAGTAGATGGAAACGGTGACGTAGCAAGCCCGCGACGTATTTATTCGGAGAAGGTCATTTCTCGAAATAAATACGCTAAGCGTAACATAAGCAATATAATAATGACAAGAATAGACGAGTGGAAATAAAATCCAACCATTTTATATATTTACATTCTCAACTTTACAGAATTTAACTAATACAAGAAGTCTGAACATAAAAAATGTTTAAACATGTAACTTACTAAAAAGAAAAGCTGGAAAGAAAACTGATAATCTGCTTCCGATGCGAACTGGTTGTAATTCTCTGCAATCGCTTCCACCTCCTCTGATCCTAAGTCACCTGACGAACATTCCAAGAAACAAAAGGTGGGTGGAATGCCCGTCAGCAAACTTGCGCTAGGTAAGTGCCGAAAGAGATGAGTAATATGTAGATTGAGTGCAAGATGACATATAATATACTATAAATGGAAATTGTAATATGTGAACAAGTAAGGTAATGTATATGGCAACTATATCAGCATAGAAATGTAACATGAGCACAGAAAACAAGTATAGCATGGCCGTGGAGTGTAGGTATAATGAATATGCAATGAAAGTAAGTGTTCTAAAAGGTCTCTAAAAGGGTAAAGTAACTAACGTGAGTTTAAGTATGAATATCAACCAATCTCAAGAGTATTCTCGAACCCCAGGCTATCGTCCAGGGGCAAGGAATCACGGGCCCAAAATAGTGGGACTTCAATTGTTATTGAAGTATTCCAAACCCAACAGGCTATCATCCAGGGGCTTGGAAACACGGGCCCTCATTCATGAATTTGTGATGTACCGTTTCAGCCCGGTACCACAGCAACGTTATTTGTACCGTTTTAGCCCGGTACCACAGCAACGTTATTTATTATAATGGGACTCATGAGATTCCGTTGGATTCATACTCAAACTACCCCAACACCCCGGGTATATAAGTCAATGATTAATGTTAAGGATCTTGATCAAATTCATGAATACAAAAGGTAATGTATAATATCAAGTTTCTAAGATTTAGTTCATGTCACGAATCATGTATCATATCAAGTGCAAATCATGTCAATTGTATTCATGGTTCGAGTCAAATTAGATCAAGCATGTTAGTTTAGTAAAAGTCATATCAATAGTCATGTAAACATATCAAGTATTCAAGTGTTCATTGCTAAGTCATATAAGGTATCATGTATATGGGTATATGGGTCATTTAGAACTTCATAGTATTTATATGATTTATGCCATTAAATTCTCAAGGGTGTTTTATGTAAATATTCTATTTTGAAAAGAAAAAAAAAATCTCGAGTGTTTACGGTAAAAGTTTATTATTTAGATTTTCGAGGGTTAGAAAAGTATATTAGATTTTTATGGCATTTTAATGAAAAAAAATCTATCTTTTTGAAAACTTAAGGTATTTTAGTAGAAACTTAACCTTTTCAATTTAGTGGTATTTTAATAAAAATATAATTTGTAAATTTGTTTTCCTTTAAGTTGCATATAAATGATAATTAAATTATTTTAGCATCGCTGAAATTGTTTTGTTTTGTTTTTTTTTAAAACCGTATTTTCCTTTAGAGATCGTGCTCCGTGAAGAGCTCTGCATCTCACTCTACTAAACTCAAGATGTGCGATAATGCGTATCATCCGCAACAGGACTCCCCTAAAGAGGGTTGTAGAGGCGAAATTGCAAGGGAAAATGATAGCCGACAATATTATTTTAACATGTCACAATTTTAATGTAAATTTCATCATTGGTTTCAAATGTTAGACATGTATAGTGCCACAGACACGAAATCAAAGAAACAAAGCTTACCAATATAGTCATTCATAGCAATAGGTGAAATAAATCATGGTTTATTATAGAATTTATTTAATCATTGAGGAGTTCTGTAAAATGAACGCTACAAGGGAATATGAGATTGTAAAATGGCACAAACCTGTTTTACAAGTAAAAGTTGGCTGTGCTTTTAAACATAACTATCTGTGAACAACTTACAACTTGAATATTCTTGAAATGCAAAATGATACCAACAATAACTACTGTATATGTAGGAAAAAAATAAATGCTGCCTTTTATATTTGACCGAACTATCTTATGATAACTAGTTACTTTTCTGACTTGAACGCATTATACAAAACTGTAACTCATGATTATAAAATGTGATCTTATCTAACAAAACTAATTACTATTCATTGCTATATGACTAACAACTAACTAATTTATATAACATAAGAAACATCTAATCTTCAAAACAATCTCAGTATTAACATTTAACAACTCCTCTAAAAAAAATCTTTAAAAAAACCATATCCTATTATACTGCTATGAAACATGAACAACACTAATATAGTAAAGTTAACATTATTTGACTAATACCATATAAACTGCTAAAACATTGCACAAATTAATGAATTGAACACTATAAAGCTTTATATCAACACTCTTCAAGCAATTTAGATATAAAATCATCCACAATAAAATAAAATGAAATTCAAGAGGAGATCGATCGAAAAACCTAGCAATCGAATCGAATAAAGAGAGGGAGAGAGGAACAGGGGAAAGGACGTACACGCGATAGAATATGACCTAATTTCATTTAGACATTTCGTCGAACATTTCCGGCGCAAATTTAAAACGCCGATGGAATGGAGATCCGGAGGCACGAAAATGATCGTGTTGCTCACGCGGTCTTGGCCTAGCCGTGGGGCCTCGTTCTCGGCTCAAAGCGGCGGCAAAAGGACAACACAGTTGAGAGTTTGGTGTTGTCGATATTGATATTGCAGCTGCAGCTGCTGTTGTTGTTGATGACGACGATGGGGGTGTCGATGTTAGTCGAGAGGAGATAGGGGTGCTCAGCCAAGAGGGTGGCCGACCATAGAGGAGGAGGATGGTAGGGGGGATGTAGGAGGAGATGAGAATGAGAGGAGGGAGGAAAATTTTGCATGGGCTATACAGGTGAAGAAGAAGTTAAGAGGAGAGAGGAAGAGTGGGGATTGGTTATGGGGAGGTGAAGAGAGTGAGGAGAAGAGGGGTCGTCGGCTACGAGAGGGGAGGCGAGAAGATGGCAGGTGTGAATGAGAAGGAGACGAACAGGGAGAAATAAGGAGAAGAAGGAAGAAGAGGGGAAAGAAAAAAAAAGATTAAGAAAATAGATGAAAGATTATGGGCTGGGATTTGGGCTGAGTTTGTATTTGGATATGGGTTATATGAATAAAATTTGGTTAATGGGTTTATGGTTTAAAATAAAAATAGAGAAGGGAATATGGGTTACTTGATTTGGGTATTCAATAAAACAAAACGGGTTTACAAAGAATGTTTATTTTGTAACTGATGGAA
Source organism: Agapanthus africanus (assembly GCA_030015575.1). Lineage (NCBI taxonomy): Eukaryota > Viridiplantae > Streptophyta > Magnoliopsida > Asparagales > Amaryllidaceae > Agapanthus > Agapanthus africanus. The sequence continues at coordinate 331,418,150 of CM057346.1, read as the reverse complement.
AATATAAATAGGGGAAAGAATAGCTAAGTGATTAGATAATAGAAAATGGCTTTTAGGCTCAAGGGAAATAATAGTAAAAATAGAAAGATGAATAAAATACAATATTTTATTAAATAAAAACAATACAGAGGTATATGAATTTTTACGGTCGTTACATTTTGTTTCTTGTCATGCCCACTTTTTGGAACATCAATTTTTAGAAAAAGAAACTAGTGGGAGCGCAATAGAACTGGAAGAAATTCCAGAAACACAAGCTATTACTGAAAACTTGGTGGAACCAGAAGTTTCAAAAGAATAGGACATTCCCACGCCACTCCGTAGGAGTAGTAGGCTGTCTTACTCGCCCGAGAGATATTACGGTTTTCTCATAGACGGGGATAGAGAGGAATGCATCATTGATAATGATGAGCCAACTAACTTCCAGCAAGACATTCAGGGCACAGACTCGAGAAAATGGCTGGATGCAATGCGGACCGAGATGGAGTCCATGTACACCAACAAAGTATGGATTTTGGACATTGCTCCAGAAGGGGTAAAACCCGTAGGCTGCAAATGGATCTTCAGAAAGAAAATTGGTGTAGATGAACAGGTTGAACCTATAAGGCTAGACTTGTTGCAAAAGGATTTCGTCAAAGACCTGGTTTTGACTATGATGAAACCTTTTCTCCCATGGCTATGCTCAAATCCATTCGGATCCTTCTTGCTATTGCTGTCTTCCAAGATTATGAGATTCGGCAGATGGACGTAAAGACCGCTTTTCTAAATGGACATTTGGAAGAGTGCGTCTGTATGGACCAGCCAGAGGGTTTCAGAGTGGGAGCAGCGGGAAAGTGTGCAAGTTGCTTAAGTCCATTTATGGACTAAAGCAGGCATCGCGGAGTAGGAACATCTGTTTTGATGAGACGGTCAAAGAATTTGATTTTATCAAAAATTCAGATGAGCCGTTGCTCGGTAAGCTTTCTTCCTTCGCATTCATATGTATATTTTGCATTTACATACTTATTTAAAAAACCCATAAAAATCAAATTTTTTTCCAAAATATAAAAACTTTATCATCAAGTTAGCTAATATGGTAACTTAGATTTTTATTCCGAAAGGTTAGTTGATATGTTAGAAATAACTAAATCCTAGGCTTAGAAATTAAAAACCCTAAAAATAACCTTCATTCTGTTTAACCTTGGTAATTATACGTCCTTACAGTTTTTTTTTATAGAAGTAGATAATCTTGAGTTCATTTCCTGAGTTAAGTCAAGATGAAGGGAAAGTATTGAAGCTTTACTGAAAGATAAGTCTGAAAATTAGTTTCTATTCTTGAATTCAAATTTAGAAAGTATATACCCTACAAACTGCACATACACGCACCTTGAAACTTGGGATAGTAGGGGATACCTAGAAATACTTTTGCTTGAAAACCTAGTATGAAAGAAAAAACAGTATTTAAAACTAAACACCAAAAAAGAGCTTCTTTGAAAAATATATCCGGTCTTGAAAAAGAAAAATAAAGAAAAAGAAAAAAAAAGAAAAATACATAAAGTCAGGACCTGGAAACTGCTATTTACGCTTTAAGCTCACACATTCAGTAATCGGCCGTTAGTGCCTCAAAAAGCAATAATAGTCGCATGAAAGGTGTGTGAGCAACACTGTCCATCATTAAATGAAAAGAAGTAGTATTAGGTATTAGGGCAAGGGTACTATAGCTTGAATTGAATTCTTAAGTGTAGAGGTGAATAATTTACACACACATAGGGGTATACAATCGATGTTTGGATGAAAGATAGAAATTAAGAATAAGACTTATGTTTTCCGTAGAACTGATAAAAATCCCTGATTTAAGACCGCACTTTTAGAAGGAAAACTCAGGAGATACCAGCATCTTTCTAAAATTTTTTGGAACGTATAGAATCTGAGGATAAATAGATAGGAGGTGTGAAACATAAGGGTTGGATATTTCTAACTTAGGATAATAGAATTTCTAACCTAGATACTTAACTGTAGGAGTAGAATCGATGTTAATTTATGAAACTAGCTTGACGGGATTTTGTGGGTACTATCCGCTGAAAACCCTCAGGAGACAACACTCCTCCTACTCCTAGAGGTTTAACAGCTTGTTGCACGAGCTCAGTACAATCGCGTTTCCCTGCGAAAGTAAGGTTAGGACTTTTTGTGAATAATTGGTTTTGCTCGGGACGAGCAAAAGTTAAGTTTGGGGGTATTTGTTCATACTGGAATATTGAATTTAATACCGCCCATTCTTATACTCGTTAGTTTATAGGTAGGTGCTTTTTAATCCGTGTTTGCTACATATTTACAGGTTACAGGTTTTTAGTCCAAAATAACGCAAATGATACAAAATCTCAACAGTTACGCTAAAATGCAGAACATCTGTTGCTAACAGATAAAAGCCGGGTTCCGGTCATCCGTATCCATCCAGTGCCGCGTAGCAGTTCCAGAGACAAGACAAATGACAGTGGTCATTCGTGTCTCAGACAAGCACAGAGCATGAGAGGGGCAGCACAAGAATCAATGGGTGCGCGGAGCTCGAGGGAGATGTGTAAGTCGATGTACAACACCCCACGACTTGCGGGGAGGTAGAAAATTGAAAAACGATCTTGTTCTTTACATAAACATCGACCAACCGAGAATCTTTGCTAAACTATAACTAACAAGTAACATAGAAGTTAACAACTACTATGAAAAGTGATTATACCTAATGAACCGTGTCCTTCGTCTTTTCGTTCTCCACCTCTTCCTCGGCCTTCTCCAAGTAGTAGACGATCCGCCCGAAAGCTTTACTTCAAGCTTCACCTCAAACTAGAGGTAACTAGCTTTCTTAAAGTGCTAATCTAAGTAACCTAGGTGATATAGAGAAGGGTTATGGATTAAGTAGTCTAATCTAATCCTTGATCTCAACACATGAGAGGGGAGGATTAAGGTTTGAAGAGAGAGAGCTTGAGGAGAGAGAAGGTGAGCATGAGAAATGAGATGAGATAATGATCTATCATAATATATATCAAGCATTATCATTTATCCAATAAAAGAAAATAAAGGATGAATAATCATGCTTCATAAATACAAGAGGGCGATTCATCTCCATGAGTCATTAAGCATTTATGATGCATTAATGATATGGATGAATCACTCATATGACTCACTAATCTCATTTAATGCATATGCCACCTTAACCCTCAAGTCACCATCTTCTAGAAGCTTCTCGCGTAATTACGAGAACGCCCCTCATATCCGTGAAAACACGGAAAAACTTTAGACTGTATAAATCCAATAACCAGATACTAGAATCTGGCTTAAACCAAAGCCAACTAGTAAAAACTGTCCCAAAGTCGTACGTGCGTAAACACACGTATGCGTCCGAACCCTTGTCGTAAAACCATACGACCTCTATATCGTTTCGCCTGGAGCAGGGAAACTCTTTGTATGGGACTCTAATGACTCGACTACTATGCTGGCAGTGGGTTTAACGACAGACCGCAAGCGGCACTAGCTGTACGTAACAGTCCCCAGGTAGATGTCGATAAGAAGGCCGATGAGGAAATCCATCCGAACTCCTACTGAGCCTGATGTGACAATCTCCGTATAGTCCGGTCTATTCTTCTAAGACTATCGCATATCGGGCCTAGGGGGCGGCAAGCGTCAGTCCCCAAATAGCGGTATAAGTCGTGTCGGAGCGAAGCCCATTACACCATGAGAAACTACTGGAACCTACCAGTAAATCTCGCTTGCCCTGGCCAGGGACTTTGCGTAATGGCTCTCTAACACAACGCGATATCAACTCCCAATACCGGGAGAGACGAATCCTGTCTAACCGCTACTGCCTCCAAGTGCTCGGGACTGCACCCAACTGCTACCTGTTTGCACGACTCCTTTGAGCCGTGGTAGGGTAGCAATCTAAGAACAGTGGGACACACTCGAGGCGAAGTAGCAGTGTCAAGTCTGCGGACTATGCTGTACTTATGTCACCTTGGAACTGTTAACTGACGACTGGTATAAAAACCCAACCAACAGTTCCCTGCGAGTCCTGTCCGGTGTACCCGTAACCCAACGAGCACCTGTATACTATCTCCATTACGACGTACTGACGGCTGTGGGACAGACCATCTCCCCGACTGGGATGAGAAGCGTACACACTAGTCTACTCCGGAGTATCGATGCCCTGTCTCGATAATCCTGCGACTAGGGACCTGAATAAGGATGTGCTTATAGACTATCCAGCCCCCACTAGTGTGACTGCCATCACAACGCCGGTAGTCAAGCAAGATCCTAAGAGCTCTATCAATACGTATACTCACATATTAAGATAGAAAAACCAAGTAGCATACTACCATGTTTAGCAAGACTGTTATATACATGTGAATATCCCAAGCTTCCATTAAGTAATATACAAACTAGTATGATACAATAATGTCCCCTAAGGCATATACACTAACAATCTCCTACTTGCACTAGGGCCATGTACTGGCGTATCGAAGACCGATGATCTCGAGTAGCCTCTCAAACTGAATCTGAGGTAAGGCCTTCGTGAATGGATCAGCAATGTTCTCTTCAGTTGCAACTCTCCGAACCTCGATCTCCCGATGATCAATGATCTCCCTGATCAGGTGATACCGCCTTAAGATGTGTCTGGACTTCTGATGGGACCTTGGTTCCTTCGCTAAAGCTATAGCTCCGTTGTTGTCGCAATACAGAGGTATTGGATCAACTATGGTAGGAACCACCTGAAGTTCTGTTAGGAACTTCTTCATCCAGACTGCTTCTTTTGCGGCATCGCAAGCAGCAATATACTCCGCTTCCATCGTCGAGTCAGCAACGGTGTTCTGCTTGGAGCTCTTTCAGCACACCGCCCCTCCATTGAGGGTAAAGACATAACCCGACATGGACTTGGAATCGTCCTTATCACTCTGGAAGCCAGAATCAGCAAAGGCCTCTAACTTGAGGTCTTTTCCGCTGTAAACCAAGAACATCTCCTTAGTCCTTCTCAAGTACTTGAGAATGTTCTTCACTGCTATTCAGTGATTCTCCCCTGGGTCTGACTGATACCGACTTACCACGCTCAGTGCGTAAGCTACATCTGGTCTGGTGTACAACATCGCATACATTATAGAGCCTACCGCAGAAGCGTAGAGTATAATAGACATGCGTTCCCTTTCCAAATCAGTCTTGGGAGACATCTCTTTAGAGAGGGTGATTCCATGACAAGCCGGTAGATTACCGCGCTTAGAATCTTCCATACTGAATCTTTTCAGTATGGTGTTGATATACCTGGACTGCGAAAGTCCCAACATCCTCTTGGATCTATTACGATAGATCCGGATCCCCAGAATGTAAGAGGCATCACCCAGGTCTTTCATGGAGAACCTGTGTGACAAGAATCCTTTGACAAATTGTAGCATAGGAATGTCATTTCCTATCAATAGAATGTCATCCACGTACAAGACGAGGAATACGACACTTCTGGCCACAACTTTACTATATATACATGGTTCATCTGGATTTTTGATAAAGTCATATTCTTTGACTGTTTCATCAAAACAGATATTCCAACTCCGCGATGCTTGCTTTAGTCCATAAATGGACTTAAGCAACTTGCATACTTTCCCGCTGCTCCCACTCTGATTGAAACCCTCTGGTTGATCCATATAGACGCACTCTTCTAAATTACCATTCAGAAAAGCCGTCTTTACGTCCATCTGCCAGATTTCATAATCATGGAAGGCAGCAATAGCAAGAAGGACCCGAATGGATTTGAGCATAGCCACTGGAGAAAAAGTTTCGTCATAGTCCAAACCAGGTCTTTGATGAAAACCCTTTGCAACAAGTCTAGCCTTATAGGTTTCCGCATGTCCATCTACACCAATCTTTTTCTTGAAGATCCATTTGCATCCTATGGGTTTTACCCCATCTGGAGCAAAGTCCAAAGTCCATACTTTGTTGGTGTACATGGACTCCAATTCGGTCCGCATTGCATCTAGCCATCGTACCGAGTCGCCGCTCTAGATGGCCTGCTGGAAGCTAGTAGGTTCATCATCATCAATGATGCAATCCTCTCTATCCCCATCTATGAGAAAACCATAGTATCTCTCAGGTGGATGAGACGGCCTACTACTCCTGCGGAGGGGTGCGGGAATGTTTTGATCTTCTTGAACTTTTGTTTCTACCAAACTTTCAGTAGTAGTTTGTGGTTCTGGAATTTCATCCAGTTCTATTTCGCTCCCACTAGTATCCTTTTCTAAAACCTGCTGTTCTAGAAAATGGGCATTACGAGAAACAAAAACCTTTTGTTCCTCTGCGTAATAGAATAGATATCCCTTGGAGTTCTTTGGATATCCCACAAACTTACACTGTACTGATCGTGCCTCGAGCTTGTCCATATGCTGCTTTTTAACAAAAGCTGGACATCCCCATATCCTCAGATACTGAAGATAGGGTTTCTTCCCACTCCACATCTGATATGGCATGGTAGGCACAGTCTTGGTAGGAACCCTGTTAAGAAGATATGCTGCTGATTCTAGCGCATAACCCCAGAAAGATCGCGGTAACTCAGCATTACTCATCATGGATCGTACCATATCCAATAGGGTTCGATTCCGTCTCTCTGATACACCGTTATACTGTGGAGTGTATGGAGGAGTAAGCTGAGAGAGAATGTAACACTTCGAAAATCGTTTAGACAGTTTTTCGGTAATTGGCTAAATTATCAGCTTTTTCCGTAAAAAGTCAAAATAGGTATTTTTCATCGTAGACCTAATTATACAAAATTTGGATAAGATATTACTATAAATTGGTCACTAAAATGCTACTTAAAATTTTCTAGTTAAATAAAAAAAAATTCGTAATTAATTATTTTTAATATTATTTTAAGCTTTTAAAAATACATTAAATTAGTGATAAATACAAATTTAATTAGGTAAATTTCATAATTAGGAATCTTTATAAACTAAAATTTAGTGTTAATAAAATTTTATCAAGACTTTTCAAGATTTAGTTCTATGGTTAAAAAATTAAAGCAAAAATGGCTAAAAAAGGGTTTTTTTAATGTAAAATATGATGTGATATGCATTAAATGAGTTTAGGGGTTCCTTTTTGTGTAGAATTTTCTACACAATTCACTCACAACTCACCTCTCCCACCTCAGGTCGAGCAAGGCAGCTGCTCACCTTTTTTCCCACCTCACTTCTTGCATCAAAATCCTTGCTAAAATCAATAAAAAAATCCACAAAATTCACAATTTTCCATTGCAAATTCAAAACAAAACCTTAATCCATCCCTTCCCTGACCCTAATTAGTTTGAGAAGTGGAGAAAGGAGGCATCTTTCAAGGTCAAGTGCATGTGGGGTTCACTTGGGAGGTATAAATCCTAAACTAGTTGCTAAATTGTAGTTTAAATAAGCTAGTTTAGTATTTTAAAGTGATTAATTTCATTGTTATGGTTAGTTTTTGAAATTTCAAGAATGGGATGATGTTATAGATTAGGGTTTGATATTGGATAAGTGGGTTTAAGCTAGTGTTGTGGCTACCTAGTGGGTTAGATCGAATAATTGTGCGACGTTGCGATCGCGATATCGTAAATTAGCGATGTTTGCTTTGAAATCGGTATGCTATCGCTTACTAGTTTTTTTATAAATTTTAGGAAGTGATCTAATTGCGTTATATTAGCGATATAATTAGCTTCATATACGACTATTAGTGTGCGCGAATGCGGGGTCTTATTTAGTTGGGTTTCAGTTTTGACGATTACCCCGAAACGACGATTTTAGTTAAGGTTTTAGCGATTTTCGTGTATTTTCCGCGTACCGAGTGCACGTTGTGATTAATTTGCGAGCGTCGATCTTTTCATATTGTGAGTTACATCATTTCAGGAATCTGTAATCTTATACTGTGTGTTATGTAATTCTAGGATCGGTCGCGGAAATATCGGACGCGGCGTGCAAAGGCAAGGCGGTGGTCGGATTGGATTAGCGAGGCATTCAGGTGAGTAGATGTATTCATCTATGGGGGAATCGTCTGGATGGCGCGAGGCGCCCCTAGTTAGGATTACCTTATTTCTTGCAAGATTTGCATTGTTAGTTAGCTTACCCCCCTTCATTTATATTGCATACCATTATAACTAATTGTCTGTTAGATTGCATGGATATTCATATACACATGTGCGATATCACTTCGTAGGACACGAACACCATTACCATTGGCTTCTGTTGCATGCGCACTATTCATGTGACACACACGCCTTTGGTAATTGCCATGCCACGAGCACCATAGAACCTGTTTAACTTAGTGTCACCACTTGTATCATACATGATATATGAAATCGCATAGCATGTATATACCTTGCATCATCATCATACTTACATAGATTTCTAGCCACAAATCACATCGCATACCTTGATATCATAGGCATTTATCACATACAACATATTGGGTATTATGATTTTCTTGAGGATTTCAGTATTGCTGCGATTTCTGGATTTTTGGGGAAAACCGCAAGAATTTAATAAAAGCTTATATTTATCATTTTTAAAACAAAGTTGCGGTTTTCTCGTGATATATGTGTCGTCCACCATGAGTTTTTCATGTTTTCTATCGAGACCCGATTCGAGGAGTGGATGAACCGTCTCGGGTACATGGTGGGCCCGGTATGGTACCCCGGGGCAAGAAGATCGAGTTGTAGACGATGAGCCTGGCAGGGGAAGACTACCTACTGGTGATGTCTGGCGCGGCGGATATCCGGAGGATACCGACCGTTGTTGTGAGATTTGATGATATGGGCCGATCCGGACTAACGGAGCCCGATATTTTGAGACATTGATACAGTGAGACAATGGGACAGATGTGATTTCATATTTGGTGTCGATGCTTAACACGGGTTTTCAGATGATTTCTTGATGGTATTTAGCTATTATACAGATATTATTTTTCTAAAGTTAAGAATGCAGAACTCTTAGCATTTAAAACACTTAAAGATTTAGTAATGACATTACATACATGTGCATGCATACTAGAGGTATTATATCACATCTGGATATACATGCTGTGACGCATTTGCGTGCATTCTTACGATTGCCTTACTAGATGTTATATTCTACTCACGAGCTGGCAACTCACCCTCGTTGTGCCACAGTGTCTTGCAGGTCGGACTCATCAGCCTACTAGCGGCGGCTTATCTTGTTAGTGACTTCTTTTGCTCAGACTCGCGACATTGCTCGTAGGTGGGTTGTGAGAGTGCTTTTATCTCTTTTCTTTTGTACTATTTTTGTATCTAGTATTCTCCATCTACCACTCCTTATGTGTATATGCGACCTAGTGATGAGACTGAGAGATTTGTGTATATGTGGTTTCTTTTGGGTCGAGCTCACTTGAGCCGACGTTGTGTTTTCTTACATTTCGCATTTCTTTATGCTATTTTTCTTGAGATTACATATATATATTGCGTGTTGTTATGATCCGCCTTGGGCGAAGAGCTAGCTCCCGCTTGGGGATGCCATTTTGTGATTACAGGTTATATATCTTGTTGTACCCATTTTAGGGGATAAAATTTACAAGGGAGACTCTGCCGAAATTTTCGGAAATTTTTGATGTTTTTAAAAAGGGGTTTAATGCAACTTAATTCATTTAAAAAAAAATCGTTTTCATGTAAGGTTTTCCTTCACTCTCTTTTGCTTCAGGTTTAGATTTTTCTGGGCTCTGGCTGACTTAGGTTACGGTACGCTTTTAGACGTCTCGTAATCTAAGTGCCAGTCACGTTCCGTACTTTCGGGTCGTGACAAAGTTGGTATCAGAGCGTAGGTTTTACCTTTCTGAGTGTAGGACGACCTTGGTAGATGGAGTAGATGACTTGAGCAGAGTGGCGTAGCGTGGGTATGATCCGCGGCATACTTACGATACGGTACTCCACCTAAGTGACCTTAGGACATAATTGCTTGTATTTCCTTTCTTGATTCCTTGCATTCCTTGATTCAATTGCAATGTTCTTATCAGTCCTGTTTCTTATTCCAGCTTCGATGCCGCCAAAGACTACAAGAGCTCAGCAGGCTGCTGCTAGGGATGAGATTCCAGCGGGCTCGTCTGAGGCGAGGATCGAGCGGGATGATACGCCTACCCCTCAGGGTCATATTGATCCACCTTATCCAGACCGTATTGCTAGATTAGAGGCCGGCATGCAAGAGTTGCGACAGATGAAAGTACAGAACGTGACTGAGAATTCCTTTCTCTTTTAGGTAACCTAGGAACTCGGCACTTAAGTATTCACCACCTCGATGAGATCTTAGTGTCTTGATACTTTTGCCGGTTTGGTTTTCTACTTCATTCTTATACTCCTGGAATTTTTCAAAAGCCTCGGATTTATATTTCATTAGATAAATGAATCCGTACCATGAATAATCATCCGTAAAAGTAATGAAATAGGAAAAACCACCTCTTGCATGTGTAGACATTGGACCGCATACATCGCTGTGTACGAGTCATAAGAGCTCGCTCACTCTTACTCCATGTCCAGTGAATGGAGTCTTTGTCGTCTTTCCTTTGAGACATGATTCACAAGTGGCATAAGTTTGATATTCGAACGAGTCCAAATATCCTTCTCTATGTAACTTAGTTAACCTTGTCTCATTGATGTGACCTAGTCTACAATGCCATAAGAAAGCCTTATTTAAATCTGGAGACTTTCTTTTTAGTGTGTTCTGGACATTGAAAATCTAGAGTTGGTTTAAAACATATATACCGTTATTCAGTGTACCGGACCCAATCAAACTATGATTAAGGTAGATGTTAACAGCATCGCTTACAAACGTGAAATCATAACCTTTATTTGATAACAAGGAAACTGATATGATATTACACGTTAAACTAGGTACACAAAAACAGTTATGTAAAACCAAAATATGTCCACTCGTCAATCCCAGGTGATAATCCCCGACGGACACAGCTCCCACGCTAGCTCCGTTAGCAACCTTTAGGGTCAAATCACCTTCCTTCAGCACTCTACAGTTTCTCAGTGCCTGCAACGAATTGCATATATGAGATCCTGATCCGGTATCCAATACCCAGGAAGTAGAGTTGATTGACAAACAATTCTTAATTACAAACACACCTGAAGTCGAAGCCACAGCTTGCTTCGGTCCTTGGTTCTTGGCGTTCCACGCCTTGCAATCCTTCTTCCAGTGCCCTTTCCTGTGACAATGGAAGCACTCATCCTGCGCCACTACTGGCACTGCAATCTTTTTCTTTCCCTTCCCTCCCACCTTACTAACACCTCCTCTAGGTTTGGTGGCGGCCTTCTTCTTCCTTCTTTTGGCCCTTGCCTTGGACCCGGAAGAAGATGCACTGCTACCAAACATAGCGTGTGTTTCCCCTGCCTTCTGCAAGGTGCCTTCTGCACTACTCAACATGTTAAGGAGTTCCGGAAGTTCAACTTCTTTTCTTTGAATGTTGAAGTTCAGAATAAACTGGGCGTAGGTGGGAGGAAGGGACTGGAGAATAAGGTCTGTATAGAGCTCATTATCTAAAGTCATCCCAAGGTCTGCGAGCTCTTCTATATAGCCTATCATCTTTAGGACATGTTCTCCTGCCGATGATCCGACGGCCAACCTCGCTCGAAACAAGTTCTTAGAGGTCTCGTATCTTGCTATACGAGATTGCTCTCCATAAAGTTCCTTTGTATGGAGAAATATGGCATCTAGTTCCATATCCTCGTGCCTCCTCTGATGTTCATTGTTCATCGAGGCAAGCACGATGCACTTGGCCTTCGCGCAATCATACTCCCAGATTTTGCGGATTTCCTTATCCACATTGCTGGATTTGGGACCCGGGACTGCAGGTGCCTTAGCAGTGAGGACGTACCCCAATTTGTCATAGGTCAAAGCCATTTTGACATTCCGCAGCCAATCTTTATAGTTTGGCCCAGTCGGTATATTTTTCTCTAAAAGTAACTTAAGTCCAGTCATTTTCAGGGTCGCTGCAATTAGGAGAGAGAGAAGAAAACACTTTAGCATGATGCTCTTGCAAGTTTAGAGTGGTTTTTAGTTTATCTAAACTGGATGGCTCCCACTGTTTCTCGAATCCTTCCCCAAACCATAAAAGAAGGATTAGCCAGGACTATTCTCACCGTACAATACTTGCTTAACCATTCAGCCAGGCCAGTGTCGATACTTCGAGGGAGGTTTTCGAACGCTTTTGCGAAGTTCCTTAATTAAATAACCTCTTTTCTCTGGGGGAGTAGCCCCGCTGACACCTTTCTAGACACCTACTTGGTTTATAGCATTGATCGTTAAGTGACGAATATCCTGATATGTAGCATATACTCACAGTAGGATCGGGATCCAAATATCATTGTCTGATAATGCTGAAGGAATCCTACCAACATTCATCAAACTCCAAATGGTATGCATCTCTTTGCAAATTTCAGTTTCTTTAGAAATTCCCGATATATATTTTTGCCCCATGCTTTTATGACCTTGGCGTTGATCAAAATATCATAAGTCACATGTCAAGTTCTACCCATCATTATCTTGTTAATTTGAACCCATCCGTATATATCCTTGACGTTGACCAAAATGATATTACGACTGTCCCAAATTAACTCATCTATCTATGCAACAAATGAATACCCAGCAGCTACCAAACACTATGCCTTGGCATTGGTCAAAATACATAGCTTGAATACTACTGAATACCCAAATGAAATGACGGAGGGCTACGAATGGTTTTGGCGAAACCGTGAACGTAGTTAACTTGATATAACCGAAGGAACCTGATAGCTTTTTAAAAGGAGTGGTTAAAGCTCCGCAATTAAAAAAATATCTTCTGTTTAAAAATAACCGAGTGGTTTCTTTTAAATTGTTCCAACGATTAAACTTTTGGTTTATTTTCTTTGCATTAATAATAATGCGTCCCATCATTAACCAATCATTGCAGAAAACAACGAAAATACAACGTCCTCTTATGCCATCCGCATTCGCCTCTGGGTCCCGTCATCACCCGTTAGGTTACTTAACTAACGACAGAGCGGAGGCTGGGCTAGTGCGGCTGTAAAACATAAGTGACGTCTAAATAGCTATCATATATAGATATTGTACATTCGTCAAACGCAATAATAGGCATTCCAGATCTCAGATGAACATTATTGGATATATAAGTAATCCGTGTTTGTTTTGAGCCTGCAACAAAAGACGGATTACACAGTTATGATGAATAGCCAATACCCCACCCTAGACCCCTACGGGTACGGCAAACTACCCGCCAAGTACCCGAAGTGAAGCGGTCTCCCTCAACAAAGTGAGTAGGCCACTAAACACTTCAAAGTACCCGGTAGTTTGTGTACCACACCTTGGGTCTGTCCTAGGAGCAAAAACAGTAAAATAAAATAATACAACGGTGGTTACAACCGCAACCTGGATGCGCCCTGCAAAATAATATTACAACATATTACATTTACATTGAATGAATTAAAATAATAACCCATTACAAAAACCCCGGCTAATCACCACAACAGTCCAATACACTTCATAAACACAAACAGTTAAATCTATTACAGAAATGTGCAACCCCCTGCCAACCGACATACTAGCAGTTAGGGGAGGTTTACGAACACATTATACAAACACAGATATAATCATATTAGCAATCATCGCAAAATTTCGATCGAGCAAACACTTTAAATTCTACTGCAAAACTTCTCTGTGCACCTGAGATCTTAGCGGAAAATAAAATATCCCAGAAATATCATTATTAACACAAAAGAGTTACTGGAAAATTGGGGCTGAGTCGGCCCAACTCGGCCGCGGATCCACGGCGGATCGCATGGATCCGCCGCGGTTCCGCGGTGAGATTGCCGAGTCACGAGTCCAAATTTTTGCAGTATCCCTATAATTCCATTATTGTTGTTTTAGAGGTCCCTGAAAAAATTTTAGGGCCTATTTTAAATTCGACAGAAACCGTGTTAAATTGATGATTTTTCCGGTTCTATTTGTGTTCGAAATTGTAACGACTTTGCTAATTAGTTAATTATTGTTTAGCCTGGCTCTGATACCACTGTAAGTCGATGTACAACACCCCACGACTTGCGGGGAGGCGGAAAATTGAAAAACGATCTTGTTTTTTGCTTAAACATCGACTAACCGAGAATCTTTGCTAAACTATAATTAACAAGTAACATAGAAGTTAACAACTACTATGAAAAGTGATTATACCTAATGAACCGTGTCCTTCGTCTTTTCGTTCTCCACCTCCTCCTCGGCCTTCTCCAAGTAGTAGACGATCCACCCGAGAGTTTTACTTCAAGCTTCACCTCAAACTAGAGGTAACTAGGTTTCTTAAAGTGCTAATCTAAGTAACCTAGGTGATATAGAGAAGGGTTATGGATTAAGTAGTCTAATCTAATCCTTGATCTCAACACATGAGAGGGGAGGATTAGGGTTTGAAGAGAGAGAGCTTGAGGAGAGAGAAGGTGAGCATGAGAAATGAGATGAGATAATGATCTATCATAATATATATCAAGCATTATCATTTATCCAATAAAAGAAAATAAAGGATGAATAATCATGCTTCATAAATACAAGAGGGCGATTCATCTCCATGAGTCATTAAGCATTTATGATGCATTAATGACATGGATGAATCACTCATATGACTCACTAATCTCATTTAATGCATATGCCACCTTAACCCCGAAGTCACCATCTTCTAGAAGCTTCTCGCGTAATTACGAGAACGCCCCTCCTATCCGTGAAAACACGGAAAAACTTCAGACTGTATAAATCCAATAACCGGATACTAGAATCTGGCTTAAACCAAAGCCGACTAGTAAAAACTGTCCGAAAGTCGTACGCGCGTAAACACACGTATGCGTCCGAACCTTTGTCGTAAAACCATACGACCTCTATATCGTTTCGCCTGGAGCAGGAAAAATCTCTGTGTGGGACTCTAATGACTCGACTACTACGCTAGCAGAGGGTTTAACCACAGACCGCAAGCGGCACTAGCTGTATGTAACGGTCCCCAGGTAGATGTCGATAAGAAGGCCGATAAGGAAACCCATCCGAACTCCTACTGAACCTGATGTAACAATCTCCGTACAGTCCGGTCTGTTCGTCTAAGACTATCGCATATCGGGCCTAGGGGGCGGCAAGCGTCAGTCCCCAAATAGCGGTATAAGTCGTGTCGGAGCGAAGCCCATTACACCCTGAGAAACTACTGGAACCTACCAGTAAATCTCGCTTGCCCTTGCCAGGGACTTTGCGTAATGGCTCTCTGACACAGCGCGATATCAACTCCCAATACCGGGAGAGATGAATCCTGTCTAACTGCCACTGCCTCCAAGTGCTCGGGACTGCACCCAACTGCTACCTGTTTGCATAACTCCTTTGAGCCGTGGTAGGGTAGCAATCTAAGAACAGTAGGACACACTCGAGGCGAAGTAGCAGTGTCAAGTCTGCGGACTATGCTGTACTCATGTCACCTGGGAACTGTTAACTGACGACTGGTATAAAAACCCAACCAACAGTTCCCTGCGAGTCCTGTCCAGTGTACCCGTAACCCAACGAGCACCTGTATACTATCTCCATTACGACGTACTTACGGCTGTGGGACAGACCATCTTCCCAACTGGGATGAGAAGTGTACACATTAGTCTACTCCGGAGTATCGATGCCCTGTCTCGATAATCCTATAACTAAGGACCTGAATAAGAATGTGCTTGTAGACTACCCAGCCCCCACTAGTGTGACTGCCATCACAACGCTGGTGGTCAAGCAAGATCCTAAGAGCTCTATCAATACGTATACTTACATATTAAGATAGAAAAACTAAGTAGCATACTACCATGTTTAGCAAGACTGTTATATACATGTGAATATCCCAAGCTTCCATTAAGTAATATACAAACTAGTATGATACAATAATGGCCCCTAGGGCTTATACACTAACAAGATGAGGTCAAAAGAATTATTTTTGAAGCCATTTTGGACTGTTGCAGATCTGAAGAAATTGTGGAAGCAATTTGCAATTTGGAACATGTAGAACAATTGAACATAGCAACAGAAGAAACCCCAGAAAAAATGACATGCCAATTCCACCAAAGAGCCGCGGATCCGCGGCCTAAGTGGCGACTCGGCGGCGGATCCGCGGCCGAGTTGACTCAGTGTTAACTCGGATTTTTGGGGTAGTTTGGTAACTTCATTTGTGCAAGGAATCTTGCCCTTGGGTTTCAATACTCAGCCTATAAATAGCCCAGTTTTGTGCTGATCAGTCGAAAATACTGCATTTTTGACAAGGCAATTTCCCTATCATATGCACTCATCTAGAAGTGTTCGGTATTCATATTTCACATATTAGCAAAACATCTCTGAAATACCAGATTGCATGTGTTAGACTTTAAAACCGGCACTTTTAGGGAAATTGTGTGTTCAATTGTTCGATCGTCTCGAGCCGGTTTTAAAGTCTAACACATGCAATCTGGTATTTCAGAGATGTTTTGCTAATATGTGAAATATGAATACCGAACACTTCTAGATGAGTGCATATGATAGGGAAATTGCCGTGTTAAAAATGCAGTATTTTCGACTGATCAAATTCCCCCAAACTTATTTTCGATCGTCTCGAGCGAACTGTTTTATTTAAAAAGAGAAGGAGAAAATAAAGAAAGAGAAAAACTAACTAGCACACTTTCGTAGGCAACACGATTGCACTGAGCACGTGCAACAAGCCTTTAAACCTCTAGGTGTCCCTAGTAGGAGGAGTGTTGTCTCCTGAGGGTTTTCAGCGGATTGCACCCACAAAATCCAATAATAAAAGAAAGATCATGAATATTACATTTAAAGAAAAGAATCATAAAAGAAAAGCCTTGAAAATTAGGGTTTCCAACTAAGCTAGCTTTTCGGTTGTCATGAGCCCTATCTTAATGGTCATGAAAAGATGTCAGAAATCACGTCCTCCCTCAATAAAACATCGTCTTATTCTTCATTCCTATCTTTCTTCCAAACATCGATCATATCACCCTGCGTGTGTGTAAAGGACATCCCTACACCCGGAGAATTCAATTCAAGCTATCAAACTCTTGCCCATGAGCCTCAGTGCTTTTTAATTAATGAATATTTGGATGTGCTCACACACTTTCATGCGACCGTTAATACTTCTTGAGGTACTAACCGACCGATTACTCATGTGCTTGCTTATTTGGTGTATTTTCCTCGTCTTGCACCACCTCAGGCATAGCAGTGACTCCCAGACTAGTTGGCCTTAGGGCACTAGGTGAAGAGGCACCCTCGTTATATATTTTTTTATTGCCCTTGGCGATAACAAAACCAGTGTCCATTTTTCTCACCACTTTATATTTTATTCATTTTTTTTTTATTTCCTTCATACATCGGCTTTAAGACAAGAGCATTTCAAGGTATCCTCTACTATCCCGGGCTTTAAGACGTGTGTAAGTGCGAATAGCAGGGTATCAACGTTCAAAATGTTTGGCTTTCCAGAATAGAAACTATTTTTCAGACTTATTTTTATCCTCAGATTAGTGACGTCTTTCATCTTACTAATCCTTGGGACAACGGCTCATAACTACTTATTACTAGTTCGTATAAGAAAACTTCTAATTTTCTTGGTTTTCTTAAATTTTTCAAATCTTTTGGATGTAATTTTTCACTATCTAAACTTTTATTATCTTATTTATGTACAAAATATTTTTATTTTTTTGAAAATTTTTAAATTTTTATAGGTTTTCAAAAATGTTTTGTGCTTATGCAAATGATATGCAAATGATGCGCAAATAAGCACAAACCTCCCCCAAACTTGTTTTCAACAGTGTCCTCACTGTTGCCATCCACTATATCTACAAAAACCTGTAAGCCTGGGAGGAATTTATTAGTGGGGGAAAAATATTTAAGTGAAGAACCTCCCCCAAACTTATTCTTGGCTCATCATTTTGTAAAAATTTTCTTTTCAAGAGCCAGAAAAAATGCCCCCCCAAACTTGAGTTATGCAATGTTAAGCTTTGAAAATCATATGAGGGGGTCAAAAATCAGTGGTCGATACCAAGCTTTGCAAAGACCGAACGTTAACACCAACCATTCAAAAATTTTATCAATGCAGTGCTCTGGTTGGTGGAAGAAGAAGTGGGGAAAGGTTAAGTGGTGGAAGAGAGTGTGTGTGCGTCTTATTTTGGAGAGACGATGCAGTGAATGTGATGGATTACTCGCATTCTTTTTACAGTTCAAAAGAAGGGGTAGAGGTTCAATTTCATTGATTGGGAGATGATTCATCTCAACACCCGTGTTATTCAAAAATACGAGTTCATCAGCGAAGATCTCTTCAAAAGTTCCATCAATACCCCGATGAATAATGTCATCACAAAGTGCGGGGTGATCTTCAGACTCTAAAGGCAGTCATAATCAGTGTTAATTGTTGACCCGGACATCTCGGTGGAAGAGTCCGTATGTGTATGATACATAGTTGGGTCAAACAACAACGTATGAAAAGAGTCAAGATCGGTATTAGGAGGATCATCAAATTCGCTGCTGTCGACATCCATTAAGTCGACGAACAGACCTGAGCAGTAGGTTCGGAGGGTACACTTCCCAACTTGTAAATGTTCAGCTCAATTAACCTATTCCTGAAGGATAGGGTCATAGAACCATTACGACAGTTGATGATAGCGTTGGAAGTGGCAAAAAAGGGGCGACCTAAAATCATCGGAATTTGATTCCGTGGGTTCGCTATAGGCTGTGTATCAATTACAATAAAGTCCACAGGGAATATAAATTCCCCGATTTTTATTAACACATCCTCCAGTTCACCCCTAGGTTTGGTGATTGATCGGTCAGCCATCTGGAGAGTGCAATGGGTTGGCTTCAACTCTCCGATCCCTAACTGCTCATAGACTGAGAAAGGAAGCGGGTTAACACTTGCGCCCAGATCTAGTAGAGCACGGTTGATGTATTTCTCCCCAATAGAAATGGAAATAGTAGGATATCCAGGATCCTTACGTTTCCTCGGTAATTGTTGGGGGAAAGCCGTGTCTACAGCCTTTGCCATGAATATCTTCTTGGGCACTTGAGTCTTCCTCTTCCTAGTGCACAAGTTCTTAAGAGTTTTTGCATAGGACGGAACTTGTTGGATGGAATCTAGGAGAGGGATGTTGATGTTAACTTGCTTAAAAATGTCCATGATCTTCTCCATATGTGGACTCAATGTGTTAGCCCTTAACCGATTAGGATAAGGTGCTTTAGCAATAAGCGCTGGGTCCATCATAGGAGAAGGAAGTGTGTGTGGACCTGATCCCAAAATAGAAGTGGGGATCATCGGTGGTAGACTAGAAGAGATGGGCTGAGGTGGCGAGCCTTGTGAGAAACGAAGAATAGGCTCGCAAGAAGGTGGTGGGGTAGAAGAACTGGGGTCAGAATTAGAAGTGTGTGTATGAGGAAAGGTCTCAGCCGGGGTGTCATGGATAGATTTCTCAGTGTCATCAAACTCTTCCCCAACGTGTTTGTCAAGCACTCTTCCAGATCTCAACGTGATTGCATCCATATGATGTGAATAGCCAGGATTGGGTAAAGGTTGAGCTGGAAGTTTCCCTTTCTCTCTTACACTCATTTCGTCTTTTAGTTGTGCAATTTGTTCTTCCATCGATTTGATGTTCTCATTTTGAGAGATAATGATCTTCATTACATTCTCGACGGAAGATTGCAAACTTGCCGTCCCTTGGATGGATTGTTTCATGAAGTATCCAAGGTTTGTGCTAGTGCAGAGGTATTATCTGTACCGGTCAATTGCAAAGAGTTTTCATGTGGTGCAAAAGTGTTGGCCGGATTTTGAAAGTTTTGTGCTTGGAAGGGGTGCTGTCTCAATTGAAGTGGTGGTTGCTGTTGTGGTGGAGGGACCCTTTGGAAATTGTGTTGGGTTGGAACCGTGTTTTGAGATTGTGATTGGTTCCAAGCAAAGTTAGGGTGATTCCTCCAACCCTGATTATATGTGGAAGAAAATGGATCGTTTCTATGTCTTTGAAATGCGGCATTGGTATGCTCGTGACCTTGAGACGGAGAATTTCGTGGACATTCTTCTGTCAAATGAGAAGGATCAGAACATCATCCACATACAGTTTTGGAGAGTGACATTTGATTTAGGGCGGCAGCTAAAAATTTGTTTTCCATAGTCTCGAGTTTCTTTTGCATAGCTGAAATTTCAGCTCTAACTCCTATGGAAACATCTGATTGGTTATTGCCAGCCCTATACGATTGACTCACACCCTCCTACTGTAAAGATTTTTCAGCGAAATCTTCTAAAAATTTCCAGGCTTCCCCATCATCTTTGGTCATGAAATTGCTTTGACACATTAATTCAAGGGTCTGTCTTGAGTTAGGATTAATGCCCTCATAAATGATTCGGCACAGTTCCCATCTCGGGATTCCGTGATGAGGACATTGAACTAACAGATACTTAAAGCGTTCAAGACATTGTGAAAATATTTTATTTGGAAGCTGGGTGAATTGATATATTTCGCTACGGACTCGAGTTATTTTATGATGTGGGTAGAATTTCTTAAGGAATGCTTTGACGAATTCATCCCAATTTGAAATGGGATGTGCGGAAGTGTTATATAGCCACTTCTCGGCTAAATCGCACAAGGTAAATGGGAGAAGACGTAGACGCATAGCATCCACAGAAAGCTGTGAGGTACCCATCATTGCGCATACATTTTCAAATTTGGTGATAAAGGCATATGCGTCTTCAGTCTCGAGACCGTGAAATTTTGGTAGAAGGTTGATGTATTGGGGTTTAATCTGAAAATTGTCCCCGTTGGCTGGTGGAATGGAAAGACAGGTGGAAAGGGGACTTCGTGTAGGATAGCACCTCTCTTGGAGAGAGATGCGAGATAGATTCTGCGCACCAACGGACGGCGGCAGAGTAGTGGTAAAGAAATTCGATGGAGATGGATCCATCGATGTGGTTGTGGTGGTGGGCAAAGAAAGGGTAAATGTAGAAATACCGACTTTTGGGTCGATCGGGGGACGCAGACTGAACAGGCACTAGAATCCCGTGTCCAGCCTATCTTGCACTAAAAAGGGTTAGTACAAGTGGCAGCGTGACTTATAATTAGGGGAAATGATGAATGTGTTGGTGTTTGTTTTGAAAATTTTACGGATTTTTGAAAAAATGATGCGATCATAACAAATGCAGCAAGCAAAACCTTAGAATCTAGTGGTCACCTAGGTCAAAGCTCTAGACCGCTCCTAACTGCCAAAAAACAAGTCGCAGGATCAATCCTCCACTGCCTCTTTGTCTCTCCTGTGGTCAGGTAAGTGCCAGGTAAGTGGGAGGTTCTCCACTACGTAAGTAGTGGGCCTAATTAAGTAACCACTAGCCTTCGACACACTTGCATTGTAGGGTTCCTAGGCACACTATAGAGGTCTCACAAGGCATCGAACATGCCAATTTCAAATTTTATGGGTGCCGAGAAACCCTAATACGGATCGTCGGCTAGATTTCTAGGCGAAACATTAAACTAGTTAACACTTTAACTATAAGTTAGATGCTACAACCTTTGTAGATCCGGTTCCCCACTTCCTTAGCTCCACCTGGGTGTGCTCTCGCTGTCCATCACGAATCCTAGACTCATTCGTCGGCTTCATCGGAAAAACGGGCGAGCAAGGTCGTCGGCTTCGTGTCAAAGACGATCTACGTCGAGGTTGCACAAGTTCAAGCTCCGACTTCACCAAGTTGTGAAACTTGTGAAGAAAACACCCAAAACCACTTGGCAAGAGGTAGAGGATGAAGAAATAGGAGGTGGGTTCACTTTAGATTTGGATTTCTCACTCTAGAAATGAAGTTGCCATTGATGGCATCAAGCTTTTCCTTTTTGAAGTGAAGAAGAAGAAGCAAATAGAATATGATAAGTCTTATTTAAAATGAAAAGAAAAATACATACTTATCATAATCTAACAAGGGTTAAGTGTAGAGAATAAACCATGGTAACTGGATGGGTTAGGGTTAAGCATGAAAACAAAATGGTCTCTTTGGTCAAAGCTTCATGAAGCTTCAACAAGCTTCATGACAAAAACAAACCATTTCATTTTCATTTATCCAATAAAATAAATAAAGAAATGAATAAATAAATGATAAGGCAAAACCCTAATTATTATTTAACCATGGTTTAATTCTTCACACTTAACCAAATGATCAAGTATCATCAAACATGATACATATATGTGCACAAAAGTATATCACATATACAACTTGCACATCAAGTGAGAAAATCCGTATAAAGTGAACCAATACTAGTTAATGCAACGTAATATATCAAATATATAATTATACATTAAATCATTAAATCAACACTTGATTTAACGATCCGGTCATATCGCATATAACCGACTAGTATCCAATGTATCGGCTTATCGAATCAATGATTCGATAACTAGGTCATATCGAATATAACCAATCGAAACATTTATCGCGAGAATGAAATGTGGTATCACATACACGCATTATTCTCGGTCCCGCACATATCTCATATGCGCTCCTATTTCGTTTCGCTTGAGCCAGGAAACCTCTGTGTAGGACTCTAAAGACTCGTCAATACGCCGGTAGCAGATGATGATCATATCAAGCACCCACAAGCCGCAAGCGGTCTGCTAAACGTAACGGCCATCCGGGTATTGAGCGATCAGAAGATCGACGAGCTAGCCCGCTCACACTCCTGTGAATCCAACCAGTAACACTTACCGTACAGTCCGGTCTGTTCGTCTGATACGTCGCATATCAAGTCTAGGGGTGGTAAACGTCAGACCCCAATAACCGATAAGTCGTGCCGATGTGAGGCTCATAACGGGTCGAGAAACTACTGGTAACACTTACCAGCAAATCTCTGATCAGCCCTGGCCAGGGACTTCCCTATTACGGCCAATCGAGCACTGCGCAACATCAACCCCCAATACCGGGAGAGACGAAACCCCTCCTATCGCTCATTGCCTCCATGTGACTCGGGACTGTACCCAAAGACCACCGTTTTGCACGCCCTCATGGACGTGGTAAGGTGGAGATCAAAGCACAGTGGGAATCACACAAGACTCTATGACGATCTCGGGTCTACAGACTAACCTGTACAAGTGTCACCTGAGAACTGCCATCTGACGTGAGGTATAATACCATCTGGGAGTTCTCGGCGAGTCCGTCCAGTGTACCCAGTCACCACTGAGCACCCGTACACCATCTCTGATGTCAAACACCAATGGATATGGGATCATCCATCGCCCATCTCATGGGTCGAGAAGCGTATACGCTAGTCTACTCTGGTATATCGATGCCCCGTCTCGATACACCCACGACTAGGGACCTTGAAGGATGTACTTATGGACTACCTTGTCCCCACTAGTATGATCTGCATCATAGTCCAGGTAGTCAAGTACACATCCTAAGGGCTTTACCAACATGTAACTATAAGACAGTTTAAAGAGACAAGTGTACATGTTAAGATAAAGAGTAACCAGATAGCATACTATCATATCGAGAAAGAAAGTCATCTCTATATATGTCCAAGCATCCAATATAATATACATCATTTGTATAATACTGGCCTCTAGGGCAAACATACAACTAACAATCTCCCACTTGCACTAGGGCCAGCTGCTGTAGTATCGCATACCGAGCATCCCGAAGAGTCTCTCAAACTGTATCTGGGGAATGGCCTTCGTGAGTGGATCCGCCGTGTTGTTCTTCGTGTCAACCCTCCTGACCTCGATCTCCCGGCGATCAACTATCTCTCGGATCAGGTGATACCGCCTCAGAATATGCCTGGATCGCTGATGGGACCTGGGTTCCTTGGCCAAAGCCACCGCTCCATTGTTATCGCAATACAAAGGTATTGGACGCTCAATGGATGGATCCACTCCAAGTTCAGTAATGAACTTCTTGATCCAGACAGCCTCTTTGGCAGCATCGTTGGCAGCGATGTATTCAGCCTCCATCGTCGAGTCTGCCACGGTTTCCTGCTTGGAACTCTTCCAGCTAACCGTCCCTCCGTAAAGGGTAAAGACAAAGCCCGACTACGACTTAGAGTCGTCCTTATCACTCTGGAAGCTCGAATCGGTAAAGGACTCCACTTGGAGCTCTCCGTTACCATACACCAAGAACATATCTCTAGTCCTTCGCAAGTACTTGAGAATGCTCTTCACAGCTGTCCAGTGACTCTCTCCAGGATCAGCTTGATACCTGCTCACTACACTTAGTGAGTATGCTACATCGGGTCTGGTACATAGCATCGCATACATGATAGAGCCTACTGCCGAAGCATAGGGTATCCCTTGCATGCGAGCTCTCTCCAAATCAGTCTTGGGAGACATCTCTTTGGAGAGAGTGACTCCAGAGATCGTGGGCAAGTTCCCACGCTTGGACTCTTCCATACTAAACCTCTTTAGTATGGTGTCAATGTACCTGGATTGGGACAATCCCAAAATCCGTTTGGA
Organism: Agapanthus africanus; assembly: GCA_030015575.1. Classification (NCBI taxonomy): domain Eukaryota; kingdom Viridiplantae; phylum Streptophyta; class Magnoliopsida; order Asparagales; family Amaryllidaceae; genus Agapanthus; species Agapanthus africanus. The sequence continues at coordinate 331,393,689 of CM057346.1, read as the reverse complement.
TCTATCTCTATAGATCCTAATTCCCAATATGCAGGAGGCATCACCAAGATCTTTCATCGAGAATCTTTGTGATAAGAAGAGCTTGACCGATTGCAGCATAGGAATATCATTTCCTATCAAGAGTATGTCGTCCACGTACAATACGAGGAAGACAACCTTACTCTCTGCCACCTTCTTGTAGATACAAGGTTCATCTGGATTTTTGACGAAATCAAACTCTTTGATAACGACGTCAAAGCAGATGTTCCAACTCCGTGATGCTTGCTTTAATCCATAAATGGATTTAAGCAGCTTGCACACCTTCCCGCTGCTCCCACTGTCTACGAAGCCCTCTGGCTGAGTCATGTACACCCACTATTCTAAATCACCATTTAGAAAGGCGGTCTTAACATCCATTTGCCAGATTTCGTAGTCATGAAAGGCAGCAATGGCAAGCATGATTCGGATGGATTTAAGCATAGCCACTGGAGAAAAGGTTTCGTCATAGTCCACACCTGGTCTTTGACGAAAACCCTTTGCTACAAGTCTAGCTTTGAAAGTCTCCACTTTCCCATCTACACCAAATTTCTTCTTGAAGATCCACTTGCTCCCAATGGGTTTTACCCCTTCAGGAGCAACTTCCAAAGTCCATACTTTGTTGGTGTACATGGATTCCATCTCGGACCGCATAGCATCCAGCCATTTCACTGAGTCCCCACTCGTGATGGCCTGCTCGAAGCTAGTTGGGTCATCATCCTCCATGATGCAATCCTCACTGCCACCATCAATGAGAAAACCATAGTATCTCTCAGGTGGACGAGAAACCCTACTAGATCGGCGGAGAGGCTGGGGTACGTCGGGCACCACTGAATCCTCTGGTTCTACTAAATCGTTAGTTGCAGTTTGTGGTGCTGGAACCTCTTCCAGCTCTACCTCTTTGCCATTAATTTCTTTTGCAAGAAATTCCCTTTCCAAAAAGGTGGCATGTTGAGCAACAAACACTCTTTGTTCCTCAGCTTGGTAGAAAAAATATCCTTGAGAATTCTTAGGATATCCCACAAACTTGCAAAGGACTGATCGTGCCTCGAGTTTGTCCGGATTTTGTTTTTTGACATAGGCCGGACAACCCCATATCTTAATTCGTTTAAAATATGGTCTCTTCCCACTCCATATCTCATATGGTATGGTAGGTACAGATTTAGACGGAACCAGATTCAATAGGTATATAGCTGTCTCAAGCGCATACCCCCAAAAGGAAATAGGTAACTCAGCATTACTCATTATTGAACGCACCATATCTAATAGGGTGCGATTCCTTCGTTCCGATACACCGTTGTGCTGTGGTGTATAAGGAGGAGTAAGCTGAGAGAGAATCCCATTCTCTTTTAGATAATCCAGGAATTCACTGCTTAAGTATTCACCTCCTCGATCAGATCGAAGAACCTTAATACTTTTGCCCGTTTGGTTCTCTACCTCGTGCTTATATTCTTTGAATTTCTCAAAAGCTTCAGACTTGTGTTTCAACAGGAACACATGCCCGTATCTAGAGAGATCGTCAGTGAATGTAATGAAGTAGGAAGAACCATTTCTGGCGTGTGTAGACATTGGACCGCATACATCACTATGCACCAGTCCCAAGAGTTCAGTAACTCTTTCTCCGTGTCCCGTAAACGGAGTTTTGGTCATTTTTCCTTTGAGACGTGAATGGCAAGTGTCATAAGATGATAATTCGAATGAATTCAAATATCCATTCTTATGCAACTTAGCTAGTCGTGTCTCATTGATATGGCCAAGTCTACAGTGCCACAAGAAGGATTCGTTCATTTCTGAGCTTTTCCTTTTGTGTGTGTTTTGTATATTGAAGACTGTATTTTGATTGAGAATGAATATGCCATTATGTAGCGAGCCTGATGCAATCAACCTTTGATCCAGGAATATGTTCATAACATTATCCTTTACTACAAAATTATATCCTTCTTTACTTAATAAAGAAACTGATATAATGTTGCACATCATGTTCGGTATATAATAGCACTCATTCAGGACTAGTGTATTACCATTTGGTAATACCAGGTGATATATGCCAACTGCTTTGGCTGCAACATTTGCCCCATTCCCTACTTGAACGGAATGATCACCTTTTCCCAGTTCTCTACCTTTCCTTAGCCCATGTAACTGCTTACATATGTAGGATCCTGATCCGGTATCTAATACCCAGGACGTAGGGTGAACTGAGAAACAGTTCTCAATGACAAACACACCCGAAGATGATGCATCAACATGCATTTTCTCCTTTTGGGCGGTGTGAGAATCCAGATATTCTCCTGTTTCCTGTTCATTCTTATAACACTTATAAGATAGAACGGGTTCAACGTTCCCCTGCACAGTATAACATGCGGGTTCGGTCAATACATCCATATTATTATCTTGATTAAGGCATGAAATGGTCGCTACCTGAAGAGAGAGAGAAGAAAACACTTTAGCGTAAGCTCGTGCAAGATCAGATTGGTTATTATCTTATCTAATCAGGATGGCTCCCACTTCTTTTTATCAAATCTTTCTTCAAACCTTAAAAGGAAAGACTAGCCGGGATTAATTACACACTACAAGTTCGCAAATCTTTCAGCCAGGCCAGTGTCGGTACTTTGAGGGAGGTCCCCCGTGCTTTCGCACGAACCTAATTAATGTAAATCTCGTTTTCCCAGAGGCATAACCTCGTTAACACCTTTCTAGACACTTACTTGATCGGCTAATTGTAATGTGTAAAACTCTCCCAGGAGTAACTCTTACTCGCAGTGGGTATCGGGATCCAACTATCTCATAGAAGGTATGCAATCTCATTGCAAATTTCAACACTTGAAATTCCCGATAATGCTTTTGCCCCTAGCGATCTATGACCTTGACTAAGTCAACAAACCATAAATCGCAAGTCAAGTTCAACCCGTACATTTCCCGATTGAATTAAACCCACCCGTACGACCCTTGACTGAGTCAACAAGGCCGTGCGAATGCTCTAATCCAATCACATCTCATGTTGTTGCAGATAAACATAATTTAGCTACCATACACTATGTCTTGACTAAGTCAACAAACATAGCATGAATACTAAATAATATCTATCTGAAATGACGGAGGCCTACGCGGGTTCTTTCAGAAAAAACCACGAGCGTAATGAACTTGATATCGTTGTAGAATCGAATGAAGTTTTGAAATGGAATGATTTTGAGGCTTTTCTAGTTTTGCTAAAGGGGTCACTCCCGGTGAAGGGATCGTCGGCCCTTTCCTCGTCGAATGAGGTGCGGGATATATCATATATATCACTATGCAAAGCTAAAACTCTTAAAAGCAATCAAAGCCAAACCGAGTGTGTAGCATCTGCCAGTTATTGCTGAAGGAGTCACTCCCGGTGAAGGGATCTCGGTCCTTTCCTCATCGAATAAGGTGCAGGGTATATCATATATACCGCTATGCAAAGCAAGAACTGTAGCTACCTGTTTTATTTAAAATTTGATTCTACAACATCTTAGGTTTCTTTTCTTTTATTAATCACATTAATGAAGTCCCATCATTTAATTACCTAAACATCACAGATAGATATGACGTACACTTATGCCATCCGCATTCGCCTCGATGTCCCCTCGTGCACCGTTAGGTTAGGTAACTAACGAAAGAGCAGGGCAGGGCTAGTGCGGGTGCAAAACATAAGTAACGTCTATATAATATATCATATATACTATATAAAGTATCTATCACAGAACATCACATGATCACATCACAGATATCGCAGCAGAAGAAACATATGAAACATTGGATATACTAGGACGTCCGTGTTTTCAATACGAGCCAGTATAAAATACGGATTCCACGGTCGTGATGAATAGCCAATCCCACACCCCTAGACCCCTACGAGAGCGGCAAGCAACCCTGCCAATTCTAGGGTTAGGAGACCCGGACTCGACTCCTCGAGTTGGTCTCCCACTGGACCCCAGAACCCGGTTACTTGTGCTCCCCTCCTTGGGTCTATCCTAATGCGGAAAAGTAAATAATATACAAAAGGTGACAACTTCCGCTACCTGGAAGTGCCCCAAATAAAAGAATATTACATACAAGTTTTTACATGAATGAAAATGGAAAACACTCATCTCACATAAAAAACCCCGGCTATTCGAACACGACGATCCAATATAACATATCCAGCAACACATAACATCACATGTCATCAACGTAAGTAAGTATGCATACCCCAATTGTCGTTGACATATAGCAACGAAACCGGCGATATGAACATACTACACTTACGGTCACAGAAAAGAAAGTGTAAAACTACAACAGTTGGAATCCGCAACCTTTTTAGACATCGCATGCCTAACAGATATAAATCCCGCATTTTAGTCTCATTATCGAAAACTCTTTTCAATATCATATGGGACTAAATTGCTAGATTTATAACATTCATTCAGTTATCTCATAACTGTTTGTGAATTCCAATTATTGTATCACATTCCAGATAAACAGAAAATGTTAAACTTTCCGATCGAACAGTCGAATACCCAAGTTTTCCCGATACAACTCAACACATGAAATAAGTCTAACAACATTCAGTTCGTGCCTTAGTACCAACGGTCCAGCCGTAGAAGGGTCAAGCCAACGCCTCACATGTGGCACGCCGTACTGCCCCAAACCCGAAGGTTCAAAGGGCAGTTCAAGACGGTCACATAATCGAGTTAAGATTTGTTGTCTTCTAGAGGGTCCATCGCGTTACTTGCACTACTTAGAACGTCGTTAAACTACGGAAAAATCCAACACTTGGAAATTTCCCGACAGGAGAAAAGTTGGGTATTTATATCCGGTCGAACTTTTTAACATATTCTAAAAATTATCCGGAAATGCACAAAGACGAAATTTGATACCCCGATCGAAACACCGAATCCCCAAAGCAACCCCAGAAAATTCAACTCTTGAATAAATTTTAAAAATACCCAGAGAACTCAGCACCTGAAACAATGAATTACTGTGCAAAAAGTAAAGGCTGACGTCACAATTCTGCCGCGGAACCGCCGCCTAAGCTAGGCTTATGCCGCGGTTCCGCCGCCTATTACACTGTTCATTAAAAACTTTTTGCGCCGTAATTCTTAGATTTCCCTGCTGAGTTTTCTGCATATTTTTAATTTGGAAAAAACCACGATTTTAGAAAAAGTACATAGAGCAATTTTTGGGGTTGGGTTTCGGTTCGATCGGGTTTCAAATTACGTCTAGACTTCGCCTAAGGCTCTAGCTAGGCTCTGATACCACTGTAGGGTTTCTAGGCACACTATAGAGGTCTCACAAGGCATCGAACATGCCAATTTCAAATTTTATGGGTGCCGAGAAACCCTAATACGGATCGTCGGCTAGATTTCTAGGCGAAACATTAAACTAGTTAACACTTTAACTATAAGTTAGATGCTACAACCTTTGTAGATCCGGTTCCCTACTTTCTTAGCTCCACGTGGGTGTGCTCTCGCTGTCCATCATGAATCCTAGACTCATTCGTCGGCTTCATCGGAAAAACGGGCAAGCAAGGTCGTCGGCTTCGTGTCAAAGACAATCTACGTCGAGGTTGCACAAGTTCAAGCTCCGATTTCACCAAGTTGTGAAACTTGTGAAGAAAACACCCAAAACCACTTGGAAAGTGGTAGAGGATGAAGAAATAGGAGGTGGGTTCACTTTAGATTTGGATTTCTCACTCTAGAAATGAAGTTGCCATTGATGGCATCAAGCTTTTCCTTTTTGAAGTGAAGAAGAAGAAGCAAATAGAATATGATAAGTCTTATTTAAAATGAAAAGAAAAATACATACTTATCATAATCTAACAAGGGTTAAGTGTAGAGAATAAACCATGATAAGTGGATGGGTTAGGGTTAAGCATGAAAACAAAATGGTCTCTTTGGTCAAAGCTTCATGAAGCTTCAACAAGCTTCATGACAAAAACAAACCATTTCATTTTCATTTATCCAATAAAATAAATAAAGAAATGAATAAATAAATGATAAGGCAAAACCCTACTTATTATTTAACCATGGTTTAATTCTTCACACTTAACCAAATGATCAAGTATCATCAAACATGATACATATATGTGCACAAAAGTATATCACATATACAACTTGCACATCAAGTGAGAAAATCCGTATAAAGTGAACCAATACTAGTTAATGCAAAGTAATATATCAAATATATAATTATACATTAAATCATTAAATCAACACTTGATTTAACGATCCGGTCATATCGCATATAACCGACTAGTATCCAATGTATCGGCTTATCGAATCAATGATTCGATAACTAGGTCATATCGAATATAACCAATCGAAACATTTATCGCGAGAATGAAATGTGGTATCACATACACGCATTATTCTCGGTCCCGCACATATCTCATATGCGCTCCTATTTCGTTTCGCTTGAGCCAGGAAATCTCTGTGTAGGACTCTTAAGACTCGTCAATACGCCGGTAGCAGATGATGATCATATCAAGCACCCACAAGCCGCAAGCGGTCTGCTAAACGTAACGGCCATCCGGGTATTGAGCGATCAGAAGATCGACGAGCTAGCCCGCTCACACTCCTGTGAATCCAACCAGTAACACTTACCGTACAGTCCGGTCTGTTCGTCTGATACGTCGCATATCAAGTCTAGGGGTGGTAAACGTCAGACCCCAATAACCGAAAAGTCGTGCCGATGTGAGGCTCATAACGGGTCGAGAAACTACTGGTAACACTTACCAGCAAATCTCTGATCAGCCCTGGCCAGGGACTTCCCTGTTACGGCCAATCGAGCACTGTGCAACATCAACCCCCAATACCGGGAGAGACGAAACCCCTCCTATCGCTCATTGCCTCCATGTGACTCGGGACTATACCCAAAGACCACCGTTTTTCACGCCCTCATGGACGTGGTAAGGTGGAGATCAAAGCACAGTGGGAATCACACAAGACTCTATGACGATCTCGGGTCTACAGACTAACCTGTACAAGTGTCACCTGAGAACTGCCATCTGACGTGAGGTATAATACCATCTGGGAGTTCTCGGCGAGTCCGTCCAGTGTACCCAGTCACCACTGAGCACCCGTACACCATCTCTGATGTCAAACACCAATGGATATGGGATCATCCATCGCCCATGTCATGGGTCGAGAAGCGTATACGCTAGTCTACTCTGGTATATCGATGCCCCGTCTCGATACACCCACGACTAGGGACCTTGAAGGATGTACTTATGGACTACCTTGTCCCTAGTAGTATGATCTGCATCATAGTCCAGGTAGTCAAGTACACATCCTAAGGGCTTTACCAACATGTAACTATAAGACAGTTTAAAGAGACAAGTGTACATGTTAAGATAAAGAGTAACCAGATAGCATACTATCATATCGAGCAAGAAAGTCATCTCTATATATGTCCAAGCATCCAATATAATATACATCATTTGTACAATACTGGCCTCTAGGGCAAACATACAACTAACATGCCTTAGACACCACAAAAGAAACGCGGATAAACAATGGATTACCCACGGCCTTCTCTTGTCCTAAGTGAGCGCGACGGTCCTTAGAGTCATCTCTAGATATTTTTTAGTTAGTGAGGGTAAATGCGGATGCAAGTTTGTGATTTTTGGGGCTTAGGAAGGGTAATGAACTCCCCACCTAATCTGGATTTGGTCTTTGCCCCTTAATTTCCGTATTAATATGCAAACAACCAAGAAATCAAAAACACGCACAATTTATTTTGCTTTTTGCGGCGCTGCGATTTATTTGCAAAGAAACCTGCAGCAAATTGTTAATTGGTGCAGATGAGGGAGAAGATAAGAAAGCAGAGGAGTCACTTGAGAATTTTTTACTGTAGCGCCGCGGTTTAGCCGCAATAAGCGCCTAATGCCGCGGAACCGCCGCAGGTTTGATAGATCTCTGCACCAAAATTTTACAGTGTGCCTTTTTTCGCCTTCTAAGCTCTCTGGAATTTGCAGAAAATATTTTCCACAGCTCCACAAGTTCCAGATTTCCTCGCAACAAATCACAACAACACGTTTAGTGTTTGCGTGAATTTTGATCTCAAAAATTATAATGGAATAAACTTTTCAACTCAAATTTCAAAAAAAAAAGAACAATTAGCGCACTATCCCCGGCAACGGCGCCATTTGATTGGATGATATTCTTGATGTGTGTAGTTTGAGAAAATTGAATATAAAAATCACAATCAAAGAATTATTTGACCGCAATCAATAACGGTGTCGAATGTAGCGCGTTAGTAAGTGCGGTCGTCCACAGGGAAAGTGTAATCGTTCGTCTTCCGAATTAGATGAGTCGAAATTTTAGGGAAAAGAAAAGAAAACAATTCATGATTTGTAATTGCAATTCAAGAAAGAGAAAATATCTAGATCTAAGAAAGCATTAAAATCAAGAAGTGGTAATTTGGGATGATTTTTCCAACCAAATGTCAAGAATCGAATTGTAGCTCGTAGGAGTAGATCGTATCTATGGATGTGATGAGATCTAAAGATTTCATGTTCTTATCCATTAACGAATTGATACTAGATCGATGATTATTCGTCGAGGTTAAGGATCTTGCGAAGAAGCTAGGGTTTCCTCGTCTTATCCTTTATCCTTTCGATGAATCTCATTCAAATTCTAGCTTCTAGTTAATCAAATGATCAATCGTTGTTCCCTAGTTTTGAGTGAACACAATCAAGAAAGGATCATCCTGAAACTAGGTCATCGATCATTTGATTCACAAGAATTTACAATCGTTATAGGATTTAAGAATTGTAAATAGATCTAAATCATCATCATTCTATTGATTGTCTCGACTCCTTTACGAGCGGAGTTTTACTCAAACATCACAACAAGAATCACAATCACAAATTGAGATCGAATCATGATGCAAGAATTTAAAGAAAGCAAGATTAAATAATTTCACATTTTATTTATATCAACAATTTCGTTACAATTGCTCAAGAACTACAAGAGGAAGAACTCGATCGTCGATTTGGCTTCGCTCGTCTCCTTCAGTCGCGGATCGGCTTAGATCACTTGCCCGATTGAAGATCGGCTCCGCTCCTAAAAGGTTGAAGGCTTCTTGCTTGATTGGTACTCGGGATCTTGAATTTGGATTGGAATTAGGGTTAGGGTTTCGCACAAGTCGTGTCACTCAACTTGTGGATGGAGGAGGGAGAGATGAAGAATTGAACTAATGAACTAATGAACAACCTCAACCCTTAGATCTAGGCTCTCATTTATAGACCTCAAAACCCTAGATCTAGGATTTGAATTTTGAATTTCCCTCCAAAAGTTTGTTAGCAAGATTTGAATTTCCCTCCAAAAGTTTGTTGATGGGATTTGAATTTCCCTCCAAAAGTTTGTTGAGGAGAAGCTTCTAGATGAAGTTTGTTAAGCCGAGCCTTCTAGATGTGCCACGTGGAGAATCGGGAGTCTTCTGAAAGCTTGTGCAGTTACAGGAGCCACGTGGAAGAAATCTGAAGCATTGAAGCCATCAAGCCGCCGCGGTTCCGTGGCTTAAGCGAGCTCCCGCCGCGAAACCGCGACGGTTTGGAAGCGTTGGGGCTTGGGGTTTTGACTGTGGACTTGGGCTGATATTTTTGGGCTTTTCTGATATGTTGATTTTCTAGATGAGTCCCTGATCACTGCCAGATCTCTGGTCTTTGAGTTGGCATATTTTTCAGCACTGTTTTCATAATTCTGGCTCGGTTTCTGGACTTTCCTGCACAATTTCATCGAGACAAGAGTTGCGCAATACATGGATGATGCGATGCCATGATAAACACACAATTTCCCTAAAAGTGCCGGTTTTAAAGTCTAACACATGCAATCTGGTATTTCAGAGATGTTTTGCTAATATGTGAAATATGAATACCGAACACTTCTAGATGAGTGCATATGATAGGGAAATTGCCGTGTTAAAAATGCAGTATTTTCGACTGATCATGTGCCAAGCCAAGCATGCTTCTTTTTGTGCGGATTTAGTTTAGCTTTTGTTCTTCTTCTTCTTTTTCTTCATGTATTCTCCATTAAAATGTAGTGAGAGTATTGAGTGGATGATGAAATGAAGATGAGGGTTTGTTATTTTTTTTTTAACTTGTATCTCTTAATTCTTGCATTGTCTTTTAATTCTAGTGTAACTTTTATAATTGTTGTTAAGTAGTTGTTATTATTTTTGCTCTTTTCTTTTCTTCCTTTATCCGTATTATTTCCAAGCGATGATGCTCGATGGAGTTCCTTGCTTAGGTGAGGACCCAAGTAGTTAGCTTGCACATTTGTAAAACCGTATTTTCCTTTCCCTTCTTTTCTTCATTCTTATTTTTTTTTCTTTTAAAATGTGTGAATAATTCCACACTTCTTAAGGATAAGATAGATGGTATGAGGGACGGAAAAATCGCTTGTGCTTCTCTTCGCCAAACATCTTGAAACGAACCTCGACCAAACAATCACAACCCCCTCACTTAGGTGCGCTATACGTGACATATAGCCGCGGCCTAAGTCGAGAAGTCCTTTAAGCGTACTACAACGTGACATGTAGTTGTGACTTAATTGGATACATGGTTGCAGGTGTTTGGCCGAGAGTTGGGATATGCGTATTTAGCGGACGGACAAGGAGCACTAGGAATAGATTTAGCGTTGGAAAGCTCGCTTAAACTCGCAAATCCCATTCCTATGTCCTCCTAATACCCGCTATTTTCGATTATCCCAACATCGTTTTAAGAATGGCAAAATATAAGCACAAGATTAATCCTAACTCTACTAACCAAGCTTAACCTTAACAAGCTTACTTGAACATAAATACGATTACTTAGGATAGAACTGAACAAACACATATACATTCTTCATTGACTCATCTAAAACACGAACAGATATACTACCATCTCCCTGCGGATCAACCCGTGCTCAACCGGCTAGCTGCGAAGCGACGTCGTCCTGATCGCGATTAAACTTTAGAACTTTGAATCCCGACACGCAAAAAGCGTGCGATCTAAATGGCGCCGTTGCCGGGCAGACGGTAACGTATTTTCTTTCTTGTTATTCGGGTTAATATTTTTTTGTATATATATATAAAATTATAAATATAATAATAAAAAAAATCTTTTTTTTATTTTTGATAATTTTTGTGCAAGTGTGCAGGCGATCTGGAGCAATTACAGCAAGTGAATCAATAAATAGAGGTTTTTATTCGGATGTACAGTGAAAGGAAAGTGCATTGACCAAAGGCTCAAGCCCCAACTCAACAATTTGACGGTGGAACTGCAGCCAAAAGGAGGGTTTCACGGCGGTTCCACGGTCCTATTGTGGATTCAGTGCCCAATTTTTTTTACTACCCTTCTCTTTGCTCTAGTCCTCGCTTTTGAGCTCACTGAACTGTATTTTCTGCAGGTCTCTTTGCACAGATTGCGTCGCCGCTAAATAAATTTTTTGTTGTTTTAGATTTTGTTTGTTTACCGCTTTGCATATACTAATACGGACTTTAAGGGGCTATAACACCAATTCAGATTGGGTAGGGATTTCATCACCCTTCTTAAGACCCCACAAATCCCTAATTGCATACGCATCACCTTAAGCTAATAAAAAAATATCTAGACCAAACCCTTAAGGACTTGTCACGCTCATTTAGGACAAGTGAAGGTTGCGGGGAATCGGTCGTTATTCTAAACTTAACTTTGTGGTGCCTAGGCTAGACAAGTGAGGAGGTAATTTTAAAAGGCCCGTTTCACAGTGATTCGTGAGCGGAACCCTCCTTACCTCACTTGTGCTTACCTGGCCACAATTGGCAGTGAAGAGGCGATTTGAGGGTTATCCTGCAACTTGTCGCTTGGAAGTCTAGAAGCGGTCTAGTTGGACTTTGAAGATCCTAGCTCTAGGTATTGTTTGTACATATTGTGATTGTGATTGTGCTTGTAAAAAGTTAGTCCCATAATTCCGTATTCTTTCAAACAAACAATTTTAAAACTCCAAAAACAAACATTTTTTTTAAAATAAAAAAAATAATAAAATAAATATATATATATATATATATATATATATATATATACCTTCCCTCCCTTCCTACCTTTTCACTCTTCCAACATGGGTACCCCACCTCACAAAACTCTTGCCGAACTTTGGTACCCACAACCAGACATTACTTCTTATGGTTCTTGCTTTGGCCGAACTTCGAACGACCCCTCCATGCCCAATTTTTTTTGAAAGATCGGATAGACGTGTCTAGGACTACCAATTGGACTCCGCAATCCATCTTGTATCAACCGTTTCAACCTTCACCACCTTCTTACGTTGATACCCCTTTTTCGAGTCCTGTTGTAACTCCAAGACCTATGTTTATTACTGAACGTATTGAACAATCTCGTAGCCGATCTTTCACTCCTGTCACCACTGCAAATTCTTGGGATCACAATTCCATTCACCTTCTTATCCAAATGTTGATCCTACTCCTGTCCAACCATTCAATTCCTATCCTACCTACCCAACTTTTGCACCTTCCCTAGACATTGCTTCTGAACAGCTATTTGGGAGTTTCCAGTAACCAACCAACTTTAAATCTTTTACTGAAACCCCTTCACAACCCATGTCTAGTCTTGAACAGTCGTTGGAAGAATTTCGGGTAGCGTCGTACCAACAGATGATGGATTTTAATGCGTCCATGGCTGCCCTCATACAACCGAGTGACCCGGTAGCTAGTTTCTAACTAGCTCCACATTTTCCTCTGTATGATGAGGCGGCAGGACAGGCTGAGAATCTGAGTAGAGAGAGTGAGCTGTACACCTTTCCAAATCAAACCTACCCGTCCCAAATTGAATCGCACAACTCCAGTTTTAAATGTCTATCAAGTCTTCCAAATGATTTAACAAGTGAAGATAGAATGTTTAATGAGTTGTGCGACTTTGTAGTGTTTGATTTACCAGATTGTGAAGGCTCCATGTCAAGTGAAACCATACCAAATCCTTTTGACCTCTACACCTCCACTCTAGAACCTGCATTGATTAATATCCATGCTTTTGATGAGGTGTCTGAGAATATCGATTTTCACTTGATTGAGGATATCGACGCTTGGGATATTTTGGATGATGAACCCGCAGGTTTGGATGAGTTTTTCTCTCCAATTCAACATCCCGAGTCATTAACTGTTTTTCCCGAACTTCATATGCGTCTAGATATTGATGATAAATGCATGGATGAACTTCGTATTCAAAATTCTAAAGTTTACCGTGATCAAGGACAGTGTCGCTTTGCAGCTAGCCGGTTGAGCACGGGTCGATCCACAGGGAGATGGTTGTATGTCCGTTCGTGTTTTAGACGAGTCAATGAAGAATGTATATGTGTTTGTTCAGTTCTATCCTAAGTGTTCGTATTTATGTTCAAGTAAGCTTGTTAAGGTTAAGACTGGTTAGTAGAGTTAGGATTAGTCTTGTGTTTATCATTGCCATGTAGGGTTGCTATGCACTGCCACAAGGGTCTACGAGGCATCAACCATGCCCGATTAAAAATTTAGCCATGCCGAACAACCCAAAGCGGGATCTTTAAACTAGGGTTTAGGCGAAAACAAGTATGTTAAACAGTTTAACACTAAGTGAGAGGGATTACAACCTTTGTAGATCCGGTCATTCACTTCTTAAGCTCTATGTTGAGGTCCCTTCGCTGCGATCATCGTGTTCCGGACTCTCGAGAGGTTCCACGAAGAGAAAGATGCAGTCTTGCTTCCGATCTTCGATACAAAGATGATCTACCTTGAAGTTTCGTTAACACAAGCTAACACTCATAATATGAAGTGAATACCCTCATCTAAATGGCAAGGATAGATGAGAATGATGAAGTAGGATTATTGCTCTCTTTTATTTTCATTTACTCACTCATTTTTCATCACAAATAAAAAGTAAGAAAGCTTTGCAAAAGGAGGAAGAAGAAGAAGAATAGTGATCCATTTCCTCTGTGATGAATAATGAAAGGATTAATATGATGAAATAATGCAACCATGGTTGACTAAACTATTGTAGAGAATTAACCAAGGGCTAGGGTTTGGGTTAGGTTAAGTATGAGTCATAGATAAATATCAACACAAATATCTTTATCATGACAAAAAGAAACCTTCTAAAATCTACTAGAAGTCTTAACCCTAATCCAAACCCTAATCATGTTTAAACTCCACTAAACATGTTGCATTAGTTATCATATCATGTTACAATATTATATATCACATATATAATATTTATCGTAACAAAATAAAATAATACAATTAACATATATCGCATATATATCAATGTATTACCCGAGTGAGAAAAAGAATCTTTTAGTGAGCTAATATTAGTTAATGTAATTTAATATATCATATATATTATTATATATTAAATTATCGAATCAACACTTGATCCGACAATCCGGCTATATCGCATATAACCGACTAATATTTATCCGTACCGATTCATCGAATCAACACTTGATCCGATGACCCGGCTGATATCATATATCGCGAGAATAGAATACGGTATCTCATATCGCATTATCCTCGGTCCCGCACATATCACATATGTGCCCCTACTCCGTTTCACCCGAGCGAAGAAACCTCGGTGTAGGACTCTAAAGAATCGTCAATACGCCGGCAGTAGGTGATGATCATATCAAACACCCATAAGCTGCAAGCGGTCAGCAAAACGTAACAGCCAACCAGGTATTGAGCGCTCAGAAGATCAATAAGCAAGGCTGTACATTCTCCTGTGAATCCAAACAGTAACACACCCGTACAGTCCGGTCTCGTTGTCTGATATGTCGCATATCTCGCCTAGGGGTGGTAAACGTCAGACCCCAGTAACTTGATAAGTCGTGTCGATATAAGGTCTATAACAATTCGAGAAACTACTGATAACTCTTACCAGTAAATCTCAGCAACCCTGGCCAGGGATTTCCGGTTATAGCCAATCGAACACAGCACAACATCAACTCCCTATACCGGGAGAGACGAATCCCCTCCTATCGCTCATTGCCTCCATGTGATTCGGGACTGTACCCAAAAGCCACCTTTTTGCACGCCCTCTTGGACGTGGTATGATGGAAATCAAAGCACAGTGGGAATCACACAAGACTCTATGACAATTTCGGGTCAACAGACTACTCTGTACCAGTGTCACCGGAGAACTGCCATCTGACGTGTGGTATAATACCATCTGGGAGTTCTCGGCGAGTCCGTCCAGTGTACCCAGTCTCTACTGAGCACCCGTACACCATCCTTGATGTCAAACACCGATGGATATGGGATCATCCATCGCCCATCATATGGGTCAAGATGCGTATACGCTAGTCTACTCTGGTGTATCGATGCCCTGTCTCGATACACCCTCGACTAGGAATAGTTATAGGATGTACTCGTCGACTACCGTGGCCCCACTAGTATGATCTCATCATAGTCCCAGTAGTCGAGTACATATCCTAAGGGCTTTATCAACATGTAACATAGAGACATTTAGAGTACATGTTAAGATAAAGTACAACCAGATAGCATACTATCATGTCGAGCAAGAAATTCATCCCTATATATATCCAAGCATCCATTACAATATACATCGTATGTACAGTAATGGCCTATAGGGCATACATATAACTAACAATCTCCCACTTGCACTAGGGCCATCTGTTGTGGTATCACATACCCAACAATTAGCTGCGGTTGAAGTATCTCATACTCAACCATCCCATAAATGTCTCTTCTGGGAAAAAGGCCTTTGTGAGTGGATCCGCATTGTTGTCCTCTGTGTCTACTCTCCTAACCTCGATCTCCCTGGAGATCAACCATCTCCATGATTAAGCGATACTGCCTAAGAATTATATCTGGATTTCTGAAGGGACGGGCGTTCCTTGGCAAAAACCACAACTCCATTGTCACACAATGGTAGGAACGAAGTTCATCTTATGAACTAAAATATATCCAGACTGTCTCTTTGGTAGTATCTTTAGTAACGATGTATCTTGCCTTTAATCGTCTAGTAAGTCACGGTATCTAGCTTGAAACTCTTCCAACATACCGTCCCTCCACTGAGGGTAAAGACAAAGCCTGCGACTGACATTCAGTCGTCCTTATCACCCTGGAACCTTTCCAGTGATTCTCCCCAAGATCGATTGATACCATCTCACTACAACTAGTGAGAATCCTAACATCTAAATAGTTCTATCTCATAGATCCGTAACCCAGGATTTAGGAGGTATCATCTTGATCCTATATGGAGAATCCTTGTGATAAGCGGAGATTGACCGATCGCAGCATAGGAAACTCCTTCCCTATTAAGAGTATGTCATCCACGTACTCTACGAGGATCACCACCATACTCCCTACTACCTTTTTTGTATATACAAGGCTCATCTACCATTTTGATGAAGTCAAACTCTTTGACTACCACATCAAAACAGATGTTCCAACTCCGCGATGCCTATTTTATCACATTGAACAGCTTGCACACGTTTCCGCTGCTCCCACTGTCTACGAAGCCCTCTGGCTGTGTACTTATAGACGCTCTTTTCTAAAACATCATTTAGAAAAGCAGTCATGACACCCAACCGCCAGATATCGTAGTCATGGTATGTAGCCGTGGTAAGTAGGATCTGGATGGACTTAAGCATAGCTTTGAAAGTCTCAACTTTTCCATGTACACCAAGTAATCTTCTCAAGATATACTTGCTCCTGATAGGGATTTAACCCTTTAGATAAAGCAACCAAAGTCCATACTTTGTTGGTGTATAAGGATTCCATCTCAGATCGATAAGCATCCAGCCATTCTTACAGAGTCCCACTCCTGATAGCCTGCTCGAAACTAGTTGGGTCATCATCTCATGATGCAATCCTCGCTCCCACTTTCATAGAGAAACCGAAGTATCTCTCAGGTGGGTGAGGAACCCTACTAGATCGGCGGAGAGGCTGAGGTTCATTGGAAACTATTGAATCCTTTGGTTCTACCAAATCATCAGCTGCAGTTTGTATAGCTGGAACCTTTCCAGTTCTACATAACAGACCTTGCCTCGAGCTTGTCCGGATTTTGCTTTTAGACATAGTCCGGACAACCCCAAATCTTAACAAACTTAAGATATGGGCTCTTCCCTTTCCATATCACATATGAAGTGGTAGGCAACTGATTTGATTTGAACCCTATTCAATAGGTATGCAGCTTCTCAAGCGCATAACACCCAAAAGGAAATAGGAAACTCAGTAGTACTAATCATAGAGCACACCATATCACATAGGGTGCTATTGCTCCGCCCCGATACACCGACGTGCTGTGGTGTATACGGAGGAGTAATGTTGGGAGAGAATCTCATTCTCCTTTAGAATAGTCCAGGAATTCCATGCTCAAGTATTCTCCTCTTTGATCTCGTCAAAGGACATAATACTTATACCCCATTTTTGGTTCTCTACTTCTAACTTATATTCTGTGAATATCTCAAAAGCTTCGGACTTGTGTTTCAACAGGAACATATGTCTGAATCTAGAGAGATCATCAGAGAATGTAATGAAGTACAAAGAACCGGTCTTGGCATGTGAAGACAGGGGACCTTCATACATCAGCATGTATCAATCCCAAGAGTTCACTAACTCTTTCTCTGTTTCTAATAAACAGAGATATGGTCATCTTATCTTTGTGACATGACCGGCAAGTTTCATAAGATGTAAATTCAAACTAATTTAAATATGCATCTAAATGTAACTTGGCTAGTCGGGTCGCATTGATATGACCTAGTCTACAATACCTCAAGAAGGATTCGTTCATTTCTGAACTCTTCCTCTTGTGTGTGTTCTGTATACTAAGAACTATAGTTTGATTTAGAACGTCAATACTTTTAGATAACGTGCCCGAACCGATCAACTCTTGATATAGGAATTGTTCAAAACATTATCCAACAATACAAAATTATATCCTTCTTTACTAATAAAGAGACTGATATGATGTTGTATATCAGGTTCGGTATCTAATAACATTTGTTCAGAATCAATGTATTCTGGTAATACAGGGTGATAATGACCAACAGACTTGGTTGCAACACTTGCACCGTTTTCTGTCTCATGAAACTTATCACCCGTTCTCAGTTCTCTACCTTTCTGTAGCCCATGTAACAGATTACATATGCGGGATCCGGTATCTCATACCCAGGACGTAAAGGATAATGAGAAACAGTTCTCTGTAATGAACACACCCGAAGAAGATGCATCAGCATGCACTTTCTTCGTTTGGGCGGCACGGGAAATCTGGTATTCCCTAATTTCCTGCTCTGTCTTATAACAATTATAAGTTGGAGCGGGACCAACGTTCCCTAGCTCAGTATAACAAGCTGGTTCGGTCAATACATCCGTTTTATTATCTTGATTAAGGCGTGATATGGTCGCTACCTGGAGAGAGAGAAGAAAACACTCAGCGTATGCTCTTGCAAGATTAAATTGGTTATCTAATATATCTAATCAGGATGTCTCCCACTGTTTTAATCAAATCTTCCTTCAAACCCTAAAAGGAAAGACTAGCTTGGATTAATTACACGCTACAAGTTCGCCAATCTTTCAGCCAGGCCAGTGTCGGTACTTTGAGGGAGGTCCCCCGTGCTTTCGCACGAACCTAATTAAAGTAAACCTCGTTTTCCCAGGGGCGTAACCTCGTTAACACCTTTCTAGTCACCTACTTGATCGGCTAATTGTAATGTGTTAAACTCTCCCAGGAGTAACTCTTACTCGCAGCGGGTATCGGGATCCAACTATCTCATAGAAGGTATGCAATCTCATTGAAAATTTCAACACTTGAAATTCCCGATAATATTTTGCCTCTAGCAACTTATGACCTTGGCTAAGGTCAACAAATCATAAGTGCTAGCCAAGTTCAACCCGTCATTTCCCGATTGAATTAAACCCACCCGCACGACCCTTGGCTAAGGTCAACAAAGTCGCACGACTACCCTAACTCAATCGCATCATATGCTTATACAGATAAGCACTAATCAGCTACCGCACACTACGCCTTGCCTAAGATCAACAAACACAGCACGAATACTAACCAGTACTTATCTGAAATGACGGAGGGCTACGACAGGTTTTTAACAAAACCTTTTGCGTAATGAACTTGATATCGTTGTAGAATCGAGTGATTTTAAATGGCGTGTTTTTTAGGCTTTTCTAGTTTTGCTAAAGGGGTCACTCCCGGTGAAGGGATCGTCGGCCCTTTCCTCATCGAATAAGATGCAGGATATTTCATAAATATCGCTGTGCAAAGCAAGAACTATAGAAGCAATCAAAAGACAAACCGAGTTTGTAGCATCTGCTAGTTTCACTAAAGAGGTCACTCCCGGTGAAGGGATCTCGGCTCTTTCCTTATCGAATAAGGTGCTAGATGTTCTACAAGGAACACCGCTATGCAAAGCAAGAACTAGAGCTACCAGTTTTTAAACAAGTTTCTACAACATCTTTTGGTTTCTTTTAGTTTCATTAATCTCATTAATGAAGTCCCATTTTATTATGCTTCACAAGCATCTCTTTTTTGAAACGTAATCTGCAATATAACATATATCTCATATATATAATATAAACATTCGTCTCAGGCAGTAATATGATCTCATCACAGAACATTGCAGCAGAAGAACGTATATGAAATATTAGATATACTAGGACGTCCGTGTTTTTAATACGAGCCTGTATAAAATACGGATTCCACGGTCACGATGAATAGCCAAACCCACATCCCTAGACCCCTACGAGAGCGGCAAGTAACACTGCCAATTCTAGGGTTAGGAGACCCAGTCTCGACTCCTCGAGATGGTCTCCCACTGGACCGTAGAACCCGGTTACTTGTGCTCCCCGCCTTGGGTCTACCTAATGCGGAAAAGTAAATAATATACAACGGTGACATCATCCTCTGCCCGGAAGTGCCCCAATAAAAGAATATTACATACAAATGAATTTTACATGAATGAAAAAGAAAAACTCTCATCTCACATAAAACCCCGGGCTATTCAAAACGCGACGATCCAATATAACATATCACAGCAACACATAATATCTCATATCATCAACGTAAGCAAGTATGCGTATCCCGATTGTCGTTGATGTATAGCAACGAAGCCGGCGATACACCACATACTACGCTTACGGTCACAGAAAAGAAAGTGTAAAACTACAACAGTTGGAATCCTCAACCTCCTTAGACATCACATGCCTAACCATCTGAATTCCTTAAACATCGCATGCCTAACAATTATAAACCCCGCATTTTAGTCTCATTATCGAAAACTCTTTTCAATATCAAGTCGGGCAATTCAACAAGATTCCCGACATCCAGATCGAATGCTCATCGCAAACTTCAGTAGACGGCCGCACCCCTGATACCGTCGACGAAGTGCACTAAGGCGGAACACCGCTGCCGCGAGCACCCGAACGGATGCTTTTGGCGACGGGGTTCTCCTACAGTCACTTGGTCGGGGCTATGGGGCGTGGCTGTCTGTTAAGTTTACCCGGCGAGTATCCGCGTACGCTACGTGATTGCGACGGACTTTTAATCATATCAAAATTCCGTGGCAACCGATCAAGTGAGACTGAACTGCTAGATTTATAACATTCAAATCAGTTATCTCATAACTATATGTGGATTCCAAATATTGTATCACATTCCAGATAAATAGACAATGTTAAACTTTCCGATCGAATAATCAAACACCCAAGATTTCCCCAATATATCTCAACACTTGAAATCAGTTTAAAACCATCCATCACATGCCACAGTACCAATGGTCCAGCCATAGAAGGGTCAAGCCAACGCCTCACATGTGGCATGCCGTACTGCCACAAACCCTAAGGTTTAGAGGCAGTTCAAGACGGTCACATAATCGAGTTAAGGTTTGTTGTCTTCTAGAGGGTCCACCGCGTTACTTGCACGACTTAGAACGTTCTTAAACTCAAGAAAAAATCCAACTTTTGAAAAAATTTCCGACAGGGGAAAAAGTGAGTTATTGATATCCGTTCGAACTTTTTAACAGTTTCTAAAAATTATCCGGACAAAACTAAACAAAGTTAATTTATCTGATCGAATCAACGATTCCCCAATACAACCCTAGAAAACTCAACACTTGAGTGGAATTAAAAAATTCCCAGAAAAAATAACAAGAAAGGACCTAAAAATAAATATGTGAAATTCCAGGGACTAAGTCTAAATTTTGGCCGTGGAACCGCCGCCAAACCCTTGGTTTGGATGTGGTTCCGCGGTCAAATAATTGACTTAATGGACCGTACTTCACAGTAATTCTTAATTTTTCCTGCTTGTTTTTCTAAGCATTTTTAATTCATAAAAAATCACTTTTTTGAAAAATGTACAGAGAAGGGTATATATCGGGGTTTCCGGGTTTGATCGGAATTTAAACTTCGTCTAGACTTCGCCTAAAGCTCTAGCTTGGCTCTGATACTACTGTAGGGTTGCTATGCACTGCCATAAGGGTCTACGAGGTATTAACCATACCCGATTAAAAATTTAGCCGTGCCGAACAACCCAAAGCCGGATCTTTAAACTAGGGTTTAGGCGAAAACAAGTATGTTAAACAGTTTAACACTAAGTGAGAAGGATTACAAACTTTGTAGATCTGGTCCTTCACTTCTTAAGCTCTGTGTTGAGGTCCCTTTGCTGCGATCATCGTGTTCCGGACTCTCGAGAGGTTCCACGAAAAGAAAGATGCAGTCTTGCTTCCGATCTTCGATACAAAGATGATCTACCTTGAAGTTTCGTTAACACAAGCTAACACTCATAATATGAAGTGAACACCCTCATCTAAATGGCAAGGATAGATGAGGATGATGAAGTAGGATTATTGCTCTCTTTTATTTTCGTTTACTCACTCATTTTTCATCACAAATAAAAAGCAAGAAAGCTTTGCAAAAGGAGGAAGAAGAAGAAGAATAGTGATCCATTTCCTTTGTGATGAATAATGAAAGGATTAATATGATGAAATAATGCAACCATGGTTGACTAAACCATTGTAGAGAATTAACCAAGGGCTAGGGTTTGGGTTGGGTTAAGTATGAGTCATAGATAAATATCAACACAAATATCTTTATCATGACAAAAAGAAACCTTCTAGAATCTACTAGAAGTCTTAACCCTAATCCAAACCCTAATCATGTTTAAACTCCACTAAACATGTTGCATTAGTTATCATTTCATGTTACAATATTATATATCACATATATAATATTTATCGTAACAAAATAAAATAATACAATTAACATATATCGCATATATATCAATGTATTATCCGAGTGAGAAAAAGAATCTTTTAGTGAGCTAATATTAGTTAATGTAATTTAATATATCATATATATTATTATACATTAAATTATCGAATCAACACTTGATCCGACAATCCGGCTATATCGCATATAACCGACTAATATTTATCCGTACCGATTCATCGAATCAACACTTGATCCGATGACCCGGCTGATATCATATATCGCGAGAATAGAATACGATATCTCATATCGCATTATCCTCGGTCCCGCACATATCATATATGTGCCCCTACTCCGTTTCACCTGAGCCAAGAAACCTCTGTGTAGGACTCTAAACAATCGTCAATACGCCGGCAGTAGGTGATGATCATATCAAACACCCACAAGCTGTAAGCGGTCAGCTAAACATAACAGCCACCCAGGTATTGAGCGCTCAGAAGATCAACAAGCAAGGCTGTACATTCTCCTGTGAATCCAAACAGTAACACTCCCGTGCTGTCCGGTCTCGTCGTCTGATATGTCGCATATCTTGTCTAGGGGTGGTAAACGTCAGACCCCAGTAGCTTGATAAGTCGTGTCGATATAAGGTCTATAACAGTTTGAGAAACTACTGATAACACTTACTAGTAAATCTCAGCAACCCTGTCCAGGGATTTCCGGTTATAGCCAATCGAACACAGCACAACATTAACTCCCTATACCGGGAGAGACGAATCCCCTCCCATCGCTCATTGCCTCCATGTGATTCGGGACTGTACCTAAAAGCCACCTTTTTGCATGCCCTCTTGGACGTAGTATGATGGAAATCAAAGCACAGTGGGAATCACACAAGACTCTATGACGATCTCGGGTCAACAGACTACTCTGTACTAGTGTCACCGGAGAACTGCCATCTGACATGTGGTATAATACCATCTGGGAGTTCTCGGCGAGTCTGTCCAGTGTACCCAGTCTCTACTGAGCACCCGTACACCATCCTTGATGTCAAACACCGATGGATATGGGATCATCCATCGCCCATCATATGGGTCAAGATGCGTATACGCTAGTCTACTCTGGTGTATCGATGCCCTGTCTCGATACACCCTCGACCAGGAACAGTTATAGGATGTACTCGTCGACTACCGTGGCCCCACTAGTATGATCTCATCATAGTCCCAGTAGTCGAGTACATATCCTAAGGGCTTTATCAACATGTAACATAGAGACAATTAGAGTACATGTTAAGATAAAGTACAACCAGATAGCATACTATCATGTCGAGCAAGAAAGTCCTCCCTTTATATGTCTAAGCATCCATTACAATATACATCGTATGTACAGTAATGGCCTCTAGGGCATACATATAACTAACATGCCATTCTTAAGACTATATTGGGATAATCGAAAGTAGCGGGGATTAGGAGGATATAGAAATAGGATTTCCGAGTTTAAGCAAGCTTTCCAACGCTAAATCCATTCTTAGTGCCCCTTGTCCGTCCGCTAAATACGCTTATTTCGAACCCTCAGCCAAACACTTGCAACCATGTATCCAATTAAGTCACAACTATATGTCACATTGTAGTGCGCTTAAAGGACTTCTCGACTTAGGTCGCGGCTATATGTCACGTATAGCGCGCCTAAGTGAGGGGATTGTGATTGTTTGGTCGAGGTTCGTTTAAAGATGTTTGGCGAAGAGAAGCACAAGCGATTTTTCCGTCCTTCATACCACCTTCCTTAGCCTTAACAAGTGTGGAATTATTCACACAATTTAAAAGAAAACAAAACGAGAAGGACGAAAAGAAGGAAAAGGAAAATACGGTTTTACAAATGTGGAAGCTAACTACTTGGGTCCTCACCTAAGCAAGGAACTCCGTCGAGCATCATCACTTGGAAATAAAACGGATAAAAGAAGAAAAGAAAAGAGCAAGAAATAACAACAACTACTTAACAACAATTATAAAAGTTACACTAGAATTAAAAGACAATGCAAGAATTAAAAGATACAAGTTAAAAATAATAACAAACCCTCATCTTCATTTCATCATCTACTCAATGCTCTCACTACATTTTAATGGAGAATACATGAAGAAGAAGGAGAAGAAGAACTAAAGCTAAACTAAATCATCACAAAAAGAAGCATGCTTGGCTTGGCACAAAACTGGGCTATTTATAGGCTGAGTGCTGAAACCCTAGGGCAAGATTCTCTGCCCAAATGAAGTTACCAAACTAACCCAAAAATCCGAGTTGACACTGAGTCAGCTCGGCCGCGGATCCGCCGCCGAGTCGCCACTTAGGCCATGGATCCGCGGCTCTTTGGTGGAATTGGCATGTCTTTTTTTCTGGGGTTTCTTCTGTTGCTATGTTTAGTTGTTCTACATGTTCCAAATTGCAAATTGCTTCCACAATTTCTTCAGATCTGCAACAGTCCAAAATGGCTTCAAAAATAATTCTTTTGACCTAATCTCGCTCGAGCTCCGCTCGCCCATTGATTCTTGTGCTACCCCTCTCGTGCTCTGTGCTTGTCTGAGACACGAATGACCACTGTCAAATGTCTTGTCTCTGGAACTGGTACGCAGCACTGGACGGATACGGATGACCGGAACCCGGCTTTTATCTGTTGGCAACAGATGTTCTGCATTTTAGCGTAACTGTGGAGATTTTGTATCATTTGCGTTATTTTGGACTAGGAACATGTAGCCTGTAAATATGTAGCAAACACGGATTAAAAGCACCTACCTATAAACAAACGAGCATAAGAATGGGCGGTATTAAATGCAATATTCTGGTATGAAAAGCCGTGCATTTATAGTATTCCTCGTCTTGTACGTGGATGACATTCCCTTAATAGGAAATGACATTCCTATACTACAATCTGTCAGAGGATTCTTGTCACACAGGTTCTCCATGAAAGACATGGGTGATGCCTCTTACATTCTGGGGATCCAGATCTATCATGATAGATCTAAGAGGATGTTGGGACTTTCACAGTCCAGGTACATCGACACCATACTCAAGAGATTCAGTATGGAAGATTCTAAGCGCATTAATTTACTGGCTTGTCACGGAATCAACCTCTCCAAAGAAATGTCTCCCAAGACTGATTTGGAAAGGGTTCGCATGTCTATTATACCCTACGCTTCTGCGGTAGGCTCTATAATGTATGCGATGTTTTGTACCACACCAGATGTTGCTTACGCACTAAGCATGGTAAGCCGGTATCAGTCAAACCCTGGGGAGAAGCACTGGATAGCAGTAAAGAACATTCTCAAGTACCTGAGAAAGACTAAGGAGATATTCTTGGTATATGGAGGAAAAGTCCTCCAGATCGAGGCCTTTGCTGACTCCAGCTTCAAGAGTGACAAGGATGACTTCAAGTCCATGTCGGGTTATGTCTTTACCCTCAATGGAGGGACGGTTTGTTGGAATAGTTCCAAGCAGGACACCGTTGCTGACTCAATGATGGAAGCGGAGTTTATCGCAGCTTCTGATGCCGCAAAAGAAGCAGTCTGGATGAGCAAGTTCTTAACAGAACTTCAGGTGGTTCCGTCCATTGTTGATCTAATACCTCTGTATTATGACAAAAAAGGGGCTATAGCTTTAGCAAAGGAACCCAGGTCCCATCAGAAGTCCAGACACATCTTGGGATGGTATCACCTGATCAGGGAGATCGAGGTGAGGAGAGTTGCTACGGAGGACAACACTGCAGATCCATTCACAAAAGCCATCTCTCAGATGCAGTTCGAGAGGCTATTTGAGATGATAGGTCTACGATATGCCAACACAGGGCCTTAGTGCAAGTAGGAGATTGTTAGTGTTATATGCCCTAGAGGCCATTACTGTATAGTACTAGTTTGAATATTACATTTTGGAAGCTTGGGATATATACACGGATTTATAACAGTGTTGCTCAATATAGTAGTATGCTACTTGGTTTGTATCTATCTTAATATGTGTTTATATTTCTTTTAACGTATCGCTAATACATATTGATAGAGCCCTTAGGATCTTTGATCGACTACTAGCGTTGTGATGGCAGTCACACTAGTGGGGACTGGGTAGTCTATAAGCACATCCTTATACAGGTCTCTAGTCGTAGGATTATCGAGACAGGTCATCGATACTCTAGAGTAGTCTAGTGTATATGCTTTTTATCCCAGCAGGGGAGATGGTCTGTCCCATAACCATCAGTACGTCGTACTGGAGATAGTATGCAGGTGCTCATTAGGTTATGAGTTACACTGGACGGACTCGTGGGGTACTGCTGGTTGGTACTATACCTATCGTCAGGTAGCAGTTTCTAGGTGATATGAGTACAACTTAGTCCGTTGACTTGACACTGCTACTTCGCCTCAAGTGTATTCTCACTGTTCTTAGATTGCTACCCTACCACGGCTCTGTTGAGTCGTGCAAACAGGAAGTAGTTGGGTGCAGTCCCGAAGCACTTGAAGGCAGTGGCGGTTAGATAGAATTCGTCTCTCCCGGTATTGGGGGTTGATGTCGCGCTGTGTTCGGAAAGCCATTAGACAAAGACCCAGGCCAGGGCAAGCGAGATTACTGGTAGGTACTCCAGTAGTTTCTCAGGGTGTTTTGGGCTATACTCCGACACGACTTATTGCTCTATCAGGGGTCTGACGTTTACCGTCCCTAGGCCCGATATGCGATAATCTTAGACGAACAGACCGGAATGTACGGAGATTGCCACAGACAGGATCAGTAGGAGTTTGGATGAGTTTGCTCATCGGCCTTCTTATCGACAGATACCTGGGTAGCCGTTACGTGCAGCTAGTACCGCTGACGTGCTTGCGGTTAAACCCACTGCCAACGTACTGTCGAGTCTTTAGAGTCCTACACAGAGGGTTTCCCAGCTTCGGACGAAACGATGTAGAGGTCGTATGGTTTTACGGCAGGGTTCGATCATATACGTGTACTTGTACGCGTGTGATGTTCGAGCGGACAATACTAGTGGGCTTTGGTTTAATCCGGATCCTAGTATTTGATTGTTGGATTAGTTTCATCTCATTGTATTCGTATTTCTTGGAACACGGATGCGGGTATGTATATACGGATGAGAGGGGTATAGAAGGAGACACCTCATTAGGGTTTTGACCATTGACTTGATTAAAACAATTATGAGGTGGATAAAAGTATTTGTTATTTTTTGTAAATGATAACTGTGGCATGGCTACTTGGTGTTAGTGTATATGCCCTAGAGGCCATTACTGTATCATACTAGTTTGTATATTACTTAATGGATGCTTGGGATATTCACCTTGTATATACAATCTTGCTCAAAATAGTAGTATGCTACTTGGTTTGTTTCTACTTCAATGTGTACATGTGTTTATTTTTGTATATCGCCTATACACATTAGTAGAGCCCTTAGGATCTTTGCTTGATTACCAGCGATGTGATGGCCGTCACACTAGTGGGGCTGGGTAATCTATAAGCACATCCTTATGCAGGTCCCTGGTCGCAGGACTATCGAGACAGGGCATCGATACTCCGGAGTAGACCAGCGCATGCGCTTCTCATCCCAGTGTGGGAGACGGTCTGTCCCACAGCCGTCAGTACGTCGTACTTGAGATAGTATGCGGGTGCTCGTTAGGTTACGGGTACACTGGACAGGACTCGTCGGGAACTGACTAGTTGGTATTATACCTATCGTCAGTTATCAGTTCCCAGGTGACATGAGTACAGCTTAGTCCGCTGACTTGACACTGTCACTTCGCCTCGGGTGTGTTCCCACTGTACTTTGATCACTACCCTACCACGGCTCAAAGGAGTCGTGCAAACAGGTGGTGGTTGGGTGCAGTCCCGAAGCACTTGGAGGCAGTGACGGTTAGACAGGATTCGTCTCTCCCGGTATTGGGAGTTGACATCGCGCTGTGTCTTGGAGAGCCATTACACGAGTAGTCCCTGGCCAGGGCAAACGAGATATACTGGTAGGTTTCCAGTGTTATCTCAGGGTGTTTTGGGCTTCGCTCCGGCACGACTTGTACCGCTATTGGGGGACTGACGTTTACCGCCCCCTAGGCCCGCCATGCGATGTATCAGACGAACAGACCGGACTGTACGGAGAATGTCACGCTCAGGCTCAGTAGGAGTTCAGATGGGTTTCGCCTCGTCGGTCTTCTTGTCGGCATTACCTGGGGACCGTTACGCACAGCTAGTGCCGCTTGCGGTCTGTGGTTAAACCCACTGCCAGCGTAGTGTCGAGTCTTTAGAGTCCCACACAGAAAGCTTTTCGCCTTTAGGCAAAAGAGTAGAGGTCGCATGGTATTGCGACAGGTCGCATGGTTTTGCGACAGGGTTCGGTCACATCCGTGCACTTGTGCACGTACAGTGTCCGGACAGTTTACACTAGCGGGCTTTGGTTTAAGCCAGATCCTAGTGTACCTTATGGGATTGGATTTATCCAGTTTGCATTCGTGTTCCTCGGAACGCGGATGCGGGTGTGTATGCACAGTTGACAGGGAGGCAGAGGCGGCAGATTCTCATTAGGGTTGTTGACAGTTGACCGTTGACTTTTTGACTTTATGCTCAACCCTAATGAGAATATGATATGTGATTAACTATTATATTAATTAAGTATTATGGTGATATGGTTGTTGACTTGTTGACTTTTGTTGACTTGTTGACTTTGGTGACTTTTGTTGACTTGTTGACCGGTTGACTAGGCTTGACTAGTTGACCATCATGATAACCATGGTTATCATTTCATGCCAAAGACTTTTTCTTGCTTGCTCATTTGAGTAAAATGAGTGCATGACATGATAAGCTTATGGTTGCTTCAAACCATCACATAAGACTTTTTTGATATGATGAGTTATGATCACTTTGGATTATGAGAGGGTGAAAGACAAAAGAGTTGCTCATTCTTTCTTGCTCATTCTCTCTCTTGTTCTTGAGCTCTCCTCTTGCTCTCACCCTCAACCTCTTGCTCCCTCTCTTGATTTATGGTTCTCTTGTCTCATGAGTTGAGAATCAAGAACCATAGATAAAATCCCATTCTAAATCATCTCTACTCATTCTAGTTCACTAGGTTTAGCAAACCAAGTGAACTAGTTTCTTCAAAGAACGAAGAAGGAGCTAAAGGTTGGAGCTTTCAAGTGGATCTATCTTCGGCGTACGGAGACAACGAGAAGGAGCCATCGAACCACCATCGGAGCTTGAAGAGAAGGAGTTCAAGTTTATGTATAACCATCTTCATCCGAGTAGCTAAATATCTTTAGCTTAGTATGCTAGTTTTAGTTTAGGTAAAGATCCCGACCTTGCTTAGTCCATGTTGCCTCTTGCGTTAAAATTTTGATTTTATACCGTTTCCGCCTCCCCGTAAGAACCGGGGGTCGCAACGTGGACTTACAGTGGTATCAGAGCCTAACTAAACTTAAACTAGCTTGGTAGTAAAGTGTAACGAAGTTCGGAACCGAAAAAAAATCCAAAAACCTAACTTTTACAAAACCTGAGTTTCTGTTGAAATTTTTTCTCGTCAAATTGAAAAACTTTATACTCTTAAATTCGGCTCAGGGTTTTGTGTGAACACCCAAGAAAAACGTTGCCCTAATTCGTTCAAACCGCCGCGCTTCCGCCGCACGAGGTAGGCATTTGCCGCGGAAGCGCCGCGGTTTGTCGTCTTCTCTGCATCGTTTTTCGTGCAGTGTGTGTCTGTGTTGGTTTTGGGATTTTTGGAATGTATTATATGTGCCCAGATTTTCCAGAAAAGAAATTTCCTTTTGGGGTCCTATAATTCCGTATTTTTTTCCGAACTTCGCTGCACTTTGACTATGATGGTTATATCTGTAATGTTTGCATGTATTGAACGTCGGCCAATCGCTATAAGTTGATTGGTCGGGGTTATACATGATCTGTAATGTGCTGGAATGTGTATATAAATATGTTGGATTGTCGCGGGTGAATAGCCGGGGTTGTGAGACGAGAGTTTTCTTTTCTTGCAATTCATGTAAATTTGTAAATTGATGTAATAATTATTTGTATGGCCGCACAACCGGGTCGGGGTTGTAGCCGTCATTGTATAATTTCTTTTTACTGTTTTTGCTCCTAGGATAGACCCATGGAGGGGTGCACAAACTACCGGGTATGCCGAAGTGTCGAGTGGCCTACTCATGGAGATGAGGGAGGTTGCTACGCTTCGGGTACTTGGCGGGTAGTTTGCCGCACCCGTAGGGGTCTTGGGTGGGATTTTGGCTATTCACCGCGACCGTGTAATCTGTTTTTGTTACAGGCTCGTACAAATTACAGATTCCTAGTATATCCAATGTATTTATCTGTGATCTGAAATGTTTATCATTGCAGTATATCTATATATGATATTATTTAGGCGTTGCTTATGTTTTGCAGACGCGCTAGCCCAGCCCCCGCTCTGTCGTTAGTTAAGTAACCTAACGGGTAATGACGGGGCCCCGTGGCGAATGCGAATGGCATAAGCGTACGT
Source organism: Agapanthus africanus (assembly GCA_030015575.1). Classification (NCBI taxonomy): domain Eukaryota; kingdom Viridiplantae; phylum Streptophyta; class Magnoliopsida; order Asparagales; family Amaryllidaceae; genus Agapanthus; species Agapanthus africanus. Next base: position 331,363,001 of record CM057346.1, on the reverse strand, counting down.
CATATTTTGGTTGTTTTCTGCAATGGTAGGTTTAAATGATGGGACGCATTAAAAGAACTAATGCAAGAATATCACGCATTAAAAGAACTAATGCAAGATAATAAACCAAGCTAAAGTCGTTGGAACACTTTCGAAAAACCACTCGGTTCTTTTCAAAACCAACTTTTAAATGCGGAGCTTGAGCCACTCCTTTTAAAAGCTATCTCGTTCCATCGACTAAATCAAGTTCACTACGTTCACGGTTTTGCCAAAACCATCCGTAGCCCTCCGTCGTTTCACATGAATAGTCAATAGTATTCAAGCTGTGTTTGTTGGCCAAAGTCAAGGCACAGTGATTGGTAGCTATTGGGTATTCATGTGCAGCATAGATAGATGCGTTGGTTTGGAACAGTCGTACTGCCTTGTTGGCCAAAGTCAAGGGTAGGTGCGGGTGGATTCAAATTAACCTGGAGAACGACGGGCAGAACTTGACATGTGACTTATGATTTGTTGGCCAAAGTCAAGGTCATAAGAGCATGGGGCAAAAATCCACATCGGGAGTTTCATAAGTACTGAAACTTGCTAGATTTGCATACCATTTGGAGTGTGAAGATTCTGGTAGGATTCCTTCAGTTTCGTCACGCGATGATATTTGGATCCCGATCCTACTGTGAGTATATGCTACTCCTCGGGAAATTTCTCACTTAACGATCAATGCTATAAACCTAGTAGGTGCCTAGAAAGGTGTTAGCGGGGCTACGCCCCCAGGGAAAAGAGGTTCTTTAATTAAGGAACTTCGCGAAAGCGTTGGAAAACCTCCCTCGAAGTACCGACACCGGCCTGGCTGAACGGTTAAGCAAGTATTGTACGGTGGGATTGATCCTGACTAATTCTTCCTTTATGGTTTGAGGAGGGATTCGAGAAACAGTGGGAGCCATCCTGTTTAGACAAACTAAAAACCACTCTAAACTTGCAAGAGCATCATGCTGAGTGTTTCTTCTTCTCTCTCCTAATTGCAGCGACCAATCAACATGACTGGACTTAAGTTACTCCTAAATAAAAACAAACTGACAGGGCCAAACTACAAAGATTGGCTCAGGAATGTCAAGATAGCAATCACTTATGACAAGCTGGGGTATCTTCTTACCACCAAAGCTCCCCCTGTCCCTGGTCCAACTTCCAGCGTCGCGGATAAGGAAATCCGTAAGACTTGGGAGATTGATAGCGCGAAGGCCAAATGCCTCCTGCTTGCCTCGATGGACAACGAACATCAGAGGAGGCATGAGAATATGGACATGGAGTCCATATTGCTCCATACAAAAGAACTGTATGGAGAGCAATCACGTATCGCAAGATACGAAGCGTCGAAAAAGTTATTTTCGACAAGAATGGCCGTCGGATCATCAGTAGCCGAGCACGTGCTAAAGATGATCGGCTTCATTGAGGAGCTCGCTGACCTAGGGATCACATTGGAGAGTGAGCTATATACGGATATAGTTCTCCAGTCCCTTCCTTCCACTTACGCCCAGTTTATACTGAACTTCAACCTACAAGAAAAAGAGGTTGAACTATCAGAGCTCCTCAACATGCTGAGGAGCGCAGAGGGCACCCTACAGAAAGGTAGGGAAACATCCACTTTGTTTGTAGGAGGATCATCTTCTTCTAGGTCCAAGGCGAAAGCCAAGGGAAAGAAGAAGAAGGCCCCCGCCAAACCAAGGGGCGGTGTTGGTAAAGTGGATACGAAGGGAAAAGGCAAAGCAACAAAGTTAGCGGGAAAGCTTGTGGATAAGGAAGAATGCTTCTATTGTCATAAGAAAGGACACTGGAAGAATGATTGCAGGGCCTGGAAGGCCAGAACACAGGAATTGAAGCAGGTTGCAGCTTCAGCTTCAGGTGTGTATGTTATTGAAAACTGTCTTTCAATAAACTCTACTTCCTGGGTATTGGATACCGGATCAGGATCTCATATCTGTAATTCTTTGCAGGCGTTGAGAAACCGTAGTGTTTTGAAAGCAGGTGACATGACCCTCAGAGTTGCAAACGGAGCTAGCATGGATGCTAAAGCCGTGGGGGACTATCACCTGGGAATGTCAGATGGACATGTTTTGGTTTTGCGTAATTGCTTTTTTGTACCCAACGCAACTTGTAATATCATTTCTGTATCTTTAGTTTCTAAAGAAGGTTATGAATTTGCGTTTGTAAGTAATGTTGTAAACATTCACCTTAATCAAGTATTGATTGGGTCAGGTACTCTGAGTAATGGTATATATGTGTTAAACCAACCACAGATTTTTAATGTCCAGAATACACACAAAAGAAAGTCTCCAGAAATAAATCATACTTTCTTATGGCATTGTAGATTGGGTCACATCAATGAGAGAAGGTTGACTAAGTTACATACAGAAGGATATTTGAATGCGTTCGAATATCAATCGTATGCCACTTGTCAATCTTGTCTCAAAGGAAAGATGACAAAGACTCCGTTTACTGGACAAGGAGTAAGAGCGAGCGAGCTCTTAGGACTCATACACAGTGACGTGTGCGGTCCAATGTCTACACATGCCCGAAGCGGACATTCTTACTTCATTACTTTTACGGATGACTTCTCAAGGTACGGTTATGTCTTCTTGATGAAACATAAGTCCGAGGCCTTTGGAAAATTCCAGGAGTATAAGAATGAAGTAGAGAAACAGACCGGCAAAAGTATTAAGATTCTAAGATCGGATCGAGGTGGAGAATACTTAAGTGCCGAGTTCCTGGACTATTTAAAAGAGAACGGAATTCTCTCTCAGCTTACTCCTCCATACACCCCGCAACATAATGGTGTATCGGAGAGACGGAACCGCACCCTATTGGATATGGTGCGGTCCATGATGAGTAACGCTGAGTTACCGCGATCATTCTGGGGATATGCGTTAGAATCAGCCGCATACCTTTTGAACCGAGTACCTACTAAGACCGTGCCTACTACACCATATGAGATGTGGTGTGGGAAGAGACCCTATCTTAAGCATATTAAGACATGGGGATGTCCAGCTTTTGTCAAAAAGCAGCATGCGGACAAGCTCGAGGCACGCTCAGTACAGTGCAAGTTTGTGGGATATCCAAAGAATTCCAAAGGATATTTCTTCTACTGTGAAGAGGAACAAAAAGTCCTTGTTTCTCGTCATGCCTACTTCTTGGAAACTGAGTTTTTAGAAACCCAGATAAGTGGGAACGCAATAGAACTGGAAGAAGTTCCAGAACCACAGACTGTTACTGAAAGCTTAGTGGAACCAGAGGGTTCAACAGAACAGGACATTCCTGCGCCACTCCGCAGGAGTAGTAGGCAGTCTCATCCGCCCGAGAGATACTACGGTTTTCTCATAGACGGGGATAGAGAGGATTGCATCATAGATTATGATGAGCCTACTAGCTTCCAGCAGGCCGTTCAGAGCGTTGACTCAGTGAAATGGCTGGATGCAATGCGGACCGAAATGGAGTCCATGTACACCAACAAGGTATGGACGTTGGACATTGCTCCAGACGGGGTAAAACCCGTAGGATGCAAGTGGATCTTCAAAAGGAAGATTGGTGTAGATGGACAGGTTGAGACCTATAAAGCTAGGCTGGTAGCAAAGGGTTTTCGTCAACGACCTGGCTTGGACTACGACGAAACCTTTTCTCCAGTAGCCATGCTGAAATCCATTCGGATCCTTCTTGCCATTGCTGCCTTCCACGATTATGAGATCTGGCAAATGGACGTAAAGACAGCTTTTCTAAATGGAAATTTAGAGGAGCGTGTCTATATGGACCAGCCAGAGGGTTTCATTCAGAGTGGGAGCAGCGGAAAGGTGTGCAAGTTGCTTAAGTCCATCTATGGACTAAAGCAGGCATCGCGGAGTTGGAACATCTGTTTTGATGAGACGGTCAAAGAATTTGGCTTTATCAAAAATCCAGATGAACCATGCATCTATAGTAGATTTGTAGCGAGAACTGTAGTATTCCTCGTTTTATACGTGGATGACATTCTCTTAATAGGAAATGACATTCCTATGCTACAATCTGTCAAGGGGTTCTTGTCACATAGGTTCTCCATGAAAGACCTGGGTGATGCCTCATACATTCTGGGTATCCGGATCTATCATGACAGATCCAAGAGGATATTAGGACTTTCGCAGTCCAGGTACATCGACACCATACTGAAGAGGTTCAGTATGGAAGATTCCAAGCGCGGTAACCTACCGGCTTGTCACGGGATCACCCTCTCTAAAGAGATGTCTCCCAAGACTGATTTAGAGAGGGATCGCATGTCTATTATACCCTACGCTTCTGCGGTAGGCTCTATAATGTATGCGATGTTGTGTACCAGACCGGATGTAGCTTATGCACTGAGTGTGGTAAGCCGGTATCAGTCTAACCCTGGGGAGAAACACTGGATAGCGGTAAAGAACATTCTCAAGTACCTGAGAAGGACTAAGGAGATGTTCTTGGTGTATGGCGGAAAAGACCTCCAGATCGAGGCCTTTGCTGACTCCAGCTTCCAGAGTGACAAGGATGATTCCAAGTCCATGTCGGGTTTTGTCTTTACCCTCAATGGAGGGGCGGTGTGTTGGAAGAGTTCCAAACAAGAAACCGTTGCAGACTCGACGATGGAAGCGGAATACATCGCTGCATCTGATGCCGCAAAAGAAGCTGTCTGGATGAGGAAGTTCTTGAAAGAACTTCAGGTGGTTCCGTCCATTGTTGATCCAATACCTCTGTATTGCGACAACAATGGGGCTATAGCTTTAGCGAAGGAACCCAGGTCCCATCAGAGATCCAGGCACATCTTGAGGCGGTATCACCTGATCAGGGAGATCGTAGATCGCCAGGAGATCGAGGTTCGGAGAGTCGCTTCAGAAGATAACACTGCTGATCCATTCACCAAGGCCCTGCCCCAGACTCAGTTCGAGCGGCTGATCGAGATGATAGGTCTTCGATACGCCAGTACATGGCCTTAGTGCAAGTGGGAGATTGTTAGTGTATATGCCCTAGAGGCCATTACTGTATCATACTAGTTTGTATATTACTTAATGGATGCTTGGGATATTCACCTTGTATATACAATCTTGCTCAAAATAGTAGTATGCTACTTGGTTTGTTTCTACTTCAATGTGTACATGTGTTTATTTTTGTATATCGCCTATACACATTAGTAGAGCCCTTAGGATCTTTGCTTGATTACCAGCGATGTGATGGCCGTCACACTAGTGGGGCTGGGTAATCTATAAGCACATCCTTATGCAGGTCCCTGGTCGCAGGACTATCGAGACAGGGCATCGATACTCCGGAGTAGACCAGCGCATGCGCTTCTCATCCCAGTGTGGGAGACGGTCTGTCCCACAGCCGTCAGTACGTCGTACTTGAGATAGTATGCGGGTGCTCGTTAGGTTACGAGTACACTGGACAGGACTCGTCGGGAACTGACTAGTTGGTATTATACCTATCGTCAGTTATCAGTTCCCAGGTGACATGAGTACAGCTTAGTCCGCTGACTTGACACTGTCACTTCGCCTCGGGTGTGTTCCCACTGTACTTTGATCACTACCCTACCACGGCTCAAAGGAGTCGTGCAAACAGGTGGTGGTTGGGTGCAGTCCCGAAGCACTTGGAGGCAGTGACGGTTAGACAGGATTCGTCTCTCCCGGTATTGGGAGTTGACATCGCGCTGTGTCTTGGAGAGCCATTACACGAGTAGTCCCTGGCCAGGGCAAACGAGATATACTGGTAGGTTTCCAGTGTTATCTCAGGGTGTTTTGGGCTTCGCTCCGGCACGACTTGTACCACTATTGGGGGACTGACGTTTACCACCCCCTAGGCCCGCCATGCGATGTATCAGACGAACAGACCGGACTGTACGGAGAATGTCACGCTCAGGCTCAGTAGGAGTTCAGATGGGTTTCGCCTCGTCGGTCTTCTTGTCGGCATTACCTGGGGACCGTTACGCACAGCTAGTGCCGCTTGCGGTCTGTGGTTAAACCCACTGCCAGCGTAGTGTCGAGTCTTTAGAGTCCCACACAGAAAGCTTTTCGCCTTTAGGCAAAAGAGTAGAGGTCGCATGGTATTGCGACAGGTCGCATGGTTTTGCGACAGGGTTCGGTCACATCCGTGCACTTGTGCACGTACAGTGTCCGGACAGTTTACACTAGCGGGCTTTGGTTTTAGCCAGATCCTAGTGTACCTTATGGGATTGGATTTATCCAGTTTGCATTCGTGTTCCTCGGAACGCGGATGCGGGTGTGTATGCACAGTTGACAGGGAGGCAGAGGCGGCAGATTCTCATTAGGGTTGTTGACAGTTGACCGTTGACTTTTTGACTTTATGCTCAACCCTAATGAGAATATGATATGTGATTAACTATTATATTAATTAAGTATTATGGTGATATGGTTGTTGACTTGTTGACTTTTGTTGACTTGTTGACTTTGGTGACTTGTTGACTTTTGTTGACTTGTTGACCGGTTGACTAGGCTTGACTAGTTGACCATCATGATAACCATGGTTATCATTTCATGCCAAAGACTTTTTCTTGCTTGCTCATTTGAGTAAAATGAGTGCATGACATGATAAGCTTATGGTTGCTTCAAACCATCACATAAGACTTTTTTGATATGATGAGTTATGATCACTTTGGATTATGAGAGGGTGAAAGACAAAAGAGTTGCTCATTCTTTCTTGCTCATTCTCTCTCTTGTTCTTGAGCTCTCCTCTTGCTCTCACCCTCAACCTCTTGCTCCCTCTCTTGATCTATGGTTCTCTTGTCTCATGAGTTGAGAATCAAGAACCATAGATAAAATCCCATTCTAAATCATCTCTACTCATTCTAGTTCACTAGGTTTAGCAAACCAAGTGAACTAGTTTCTTCAAAGAACGAAGAAGGAGCTAAAGGTTGGAGCTTTCAAGTGGATCTATCTTCGGCGTACGGAGACAACGAGAAGGAGCCATCGAACCACCATCGGAGCTTGAAGAGAAGGAGTTCAAGTTTAGGTATAACCATCTTCATCCGAGTAGCTAAATATCTTTAGCTTAGTATGCTAGTTTTAGTTTAGGTAAAGATCCCGACCTTGCTTAGTCCATGTTGCCTCTTGCGTTAAAATTTTGATTTTATACCGTTTCCGCCTCCCCGTAAGAACCGGGGGTCGCAACGTGGACTTACACTTGGATTGACCACTTGACTTGGATTGACCACTTGAATTGGTTTGACTCTTTGACTTAGATATTTTTGTGAGATGTTTTGTGACCTAGATATTTTGATGAGATATTTTTCATGCCATGCTTGTGGTCATGTCAAGCTAGCCATCTCATTTTCAATTATCATTATCAAAAATCATTTCTCTTTCCTCAAGTTCACTCTCTCCTTCTTCCTCTCAAAACCTTACTGTCTCATGTATTGAGAATCAAGGGTTAGTGAGACTTAGATACCCAAAATCACACTCTACTCATTCTAAGCTACTTAGTTTAGCACACCAAGTGACCTAGTTGCCTCAACTTGGAGGTTCTCAAGGTTGGAACTCTCAGGTGGATCTTCTTCGACTTCGAGAAGCTGGCGAGGAGGTGCTATCCATTTCCACTCTAAGGAGCTCGCGAGGTGAAGGAGGACAGAGAGAAGACAAGAAGGACACGTTACTACAAGGTATAACATTCATCCGAATAGTTAAACATATTGTTTGCTAGATAGGGTTTTATGTTCGATCCTCGCTTAAAGTCGATGTTGCGGAGCCCGTAAAAATCATTTTTTTGCTAATTTTGCCTCCCCGTGAACACGTGGGGTGCGCAACATTGACTAAAAGTGGTATCAGAGCCTCTCATAAACCCTGGATAGCTTGTAACGATGTTAGAATTCCGCCGTTTTTATCGCGGAAAAACTGTCGACAAAAACAGTTTTCAAAAGTGATATTTTGAGTTGTTTGCGCACCCCACAGGCTCACGGTTTGAACTAAGAAGCTGTGGGGTGAAGTGTGCGCAGCCTGGGGACACCCCGGGGGGCAAACGGCCGAGACCGCCCCCTATGACCACCACTTGGTGGCATTGGTGGCTGGTGACCCGAGAGCACCAGGAATTGGTGCTCTCGGGTCTGCCTTACTTTGAGGGCCATCTCGTGGTGGCCCCCAGGGGTGGGAACCCCTCGACGCTCCCCATTCGACAGTAATACTTGTGTCTTCACCTCTGTGAAGATTCGGGCGTGTTTCGAGTTCGTTTCGACTCCCGGATTGGCTCAAAACTATTGATTTTGGAACTTTAGCTCACCTGATTTTCATGTCTTGGAAAATTGTTTAAGTTTGCTAATTGCGTGCGGAATTCAAATGTCTTAGTTACTTTACAAGCTTTGTGATGTATATATGTGTTTGGAAACGTCGACTAATTGCTAAACGTCAATTAGTCGGGGTTGCACATTTCTGTGATGTTGATGTGATAGTTTGTGTATATGAACTTGTTGGATCGTCGTGGATGAATAGCCGGGGATATGAGATGAGGGTTTTCATTCTTTCATTCGATGTAAATTTGTAAAGTGATGTAATATTATTTTTGCGGGGTACATCCAGGTTGAGGTTGCAGCCACCGTTGTATTATTTCTTTTACTGTTTTTGCTCCTAGGATAGACCCAAGGTGGGGTGCACAAACTACCGGGTACTTTGAAGTGCCGAGTGGCCTACTCACTTTGTTGAGGGAGGTTGCTTCATTTCGGGTATTTGGCAGGTAGTTTGCCGCACCCGTAGGGGTCTATGGTGGGGTTTGACTATTAATCATGATCGTGGAATCCGTCTTTCGATACAGGCTCAAACGAAACGCGGAATTCCTAGTATATCCAATGTGTTCATATATGATCTGGAATGCCTATCATTGCGTCTGATGAAGGGATATTAGTATATATGTTTTATATAATAGACGTTGCTTATGTTTTGCATCCGCGCTAGTCCATCCCCCGCTCTATCGTTAGTTAAGTAACCTAACGGGTGATGATGGGCCCCCGTGGCGAATGCGGATGGCATAAGCGTACATTGTATTTTCGTTGTTTTCTGCAATGGTAGGTTAATTGATGGGACTGCATTACATTAATGCAAAGCAAACAAATCAAAGTTGAATCGTTGGAACAATTTAAAAACCACTCGGTTTTTTCAAAACAGCAAAACTTTTAAAATGCGGAGCTTAAACCACTCCTTTTAAAAGCTATCAGGTTCCTTCGATTATATCAAGTTCACTACGTTCACGGTTTCGCAAAACCATTCGTAGCCCTCCGTCATTTCAGTTGTATATTCAGTAGTATTCAAGCTATGTATTTTGATCTTCGCCAAGGCATAGTGATTGGTAGCTTCTGAATATTCATCTGTAGCATAGATAGATGCGTTGGTTTGGGACAATCGTACTATTATTTTATCCTTCGTCAAAGGTATTGTTAGTTGTATGTATGCCCTAGAGGCCAGTATTGTACAGATTATGTATATTATATTGGATGCTTGGACATATATAGAGATGACTTTCTTGCTCGACATGATAGTATGCTATCTGGTTGCTATTTATCTTAACATGTACACTAGTCTCTTTATACTGTCTTATAGTTACATGTTGGTAAAGCCCTTAGGATTTGTACTTGACTACCTGGACTATGATGCAGATCATACTAGTGGGGACATGGTAGTCCATAAGTACATCCTTCAAGGTCCCTAGTCGTGGGTGTATCGAGACGGGGCATCGATATACCAGAGTAGACTAGCGTACACGCTTCTCGACCCATGTGATGGGCGATGGATGATCCCATATCCATTGGTGTTTGACATCAGAGATGGTGTACGGGTGCTCAGTGGAGACTGGGTACACTGGACGGACTCGCCGAGAACTCCCAGATGGTATTATACCTCACGTCAGATGGCAGTTCTCAGGTGACACTTGTACAGGTTAGTCTGTAAACCCGAGATCGTCATAGAGTCTTATGTGATTCCCACTGTGCTTTGATCTCCACCTTACCACGTCCATGAGGGCGTGCAAAACGGTGGTCTTTGGGCACAGTCCCGAGTCACATGGAGGCAATGAGCGATAGGAGGGGTTTCGTCTCTCCCGGTATTGGGGGTTGATGTTGCGCTGTGCTCGATTGGCCGTAACAGGGAAGTCCCTGGCCAGGGCTGATCAGAGATTTGCTGGTAAGTGTTACCAGTAGTTTCTCGACCCGTTATGAGCCTCACATCGGCACGACTTATCGGGTTATTGGGGTCTGACGTTTACCACCCCTAGACTTGATATGCGACGTATCAGACGAAGAGACCGGACTGTATGGTAAGTGTTACTGGTCGGATTCGCAGGAGTGTGAGCGGGCTAGCTCGTCGATCTTCTGATCGCTCAATACCCGGGTGGCCGTTACGTTTAGCAGACCGCTTGCGGCTTGTGGGTGCTTGATATGATCATCATCTGCTACCGGCGTATTGACGAGTCTTTAGAGTCCTACACAGAGGTTTCCTGGCTCAAGCGAAACGAAATAGGAGCGCATATGAGATATGTGCGGGACCGAGAATAATGCGTGTATGTGATACCGCATTTCATTCTCGCGATATATGTTTCGATTGGTCATATTCGATATGACCTAGTTATCGAATCATTGATTCGATAAATCGATACATTGGATTCTAGTCGGTTATGTGCGACATGACCGGATCATTGAATCAAATGTTGATTTAATGATTTAATGCATAATTATATATTTGATATATTGCATTGCATTAACTAGTATTGGTTCACTTTAAACGGATTTTTCTCACTTGATGCACATTGTATATGTGATATGCTTTAGTGCACTACTTTGTATCATGTTTGATGATACTTGATCATATAGTTAAGTTTATAGAATTAATCCATGGTTAATTTGATAATTAGGGTTTTGCATATTCATTTATTTATTTATTTGTTTGTTTATTTATTTGAAATGGATTAAGATAAGAATGGTGGCTTTATTTGTTTTATATTGAAGCTTCATTAAGCTTTGACTTTGCTAACCATCCTTATCTTCATGCTTAACCCTAACCCATCCAAGTGACCATGGTTAATTCTCTACACTTAACCCTAGTTCAAGTTATGATAAGTATTTGATTTAAATTTATTTTTATCACAAGACTTATCATATTCTTTTCTTGAGCTCCATCTTCTTCTTCTTCTTCAAGCTTGCTACTCTAATGGCAACTTGAGATTTAGTGAGAGAAATCCAAATCTAAAGTGAACCCACCTCCTATTTCTTCATCCTCTACCTCTTGCCAAGTTGTTTTGGGTGTTTACTTCACAAGTTTCACAAGTTTGTGAAGTCGGAGCTTGAGTTTGTGCAACCTCGACGTAGATCGTCTTTGACACGAAGCCGACGACCTATTCCGCACGTTTCTCCGATGAAGCCGTCACGAGAGTCCAAGCTTCAAGATGGACAGCGAGAAGACTTCTTTCCGGAGCCGTGGAGGTGGATATCCGGATCTACAAAGGTTGTAATTTCCGTATCCTAGTAGTTAAGTGTTAACTAGCTTTTTGTTTCGCCTAGATTTCTAGCGACGATCCGTAGTCTAGGGTTTCTCGGCACCAAAAATTTTAAATTGGCATGTTCGATGCCTTGTGAGACCACTATAGGGTGCCTAGGAACCTTTCACTGGTATCAGAGCCTAGCTAGAGCCTTAGGCGAAGCGTAGACGGAATTTGAAGTCCGAACGACCCAAAACCGAAACCCAAAATATGCTCTCTGTACTTTTTTGAAAACAGTGGATTTTTCCAAATTAAAAATTGCTAAAAAATTCAGCAGGAAAAAATAAGAATTACGGTGCAAAAAGTTTCTGGTGAACATTATTTTTCGCGGCGGATCAGCGGCAGAAGCATGGCTTCTGCGGCTGATCAGCGGCCAATTAGTGACGTCAGCCCACTTTGTTTGCACAGTAACTCCTGATAAATTCTGCTGAGTTTTCTGGGAATTTTTAATATTGATTCAAGAGTTGAATTTTTTGCAATTGTTTTGGGGATTCGGTGTTTCGATCGGGGTATCAAATTTTGTCTATTTGGCTTTCCGGATAAATTTTAGAATATGTTAAAAAAGTTCGACCGGATATAAATACCCAATTTTTCCCCTGTCGGGAAATTTCCAAGTGTTGGATTTTTCCGTAGTTTAACGACGTTCTAAGTAGTGCAAGTAACTCGATGGTCCCTCTAGAAGACAACAAACCTTAACTCGATTATGTGACCGTCTTGAACTGCCCTTTGAACCTTTGGGTTTGGGGCAGTACGGCGTGCCACATGTGAGGCGTTGGCTTGACCCTTCTACGGCTGGACCGTTGGTACTGAGGTACGAACTGAATGTTGTTAGACTTATTTAATGTGTTGATCTGTATTGGGAAAACTTGGGTGTTCGATTGTTCGATCGGAAAGTTTAACATTTTCTGTTTATCTGGAATGTGATACAATAATTGGAATTCACAAGTAGTTATGAGATAACTGAATGAATGTTATGAATCTAGCAGTTTAGTCCCATACGATATTGAAAAGAGTTTTCGATAATGAGACTAAAATGCGGGATTTATATCTGTTAGGCATGCGATGTCTAAAGAGGTTGCGGATTCCAACTGTTGTAGTTTTACACTTTCTTTTCTGTGACCGTAAGTGTAGTATGTTCATATCGCCGGTTTCGTTGCTATACGTCAACGACAATTGGGGTATGCATACTTACTTACGTTGATGACATGTGATGTTATGTGTTGCTGGATATGTTATATTGGATCGTCGTGTTTGAATAGCCGGGGGTTTTTATGTGAGATGAGTGTTTTTCATTTTCATTCATGTAAAAACTTGTATGTAATATTCTTTTATTTGGGGCGCTTCCAGGTAGCGGGAGTTGTCACCCTTTGTATATTATTTACTTTTCTGCACTAGGATAGACCCAAGGAGGGGAGCACAAGTAACCGGGTTCTGGGGTCCAGTGGGAGACCAACTTGAGGAGTCGAGTCCGGGTCTCCTAACCCTAGAATTGGCAGGGTTGCTTGCCGCTCTCGTAGGGGTCTAGGGGTGTGGGATTGGCTATTCATCACGACCGTGGAATCCGTGTTTTATACTGGCTCGTATTAAAAACACGGACGTCCTAGTAATCCAATATTTCATATGTTTATTCTGCTGCGATATCTGTGTTGTGATTCTGTGATGGATATAGTATATAGTATATATGATATATTATATAGACGTTACTTATGTTTTACACCCGCGCTAGCCCTGCCCTGCTCTGTCGTTAGTTACCTAACCTAACGGTGCACGAGGGGACATCGAGGCGAATGCGGATGGCATAAGTGTACGTTATATCTATCTGTGATGTTTAGGTATTTAAATGATGGGACTTCATTAATGTGATTAATGAAAGGAAAGAAACCTAAGATGTTGTAGAATCAGATTTTAAATAAAACAGGTAGCTACAGTTCTTGCTTTGCATAGCGGTATATATGATATACCCCGCACCTCATTCGACGAGGAAAGGACCGAGATCCCTTCACCGGGAGTGACTCCTTTAGCAATAACTGGCAGATGCTACACACTCGGTTTGCTTTTGACTGCTTTTGCGTTTTTGCTTTGCACAGCGATATATATGATATATCCCGCACCTCATTCGACGAGGAAAGGACCGAGATCCCTTCACCGGGAGTGACTCCTTTAGCAAAACTAGAAAAGCCTCAAAATCACTCCATTTCAAAACTTCATTTGATTCTACAACGATATCAAGTTCATTACGCTCTAGGTTTTCAGAAAAACCTGCGTAGCCCTCCGTCATTTCAGATAGAGACTAGTTAGTATTCGTGCTGCGTTTGTTGACTTTAGCCAAGGCGTGGTGTACGGTAGCTAATTAGTATTTATCTGCTAAAACATGAGATGTGATTGAGTTAGGGCAGTCGTGCGACTTTGTTGACCTTAGCCAAGGGTCGTACGGGTGGGTTTGATTCAATCAGGAAATGACGGGTTGAACTTGACTAGCGCTTATGATTTGTTGACCTTAGCCAAGGTCATAAGTTGCTAGGGGCAAAAATATTATCGGGAATTTCAAGTGTTGAAATTTGCAATTAGATTGCATACCTTCTATGAGATAGTTGGATCCCGAAACCCACTGCGAGTAAGAGTTACTCCTGGGAGAGTTTTACACATTGCAATTAGCCGATCAAGTAGGTGTCTAGAAAGGTGTCAACGAGGTTACGCCTCTGGGAAAACGAGGTTTACATTAATTAGGTTCGTGCGAAAGCACGGGGGTCCTCCCTCAAAGTACCGACACTGGCCTGGCTGAAAGATTGGCGAACTTGTAGTGTGTAATTAATCCCGGCTAGTCTTTCCTTTTAGGGTTTGGAGGAAGATTTGATAAAAAGCAGTGGGAGCCATCCTGATTAGATAAGATAATAACCAATCTGATCTTGCACGAGCATACGCTAAAGTGTTTTCTTCTCTCTCTCTCCAGGTAGCGACCAGTTCATGCCTTAATCAAGATAATAATATGGATGTATTGACCGAACCCGCATGTTATACTGTGCTGGGGAACGTTGGTTCCGTTCTTTCCTATAAGAGTTATAGGAATGAACAGGATATAGGGGAATACCAGGATTCCCATGCCACCCGAATGAAGAAAGTACATGTTGATGCATTTTCTTCGGGTGTGTTCGTTACTGAGAACTGTTTCTCCATTTGCTCTACGTCCTGGGTATTGGATACCGGGTCAGGATCCCATATATGTAATCAGTTACATGGGCTTAAGAAAGGTAGAGAACTTGGAGAAGGTGATAAAGACATTAGAGTTGGAAATGGTGCAATTGTTGCAGCTAAGACTGTCGGGGAATATCACCTTGTATTACCAACTGGTGATACATTGGTTCTGAACGAATGCTATTACATGCCGAACCTGATATGCAACATTATATCGGTTTCTTTATTGAGTAAAGAGGGATATAATTTTGTATTGCAGGACAATGTTATGAACATTTTCCATGACCAAAAGTTGGTTGGATCAGGCACGTTGTGCAATGGCATTTATGTTCTAAATCAATCAACAGTTCTGAGCATAACAAACACACACAAGAGGAAGAGTTCTGAACTCAACGAATCCTTCTTGTGGCATTGTAGACTGGGTCACATCAATGCGACACGACTAGCTAAGTTGCATAAAGATGGATATTTAAATCCGTTTGAATTTTCATCTTATGACACTTGCCAGTCATGTCTCAAAGGCAAGATGACCAAAACTCCGTTTACGGGACACGGAGAAAGAGTTACCGAACTCTTGGGACTGATACATAGTGATGTATGCGGTCCCATGTCTACACATGCCAGAGATGGTTCTTCATACTTCATTACATTCACTGACGATCTCTCTAGGTTCGGGTATGTGTTCCTGATGAAACACAAATCAGAAGCTTTTGAGAAATTTAGGGAATATAAGCAAGAAGTTGAGAACCAAACCGGAAAAAGTATTAAAATCCTACGATCTGATCGAGGAGGAGAATACTTAAGCAATGAATTCCTGGACTTCCTAAAAGAGAATGGGATTCTCTCTCAGCTGACTCCTCCATATACACCACAGCACAACGGTGTATCAGAACGGAGGAACCGCACCCTATTAGATATGGTGCGCTCTATGATGAGCACAGCTGAGTTACCTATTTCCTTCTGGGGATATGCGCTGGAGACAGCCATATACCTATTGAATAGAGTTCCAACTAAATCTGTGCCTACCGCTCCATATAAGATATGGAATGGAAAGAGACCATCTCTTAAAAGAGTTAAGATATGGGGTTGTCCGGCTTATGTTAAAAAGCAAAACCCGGACAAACTCGAGGCACGATCAGTTCTTTGTAAGTTTGTAGGATATCCAAGCAATTCGTATGGATATCTATTCTACCACAGTGAACAACAAAAGGTGTTTGTTGCTCAACATGCCACCTTTTTAGAAAAGGAATTTCTTGCAAAAGAGATTAGTGGCTCTGAGGTAGAACTGGAAGAAATTCCAGAAACACAAACTATAACTGAAGATTTAGTGGAACCAGAGGATTCAGTAGCTCCCAATGAACCTCAGCCTCTCCGCCGATCTAGTAGGGTTCCTCGCCAACCTGAGAGATACTACGGTTTTCTCATGGATGGTGGAAGCGAGGATTGCATCATGGAGGATGATGACCCGACTAGTTTCGAGCAGGCCATCACGAGTGGTGACTCAGTGAAATGGCTGGATGCTATGCGGTCCGAGATGGAATCCATGTACACCAACAAAGTATGGACTTTGGAAGTTGCTCCTGAAGGGGTAAAACCCATTGGGAGCAAGTGGATCTTCAAGAAGAAACTTGGTGTAGATGGGAAAGTGGAGACTTTCAAAGCTAGACTTGTAGCAAAGGGTTTTCGTCAAAGACCAGGTGTGGACTATGACGAGACCTTTTCTCCAGTGGCTATGCTTAAATCCATCCGAATCATGCTTGCCATTGCTGCCTTTCATGACTACGAAATCTGGCAAATGGATGTTAAGACCGCCTTTCTAAATGGTGATTTAGAAGAGTGCGTGTACATGACTCAGCCAGAGGGCTTCATAGACAGTGGGAGCAGCGAGAAGGTGTGCAAGCTGCTTAAATCCATTTATGGATTAAAGCAAGCATCGCGGAGTTGGAACATCTGCTTTGACGTCGTTATCAAAGAGTTTGATTTCGTCAAAAATCCAGATGAACCTTGTATCTACAGGAAGGTGGCAGAGAGTAAGGTTGTCTTCCTCGTATTGTACGTGGACGACATACTCTTGATAGGAAATGATATTCCTATGCTGCAATCGGTCAAGCTCTTCTTATCACAAAGATTCTCAATGAAAGATCTTGGTGATGCCTCCTGCATATTGGGAATCAGGATCTATAGAGATAGATCCAAACGGATTTTGGGATTGTCCCAATCCAGGTACATTGACACCATACTAAAGAGGTTTAGTATGGAAGAGTCCAAGCGTGGGAACTTGCCCACGATCTCTGGAGTCACTCTCTCCAAAGAGATGTCTCCCAAGACTGATTTGGAGAGAGCTCGCATGCAAGGGATACCCTATGCTTCGGCAGTAGGCTCTATCATGTATGCGATGCTATGTACCAG
This sequence comes from Agapanthus africanus, assembly GCA_030015575.1. NCBI lineage: Eukaryota > Viridiplantae > Streptophyta > Magnoliopsida > Asparagales > Amaryllidaceae > Agapanthus > Agapanthus africanus. The sequence goes on along the minus strand of CM057346.1, from coordinate 331,345,913 downwards.
ACCCGATGTAGCATACTCACTAAGTGTAGTGAGCAGGTATCAAGCTGATCCTGGAGAGAGTCACTGGACAGCTGTGAAGAGCATTCTCAAGTACTTGCGAAGGACTAGAGATATGTTCTTGGTGTATGGTAACGGAGAACTCCAAGTGGAGTCCTTTACCGATTCGAGCTTCCAGAGTGATAAGGACGACTCTAAGTCGCAGTCGGGCTTTGTCTTTACCCTTTACGGAGGGGCGGTTAGCTGGAAGAGTTCCAAGCAGGAAACCGTGGCAGACTCGACGATGGAGGCTGAATACATCGCTGCCAACGATGCTGCTAAAGAAGTTGTCTGGGTCAAGAAGTTCATTACTGAACTTGGTGTGGTTCCATCCATTGAGCATCCAATACCTTTGTATTGCGATAACAATGGAGCAGTGGCTTTGGCCAAGGAACCCAGGTCCCATCAGCGATCCAGGCATATTCTGAGGCGGTATCACCTGATCCGGGAGATAGTTGATCGCCGGGAGATCGAGGTCAGGAGAGTTGATACGAAGAATAACACGGCGGATCCACTCACGAAGGCCATTCCCCAGATACAGTTTGAGAGACTCTTCGGGATGCTCGGTATGAGATACTACAGCAGCTGGCCCTAGTGCAAGTGGGAGATTGTTAGTTGTATGTATGCCCTAGAGGCCAGTATTGTACAGATTATGTATATTATATTGGATGCTTGGACATATATAGAGATGACTTTCTTGCTCGACATGATAGTATGCTATCTGGTTGCTATTTATCTTAACATGTACACTAGTCTCTTTATACTGTCTTATAGTTACATGTTGGTAAAGCCCTTAGGATTTGTACTTGACTACCTGGACTATGATGCAGATCATACTAGTGGGGACATGGTAGTCCATAAGTACATCCTTCAAGGTCCCTAGTCGTGGGTGTATCGAGACGGGGCATCGATATACCAGAGTAGACTAGCGTACACGCTTCTCGACCCATGTGATGGGCGATGGATGATCCCATATCCATTGGTGTTTGACATCAGAGATGGTGTACGGGTGCTCAGTGGAGACTGGGTACACTGGACGGACTCGCCGAGAACTCCCAGATGGTATTATACCTCACGTCAGATGGCAGTTCTCAGGTGACACTTTTACAGGTTAGTCTGTAGACCCGAGATCGTCATAGAGTCTTATGTGATTCCCACTGTGCTTTGATCTCCACCTTACCACGTCCATGAGGGCGTGCAAAACGGTGGTCTTTGGGCACAGTCCCGAGTCACATGGAGGCAATGAGCGATAGGAGGGGTTTCGTCTCTCCCGGTATTGGGGGTTGATGTTGCGCTGTGCTCGATTGGCCGTAACAGGGAAGTCTCTGGCCAGGGCTGATCAGAGATTTGCTGGTAAGTGTTACCAGTAGTTTCTCGACCCGTTACGAGCCTCACATCGGCATGACTTATCGGGTTATTGGGGTCTGACGTTTACCACCCCTAGACTTGATATGCGACGTATCAGACGAAGAGACCGGACTGTATGGTAAGTGTTACTGGTCGGATTCGCAGGAGTGTGAGCGGGCTAGCTCGTCGATCTTCTGATCGCTCAATACCCGGGTGGCCGTTACGTTTAGCAGACCGCTTGCGGCTTGTGGGTGCTTGATATGATCATCATCTGCTACCGGCGTATTGACGAGTCTTTAGAGTCCTACACAGAGGTTTCCTGGCTCAAGCGAAACGAAATAGGAGCGCATATGAGATATGTGCGGGACCGAGAATAATGCGTGTATGTGATACCGCATTTCATTCTCGCGATATATGTTTCGATTGGTCATATTCGATATGACCTAGTTATCGAATCATTGATTCGATAAATCGATACATTGGATTCTAGTCGGTTATGTGCGACATGACCGGATCATTGAATCAAATGTTGATTTAATGATTTAATGCATAATTATATATTTGATATATTGCATTGCATTAACTAGTATTGGTTCACTTTAAACGGATTTTTCTCACTTGATGCACATTGTATATGTGATATGCTTTAGTGCACTACTTTGTATCATGTTTGATGATACTTGATCATATAGTTAAGTTTATAGAATTAATCCATGGTTAATTTGATAATTAGGGTTTTGCATATTCATTTATTTATTTATTTGTTTATTTATTTATTTGAAATGGATTAAGATAAGAATGGTGGCTTTATTTGTTTTATATTGAAGCTTCATGAAGCTTTGACTTTGCTAACCATCCTTATCTTCATGCTTAACCCTAACCCATCCAAGTGACCATGGTTAATTCTCTACACTTAACCCTAGTTCAAGTTATGATAAGTATTTGATTTAAATTTATTTTTATCACAAGACTTATCATATTCTTTTCTTGAGCTCCATCTTCTTCTTCTTCTTCAAGCTTGCTACTCTAATGGCAACTTGAGATTTAGTGAGAGAAATCCAAATCTAAAGTGAACCCACCTCCTATTTCTTCATCCTCTACCTCTTGCCAAGTTGTTTTGGGTGTTTACTTCACAAGTTTCACAAGTTTGTGAAGTCGGAGCTTGAGTTTGTGCAACCTCGACGTAGATCGTCTTTGACACGAAGCCGACGACCTATTCCGCACGTTTCTCCGATGAAGCCGTCACGAGAGTCCAAGCTTCAAGATGGACAGCGAGAAGACTTCGTTCCGGAGCCGTGGAGGTGGATATCCGGATCTACAAAGGTTGTAATTTCCGTATCCTAGTAGTTAAGTGTTAACTAGCTTTTTGTTTCGCCTAGATTTCTAGCGACGATCCGTAGTCTAGGGTTTCTCGGCACCAAAAATTTTAAATTGGCATGTTCGATGCCTTGTGAGACCACTATAGGGTTCCTAGGAACCTTTCAGGTATGTACGGGTGGGTTCAAATTAACCTGGACAATGACGGGTAGAACTTGACATGTGACTTATGATAAGTTGGCCTTCGTCAAGGCCATAAGAGCATGGGGCAAAAATCCACATCGTGAGTTTCTAAAGAAACCGAAACTTGCTAGTGTTGCATACCATTTGGAGTGTGATAATTTTGGTAGGATTCCTTCTACTTTATCACACGATGATATTTGGATTCCGATCCTACTGTGAGTATATGCTACTCCTCGGGAGATTTTTCCACTTAACGATCAATGCTATAAACCAAGTAGGTGTCTAGAAAGGTGTTAGCGGGGCTACGCCCCCACGGAAAAGAGGTTATTTAATTAAGGAATTTCGTGAAAGCATCGTAAAACCTCCCTCGAGGTACCGACACTGGTCTGGCTGAACGGTTAAGCTAGTTTTGTATGGTGAGATTAATCCTGACTAATTCTTCTTTTATGCTTTGAAGAAGGATTCGAGAAATAGTGGGAGCCATCCTGTTTAGATAAACTAAAAACCAATCAAATTTGCTAGAGCATCATGCTAAAGTGTTTCTTCTCTCTCTCCTAATTGCAGCGACCAAACACGATGGGCCTTAAGTTACTATTAGATAAAAATATATTGACAGGGCCAAACTATAAAGATTGGTTCAGGAATGTCAAGATGGCTATCACTTATGACAAATTGGGCTATGTTCTTACTACTAAAGCCCCATCCGTCCCAGTTCTAGATTCCCGCGTCGCGGATAGGGAAATCCGTAAGACCTGCGAAATTGATTGCGCGAAAGCCAAGTGCATCGTGCTAGCCTCTATGGACAATGAACACCAGAGGCGGCACGAGAATATGAATCTTGAATCCATATTCCTCCATATCAAGGAATTATATGGAGAGCAACCTCGTATCGCAAGATACGAGACCTCGAAGAAACTATTTCAGGCGAGGTTGGCTGTCGGGTCATCTGTAGGGGAACACGTCCTTAAGATGATCGGCTACATTGAGGAGCTCGCGGACCTTGGGACCACGTTAGAGAATGAGTCGTATACAGACTTGATTCTCCAGTCCCTTCCTTCCACCTACGCCCAGTTTATCTTGAATTTTAATATTTAAGGTAAAGAAGTTGAACTTCCGGAACTCCACAACATGTTGAGGAGTGCTGAGGGCACCCTGAAGAAATCTAGGGAAACACCCGCTCTACTTGTTGGTGGAGCTTCCTCTTCTAGGTCCTAGGCGAAAGCCAAAGGAAAAATGAAGAAGGCCCCCACCAAGCCGAGAGGCGGTGTTAGTAAGGTGGAAGCAAAGGGCAAGGCAAAAGTGGAGGGGCCGACAGTAGGGAAGGAAGAATTCTACTGTCATAAAAAGGGCCATTAGAAAAAAGATTGCAGGGCTTGAAAGGCCAAGAACCAGGACCCGAAGCAAGTTGTGGCTTCGGTTTCAGGTGTGTTTGTAATTGAAAACTGTCTGTCAATCAAATCTACTTCCTGGGTATTGGATACCGGATCAGGATCTCATATCTGTAATTCTTTGCAGGCACTAAGAAGCCGTAGAGTTCTGAAGACCGGTGATATGACCCTCAGGGTTGCTAACGGAGCGAGCGTGGATGCTGTGTCCGTAGGGGAATATCACCTTGGATCGACGAATAGACATATTTTGGTTTTGTGCAACTATTTTTGTGTACCTAGTTTGACTTGTAATATCATTTATGTATCTTTTTAATCTAAAGAAGAATATGATTTTACATTTGTAAGCGATGTAGTAAACATCCACTTTAATCATGGTCTGATTGGGTCAGGTACTCTAAACAACGGTATATACGTATTAAACCAACTACAAATTTTCAATGTCCAGAACACACATAAAAGAAAGACTCCAGAATTAAATCAAGCTTTCTTATGGTATTGTAGACTGGGTCACATCAATGAGACAAGGTTAACTAAATTACATAAAGAAGGATATTTGGATCCGTTCGAATATCAATCTTATGCAACTTGTCAATCATGTCTCATAGGAAAGATGACAAAGACCCCGTTCACTGGACACGGAGTAAGAGAGAGGGAGCTCTTGGGACTTGTTCATATCATAATATTGCATTTTATATTCCCTATTCTTATGCATTTTACAATAAAAACAGGTGCTTTTGACGCATGTCTGCTACATAGTACAGGTTACAGGTTCTTGGAGCGAAAACAGTGGAAAAGACAAAAGACGATACAAAAAGGGACTTTTGACCAACAAATAGAAGGATCTTAGTCAAGCCTAGATGAAGAACAGTTCACAATGTTCAAGGCAACGCAAGGTCCAAGATTACAAAGCGAACGGTTAAAAGTCCACTGCAAATTGTTCACTGGAGATCTGGAACCAACGTAGAAGCCCAATTGATAAAAGTACCAAATAAATAAGAAGCCCAAAAAGCAGAGAAGAAGCCCAGGAAAACACACACAGTGTTCTCACCAATGGGCCGCGGAACCGCGGCCCTACCCTCACCCATGCCGCGGTTGCACGGCCGTCTATCGCACGTGTCGGTGCAGAAAACTTTTGGCGGTGCGTCGGTGCTTTTGTTGGGATTTTTAGGGGGTATTTTTGTAATATCACATGTGCGAGTCATTGTAACCATAATTTTCCTATCCCTTATAAATATGTATTCTAAATATTGTATGAGGGATGCCTCTTTTTGATAAATAAAAATTCAGATTCAATTGAAGTTGGGAGAGCATCATTCTTGTAAGTTCATTTTTATTTTCTGCCTTAGTTTTCTAATTAAATTCTTTCCTTAGATAAATAATTCCTTTGCCCTAGTTTAATCTAGTGTAGAATCTCTTAACCTGCAGTAGCTAACTAATCTATTAGATCTATAAAAAAATACATACAATAAAAATGATGTTTTTAACAGATCCCTTAATGAGCGAGTAATTTCCTCGCTTGTTAGGGTTAGGAATAGGGAGGAGTTTGAGAGATGAAGATCTCTCATCTCTTTCATGCCCAATCATTTGTAAAAATTAGAACTTCATGCATGCATGCATGATCCGCTCCCTACGGCACCCTACCCACGAGATAACGGTGAAACCGTAGTATAAAGGACCGGACATGCATGACTTCCATGAAAGTTAGAGCAATTATTAGGAAAGGACGGACAAGGATCTAGAGGAAGAAACTACGTTTCTTCCCAATCATCCTAATCCCCTTTACTAATAATTGCTATAACTCCTAAAAGATTTAATTTAGGGTATTGAAAGAGGTATGAAATTTAATCTTACCAAACTCCACCTTAGACCTAATCCTAGCAAGTTTCTTAATACAACTTAGTTTTTAGATTTAATTAAAAGACCAAACACCCATTGGAATTAGCTCATAAGAACACTTAGGAAAATTACAACATCCCTGTGGACCGACCCGTACTCACCGGCTAGCTGCATGCGACGCCGTTCTTGATTGCGGTAAATTATTTTTGATCGATAAAACTCCTCTATAAATAAGGACTCATATACAGCGACGTGTGTGGTCCAATGTCTACACATGCAAGAAGTGGTTATTCCTATTTCATTACTTTTATGGATGATATCTCTAGGTATGTACATGTCTTCTTGATGAAACATAAATCTGAGACCTTTGAGAAATTCCGAGAATATAAGAATGAAGTGGTAAAACAAACTGGCAAAATTATCAGGACACTAAGATCTGATCGAGGTGGTGAATACTTGAGTGCCGAGTTCCTGGATTACCTAAAAGTGAATGGAATTCTCTCTCAGCTTACTCCTCCATACACACCACAACACAACGGTGTATCGGAGAGACGGAACCAAACCTTATTGGATATGGTACATTGCATTATGAGTAACGCTGAGTTACCGCGATCATTCTGGGGCTATGCACTCGAATTAGCTGCATATCTTTTGAACAAAGTTCTTATCAAGGCTGTGCCTACCACCCCATATCAGATGTGGAGTGGGAAGAAACCCTATCTTTAGTATCTGAAGATATGGGGATATCCATCTTTTGTCAAAAATCAGCATGCGGACAAACTCGAGGCACGCTCTGTACTATGTAAGTTTGTGGCATACCCAAAGAACTCCAGGGGGCATCTTTTCTATTACGCAGAGGAACAAAAGGTTTTTGTTTCTCGTCATGCCCACTTTTTGGAACATCAATTTTTAGAAAAAGAAACTAGTGGGAGCACAATAGAACTGGAAGAAATTCCAGAACCACAAGCTATTACTGAAAGCTTGGTGGAACCAGAAGTTTCAAAAGAACAGGACATTCCCGCGCCACTCCGTAGGAGTAGTAGGCTGTCTCATCCACCCGAGAGATATTACGGTTTTCTCATAGAAGGGGATAGAGAGGATTGCATCATTGATAATGATAAGCCAACTAACTTCCAGCAAGCCATTCAGAGCACAGACTCGGTAAAATGGCTGGATGCAATGCGGACCGAGATGGAGTCTATGTACACCAACAAAGTATGGACTTTGGACATTGCTCCAGAAGGGGAAAAACCCGTAGGTTGCAAATGGATCTTCAGAAAAAAGATTGGTATAGATGGATAGGTTGAAACCTATAAGGCTAAACTTGTTGCAAAAGGATTTCTTCAAAGACCTGGTTTGGACTATGATGAAACCTTTTATCCCGTGGCTCTGCTCAAATCCATTTGGATCCTTCTTGTCATTGTCGCCTTCCACGATTATGAGATTTTGCAGATGGACGTAAAGACCGCTTTTCTAAATGGACATTTGGAAGAGTGTGTTTATATGGACCAGCCAGAGGGTTTCATTCAGAGTGGGAGCAGCGGGAAAGTGTGGAAGTTGCTTAAGTCCATTTATGGACTAATGCAGGGACCGCGGAATTGGAACATCTGTTTTGATGAGACGGTCAAAGAATTTGATTTTATCAAAAATCCAGATGAGCCGTGTATTTATAGTAAGATTTTAGCAAGAACTGTAGTATTCCTCGTCTTGTACGTGGATGACATTCTCTTGACAGGAAATGACATTCCTATGCTACAATCTTTCAAAGGATTCTTGTCATACAGGTTCTCTATGAAAGACATGGGTGATGCCTCTTACATTCTAAGGATCCAGATCTATCGTGATAGATCTAAGAGGATGTTGGGACTTTCGCAGTCCAGGTACATTGACACCATACTCAAGAGATTCTGTATAGAAGATTCTAAGCGCGGTAATTTACCGGCTTGTCACGGAATCAACCTCTCTAAAAAGATGTCTCCCAAGACTGATTTGGAAAGGGATCGCATGTCTATTATACCCTATGCTTCTGCGGTAGGCTCTATAATGATGTGATATTGTGTACCAGACCAGATATTGCTTACGCACTGAGCGTGGTAAGCCGGTACCTGTCACGTCCCGCTTCCCAGAGTGCGCTAAGATCGGCACATGACAGAGCCAATCAAGCTACCTGTAGCTAGGAAATATCCCTTCACAACCACATTACGGCTGTCTATAAGATATCAAGAACAGTAGAAATAAATAATCTATCTAGTACATGTCCATCTGCCAGAATAAAGAGTCAAGAAATAATACGCGGAAGCGATAAATCCACTAAACAAAAACATCTGGAAAATACGTCCCAAATACGGGCTCACATCAGGAAATGAAAGTACGAAAATAAAACTAAACTAAACTAGATACTAACAGGATCCTCACTGCTTGGCCTGTCGGCTAAAATACTCCTGGTTAGCCTGCGACAAAGACAGAGGATCTGGGCCATGCAAAACCCAGACGTCAGTGCGTCATAATATCAACAATAATAAATGAACAAGATACATGAGATATGCAGGCATGAATATAACCGATGACATGAATATAGAAAGTAAACACAGAAATGAAACAGTGAGGGTATTTACATATGGTGTTCAGTCTATATCTGGATCCTAGGTTATCTAATCTAAAATCTTCAAAATCAATTAATGTAATCCTTATCGTAACCAATCAGACTATGCCCTGTTCATTCCCCACGGGACCACGGTAACATTATTATTCAGTATATGTCCCGTTCATTCCCCACGGGACCACGGTAACAGGATTTTTCCGTAACGCCCGGAAATACGGCAAACAATATAATAGCCCTTTGAGTTACGTTCGGTTACATTCTTGATTTCACCTTACCCCAAAGGTTATGTGTTCAAGTCAGGTATTGATAAATCTGGAGCTAATGCCAACACAGGATCAAGCAAGTACAGGTTTCTCTATGAAGATAACAGGATACGTCCGTCAGGACAACATGTCAGGATTGATGGCATTAGAAACAGGATCAGGTAACATGTCAAGTAGTGGTGTATCAGGTCATGACAGGTAGTGCACAGGTATCAAACAGATGCTCATAATAAAACTGTAGCAAGTACGGATGCACGATAAAAGTACGGATGCACAGTAAAACACGGATGCATAAATATCTATCAGGGATTACATCTACAACTCCATGACTACGTAGGATACACATTATCAAGTATGGGGTGCTAAGGTAACAGTAATATGAAATAGTATAACATGGCATGCAACTAGATATGATAAATTGTATGGATGCGAACGGATATCGGAAAATGGTAAAATTGTAACATGGATGCACAATACAATAAACATGCAATATTTTTATTAATATAGATGAAAGTATAATAATATAGCATGTATCAAGCTAACTTGCATGCAACCAGATATGTAATTAATGATACGGGTACGAACGGCTATCCGAAAACAGTAAAACAGTAACATGGATGTATAATGCAGAAAACATGTGATATTTTTATTCATATGGATGCAAAATATGTATCATAGCATGTAGCAAGGTAAACTTGCTTGATCGGATCTCAATACGGGGTGCGTACGCAGCGTCCGACGTCGGTAAACGTCGTAATGTACACGCGGGCGTACGTAACTGAACTAGGCGATGCAAGAAAATGACCACGCTGGTTGGGAACGTCCACCAGGTATCCCGAATCGGCGGCAGCGGCACGGCTCCGGCGATGACCAAAATGTAGGGTTCCTAGGCATCCTAATGAAGTCTCACAAGGCATCGATCATGCCAATTTCAAAAATTATGGGTGCCGAGAAACCCTAATACGAATCGTCGGCTAGATTTCTAGGCGAAAAGATAATCTAGTTAACACTTTAACTAAAGGAAAGAGGCTACAACCTTTGTAGATCCGGTTACCCTCTTCCTTGGCTCCACGAAGGCATCCTCTCGCTGTCCATCTAGAATCTCGGACTCTCGCGACGGCTTCATCGGAGAAGTGAGCGGAATAGGTCGTCGGCTTCGTGCCGAAGATGATCTACTTCGAGGTTGCACAAGTTCAAGCTCCAACTTCACCAAGTTGTGAAACTTGTGAAGAAAACACCCAAAACAACTTGGCAAGAGGTAGAGGGTGAAGAAATAGGAGGTGGGTTCACTTTAGAATTGGATTTCTCTCACTAGAACTCAAGTTGCCATCAAAGTAGCAAGCTTTTTCTTTTTAGAAGAAGAAGATGATCAAGCTAGTTATGATAAGTTCTATTTTAAAATGAAAAGAAAATACAAACTTATCATAACTTTAACTAGGGTTAAGTGTAGAGAATAAACCATGGTCATTTGAGTGGGTTAGGGTTAAGCATGAAGACAAGAATGGTTAGCAAAGTCAAAGCTTCATGAAGCTTCAATATGAAACAAAAATTGCCACCATTTTCATCTTAAAGTTTATCCAAATAAATGAATAAACAAATAAATGAATAAATGCATAATCAAAACCCTAATCTCAAGTTAACTATGGTTTAATTCTATACACTTAACCATATGATCAAGTATCATCAAACATGATACAAAAATGTGCACAAAAGTATATCACATATACAATGTGTAAATCAAGTGAGAAAAATCCGTTTAAAATGAACCAATACTAGTTAATGCAAAGTAATATATCAAATATAAAATTATACATTAAATCATTAAATCAACACTTGATTCAATGATCCGGTCATGTCGCACATAACCGACTAGTATACAATGCATCGATTTATCGAATCAATGATTCGATAACTAGGTCATATCTCATACAACCATTCGAAACATTAATCGCGAGAATCAAATACGGTATCACATACACGCATTATTCTCGGTCCCGCACATATCTCATATGGACTCCTATTTCGTTTCGCTTGAGCTAGGAAACCTCTGTGTAGGACTCTAAAGACTCGTCAATACGCCGGTAGCAGATGATGATCATATCAAGCACCCACAAGCCGCAAGCGGTCTGCTAAACGTAACGGCCACCCGGGTATTGAGCGATCAGAAGATCGACGAGCTAGCCCGCTCACACTCCTGCGAATCCGACCAGTAACACTTACCATACAGTCCGGTCTCTTCGTCTGATATGTCGCATATCAAGTCTAGGGGTGGTAAACGTCAGACCCCAATAACCCGATAAGTCGTGCCGATGTGAGGCTCATAACGGGTCGAGAAACTACTGGTAACACTTACCAGCAAATCTCTGATCAGCCCTGGCCAGGGACTTCCCTGCTACGGCCAATCGAGCACTGCGCAACATCAACCCCCAATACCGGGAGAGACGAAACCCCTCTTATCGCTCATTGCCTCCATGTGACTCGGGACTGTGCCCAAAGACCACCGTTTTGCACGCCCTCATGGACGTGGTAAGGTGGAGATCAAAGCACAGTGGGAATCACACAAGTCTCTATGACGATCTCGGGTCTACAGACTAACCTGTACAAGTGTCACCTGAGAACTGCCATCTGACGTGAGGTATAATACCATCTGGGAGTTCTCGGCGAGTCCGTCCAGTGTACTCAGTCTCCACTGAGCACCCGTATACCATCTCTGATGTCAAACACCAATGGATATGGGATCATCCATCGCCCATCACATGGGTCGAGAAGCGTATACGCTAGTCTACACTGGTATATCGATGCCCCGTCTCGATACACCCACGACTAGGGACCTTGAAGGATGTACTTATGGACTACCATGTCCCCACTAGTATGATCTGCATCATAGTCCAGGTAGTCAAGTACAAATCCTAAGGGCTTTACCAACATGTAACTATAAGACAGTATAAAGAGACTAGTGTACATGTTAAGATAAAGAGCAACCAGATAGCATACTATCATGTCGAGCAAGAAAGTCATCTCTATATATGTCCAAGCATCCAATATAATATACATCATCTGTACAATACTGGCCTCTAGGGCATACATACAACTAACAATCTCCCACTTGCATTAGGGCCAGCTGCTGTAGTATCGCATACCGAGCATCCCGATGAGTCTCTCAAACTGTATCTGGGGAATGGCCTTCGTGAGTGGATCCGCAGTGTTGTCCTTCGTGTCAACCCTCCTGACCTCGATCTCCCGGCGATCAACTATCTCCCGGATCAGGTGATACCGCCTCAGAATATGCCTGGATCGCTGATGGGACCTGGGTTCCTTAGCCAAAGCCACCGCTCCATTGTTATCGCAATACAAAGGTATTGGATGCTCAATGGATGGAACCACTCCAAGTTCAGAAATGAACTTCTTGAACCAGACAGCTTCTTTAGCAGCATCGTTGGCAGCGATGTATTCAGCCTCCATCGTCGAGTCTGCCACGGTTTCCTGCTTGGAACTCTTCCAGCTAACCGCCCCTCCGTAAAGGGTAAAGACAAAGCCCGACTGCGACTTAGAGTCGTCCTTATCACTCTGGAAGCTCGAATCGGTAAAGGACTCCACTTGGAGCTCTCCGTTACCATACACCAAGAACATATCTCTAGTCCTTCGTAAGTACTTGAGAATGCTCTTCACAGCTGTCCAGTGACTCTCTCCAGGATCAGCTTGATACCTGCTCACTATACTTAGTGAGTATGCTACATCGGGTCTGGTACATACCATCGCATACATGATAGAGCCTACTGCCGAAGCATAGGGTATCCCTTGCATGCGAGCTCTCTCCAAATCAGTCTTGGGAGACATCTCTTTGGAGAGAGTGACTCCAGAGATCGTGGGTAGGTTCCCACGCTTGGATTCTTCCATACTAAACCTCTTTAGTATGGTGTCAATGTACCTGGATTGGGACAATCCCAATATCCGTTTGGATCTATCTCTATAGATCCTAATTCCCAATATGCAGGAGGCATCACCAAGATCTTTCATTGAGAATCTTTGTGATAAGAAGAGCTTGACCGATTGCAGCATAGGAATATCATTTCCTATCAAGAGTATGTCGTCCACGTACAATACGAGGAAAACAACCTTACTCTCTGCCACCTTCTTGTAGATACAAGGTTCATCTGGATTTTTGACGAAATCAAACTCTTTGATAACGACGTCAAAGCAGATGTTCCAACTCCGCGATGCTTGCTTTAATCCATAAATGGATTTAAGTAGCTTGCACACCTTCCCGCTGCTCCCACTATCTACGAAGCCCTCCGGCTGAGTCATGTACACGCACTCTTCTAAATCACCATTTAGAAAGGCGGTCTTAACATCCATTTGCCAGATTTCGTAGTCATGATATGCAGCGATGGCAAGCATGATCCGGATGGATTTAAGCATAGCCACTGGAGAAAAGGTTTCGTCATAGTCCACACCTGGTCTTTGACGAAAACCTTTTGCTACAAGTCTAGCTTTGAAAGTCTCCACTTTCCCATCTACACCAAGTTTTTTCTTGAAGATCCATTTGCTCCCAATGGGTTTTACCCCTTCAGGAGCAACTTCCAAAGTCCATACTTTGTTGGTGTACATGGATTCCATCTCGGACCGCATAGCATCCAGCCATTTCACTGAGTCCCCACTCGTGATGGCCTGCTCGAAGCTAGTTGGGTCATCATCCTCCATGATGCAATCCTCGCTCCCACCGTCCATGAGAAAACCGTAGTATCTCTCAGGTTGGAGAGGAACCCTACTAGATCGGCGGAGAGGCTGGGGTTCGTCGGGTACTACTGAATCCTCTGGTTCCACTAAATCTTCAGTTTGAGTTTGTGTAGCCGGAATTTCTTCCAGTTCTACCATATCCCCACTAATTTCTTTTGCAAGAAATTCCTTTTCTAAAAAGGTGGCATGTCGAGAAACAAACACTTTTTGTTCCTCTGTATGGTAGAAAAGATATCCATGTGAATGTTTGGGATATCCCACAAACTTACATAGAACTGACCGTGCCTCGAGTTTGTCCGGATTTTGCCTTTTGACATAGGCCGGGCAACCCCATATCTTAACTCGTTTAAGACATGGTCTCTTCCCACTCCATATCTCATATGGTGTGGTAGGTACAGATTTAGATGGAACTTGATTCAATAGGTATGCTTCTGTCTCCAGCGCATAACCCCAGAAGGAAATAGGTAACTCAGCTGTACTCATCATAGAGCGCACCATATCTAATAGGGTGCGATTTCTCCGCTCCGATACACCGTTGTGCTGTGGTGTATAAGGAGGAGTAAGCTGAGAGAGAATCCCATTCTCTTTTAGGAATTCCAGGAATTCATTGCTTAAGTATTCTCCTCCTCGATCAGATCGTAGGATTTTAATACTTTTTCCGGTTTGGTTCTCAACTTCTTATTTATATTCCCTAAATTTCTCAAAAGCTTCTGATTTGTGTTTCATCAGGAACACATACCCGAACCTAGAGAGATCGTCAGTGAATGTAATGAAGTATGAAGAACCATCCCTGGCATGTGTAGACATGGGACCGCATACATCACTATGTATTAGTCCCAAGAGTTCGGTAACTCTTTCTCCGTGTCCCGTAAACGGAGTTTTGGTCATCTTGCCTTTGAGACATGACTGGCAAGTGTTATAAGATGAAAATTCAAACGGATTTAAATATCCATCTTTATGCAACTTAGCTAGTCGTGTCGCATTGATGTGACCCAGTCTACAATGCCACAAGAAGGATTCGTTGAGTTCAGAACTCTTCCTCTTGTGTGTGTTTGTTATGCTCAGAACTGTTGATTGATTTAGAACATAAATGCCATTGCATAACGTGCCTGATCCAACCAACTTTTGGTTACGGAAAATGTTCATAACATTGTCCTGTAATACAAAATTATATCCTTCTTTGCTTAATAAAGAAACCGATATAATGTTGCATATCAGGTTCGGCATGTAATAGCATTCGTTCAGAACCAATGTATTACCAGTTGGTAATACAAGGTGATATTCCCCGACAGTCTTAGCTGCAACAATTGCACTATTTCCAACTCTAATGTCTTTATCACCTTCTCCAAGTTCTCTACCTTTCCTGAGCCCATGTAACTGATTACATATATGGGATCCTGACCCGGTATCTAATACCCAGGACGTAGAGCAAATAGAGAAACAGTTCTCAGTAACGAACACACCCGAAGAAAATGCATCAACATGTACTTTCTTCAATCGGGTGGCATGGGAATCCTGGTATTCCCCTATATCCTGTTCATTCCTATAACTCTTATAAGAAAGAACGGAACCAACGTTCCCCAGCACAGTATAACATGTGGGTTCGGTCAATACATCCATATTATTATCTTTATTAGGGCATGAAATGGTCGCTACCTGGAGAGAGAGAGAAGAAAACACTTTAGCGTATGCTCGTGCAAGATCAGATTGGTTATTATCTTATCTAATCAGGATGGCTCCCACTGCTTTTTATCAAATCTTCCTTCAAACCCTAAAAGGAAAGACTAGCCGGGATTAATTACACACTATAAGTTCGCCAATCTTTCAGCCAGGCCAGTGTCGGTACTTTGAGGGAGGTCCCCCGTTCTTTCGCACGAACCAAATTAATGTAAACCTCGTTTTCCCAGAGGCGTAACCTCGTTAACACCTTTCTAGACACCTACTTGATCGGCTAATTGTAATGTGTAAAACTCTCCCAGGAGTAACTCTTACTCGCAGTGGGTATCGGGATCCAACTATCTAATAGAAGGTATGCAATCTCATTGCAAATTTCAACACTTGAAATTCCCGATAATATTTTACCCCTAGTGTCCTATGACCTTGACAAAGGCCAACAAATCACAGGATGCTAGTCAAGTTCAACCCGTCATTTCTTGATTGAATCTAACCCACCCGCACGACCCTTGACAAAGGCCAACAAGGTCGTACGACTACCCTGAAACAATCTGCATCATATGCATAAGCAGATAATCACTATTTAGCTACCGCACACTACGCCTTGACAAAGGCCAACAAACGCAGCATGAATACTAAACAGTTCTTATCTGAAATGACGGAGGGCTACGACAGGTTTTTCTGAAAACCTATTGCGTAATGAACTTGATATCGTTGTGGAATCAAATGAAGTTTTGAAATGGAGTGATTTTGAGGCTTTTCTAGTTTTGCTAAAGGAGTCACTCCCGGTGAAGGGATCTCGGTCCTTTCCTCGTCGAATGAGGTGCGGGATATATCATATATATCACTGTGCAAAGCAAAAACTCTTAAAAGCAATCAAAACCAAACCGAGTGTGTAGCATCTACCAGTTATTGCTAAAGGAGTCACTCCCGGTGAAGGGATCTCGGTCCTTTCCTCATCGAATAAGGTGCAGGGTATATCATATATACCGCTATGCAAAGCAAGAACTGTAGCTACCTGTTTTATTTTAAAATTCGATTCCACAACATCTTAGGTTTTTTTTATCTTTCATTAATCACATTAATGAAGTCCCATCATTTAAATACCTAAACATCACAGATATATATGACGTACACTTATGCCATCCGCATTCGCTTCGATGTCCCCTCGTGTACCGTTAGGTTAGGTAACTAACGACAGAGCAGGGCAGGGCTAGCGCGGGTGTAAAACATAAGTAACGTCTATATAATATATCATATATACTATATACTATATCCATCACAGAACATCACATGATCACATCACAGATATCGCAGCAGAATAAACATATGAAACATTGGATATACTAGGACGTCCGTGTTTTCAATACGAGCCAGTATAAAATACGGATTCCACGGTCGTGATGAATAGCCAATCCCACACCCCTAGACCCCTACGAGAGCGGCAAGCAACCCTGCCAATTCTAGGGTTAGGAGACCCGGACTCGACTCCTCGAGTTGGTCTCCCACTGGACCATAGAACCCGGTTACTTGTGCTCCCCTCCTTGGGTCTATCCTAATGCGGAAAAGTAAATAATATACAAAAGGTGACAACTTCCGCAACCTGGAAGTGCCCCAAATAAAAGAATATTACATATAAGTTTTTACATGAATGAAAATGAAAAACACTCATCTCACATAAAAACCCCCGGCTATTCAAACACGACAATCCAATATAACATATCCAGCAACACATAACATCACATGTCATCAACGTAAGTAAATATGTCCATCCCAATTATCGTTGACATATAGCAACGAAACCGGCGATATCACATATTACACTTACGGTCACAGAAAAGAAAGTGTAAAACTACAACAATTGGAATCCGCAACTTCTTTAGACATCGCATGCCTAATCAAATGAAATACTTAGACATCACATGCCTATCAGATATAAATCCCGCATTTTAGTCTCATTATCGAAAACTCTTTTCAATATCATGTGGGACTAAACTGCTAGATTTATAACATTCATTCAGTTATCTCATAACTGTTTGTGAATTTCAATTATCGTATCACATTCCAGATAAACAGAAAATGTTAAACTTTCCGATCGAACAGTCGAATACCCAAGTTTTCCCGATACAACTCAACACATGAAATAAGTCTAACAACATTCAGTTCGTGCCTCAGTACCAACGGTCCAGCCGTAGAAGGGTCAAGCCAACGCCTCACATGTGGCACGCCGTACTGCCCCAAACCCGAAGGTTCAAAGGGCAGTTCAAGACGGTCACATAATCGAGTTAAGGTTTGTTGTCTTCTAGAGGGTCCATCGCGTTACTTGCACTACTTAGAACGTCGTTAAACTACGGAAAAATCCAACACATGGAAATTTCCCGACAGGGGAAAAGTTGGGTATTTATATCCGGTCGAACTTTTTAACATATTCTAAAAATTATCCGGAAAAACACAAAGACGAAATTTGATACCCCGATCGAAACACCGAATCCCCAAAGCAACCCCAGAAAATTCAACTCTTGAATAATTATTAAAAATTCCCATAAAACTCAGCACCAGAAAAGAAGAATTACTGTGCAAACAGTATTGCGCAATATGAATAGTAAGCGGCGGAACCGCGGTAGAAGCCATGCTTCTGCCGCGTTTCCGTGGCTGTTTGGACGCCTCATGATCTCGTGTTTCACCATAATTCTTAGATCTTCCTGCTGAATTTTTTAGGCATTTTTAATATGGAAAAATCCCAGATTTTATGAAGAGCTCATGGGTTTTGGGGTTTCGGGTTCGTTCGGACTTCAAACTCCGTCTAGACTTCGCCTAAGGCTCTAGCTAGGCTCTGATACCACTGTAGGGTTCCTAGGCATCCTAATGAAGTCTCACAAGGCATCGATCATGCCAATTTCAAAAATTATGGGTGCCGAGAAACCCTAATACGGATCGTCGGCTAGATTTCTAGGCGAAAAGATAATCTAGTTAACACTTTAACTAAAGGAAAGAGGCTACAACCTTTGTAGATCCGGTTACCCTCTTCCTTGGCTCCATGAAGGCATCCTCTCGCTGTCCATCTCGAATCTCGGACTCTCGCGATGGCTTCATCGGAGAAGTGAGCGGAATAGGTCGTCGGCTTCGTGCCGAAGATGATCTACGTCGAGGTTGCACAAGTTCAAGCTCCAACTTCACCAAGTTGTGAAACTTGTGAAGAAAACACCCAAAACAACTTGGCAAGAGGTAGAGGGTGAAGAAATAGGAGGTGGGTTCACTTTAGAATTGGATTTCTCTCACTAGAACTCAAGTTGCCATTAAAGTAGCAAGCTTTTTCTTTTTAGAAGAAGAAAATGATCAAGCTAGTTATGATAAGTTCTATTTTAAAATGAAAAGAAAATACAAACTTATCATAACTTTAACTAGGGTTAAGTGTAGAGAATAAACCATGGTCATTTGAGTGGGTTAGGGTTAAGCATGAAGACAAGAATGGTTAGCAAAGTCAAAGCTTCATGAAGCTTCAATATGAAACAAAAATTGCCACCATTTTCATCTTAAAGTTTATCCAAATAAATGAATAAACAAATAAATGAATAAATGCATAATCAAAACCCTAATCTCAAGTTAACTATGGTTTAATTCTATACACTTAACCATATGATCAAGTATCATCAAACATGATACAAAAATGTGCACAAAAGTATATCACATATACAATTTGTAAATCAAGTGAGAAAAATCCGTTTAAAATGAACCAATACTAGTTAATGCAAAGTAATATATCAAATATAAAATTATACATTAAATCATTAAATCAACACTTGATTCAATGATCCGGTCATGTCGCACATAACCGACTAGTATACAATGCATCGATTTATCGAATCAATGATTCGATAACTAGGTCATATCTCATACAACCATTCGAAACATTAATCGCGAGAATCAAATACGGTATCACATACACGCATTATTCTCGGTCCCGCACATATCTCATATGCACTCCTATTTCGTTTCGCTTGAGCTAGGAAACCTCTGTGTAGGACTCTAAAGACTCGTCAATACGCCGGTAGCAGATGATGATCATATCAAGCACCCACAAGCCGCAAGCAGTCTGCTAAACGTAACGGCCACCCGGGTATTGAGCGATCAGAAGATCGACGAGCTAGCCCGCTCACACTCCTGCGAATCCGACCAGTAACACTTACCATACAGTCCGGTCTCTTCGTCTGATATGTCGCATATCAAGTCTAGGGGTGGTAAACGTCAGACCCCAATAACCCGATAAGTCGTGCCGCTGTGAGGCTCATAACGGGTCGAGAAACTACTGGTAACACTTACCAGCAAATCTCTGATCAGCCCTGGCCAGGGACTTCCCTGCTACGGCCAATCGAGCACTGCGCAACATCAACCCCCAATACCGGGAGAGACGAAACCCCTCTTATCGCTCATTGCCTCCATGTGACTCGGGACTGTGCCCAAAGACCACCGTTTTGCACGCCCTCATGGACGTGGTAAGGTGGAGATCAAAGCACAGTGGGAATCACACAAGACTCTATGACGATCTCGGGTCTATAGACTAACCTGTACAAGTGTCACCTGAGAACTGCCATCTGACGTGAGGTATAATACCATCTGGGAGTTCTCGGCGAGTCCGTCCAGTGTACTCAGTCTCCACTGAGCACCCGTATACCATCTCTGATGTCAAACACCAATGGATATGGGATCATCCATCGCCCATCACATGGGTCGAGAAGCGTATACGCTAGTCTACACTGGTATATCGATGCCCCGTCTCGATACACCCACGACTAGGGACCTTGAAGGATGTACTTATGGACTACCATGTCCCCACTAGTATGATCTGCATCATAGTCCAGGTAGTCAAGTACAAATCCTAAGGGCTTTACCAACATGTAACTATAAGACAGTATAAAGAGACTAGTGTACATGTTAAGATAAAGAGCAACCAGATAGCATACTATCATGTCGAGCAAGAAAGTCATCTCTATATATGTCCAAGCATCCAATATAATATACATCATCTGTACAATACTGGCCTCTAGGGCATACATACAACTAACGCAAAAAACCAAGAATGTAGAAAGGAAAAGAGAAGAAGAAGAAGAAGAAGAGGAGGAGGAGGAGGAAGAAGAAGAAGGTGGTCTGTGGTTTGGTGTTTGGGGACAGAGGAAAGGCAGGCAAGACGACGACGGCGATGATAGGCTATCGACGGCGGGATCCACGGCTATAGCAGTGGCTACGGTGTGCAGGGGTTCTTGGTGTAGGGAAAGGCTCTGGTGTTGGGTTGGCGTTGGGGAGTTTGGAGAGAGGATAGAGGGAGGAGAGGTGGCAGCGAGGGCGTGGAGGCGACGACGAGGTGGTCGGAGCTCCGGTGGCGCGGTGTGCAGGGTTCTATGCAGGGGTCGGGGCTTTCTCGGGTGTGCAGGGGAGAGCCGCAGGTGATGTTGGCGATGAATGGAGGGCCGACGAGGTAGTCGGCGTGGAATCGACGACGGTGAGTTATAGGTGACGACGGGTGCAGCGACGAGCGTGGGTTCTTAGGTTCGTGGGGTTGCAGTTGGGCGTCAGGGATGGAGGAGGAGAAAGTGATGGTCGAGATGTGGTGGCGAGGTGAGGTCGGGACATCGTGATGGCGACGATGACGAGCGCGAAGTGAGGGCAGGGTGAGCGAACGTGGGTTCTCGCGAGGGCTTCGTGACGAAGACGGGATGAAAGGAGGTGAGAATAGTGAGAAAGGGAGGTGATCGGATCCGTTAGAATGATTTTTAGTATATCAAGAAGGAGAGAGAGAGAAAGATTTTATTATATGTAGGATTTTATAATATTTTTACGTTTTAAAAATATTTATAAACGCATAAAACAGTTAATATATTAGAAGAATATAATATTAGGTGAATTTGGCTTTTCTGGCTAATAAAAAAATAGTCCAAAATATGCCCCGGTCGGGTCTAAAATTATGGTTTAAAAATACGGATAATATACGTGTTAACCAAAACCAAAATATGATAACCGGGTAACGAAAATGCATACCCCCAAGAACGGATACACGTAGCGTGAACATAGCTATCCAAACGAGTCCGTTTCTCTAAACGGAACGAGAACAAGATGTGCGGATGCCACTGTAGGGTTCCTAGGCACACTAATGAAGTCTCACAAGTGATCAAACATGGCCAATTAAAATTTTACAAGTGCCTACAAACCCTAATACGGATCGTTAACTAGATATATAGGCGATGCAAGCATGTAAACGAATTAAATGCTAAAGGAAAGTGACTACAACCTTTGTAGATCCGGTCCACCACTTCCTAAGCTCCACGATGATGTTCCTCCACTGTCCAAATCAGAATCCGGACTCTAGCATCGGCTTCATCGAAGAAATGGGCGGGCTTGGTCGTCGGCTTCGATGCCGAAGATGATCTACGTCGAGACATCACAAGATCAAGCTCCGACTTCACCAAGTCATGAAACTTGTGAAGAAAACACCCTATACTACTAGGCAAGAGGTAGAGGATGAAGAAATAGGAAGTGGGTTCACTTTAGAATTGGATTTCTCACTTGTTTTCATCACTTGCCATTGATGTAGCAAGCTTTTCTTCATGGAAGAAGAAGATGAAGAAGATATATGATAAGTTATTTAAAAGGAAAATAAAAAGAATACTTATCATGACTTCAACCATGGTTTAGTGTAGAGATTTAACTAAGGTTAGATGAGTGGTTAGGGTTAGAGAAGAGACAAGAATGGTGGACTTGTTCAAAGCTTCAAGAAGCTTCAAAGAAAAAACAAAACTAGCAACCATTCTTTTCTCTTTATCTTTTCAAATGAAATAAATAAATAAATAAATAGATAAATGAATAAGTGAATGAAATGAAACCCTAACCACTAACTAACCATGGTTTAATACTTTACACAAAACCAAGCTAGAATGTATCATCAAACATGATACAATCATGTGCACAAAAAATATATCACATATACAATGTGCACAATTCAAGTGAGAAAATCCATTTAAAGTGAACCAATACTAGTTAATGCAAAGTAATATATCAAATATATAATTATACATTAAATCATTAAATCAACACTTGATTCAATGATCCGGTCATGTCGCATATAGCCGGCTAGTATCCAATGTATCGGCTTATCGAGTCAATCGTTGATTCGATAACTAGGTTATATCGCATACAACCATTCGACACATTCATCGCGAGAATGAAATACGGTATCACATACACGCATTATTCTCGGTCCCGCACATATCTCATATGCGCTCCTATTTCGTTTTTCTTGAGCCAGGAAACCTCTGTGTAGGACTCTAAAGACTCGTCAATACGCCGGCAGCAGGTGATGATCATATCAAACACCCATAAGCCGCAAGCGGTCTGCTAAACGTAATGGCCACCCGGGTATTGAGCGATCAGAAGATCGACGAGCAAGCCCGCTCACACTCCTGTGAATCCAACCAGTAACACTTACTGTACAGTCCGGTCTGTTCGTATGATATGCCGTATATCTCGCCTAGGGGTGGTAAACGTCAGACACCAGTACCTCGATAAGTCATGCCGATGTGAAGTCCATGACATGTGTGAAACTACTGATAACACTTACCAGTAGGTCACTGCAACCCTGGCCAGGGATTTCCTGTTATGGCCAGTCGAGCATAGCGCAACATCAACCCCCAATACCGGGAGAGACGAATCCCCTCCTATCGCTCATTGCCTCCATGTGAATCGGGACTGTACCCAAAAACCACCTGTTTGCACGACTCAGTAGAGCCGTGGTAGGGTGGAAATCAAAGCACAGTGGGAGACACACAAGACTCTATGACGATCTCGGGTCAACAGACTAAGCTGTACCAGTGTCACCAGAGAACTGCCATCTGACGTGAGGTATAATACCATCTGGGAGTTCTCGGCGAGTCCATTCAGTGTATCCAGTCTCCACTGAGCACCCGCATACCATCTCCGATGTCAAACACCAATGGATATGGGATCATCTATCGCCCATCACATGGGTCGAGAAGATATACGCTAGTCTACTCTGGAATATCGATGCCCCGTCTCGATATTCCCACGACTAGGAACAATGAAGGATGTACTCATTGAGTACCCAGGCCCCACTAGTATGATCTTCATCATAGTCCTGGAAGTCGAGTACACATCCTATGGGCTTTATCAACATGTAATCAGAGAGACATAAAGTATACATGTTAAGATAAAGAGCAACCAGATAGCGTACTATCATGTCGAGCAAGAAAGTCCTACCTATATATGTCCCAGCATCCACTACAATATACATCCAATGTACAGTAATGGCCTCTAGGGCATACATACAACTAACAATCTCCCACTTGCACTAGGGCCATCTGTAGCAGTAGTTGTAGTATCTAATACTCAACCATCTCCTAAAAGTCTCTCTTTGGGAAAAGGCCTTCGTGAGTGGATCTGCCGTGTTGTCCTCTGAGTCTACTCTCCTAACCTCGATCACCCTGGAGATCAACTATCTCCATGATCAGATGATGCTGCCTCAGAATATGTCTGGGTCACTGATGGGACCAGGGTTCCATGGCCAAAACCACACTTCCATTGTCATACAATGGCAGGAACCTAGTTCATCTTATGAACCAATATACACCCAAACTGCCTCTTTGGTAGTATCTTTAATAGCGATGTTACCAGCCTTTATCGTCTAGTTTGTCACGGTATCTAGCTTGGAAATCTTCCAACATACCGTCCCTTTGCTGAGGGTAAAGACAATGCCTGTGACTGACATTCAGTCGTCTTTATCACCCTGGAACACTTCCAGTGATTCTCCCCAGGATCAACTGATACTATCTCACTATAGCTAGTGAGAATCCTAAAATCTATTTAGATCTATCTCATAGATCCAAATCCCTAGGATTTAGGATGTATCACTTTGATCCTTTATGGAGAATCTATGTGATAAGAGGAGATCGACCGATCGTAGCATAGGAAATTCATTTCCTATCAAGAGTATGTTGTCCACGTACAATACGAGGATGACCACTTCACTCTCTACTACCGTTTTGTATATACAAGGTTCATCTACCATTTTGATGATGTCAAACTGTTTGACTAACTCATCAAAACAGATGTTCCAACTCCGCGATGCCTGCTTCATCACATAAAACATCTTGCACACGTTTCCGCTGCTCCCACTGTTTACGTAGCCCTCTGGCTGTGTTCTTATAGACGTTCTCTTCTAAATCATTATTTAGAAAAGTAGTCATGGCACCCAACCACCAGATATCGTAGTCATAGTATGTAGCCGTGGTAAGTAGGATCTGGATGGACTTAAGCATAGTCCCTGGAAAAGGTTTCATCATTATTCGTGCATGGTCGATGACGAAAACCTTTAACAAGTCTAGCTTTGAAAGTCTCAACTTGTTCATCTACACCAAGTAATCTTCTCAAGATATACTTGCTCCTGATGGGAATTTAACCCTTCAGATATCGCAACCAAAGTCCATACTTTGTTGGTGTATATGGATTCCATCTCAGATGGCTAAGCATCCAGCCATTCTTACAGAGTCCCTACTCTTGATGGCCTGCTCGAATCTAGTTGGGTCATCATCTCATGATGCAATCCTTGCTCCCACTGTCATCGAGAAACCGAAGTATCTCTCAAGCAGGTGAGGAACCCAGCTAGATCGGCGGAGAGGCTGAGGTTCGTCGGGAACTATTGAATTCTTTGGTTCTGTCAAATCATCAGCTGTAGTTTTGTATAGCTGGAACCTTTCCAGTTCTACACAACTGACTTTACCTCGATCTTGTCCGGATTTTGCTTTTGACATAGGCCAGACAACCCCAAATCTTAACTAACTTAAGATATGGGCTCTTCCCTTTCCATATCACATATGAAGTGGTAGGCAACTGATTTGATTTGAACCCAATTCAATAGGTATGCAGCTTCTCAAGTGCACAACCCAAAAAGGAAATAGGTAACTCAGTAATACTCATCATAGAGCACACGATATCTAATATTGTGCGATTGCTCCGCCCGATACACCGTTGTGCTGTGGTGTATTCAGAGGAGTAATACGGAGAGAGAATCTCATTCTCCTTTAGAATGGTCCAGGAATGCCATGCACAAGTATTCTCCTCCCTGATCTTATCATAGGACATAATACTTATACCCGTATTGGT
The DNA here is from genome assembly GCA_030015575.1 of Agapanthus africanus. Classification (NCBI taxonomy): domain Eukaryota; kingdom Viridiplantae; phylum Streptophyta; class Magnoliopsida; order Asparagales; family Amaryllidaceae; genus Agapanthus; species Agapanthus africanus. The sequence continues at coordinate 331,320,363 of CM057346.1, read as the reverse complement.
TCTCTACTTCTAACTTATATTCTGTGAATATCTCAAAAGGTTCGGACTTGTGTTTCAACAGGAACATATGTCTGAATCTTGAGAGATTATCAGAGAATATAATGAAGTATAAAGAACCATTCCTGGCATGTGTAGACAGGAGACCTTACATACATCATCATGTATCAGTCCCAAGAGTTCATTAACTCTTTCTCTGTTTCCAATAAACAGGACTATGGTCATCTAATCTTTGTGACATGATTGGCAAGTTTCATAAGATGTAAATTCAAACTGATTTAAATATGCATCTAAAATGTAACTTCAGCTAGTCGGGTCGCATTGATGTGACCTAGTCTACAATGCCTCAAGAAGGATTCGTTCATTTCTGAACTCTTCCTCTTGTGTGTGTTCTGCATACTAGCAACTGTAGTTTGATTTAGAACGTCAATGTTTTTAGATAACGTGCCGGAACCGATCAACTTTTGATATAGGAAATGTTCAAAACATTATCCATCAATACAAAATTTTATCATTTCTTTACTAATAAAGAGACTGATATGATTTTGTATATCAGGTTCGGTATCTAATAGCATTTGTTCAGAATCAATGTATTGGTAATACAGGGTGACAGTGACCAACAGACTTGGCTGCAACACTTGTCCCGTTTTCTGTCTCATGAAACTTATCACCCTTTCTCAGTTTTTCTACCCTTTTGTAGCCCTATGTAACAGATTACATATCTGGGATCCTGATCCGGTATCGAATACCCAGGATGGAGAGGATACTGAGAAACAGTTCTTTATAATGAACACACCCGAAGGAGGTGCATCATATGCACTTTCTTCGTTTGGGCAGCATAGGAATTCTGGTTTTCCCCTTATTTCCTGCTCTGTCTTATAACAATTATAAGTTGGAGCGGGACCAACGTTCCCCAGCTCAGTATAACAAGCGGGTTCGGTCAATACATCCATTTTATTATCTTGATTAAGGCGTAATATGGTCGCTACCAGGAGAGAGAGAGAAGAAAACACTCAGCGTGCGCTCTTGCAAGATTAGATTGGTTATATATTTTATCTAATCAGGATGGCTCCCACTGTTTTTATCAAATCTTCTTTCAAACCCTAAAAGGAAAGACTAGCCGGGATTAATTACACTTTACAAGTTTGCCAATCTTTCAGCCAGGCCAGTGTCGGTACTTTGAGGGAGGTTCCCCGTGCTTTCGCACGGACCTAATTACAGTAAACCTCGTTTTCCCAGAGGCGTAACCCCGTTGACACCTTTCTAGACACCTACTTGATCGGCTAATTGCAAAGTGCAAAACTCTCCCAGGAGTAACAATTACTCGCAGTGGGTATCGGGATCCAACTATCATATAGAAGGTATGCAATCTCATTGCAAATTTCAACACTTGAAACTCCCGATAAAGGTTTTTATCCCTAGCACCTATGACCTTAACTATGGTCAACAAATCATAAGTACTAGTCAAGTTATACCCGTCATTTCATGATTAATTAGACCCACCCACATGACCCTTAACTAAGGTCAACAAAGTCACGCGGCTGTCCTAACTAATCGCATCATATGCGGTGTAGGAAGACATCACTTAGCTACCGTACACTGTGCCTTGACTATGGTCAACAAACACAGCACGAATACTAAGTACTCTACTTCCTAAAATGACGGAGGGTTGCGAATGGTTTTTATGAAAACCTTTAACGCTTTGAACTTGATCTCGTTGCGGAATCAAATGGTTTTTTAAATGGAATGTTTTTGAGGCTTTTCTAGTTTTGCTAAAGGGGTCACTCCCGGTGAAGGGATCGTCGGCCCTTTCCTCGTCGAATGAGGTGCGGGATATATCATATATATCACTGTGAAAAGCAGAAACTATAGAAGCGATCAAAAGACAAACCGAGTGTGTAGCATCTGCCAGTTATTGCTAAAGGAGTCACTCCCGGTGAAGGGATCTCGGTCCTTTCCCCATCGAATAAGGTGCAGGATGTTCTACAATGAACACCGCGATGCAAAGCAAGAACTGTAGCTACCTGTTTTTTATTTTGAAATTCGATTCCACAACATCAATTAGGTTTATTTTCTTTCATTAATCTCATTAATGAATATCCCATCATTTAAGTCCACCTAAACATCACAGATAAATATAACGTACGCTTATGCCATCCGCATTCGCCTCGATGTCCCGTCTGCACCGTTAGGTTAGGTAACTAACGGCAGAGCGGGGCAGGGCTAGCGCGAGTGTAAAACATAAGCAACGTTTATATAATATATCATATATACTATATATAATATCTGTCACAGAACATCACATGATCACATCACAGATAAATCACAGCAGAAGAAACATATGAAATATTGGATATACTAGGACGTCCGTGTTTTCAATACGAGCCAGTATAAAAACACGGATTCCACGGTCATGATGAATAGCCTATCCCACACCCCTAGACCCCTACGAGAGCGGCAAGCAACCCTACCAATTCTAGGGTTAGGAGACCCGGACTCGACTCCTCGAGATGGTCTCCCACTGGACCCTAGAACCCGGTTACTTGTGCTCCCCTCCTTGGGTCTATCCTAGTGCAGAAAAGTAAATAATATACATCAACGGTGACATCTTCCGCAACCTGGAAGTGCCCCAATAAAATAATATTACATACAAGTTTTTACATGAATGAAAATGAAAAACACTCATCTCACATAAAAAAAACCCGGCTATTCAAACACGACAATCCAATATAACATATCCAGCAACACATAACATCACATGTCATCAACGTAAGTAAATATGCGCATCCCAATTGTCCTTGACATATAGCAACGAAACCGGCGACATCACATATTACACTTACGGTCACAGAAAAGAAAGTGTAAAACTACAACAGTTGGAATCCGCAACCACCTCAGACATCGCATGCCTGATCAAATGAATTCTTTAGACATCGCATGCCTAACAATTATAAACCCCGCATTTTTGTCTCATTATCGAAAACACTTTTCAATATCAAGTCGGGCAATTCAACAAGATTCCCGACATTTTGATCGAATGCTCGTCGCAAACTTTAGTAGACGGTCGCACCCCCGATACCGGCGACGAAGTGCACCAAGGCGGAACACCGCTACCATGAGCACCCGAACGGATGCTTTCGGCGACGGGGTTCTCCTACAGTTACTTGGTCGGGGCTATGAAGTGAGGCTGTCTATTAAGTTTACCCGGCGAGTATCCGCGTACGCTAAGTGATTGCGATGGACTTTTGATCACATCAAAATTCCGTGGCAACCGATCAAGTGAGACTAAAGTGCTATGTTTATAACATTCATTCAGTTATCACATAACTTTTGTGAATTCCAATTGTTGTATCACATTCCGAATAAACAGAAAATGTTAAACTTTCCGATTGAACATTCGAACACCCAAGTTTTCCCGAAACAGCTCAACACATGAAATAAGTCTAACAACATTCAGTTCGTGCCTCAGTACCAACGGTCCAGCCGTAGAAGGGTCAAGCCAACGCCTCACATGTGGCACGCCGTACTGCCCCAAACCCGAAGGTTCAAAGGGAAGTTCAAGACGGTCACATAATCGAGTTAAGGTTTGTTGTCTTCTAGAGGGTCCATCGCGTTACTTGCACTACTTAGAACGTCGTTAAACTACGGAAAAATCCAACAATTGGAAATTTCCCGGCAGGGGAAAAGTGGGTATTTATATCCGGTCGAACTTTTTAACATATTCTAAAAATACCCGGAAAAAAACACTGACAAAATTAGACAATCCGATCGATACACCGAGTCCCCAATACAACCCAGAAAATTCAACTCTTGAAAAATTATTAAAAATTCCCAGGAAAACCAGCACTGCAAACTAGGAATTACTGTGCAAAATTTATTGCAAGAGGAGACAAAAGGGCCGCGGAACCGCCGCATTAGCATGCTAATGCCGCGGTTCCGCCGCGCTTTTATGGATTCAGGGGCCCCGTTTTATACAGTAATTATTAGAATCTTCTACTGAGTTTTCTGAATATTTTTAATCTGGAAAAAACCACGTTTTTCAAAAATGTCCAGAGAGCAAAATGCGATTGGGGTTTCGGTTCAATCGGACTTCTAATTCCGTCTACGCATCGCCTAAGGCTCTAGCCTGGCTCTGATACCACTGTAGGGTTCCTAGGCACACTAATGAAGTCTCACAAGTGATCAAACATGGCCAATTAAAATTTTACAAGTGCCTACAAACCCTAATACGGATCGTTAACTAGATATATAGGCGATGCAAGCATGTAAACGAATTAAATGCTAAAGGAAAGTGACTACAACCTTTGTAGATCCGGTCCACCACTTCCTAAGCTCCACGATGATGTCCCTCCACTGTCCAAATCGGAATCCGGACTCTAGCATCGGCTTCATCGAAGAAATGGGCGGGCTTGGTCGTCGGCTTCGATGCCGAAGATGATCTACGTCGAGGCATCACAAGATCAAGCTCCGACTTCACCAAGTCATGAAACTTGTGAAGAAAACACCCTATACTACTAGGCAAGAGGTAGAGGATGAAGAAATAGGGAGTGGGTTCACTTTAGAATTGGATTTCTCACTTGTTTTCATCACTTGCCATTGATGTAGCAAGCTTTTCTTCATGGAAGAAGAAGATGAAGAAGATATATGATAAGTTATTTAAAAGGAAAATAAAAATAATACTAATCATGACTTCAACCATGGTTTAGTGTAGAGATTTAACTAAGGTTAGATGAGTGGTTAGGGTTAGAGAAGAGACAAGAATGGTGGACTTGTTCAAAGCTTCAAGAAGCTTCAAAGAAAAAACAAAACTAGCAACCATTCTTTTCTCTTTATCTTTTCAAATGAAATAAATAAATAAATAAATAGATAAATGAATAAGTGAATGAAATGAAACCCTAACCACTAACTAACCATGGTTTAATACTTTACACAAAACCAAGCTAGAATGTATCATCAAACATGATACAATCATGTGCACAAAAAATATATCACATATACAATGTGCACAATTCAAGTGAGAAAATCCATTTAAAGTGAACCAATACTAGTTAATGCAAAGTAATATATCAAATATATAATTATACATTAAATCATTAAATCAACACTTGATTCAATGATCCGGTCATGTCGCATATAGCCGGCTAGTATCCAATGTATCGGCTTATCGAGTCAATACTTGATTCGATAACTAGGTTATATCGCATACAACCATTCGACACATTCATCGCGAGAATGAAATACGGTATCACATACACGCATTATTCTCGGTCCCGCACATATCTCATATGCGCTCCTATTTCGTTTTGCTTGAGCCAGGAAACCTCTGTATAGGACTCTAAAGACTCGTCAATACGCCGGCAGCAGGTGATGATCATATCAAACACCCACAAGCCGCAAGCGGTCTGCTAAACGTAACGGCCACCCGGGATTGAGCGATCAGAAGATCGACGAGCAAGCCCACTCACACTCCTGTGAATCCAACCAGTAACACTTACCGTACAGTCCGGTCTGTTCGTCTGATATGCCGCATATCTCGCCTAGGGGTGGTAAACGTCAGACCCCAGTAGCTCGATAAGTCATGCCGACGTGAAGTCCATGACATGTGTGAAACTACTGATAACACTTACCAGTAGGTCACTGCAACCCTGGCCAGGGATTTCCTGTTATGGCCAGTCGAGCATAGCGCAACATCAACCCCCAATACCGGGAGAGACGAATCCCCTCCTATCGCTCATTGCCTCCATGTGAATCGGGACTGTACCCAAAAACCATCTGTTTGCACGACTCAGTAGAGCCGTGGTAGGGTGGAAATCAAAGCACAGTGGGAGACACACAAGACTCTATGACGATCTCGGGTCAACAGACTAAGCTGTACCAGTGTCACCAGAGAACTGCCATCTGACGTGAGGTATAATACCATCTGGGAGTTCTCGGCGAGTCCGTTCAGTGTACCCAGTCTCCACTGAGCACCCGCATACCATCTCCGATGTCAAACACCAATGGATATGGGATCATCCATCGCCCATCACATGGGTCGAGAAGATATACGCTAGTCTACTCTGGAATATCGATGCCCCGTCTCGATATTCCCACGACTAGGAACAATGAAGGATGTACTCATTGAGTACCCAGGCCCCACTAGTATGATCTTCATCATAGTCCTGGAAGTCGAGTACACATCCTAAGGGCTTTATCAACATGTAATCAGAGAGACATAAAGTATACATGTTAAGATAAAGAGCAACCAGATAGCGTACTATCATGTCGAGCAAGAAAGTCCTACCTATATATGTCCCAGCATCCACTACAATATGCATCCAATGTACAGTAATGGCCTCTAGGGCATACATACAACTAACAGCTACCACAGGGCCAGGGGTATCATGCAGGCCATGCTAGATATATTTTTTAAAAATATTTTATTTAATTATATCTGTATTATTAAAAATATGCAGATGCCAGATATAATGTAGATATGCAGGATATAAAATATGACAGTGCACAGATCATCATAACTAGCGGCATAAATCATAAACAGAAATCAATATGGGTTTCTAGCATGCGGGTCGGGTCGGATGCAAACACGGATACCAATTTCACTATTCGCACCCAAAACACAATAAATCAAGAAATAGCCATAAATAAAGAAATACCCAAAATATAACTGGTATAAATGAACTAGGGTGTTACATCATCCCCAACTACAAAAAGAATTTGGTCCTCGAAATTCCCGGAACAAGAGAAGATAAACAAACATGAATCTACAAGAAGAGGTGTAGAAATTTCTGTCGAATCTCTTCTTCTCATTCCCAAGTCGATTCTCCGTGCGAGCGATTCCCCTATAAAACAAGTACGAGAGGGATAACCTTGTTCTTGAGGACATTTTCTCTTCGATCAACAATCGTCATCGGTCGTTCTTCATAGGTCAAATCCTCCCTTACAGTCAGTTCTGAATGATCTAGCACGTGTGTTTCATCTCGAACATACTTACGGAGTTGAGATACATGAAACACGTTATGAACACTGGCCAAAGATGGCGGTAAAGCCAATCGATAAGCCACTTCTCCAACACGCCCAATAATATAGAAAGGCCCCACGAATCGAGGACTAAGCTTGCCTCGACTCCCAAAACGAATCACTCCTCTAGTCGGTGATATCTTCAGGAATACATGATCACCAACAGCGAACTCTAGAGGTCTTCTCGATGTATCAGCTTAACTCTTCTGCCGATCTTGTGCTGCCTTCATGTGATTTCGGATAGCATTAACTTTCTCCACGGTTTGCATGATCAAATCCGGTCCCAACAATCTTTGTTCTCAAACATCGTCCCAACAAATAGTTGAGCGGCACTTGCGACCATACAATACTTGGAATGGAGCCATATGAATAGTCGCCTGGAAGCTGTTATTATACGAGAACTCCACCAAGTGTAGATGATCCTCCCATGAACCCTTGAAGTCCAACATACAAGCTCTCAACATATCTTCAAGAGTTTGGATCGTTCTCTCCGACTGACCGTCTGTCTGAAAATGGTGCTAAATTTCAATCGAGTCCCCAAACTTTCCTATAAACTCCTCCAAAAGTGCGACAAAAATCGGGTATCACGATCGGAAACGATGCCTACAGGTACTCCATGCAATCTCACAATCTCCTGCATGTACCGTTTTGCTAACGCTTCTGTCGACTGACCAAATCGAAACGGTACGAAATGAGCTGCCTTGGTCAATCGATCAACAATCATCCAAACTGCATTGTTGCCCTTTGGACTCCGCGGTAAAACTGTCACGAAATCCATGGTTATATGTTCCCACTTCCATTGAGGAATTTGAAGTGGTTGCAATAAACCAGCTGCCCTTTGATATTCAGCCTTAACTTGCTGACACACCAAGCACTTTGCTACAAAGCGGGAAATTTCCCTTTTCATGCATTCCCACCAAAAATGCTGTCGTATATCACGGTACATCTTCATGCCTCCTGGATATACGGAATATGCGGAACTGTGCGCCTCCTTCATCACTTCTTCGCGAATGTCTCCTTTCGGCACACACAAACGGCTACCATAACGCAATGAACCATCTTCATGAATCACCAAGTCCGTTCGAAGTCCCGCTTCTACCTGTTCTTGAAACTTCTGCAACCTTGGATCGTGTGATTGTGCTTCTTTAATATCATCGATCAATGATGACTGTACTTACAGCTGCATCAACTGTCCTGAAGAATGCGGTGGCACGATCTCCAACTCGAATCTCCGAAAATCTTCGATAGGCACCTTCTATGCAGTCAACATCCGAATTGCTGGCAACCGACTAAGTGCATCCGGCACTACATTAACTTTTCCCGGATGGTACATGAGATCAAGATCATAGTTAGCCATCAGCTCTAACCATCTGTGCTGCCTCATGTTAAGCTCTTTCTGTGTGAACACATACTTTAGGCTTTTGTGATCGGTGAATACTTCGACCCTTCCGCCAAATAAGTAGTGTCATCAAATCTTCAAAGCGAAAATCACAGCTGCTAGCTCCAAATCATGAGTTGGGTAATTCTTCTCATGGGTCTTCAACTGTCTCGATGCATAGGCTATAATTTTCCCATGCTGCATCAAAACACATACCAAACCTTTCCCAGATGTGTCGCTGTGAATCACCAATCCTTCGGAACCGTCTAGTACGGTCAAAATAGGAGCGATTATCAACCTTTGCTTCAACGCCTCAAAAGCTGACGCACAACTATCCATCCATACGAACAGTACCTCCTTCCGTGTAAGCTTGGTCAAAGGCTCAGCCAATCGAGCAAAATTCTCCACGAACGTTTTATAATATCCTGCAAGTCCCAGAAAACTTCTGATCTCCGCTACATTCCTCGGAATCGGCCAATCTTGAACTGCTGCAATCTTCTCAGGGTCAACGGCGATTCCATCTCCGGATACGACATGCTCCAAAAACATCACTTCTTCAAGCCAAAACTCGCACTTGCTCATCTTTGCATACAATCTTTCATGCCTCAATGTCTGCAGTGCGATCTTCAAGTGTTCTGCATGCTCTTCTAGGCTCCTTGAGTAGACCAGAATATCATCGATGAACACCACTATAAACTGGTCCAAGAACGGTGAAAAGATTCGGTTCATCAAGTCCATAAATATAGCTGGTGCATTCGTGACTCCGAATGGCATCACTAAATACTCGTAATGTCCATATCGAATTCGGAACGCAGTTTTGCAAATATCCTCTGATTTAACTCGAACTTGATGATATCTGGATCGCAAATCCAGCTTCAAGAATACCCTCGCGCCACTGAGTTGCTCTAATAATTCGCCAATGCGAGAGATCGGGTACTTGTTCTTAATAGTCACCCGGTTAAATTCTTGATAATCGATGCACATCCTCCTTGTGCCATCTTTCTTCTTGACTAGAAGAACTGGAGCTCCCCAGGGTGAATTGCTACTACGAATTCAACCCTTCTCTAGCAGTTCGGTAACCTGCTTCTTTACTTCTTCCAACTCGACTGGTGCTATCGGATAGTACGCCTTTGAGATTGGCGCTGCACCAGGAACAAGATCGATCGCGAACTCCACATCTCGTTTTGGCGGTAAACCTGAGATGTCCTCGAACACATCCATGAACTCTCGAACTACAGCTGGCGCTTCCTCTTTATCAACTTCCATCGACGAAAGAACACTGTTTGTCGGCCTAGCCCTAAACTCGACTGGCCCGAAAGAGCTGCTACCTCCAGCAAAAACAAACTCCGGATGTCCGGGAATCTGGAAAATCACTTTCTTTTCCCTACAATCAATGTGAGCATGGAAAGTGCCGAGAAAGTCCATTCCCAAGACAACATCAAAGCTACCAGTACTGATCACCAAGAAATCCGCAAATAACTCTCGTCCACAGATAACAACTGAACAATCCTTTCACTCACTATTAGATATGATCTTCACGTTCCCAGTATATATGTCCCAACAACAAGACAGGGTCGTGCAAGCAATCAAGTGTGCAGCAATAAACTTGGATGACATAGCATAGTGGGACACTCCAGAATCGTATAATGCTAACCGGGAAATCATGAACAAGTAGGATACCCGAAATGGCTTCATCTGAAGCCAAACACTGAAGAAGATAAGCACGGTAAATAGGATTCAAGCTTGCGATAAAACATGAACTGGTAAGCAATGAAACCGAGAGAAGCAAGATAATATAACGACCGTAAATCAAGGAAGTGAATTAAGACTAGGACTCCATGTTACTTAAATAGAGTACCGCATTGTAACCATGCTGCAGTTTATAGTTACAATCACATAATTCCGTTCAAGTCGCCCAAATCCTAGTATCAGGATCAAAAGAATAGGATGGGAGAAACAATAAGGAACCAAAAGATTTTCAAACCGAGATGAAAAGTTGTTTGCATATCGTCAAGACAAAAGGTCAAGAGAAAGTAAGATTCAAGGATTACGACAACAATGTGGCAGGACATGTTCCTAATTACGGGTTTTCTGATTCGTGTATTGGGTCCAATACCCAACTACAAAAGAATCAAACTCGATTAACCTAAATCTTATGGCTCTGATACCAAACAAACCCTGTCACGCCCCGCTTCCCAGAATGCGCTAAGATCGGCATGTGACAGAGCCAACCATGCTACCTGTGGCTAGGAAATATCCCTCCACAGTCACATTACGGTTGTCTATAAGATATCAAGAACAATAGAAATAAATAATCTATCTAGTACATGTCCATCTGCCAGAATAAAGACTCAAGAAATAATATGCAGAAGCAATAAATCCAATAAACAAAAACATCTGGAAAATACGTCCCAAATACAGGCTCACATCAGGAAATGAAAGTACAAAAATAAAACTATACTAAACTAGATACTAACAGGATCCTCACTGCTCGGCCTGTCGGCTAAAATACTCCTGGCCAGCCTGCGACAAAGACAGAGGATCTGGGCCATGCAAAACCCAGACGTCAGTGCGTCATAATATCAACGATAATAAATGAACAGGAAGGAAGTCCACGTTGCGACCCCCGGTTCTTACGGGGAGGCGGAAACGGTATAAAAATCAAATTTTTAGCGCATGGGGCAACATGGACTAACAAAGTCGGGATCTTTTCCTAAACTAAAACTAGCAAACTTGCTAAAGAGAGTTAGCTACTCGGAAAGATAGTTATACCTAAAATTGAACTCCTTCTTCTTCAAACTTTGTAGAGGTTGATGGTTCTTTCCTCGTCGCCTTCTTCCGTCGAAGATGGATCCACCTGAGGGTTCAACCTTCGGGCTCTTACTCGAACTTTGAGTGAACTAGGATCTCCGGCTTGCTAAACCTTGAACCCTAGAGAGAGTAGAGAGTATCTATGGGGTGCTTTCTTTTTCAAGGTGAGGGATTCTCAACACATGAGAAGGAATCACCTTGAGCTTGAGGAAGAAGAAGATGAAGTGAGGAGAGAGAATGGTTATGAAAGAATGAGCTCTCTTTTTCCTTTTTGCAACCATATCAAAAGAAAAAGAATTATCTAATTAGTAATAATAATTCAAATGAGAATAGTTGATGGTAATTTTGGAATGACCACTATCATGCTTCATTAAATGAGTGTAAGCATGAATCAAGGAGAATCCTTTCAAAGCATGATGGTGGTCAACATTCAACCATGGTCAACAAGTCAACCATGGTCAACAAGTCCACAAAATCAACCATAACAATATTTCATTTAATTACTATTATTAATTGATATTTCATAAATCTATTAGGGTTTGGAAAATGACGACTGTCAACTGTGCATACGCACCCGTTCCGAAACCCTAATGAAAAACCTCATCCTCCGCCTCAAGCAACTGTGCATACACACCTGCATTCTCATTCCGAGGAACAAGAATACCAAGATATAAAAGCAACCCCAAAACTTATACCAGTATCTGGCTCAAACCAGAGCCTGCCAGTATAATCCGTCCGGACTCCAAACGTGCACAAGTGCGCGGATGAGAACGAACCCTGCCGCAAAACCATGCGACCTCTACTCTGTTTTGCCCAGAGGCGAATACCCTCTGTGTGGGACTCTAAAGACTCGACACTACGCTGGCAGTGGGTTTAACCACAGACCGCAAGCGGCACTAGCTGTGCATAACGGTCCCCAGGTAGATGCCGACAAGAAGGCTGACGAGGTGAACCCCATCTGAACTCCTACTGAGTCTGAATGTGACATTCTCCGTACAGTCCGGTCTGTTCGTCTGATACATCGCATGTCGGGCCTAGGGGGCGGTAAAACGTCAGTCCCCCAATAGCGGTACAAGTCGTGTCGGAGTGAAGCCCAAAACACCCTGAGATAACACTGGAAGCCTACCAGTATATCTCGCTTGCCCTGGCCAGGGACTACTTGTGTAATGGCTCTCCTAGACACAGCGCGATGTCAACCCCCAATACCGGGAGAGACGAATCCTGTCTAACCGTCACTGCCTCCAAGTGCTTCGGGACTGCACCCAACCACTACCTGTTTGCACGACTCCTTTGAGCCGTGGTAGGGTAGTGATCAAAGTGCAGTGGGAACACACTCGAGGCGAAGTGCCAGTGTCAAGTCAGCGGACTAAGCTGTACTCATGTCACCTGGGAACTGATAACTGACGATAGGTATAATACCAACTTGTCAGTTCCCGACGAGTCCTGTCCAGTGTACTCGTAACCTAACGAGCACCCGTATACTATCTCCAGTACGACGTACTGATGGCTGTGGGACAGACCATCTCCCACAATGGGATGAAAAGCGCATTCGCTAGTCTACTCCGGAGTATCGATGCCCTGTCTCGATAGTCCTGCGACTTGGGACCTGTATAAGGATGTGCTTATAGATTACCCAGCCCCCACTAGTGTGACTGCCATCACAACGCTGGTAATCAAGCAAAGATCTTAAGGGCTCCACTAATGCGTATAGGTGATATCGCAAAATAAACACATGTACACATTGAAGTAGAAACAAACCAAGTAGCATACTACTATATTGAGCAAGATTGTTTATACAAGGTGAATATCCCAAGCTTCCATTAAGTAATATACAAACTAGTATGATACAGTAATGGCCTCTAGGGCATATACACTAACAATCTCCCACTTGCACTAAGGCCATGTACTGGCGTATCGAAGACCTATCATCTCGATCAGCCGCTCGAACTGAGTCTGGGGTAGGGCCTTGGTGAATGGATCTGCAGTGTTTTCTTCTGAAGCAACCCTCCGAACCTCGATCTCCTTGCGATCCACGATCTCCCTGATCAGGTGATACCGCCTCAAGATATGCCTGGATCTCTGATGGGACCTGGGTTCCTTCGCTAAAGCTATAGCCCCGTTGTTGTCGCAATTCAGAGGTATTGGGTCAACAATGGACGGAACCACCTGAAGTTCTTTTAAGAACTTCCTCATCCAGACAGCTTCTTTTGCGGCATCAGATGCAGCAATGTATTCCGCTTCCATCGTCGAGTCTGCAACGGTTTCCTGTTTGGAACTCTTCCAACACACCGCCCCTCCATTGAGGGTAAAGACAAAACCCGACATGGACTTGGAATCATCCTTGTCACTCTGGAAGCTGGAGTCAGCAAAGGCCTCGATCTGGAGGTCTTTTCCGCCATACACCAAGAACATCTCCTTAGTCCTCCTCAGGTACTTGAGAATGTTCTTTACTGCTATCCAGTGTTTCTCCCCAGGGTTTCACTGATACCGACTTACTACACTCAGTGCATAAGCTACATCCGGTCTGGTACACAACATCGCATACATTATAGAGCCTACCGCAGAAGCGTAGGGTATAATAGACATGCGATCCCTCTCCAAATCAGTCTTGGGAGACATTTCTTTAGAGAGGGTGATCCCGTGACAAGCCGGTAGGTTACCGCGCTTGGAATCATCCATACTGAATCTTTTCAGTACGGTGTCGATGTACCTGGACTGTGAAAGTCCTAATATCCTCTTGGATCTATCACGATGGATCCGGATCCCCAGGATGTAAGAGGCATCACCCAGGTCTTTCATGGAGAACCTGTGTGACAAGAAACCCTTGACAGATTGTAGCATAGGAATGTCATTTCCTATTAAGAGAATGTCATCCACGTATAAAACAAGGAATACTACAGTTCTCGCTACAAATCTACTATAGATGCATGGTTTATCTGGATTTTTGATAAAGTCAAATTCCTTGTGACCGTCTCATCAAAACAGATGTTCCAACTCCGCGATGCCTGCTTCAGTCCATAGATGGACTTAAGCAACTTGCACACCTTTCCGCTGCTCCCACTCTGAATGAAACCCTCTGGCTGATCCATATAGACACACTCCTCTAAATTTCCATTTAGAAAAGCGGTTTTTACGTCCATCTGCCAAATCTCATAATCGTGGAAGGCAGCAATGGCAAGAAGGATCCGAATGGATTTCAGCATAGCCACTGAAGAAAAGGTTTCGTCATAGTCCAAGCCAGGTCTTTGACGGAAACCCTTTGCTACAAGTCTAGCTTTATAGGTCTCAACCTGTCCATCTACACCAATCTTCCTTTTGAAGATCCACTTGCATCCTACGGGTTTTACCCCGTCTGGAGCAATGTCCAACGTCCATACTTTGTTGGTGTACATGGACTCCATTTCGGTCCGCATTGCATCCAGCCATTTTACCGAGTCAACGCTCTGAACGGCCTGCTGGAAGCTAGTAGGCTCATCATAGTCTATGATGCAATCCTCTCTATCCCCGTCTATGAGAAAACCGTAGTATCTCTCGGGCGGATGAGACTGCCTACTACTCCTGCGGAGCGGCGTAGGAATGTCCTGTTCTTTTGAACTTACTGGCTCTTCCAAGCTTTCAGTAATAGCTTGTGGTTCTGGAATTTCTTCCAGTTCTATTGCGTTCCCACTTATCTGGGTTTCCAAAAACTCAGTTTCCAAGAAGCGGGCATGTTGAGAAACAAAAACCTTTTGTTCCTCAGCGGAATAGAACAGATACCCCCTGGAGTTCTTTGGGTATCCCACAAACTTACACTGTATAGAACGTGCCTCGAGCTTGTCCGCATGCTGCTTTTTTACAAAAGCTGGACATCCCCATATCTTAAGGTACTTAAGACAGGGTTTCTTCCCACTCCACATCTGATATGGAGTGGTAGGCACAGTCTTGGTGGGAGCCTTGTTCAAGAGATACGCAGCTACTTCTAGTGCATAGCCCCAGAAAGATCGCGGTAACTCAGCCTTACTCATCATAGAACGAACCATATCCAATAGGGTTCGATTCCTCCTTTCCGATACACCGTTATGTTGCGGAGTGTATGGAGGAGTACGCTGAGAGAGAATTCCACTCTCTTTTAAATAGTCCAGGAACTCGGCACTCAAGTATTCACCACCTCGATCCGATCTTAGAATCTTAATACTTTTGCCTGTTTGTTTTTCAACTTCATTCTTGTAATCCCGAAATTTCTCAAAGGCCTCGGATTTGTGCTTCATTAAGAAGACATGTCCATACCTAGAGAAATCGTCTGTGAAAGTAATGATGTATGAATAACCGCTTCGCGCATGTGTAGACATTGGACCACACACGTCACTGTGTATGAGTCCCAAGAGCTCGCTCGCTCTTTCTCTGTGTCCAGTGAACGGAGTCTTTGTCATCTTTCCCATGAGACAAGATTCACAAGTGGCATAAGACTGATACTCGAACGGATCCAAGTATCCTTCTTTATGTAACTTAGTCAACCGTGTCTCATTGATGTGACCCAGTCTACAATGCCATAAGAAAGCCTGATTGATATCTGGAGACTTTCTTTTGTGTGTATTCTGGACATTGAAAATCTGTGGTTGGTTTAATACGTATATACCATTGCTCAGTGTACCTGACCCAATCAGAACTTGATTAAGGTGAATGTTTACAACATTACTTACAAACGCAAATTCATAACCTTCTTTAGAAACCAAAGATACAGAAATGATATTACAAGTTGCGTTGGGTACAAAAAAGCAATTACGCAAAACCAAAACATGCCCATCTGACATTCCCAGGTGATAGTCCCCCACGGCTTTAGCATCCATGCTAGCTCCGTTCGCAACTCTGAGGGTCATGTCACCTGCCTTCAAAAACTTACGGTTTCTCAACGCCTGCAAAGAATTACAGATATGAGATCCTGATCCGGTATCCAATACCCAGGAAGTAGAGTTTATAGAAAGACAGTTTTCAATAACATACACACCTGAAGCTGAAGCCGCAACCTGCTTCAGTTCCTGTGTCCTGGCTTTCCAAGCCCTGCAATCTTTCATCCAGTGTCCACTCTTGTGACAATAGAAGCATTCCTCTTTACCAACAAGCTTCCCCGCAATCTTTGTTGCCTTTTCCTTTCCCTTCGTACCCACTTTACTAACACCGCCTCTTGGTTTGGCGGGGGCTTTCTTCCTCTTTCCATTGGCTTTTGCCTTGGACGTAGAGGAAGAAGATCCTCCTACAAACAAAGCGGGTGTTTCCCTACCCTTCTGTAGGGTGCCCTCTGCGCTCCTCAGCATGTTGAGGAGTTCTGAAAGTTCAACTTCCTTTTCTTGCAAGTTGAAATTCAGTATGAACTGGGCGTAAGTGGATGGAAGGGACTGGAGAATTAAATCCGTATAAAGTTCACTGTCCAACGTGGTCCCAAGTTCCGCGAGCTCCTCAGTGTAGCCAATCATCTTAAGCACGTGGTCCGCTACCGATGATCCGACGGCCAACTTTGTCGAAAATAACTTCTTCGACACTTCGTATCTTGCGATACGAGACTGCCCTTCATACAGTTTTTTTGTATGGAGAAATATGGACTCGAGGTCCATATTCTCATGCCTCCTCTGATGTTCGTTGTCCATAGAGGCAAGCACGAGGCACCTGGCCTTCGCGCAATCAATCTCCCAAGTCTTACGGATTTCCTTATCCGCGACGCTGGAGGTGGGACCTGGGACGGGGGGAGCTTTGGTGGTAAGAAGATACCCCAGCTTGTCGTAAGTGATTGCCAATTTTACATTCCTGAGCCAATCTTTGTAGTTTGGCCCTGTCAGTATGTTTTTATCTAGAAGTAACTTAAGTCCAGTCATTTCGATTTGGTCGCTGCAGGGGGAGAGAAGAAACACTTAGCACGATGCTCTTGCAAGTTTAGAATGGTTTTTAATTTGTCTAAACAGGATGGCTCCCACTGTCTCTCGAATCCCTCCTCAAACCACAAAGGAAGAATTAGTCGGGATCAATCCCACCGTACAATACTTGCTTAACCGTTCAGCCAGGCCAGTGTCGGTACTTCGAGGGAGGTTTTCCAACGCTTTCGCGAAGTTCCTTAATTTAAGAACCTCTTTTCCCTAGGGGCGTAGCCCCGCTAACACCTTTCTAGGCACCTACTAGGTTTATAGCATTGATCGTTTAGTGAGAAATTTCCCGAGGAGTAGCATATACTCACAGTAGGATCGGGATCCAAATATCATCACGTGACGAAAATGAAGGAATCCTACCATAATCATCACACTCCAAATGGTATGCAAATCTAGCAAGTTTCAGTACTTATGAAACTCCCGATGTGGATTTTTGCCCCATGCTCTTATGACCTTGACGAAGGTCAACAAATCATAAGTCACATGTTAAGTTCTGCCCGTCATTATCCAGGTTAATTTGAACCCACCCGTATATACCCTTGACGAAGGTCAACAAGGCAATACGACTGTCCCAAACCAACGCATCTATCTATGCTACATATGAACACCCAACAGCTACCAATCTCTATGTCTTGACGAAGGTCAACAAACATAGCTTGAATACTATTGAATATTCATACGAAACGACGGAAGGCTACGAATGGTTTTGGCGAAACCGTGAACGTAGTGAACTTGATATAATCGATGGAACGAGATAGCTTTTATAAGGAGTGGCTCAAGCTCCGCATTTAAAAGTTAGTTTTGAAAAGAACCGAGTGGTTTTTCGAAAGTGTTCCAACGACTTTAGCTTGGTTTATTATCTTGCATTAGTTCTTTTAATGCGTGATATTCTTGCATTAGTTCTTTTAATGCGTCTCATCATTTAATCCTACCATTGCAGAAAACAACCAAAATATGACGTACGCTTATGCCATTCGCATTCGCCACGGGGTCCCGTCATCACTCGTTAGGTTACTTAACTAACGACAGAGCGGGGGCTAGGCTAGCGCGGCTGTAAAACATAAGCAACGCCTAAATATAAAGCAATGATAGACATTACAGATCACAGATGAATACATTGGATATACTAGCAATCCGCAATCCGTTCGAGCCTGCAACGAAAAGCGGATTACACGGTCGCGGTGAATAGCAAATACCCCACCCAAGACCCCTACGGGTGCGGCAAACTACCCGCCAAGTACTCGGCAGTTTGTGCACCCCTCCATGGGTCAATCCTAGGAGCAAAAACAGTAAAAAGAATTATACAATGACGGCTACAACCCCGACCCGGTTGTGCGGCCATACAAATAATAATATTACATCAATTTACATTTACAAATGAATGAAAGAAAAACAAAAGCTCATCTCACATCCACCCCGGCTATTCACCCGCGACAGTCCAACAGATTCATATACACATTCCAATATCAAACACAGATCACAGAGATGTATAACCCCGACTAATCGACTTATAGCGATTAGCCGACGTTCAATACATGCAAACATCACAGATATAACCATCATAGTCAAAGTGCAGTGAAGTTCGGAAAAAATACGGAATTATAGGACCCCAAAAGTAAATTTCAGTTCTGGAAAATCTGGGCACATATAATATATCTTAAAAATCCCAAAATCCTACCAGAAGAACACTGCACTAAAAACGATCACAAGAGGAAACAAAACGGCGGCGGTTCCGCGGCCTAAGCCACCTATTGCCGCGGAACCGCGGCGCTTTAAGGGAATCATGCGATCGTTTTTCTTGGGTGTTCTCACAAAAACCTGAGCCGATTTTAGGTGTATAACAAATCTTGTTTTGACCAGAAATTTTTTTAACAGAAACTAGGGTTTTGTAAATGTTTGGTTTTTGGATTTTTACGGTTCCGAACTTCGTTACACTTCACTACCAAGCTAGTTTAAGTTTAGTTAGGCTCTGATACCACTGTAAGTCCACGTTGCGACCCCCGGTTCTTACGGGGAGGCGGAAACGGTATAAAAATCAAATTTTTAGCGCATGGGGCAACATGGACTAACAAAGTCGGGATCTTTTCCTAAACTAAAACTAGCAAACTTGCTAAAGAGAGTTAGCTACTCGGAAAGATGGTTATACCTAAACTTGAACACCTTCTTCTTCAAACTTTGTAGAGGTTGATGGTTCTTTCCTCGTCGCCTTCTTCCGTCGAAGATGGATCCACCTGAGGGTTCAACCTTCGGGTTCTTACTCGAACTTTGAGTGAACTAGGATCTCCGGCTCGCTAAACCTTGAACCCTAGAGAGAGTAGAGAGTATCTATGGGGTGCTTTCTTTTTCAAGGTGAGGGATTCTCAACACATGAGAAGGAATCACCTTGAGCTTGAGGAAGAAGAAGATGAAGTGAGGAGAGAGAATGGTTATGAAAGAATGAGCTCTCTTTTTCCTTTTTGCAACCATATCAAAAGAAAAAGAATTATCTAATTAGTAATAATAATTCAAATGAGAATAGTTGATGGTAGTTTTGGAATGACCACTATCATGCTTCATTAAATGAGTGTAAGCATGAATCAAGGAGAATCCTTTCAAAGCATGATGGTGGTCAACATTCAACCATGGTCAACAAGTCAACCATGGTCAACAAGTCCACAAAATCAACCATAACAATATTTCATTTAATTACTATTATTAATTGATATTTCATAAATCTATTAGGGTTTGGAAAATGACGACTGTCAACTGTGCATACGCACCCGTTCCGAAACCCTAATGAAAAACCTCATCCTCCGCCTCAAGCAACTGTGCATACACACCTGCATTCTCGTTCCGAGGAACAAGAATACCAAGATATAAAAGCAACCCCAAAACTTATACCAGTATCTGGCTCAAACCAGAGCCTGCCAGTATAATCCGTCCGGACTCTAAACGTGCACAAGTGCGCGGATGAGAACGAACCCTGCCGCAAAACCATGCGACCTCTACTCTGTTTTGCCCAGAGGCGAATACCCTCTGTGTGGGACTCTAAAGACTCGACACTACGCTGGCAGTGGGTTTAACCACAGACCGCAAGCGGCACTAGCTGTGCATAACGGTCCCCAGGTAGATGCCGACAAGAAGGCTAACGAGGTGAACCCCATCTGAACTCCTACTGAGTCTGAATGTGACATTCTCCGTACAGTCCGGTCTGTTCGTCTGATACATCGCATGTCGGGCCTAAGGGGCGGTAAAACGTCAGTCCCCCAATAGCGGTACAAGTCGTGTCGGAGTGAAGCCCAAAACACCCTGAGATAACACTGGAAGCCTACCAGTATATCTCGCTTGCCCTGGCCAGGGACTACTTATGTAATGGCTCTCCTAGACACAGCGCGATGTCAACCCCCAATACCGGGAGAGACGAATCCTGTCTAACCGTCACTGCCTCCAAGTGCTTCGGGACTGCACCCAACCACTACCTGTTTGCACGACTCCTTTGAGCCGTGGTAGGGTAGTGATCAAAGTGCAGTGGGAACACACTCGAGGCGAAGTGCCAGTATCAAGTCAGTGGACTAAGCTGTACTCGTGTCACCTGGGAACTGATAACTGACGATAGGTATAATACCAACCTGTCAGTTCCCGACGAGTCCTGTCCAGTGTACTCGTAACCTAACGAGCACCCGTATACTATCTCCAGTACGACGTACTGATGGCTGTAGGACAGACCATCTCCCACACTGGGATGAGAAGCGCATTCGCTAGTCTACTCCGGAGTATCGATGCCCTGTCTCGATAGTCCTGCGACTACGGACCTGTATAAGGATGTGCTTATAGATTACCCAGCCCTCACTAGTGTGACTGCCATCACAACGCTGGTAATCAAGCAAAGATCCTAAGGGCTCCACTAATGCGTATAGGTGACATACTAAAATAAACACAAGTACACATTGAAGTAGAAACAAACCAAGTAGCATACTACTATATTGAGCATGATTGTTTATACAAGGTGAATATCCCAAGCTTCCATTAAGTAATATACAAACTAGTATGATACAGTAATGGCCTCTAGGGCATATACACTAACACAGGATACATGAATATAACCGATGACATGAATATAGAAAGTAAACACGGAAATGAAACAGTGAAGGTATGTACATGTGGTGTGCAGCCTATATCTGGATCCTAGGTTATTTAATCTAAAGTCTTCGAAATCAATTAATGTAATCCTCATCGTAACCCATCAAACAATGCCCTGTTCATTCCCCACGGGACCACAGTAACATGATTATTCAGTATATGCCCCGTTCATTCCCCACGGGACCACAGTAACAGGATTTTTCCGTAACGCCCAGAAATACGGCAAACAATATAATAGCCCTTTGAGTTACGTTCGGTTACATTCTTGATTGCCCCTTACCGCCAAGGTTATGTGTTCAAGTCAGGTATTGATAAATCTAGAGCTAATGCCAACACAGGATCAAGCAGGTACAGGTTTGTCTATGCAGACAACAGGATACGTCCGTCAGGACAACATATCAGGATTGTCGGCATTAGAAACAGGATCAGGTAACATGTCAAGTAGTGGTGTATCAGGTCATAAGAGGTAGTGCACAGGTATCAAACAGATGCACATAATAAACCTGTAGCAAGTACGGATGCACGATAAAAGTACGGATGCACGATAAAAACACGGATGTACAAATATCTATCAGGGATTACATCTACAACTCCATGACTACGTAGGATGTACATTATCAAGCATGGGGTGCCAAGGTAACAGTAATATGAAATAGTATGACATGGCATGCAACTGGATATGATAAATTGTACGGATGCAAATGGATATCGGAAAACGGTAAAACTGTAACATGGATGCACAATACAATAAACATGCAATATTTTTATTAATATAGATGCAAGTATAATAATATAGCATGTATCAAGCTAAATTGCATGCAACCAGATATGTAATTAATGATACGGGTACGAACGGCTGTCCGAAAACAGTAAAACAGTAACAAGGATGTATAATGTAGTAAACATGTGATATTTTTATTCATATGGATGCAAAATATATATCATAGCATGTAGCAAGGTAAACTTGCTTGATCGGATCTCAATACGGAGTGCGTACGCAGCGTCCGACGTCGGTATACGTCGCAATGCATACGCGGGTGTACGGAACTGAACTAGACGATGTAAGAAAGTGACCACGCTGGTTGGGAACGTCCACCGGGTATCCCGGATTGGCGGCGGCGGCATGGCTTTGGTTATGACCGAAAAACTAAGAATGTAGAAAAGAAAAGAGAAGAAGAAGAAGAAGAAGAGGAAGAAGAAGAAGAAGAAGAAGGTGGTCTGTGGTTTGGTGTTTGGGGACAGAGGAAAGGCAGGCAAGACGACGATGACGATGATGGGCCGTCGATGATGGGATCCACGGCTATGGAAGTGGCCGCGGTGTGCAGGGGCTCTTGGTGTAGGGAAAGGCTCTGGTGTTAGGTTGGCGTCGAGGAATTTGGAGAGAGGATAGAGGGAGGAGAGGTGGCAGCGAGGGCATGGAGACAACGACGAGGTGGTCAGAGCTCCGGTGGCGAGGTGTGCAGGGTTCTGTGCAGGGGGCGGGGTTTTCTCGGGTGTGCAGGGGAGAGTCGCAGGTGATGGTGGTGATGAATGGAGGGACGACGAGGTAGTCAGCGTCGAATCGACGACAGCGAGTTACAGATGACGACGGGGGCAGCGACGAGCGTGGGTTCTTAGGTCGTGGGGTTGCAGTTGGGCGTCGGGGATGGAGGAGGAAAAGGTGATGGTCGAGATGTGGTGGCGAGGTGAGGTCGGGACGTCGTGATGGCGACGGCGATGAGCGCGAAGCGAGGACAGGGTGAGCGAACGTGGGTTCTCACGAGGGCTTCGCGACGAAGACGAGATGAAAGGAGGTGAGAATAGCGAGAGGGGGAGGTGATCGGATCCGTTAGAATGATTTGTAGTATATAAAGAAGGAGAGAGAGAGAGATTTTATTATATTTAGGATTTTATAAATATTTTATAATATTTTTACTTTTTAAAAAAATTTATAAACGTATAAAACAGTTAATATATTATAAGAATATAATATTAGGTGAATTTGACTTTTGTGGCTAATACAAAAATAGGCCAAAATATGCCCGGGTTGGATCTAAAATTATGGTTTAAAAATACGGATAATATACGTGTTAACCAAGACCAAAATATGATAACCGGGTAACGAAAATGCATACTCCCAAGAACGGATACACGTAGCTATCCAAACGAGTCCGTTTCTCTAAACGGAACGAGAACAAGATGTGCGTATGCTACCACAGGGTCAGGGGTATCATGCAGGACATGCTAGATATTTTTTAAAAATATTTTATTTAATTATATTTGTATTATTAAAAATATGCAGATGCCAGATATAATATAGATATGCAGGATATAAATCATGACAGTGCACAGATCATCATAACTAGCCGGGATAAATCATAAACAGGAATCAATACGGGTTTCCAGCATGCGGGTCGGGTCGGATGAAAACACGGATACCAATTTCACTATTCGCACCCAAAACACAATAAATCAAGAAATTGCCATAAATAAAGAAATTCCCAAAATAGAACCGGTATAAATGAACTAGGGATTTACAGTACCAGTCAAACCCTGGGGAGAAGCACTGGATAGCAGTAAAGAACATTCTCAAGTACCTGAGAAGGACTAAGGAGATGTTATTGGTATATGGCGAAAAAGACCTCCAAATCGAGGCCTTTGCTGACTCCAGCTTCCAGAGTGACAAGGATGACTCCAAGTCCATGTCGGGTTATGTCTTTACCCTCAATGGAGGGGCGGTTTGTTGGAAGAGTTCCAACCAGGATACCGCTGCTGACTCAATGATGGAAGCGGAATATATTGCAGCTTCTGATGCCGCAAAGAAGCAGTCTGGATAAGGAAGTTCTTAACAGAACTTTAGGTGGTTCCATCCATTGTTGATTCAATACCTCCGTATTATGACAACAACGGGGCTATAGCTTTAGCAAAGGAACCCAGGTCCCATCAGAAGTCCAGACACATCTTGAGGCGGTATCACCTGATCAGGGAGATCGTGGATCGCCGGGAGATCGAGGTGAGGAGAGTTGCTACGAAGGACAACACTGCAGATCCATTCATAAAGGCTATCTCTCAGACGCAGTTCGAGAGGCTATTCGAGATGATAGGTCTGCGATATGCCAGCACATGGTCTTAGTGCAAGTGGGAGATTGTTAGTGTTATATGCCGTAGAGGCCATTATTGTATAGTACTAGTTTGTATATTACATTTTGGAAGTTTGGGATATATACACGGATTTATAACAGTGTTGCTCAATATAGTAGTATGCTACTTGGTTTGTATCTATCTTAATATGTGTATATGTTTCTTTTAACGTATTGTTAATTCATATTGATAGAGCCCTTAGGATCTTTGCTCGACTACTAGTGTTGTGATGGCAGTCACACTAGTGGGGGCTGGGTAGTCTATAAGCACATCCTTATACAGGCCCCTAGTCGTAGGATTATCGAGACAGGGCATCGATACTCCAGAGCAAACTAGTGTATACGCTTCTCATCCCAGCAGGGGAGATGGTCTGTCCCACAGCGATCAGTACATCGTACCGGAGATAGTATGCAAGCGCTCATTGGGTTATGAGTTACACTGGACGGACTCGTGGGGTACTGCTGGTTGGTACTATACCTATCATCAGGTAGCAGTTCCTAGGTGACATGAGTACAGCTTAGTCCGTTAACTTGACTCTGCTACTTCGCCTCAAGTGTGTTCCCACTGTCCTTAGATTGCTACCCTACCGTGGCTCTATTGATTCATGCAAACAGGTAGTAGTTGTGTGCAGTCCCGAAGCACTTAGAGGTAGAGGCGGTTAGATAGGATTTGTCTCTCATGGTATTGGGGGTTGATGTCGCGCTGTGTTCGGAAACCATTACACAAAGTCCGTGGCCAGGGAAAGCGAGATTTACTGGTAGGTACTCCTGTATTTTCTCAGGGTGTTTTGGGCTGTACTCCGACACGACTTATTGCTCTATTAGGGGTCTGACGTTTACCGCCCCGTAAGCCTGATATGCGATAATTTTAGACGAACAGACCGGACTGTACGGAGATTGCCATAGACAGGCTCAGTAGGAGTTTGGATGAGTTTGATCGTCAGTCTTCTTATCGACAGATACCTGGGCAGCCGTTACATGCAGCTAGTATCGCTGACGTGCTTATGGTTAAACCCACTGCCAGCGTACTGTTGAGTCTTTAGAGTCCTAAACAGAGGGTTTCCCAGCTTCGGGCGAAACGATGTAGAGGCCGTATGGTTTTACGACAGGGTTCGATCACATACGTGTACTTGTACGCGTGTGATGTTCGAGCGGACAATACTAGTGGGCTTTGGTTTAAGCCGGATCCTAGTATTTGATTGTTGGATTAGTTTCGTCTCATTGTATTCGTGTTTTTCGGAACACGGATGCGGGTATATGTATACGGATGAGAGGGGCATAAAAGGAGACACCTCATTAGAGTTATGACCATTGACTTGATTAAAACAATTATTAGGTGGAGAAAAGTATTTGTTATTTTTTGTAAATGATAATTGTGGCATGGCTACTTGGATTGACCACTTGAATTGGTTTGACTCTTTGACTTAGATATTTTTGTGAGATATTTTGTGACCTGTATATTTTAATGAGATATTTTTCATGCCATACTTGTGGTCATGTCAAGCTAGCCATATCATTTTCAATTATCATTATCAAAAATCATTTCTCTTTACTCAAGTTCACTCTCTCCTTCTTCCTCTCAAAACCCTAGTGTCTCATGTGTTGAGAATCAAGGGTCAGTGAGACTTAGCTACCCAAAATCACACTCTACTCATTCTAGGCTCCTTAGTTTAGCACACCAAGTGACATAGTTTCCTTAACTTGGAGGTTAAGCTCAAGGTTGGAACTCTCGGGTGGATCTTTTTCGACTTCGAGAAGCCGACGAGGAGGTGCTATCCATTTCCACTCCAAGGAGCTCGCGAGGTGAAGGAGGACAGCGAGAAGTCAAGAAGGACACGATACTACGAGATATAACATTCATCCGAGTAGTTAAACCTCATGTTGTTTGCTAGATAGGGTTTTATGTTCGATCCTTGCTTAAAGTCGATGCTGCGAAGCCCGTAAAAATCATTTTTTGCTAATTCCGCCTCCCCGCGAACACGTGGGGTGCGCAACATTGACTAACATAAACATCTACGGGGGAATCGCCTGTATGGCGTTAAACATTGAAAGCTAGATTCAATAATATAACCTTGTGTGAAATGCTTATATATGTGTTGTGCTTATGCATGAGTACCTTTTTGCAACCCTATTGCCTGTTGTATGTTCACATATCATTAATAGGACACTGTACCATTACTGACGGTTCATGTCGTACGAGCACCAAATCGTATGCCACACACACACCGTTAGTAATTGCCATGACACACACACTATAGAAATTACCATGGATAATATATTGTACCACTTCCATTATTATTAATAGTTAGATATTGATTCTTGTTCTATTGCGCATATGAATTGTATCAAACGTACATACATACATGCATACATACATACATTGCTATAGTCACATATTTACTCTTATATGTTATTATATTTCGATTTCGTGGATTTGGGAAACCGTAAGATACCTTTGAAACTTGATATATTTAAAAAGAGCGGTTTTCCCTTGATATGCTCACATTACTGTTTCATGTTTTCATACATCGTATTTCATGGATATATGCATTGATATACTGATTTCGTGCGATTTCTGTATTTGAGAACCGTGATTATATTCCAAAAGGAAATTATAATAATCGTTTTAAAAACGCGGTTTCTCTTGATATGATATTTCGAGGAATCCACCGTGAGTTTTCTCGGTTCTGAGCTATGTGATACTCGATTCGAGGAGTTGGCTGAGCTATCTGCAGGTACATGGTGGACCCAGTATGGTATCCCGGGGTAAGAAAATATTGTTGTGGAATAGACGATGGGCCTGGCAGAGGGAGCACTGCCTACCGGTGACTTATTGGAAACTTGACCGATATCCGGATGATACCGTTTTGGAGTTATGAGATGAGATATATATGATGGCCGATCTGAATATGCGGCGCCTGAGATATGAGTATTTACATGTCGATGCTGGACATGGGTTTCCATGATGTTTTGAGTGTCGATGCTGGACACTCAGGTTTCATGATGTGACGGATATGAGGGCCGATCAGACTGATGGCGCCTCAGATATTGGGATTTGGGGTATCGTTGATGGACACCGGTTTTCCATGATGATGATTAATTGATGAGGTTTATGTTTTATCCCATACTCAGTATTTATTTGACATGCACTGTTTCATGTAGTTGTTGTACCCTGATGGTGTACCTTGATCATGATTTTGCTGCATATCCGTACTGTTATTCTTATGCCATCAGATTGCATATTTCAGATTATCGCATTTCATGCATACTTGCGATTATCTGTACGATGTTATTTACTATTCACGACTTGTCAACTCACCCCGTTGTGCCACAGTGTTTTGCAGGTTTGACCCTCAGTGTAGTCGCGGTAAGGCTCCTTATTGCATCTACTTCTGCGGATACCACTACTGTTGGTCGTGATTTTGTTATAGGTGGGTTTTGCAGCTATCCGTATGATTCCGTTGTATATCTTATTTTGTATTTAGTACTCTATATCTACCATTTATATCCATTTGACTTAAAGACGAGATTTTGAGGATCGATATTGTATTATTTGTGCTTCTGGGTGTCGTGCTCGTGTGAGCCGGCCTTTATTTATGTTGTGATGTTGTTTTACCTTTTATTATGCCGTTTTCACTTCTTATTTGCTTATTCCTTCGCTACGGCGTCGTATATACTTGTTGTGGTTGTGTTCCGCCTTTAGGCGTGAGTTGCTCCCGTTTGGGGATGCTTTATATATATATATATATATATATATATATATATATATTATATGTTTGTACCCGTTTGGGGCTAGTTTTTACAAAGGAGACGTTGCCGAAATTTTTAAGAAAAATGAATTTAAGTTATGAGGTTTTAACTTAAGATTTTAAATGTTTTTAACAAATGTTTTATCACTTTACTTCTTTTCTTGGTTTAGCTTTCTGGGTTTTCGGCTTACTTGAATTGCGTTACGCCTTTTGACGTCGCGTGATTTAAGTGCCGGTCGCGTTCATAATTTGAGTCGTGACATTACTCCTTCGTATACACCACATCACAACGGTGTATCGGAGCGGTGGAATCGCACCCTATTACATATGGTGCACTCTATGATGTGTATTGCTGAGTTACCTATTTCATTTTGGAGTTAAGCACTTGAGACAGCTGCATACATATTGAATAGCGTTCCTACCAAATCAGCGCCTACCACTCCATATGAGATATGGGAGGGGAAGAGACCATGTCTTAACTTCATTAAGATATGGGGTTGTCCGGCTTATGTTAAAAAGCAAAATCCGGACAAGCTCGAGGTAAGGTCTGTTCTATGTAAGTTTGTTGGATATCCCAAACATTCATGAGCATCGAGAAACAAAAAGTATTTGTTGCTCAACATGCCACCTTTTTAGAAAAGGAATTTCTTGTGAAAGAAATTATTGGTAATGAGGTAGAGCTGGAAGAAGTTCCAGATTCACAAACTGCAATAGAAGATTTGGTAAAACCAAAGGATTCAATAGTCCCTGATAAACGTCAGCCACTCCGCAGATCTAGTAGGGTTTCTCACCCACCTGAGAGATACTACGGTTTTCTTATAGACAGTGGGAGCGAGGATTGAATCATGGAAAATGATGACCCAACTAATTTTGAGCAGGCCATCATAAGTGGGGACTCTGTGAAATGGCTGGATGCTATGCGATCTGAGATGGAATCCATGTACACCAACAAAGTATGGACTTTGGAAGTTGCTCTTGAAGGGGTAAAACCCATTGGGAGCAAGTGGATCTTCAAGAAGAAGATTGGTGTAGATGAAAAGGTCGAGACCTTCAAAACTAGACTTGTAGCAAAAGGTTTTCGTCAACGACCAGGTGTCGACTATGACGAGACCTTTTCTTAAGTAGCTATGCTTAAGTCCATCAGGATCCTACTTACCATTACTGCATACCATGATTATGAAATCTGGCAGATGGACGTCAAGACCGTTGTTCTAAATGGCGATTTAGAAGAGAGCGTGTATATGACATAGCCAGAGGGCTTCGTAGACAGTGGGAGCAGCGGAAAGGTGTGAAAGCTGCTTAAATCAATCTACAGATTAAAGCAGGCATCACAGAGTTGGAACATCTGTTTTGATGTAGCAGTCATAGAGTTTGACTTCATAAACAACGTAGATGAACCATGTATATATAAAAAGGTTGTAAAGAGTAAGGTTGTGTTCCTCGTATTGTACGTGGATGACATAGTCTTGATAGAAAATGATGTTCCTATTCTGCACTCGGTCAAACTCTTTCTATCATAAAACTTCTCCATGAAAGATCTGGGTGATGCCCTCCTACATCCTGGGAATAAAGATCTATAGAGATAGATCTAAAAGGATGTTGGGATTGTCCCAATCTAGGTATATAGATACCATACTGAAGAGGTTTAATATGGAAGATTCTAAGCATTGTAATTTACCCGCTTGTTCAGGAATCACTCTCTCCAATGAGATGTCTCCCAAGACTGATTTGGAGAGGGCTCGCATGAACTTGATACTCTATTCTTCTGCAGTTGAGTCTATCATGTACGCGATGTTATGCACCAGACTGAATGTAGCTTACGCACTTAGTATGGTAAGTATGTATCAATCAGACCCAGAGGAGAAGCACTGGATAGCTGTGAAGAACATTCTTAAGTACTTGAGAAGGACTAAAGAGATGTTCTTGGTGTATGGTAACGGAGAACTCCAAGTAGAGTCCTTTACCGATTCAAGCTTTCAGAGTGATAAGGACGACAACAAGTCTGTCTCGAGCTTTGTCTTCACCCTCAATGGAGAGGCGATATGTTGGAAGAGTTCCAAGCAAGATACCGTTGCAGACTCGACGATGGAGGCTGAATACATTGCTGCCAACGATGGTGCCAAAGAGGCTGTCTAGATGAAGAAGTTCATTGCTGAACTTGGTGTGGTCCCATCTATTGAGAATCCAATACCTTTGTATTGTGATAACAATGGAGCTGTGGCTTTGGCTAAGGAACCCCGGTACCATCAGCAATCCTGACATATTCTGAGGCGGTATCATCTGATCCAGGAGATAGTTTATCGCCGCGAGATCGAGGTCAGGAGAATAGATATGAAGGACAACACGGCAGATCCACTCATGATGGCCCTCCCCCAGACATAGTTCGAAAGACTTTTTGGGATGTTGGGTATGCGATACTACAACAACTGGCCTTGGTGCAAGTGGGAGATTGTTAGGAATATGTATGCCATAGAGGCAATTATTGTATATTATAGTGGATGCTTGGACATATGCATAGAGGACTTTCTTGCTCGACATGATAGTATGCTATCTGGTTGTTCTTTATCTTAACATATACACTTGTTTTAGTCTACTATCTCATTGATACATGTTGATAAAACCTTTAGGATGTTGGCTTGACTACCAGAACTATGATGCAGATCATACTAGTAGGGCTTGTGTAGTCCGCAAGCACATCCTTTAACAGTTCCTAGTCAAGAGAGTATCCAGACAGAGCATCGATATTCTAGAGTAGACTAGTGTGTACGTTTCTTGACCCTGTATGGGGCGATGGTTGATCCCATAATCATTGGTGTTTGACATCAAAGATTGTACACAGGTTCTCATTGGAGAATGGGTACACCGAACAAGACTTGCCGAGAACTCCTAGATGGTACCATACCTATCGTTAAATAGCAGTTCTCTGGTGACACTTGTACAGGTTAGTCTGTAGACCTGAGATCATCATAGTATCTTGTGTGGTTCCTACTATGCTTTGATTTCCTCCCTACCACGGTTCAAAGAAGTCATGCAAATAGGTGGATTTTGGGTACAGTCCCGAGTCACATGGAGGCAGGAGCGATAGGAGGGGTTTCGTCTCTCCCGGTATTGGGAGTTGATATTGCGCTATGCTCGATTGGCTATAATAGCAAATCCCTGGCCAGGGCTGATGAGATTTACTGGTAAGTTTTGTCAGTAGTTTCTTAAAAGGTACCACACATCGGCATGACTTATCAAGTTAGTAGGGTCTGATGATTCCACCTCCAGACTCGATATGTGACATATCAGACGAAGAGACCGGACTGTATGGTAAATGTTGCTTATAGGCTCTACAGGAGTTTGGATAAGTTTGCTTGTTGATCTTCTATTCGTTCAATACCCGTGTAGCCGTTATGTCCAGCTAGTGCTGCTGACGGCTCGTGGTATTTGATGTGATCATTACCTATTCCCGGCGTATTGACGAGTCTTTAGAGTCCCACATAGAGGTTTCCTAGCTCAAGCGAAACGAAGTAGGGTACGTATTGAGGTATGTGCAGGAGCTTGATTGAATACTAGTATATGATACCGTATTCTAATCTAGCGATATATATCAGTCAGGTTATATGTAATATAACTGGATTATTGAATCAAGTATTGATTCAATGATTTGATTAATATATGTGTGTTTATATATTTGATATTGGCCGGTTATATATGATATAACCAGATTATTGAATCAAGTGTTGATTTAATAACTAATATTGAATATTAGCCGGTTATATGTGATATAACCAGATTATTGAATCAAGTGTTGATTTAATAATTTGATATACATATATATTTGATATTAGCCGGGTTATATATGATATAACCGGATTATTGAATCAAATGTTGATTTAATAATTTGATATATATATATATATATATAAACTAATATTAAGCTCACTTAAGATATTTATCATACACCATCTAATCACATTTATATCTCATCTTATCTCTTATCACTAGAGTGAATGGTTCACATCTCATCCAAGATCATCCTCATCATCCTCATCTCTCATTACTAGATTTTTCTAGGGTGAGAAAAGAAAAGAGAAAGATGAAAAAATAGTGAGCAAAATTCCTACTTCATCAACCTACACTATTCTAGCCCATTAGTTTAGCCTGTTAACTTCACTAATACCTTGATTAGTGAAGTGTGAGCTTGAGTGAGAGGGGCTTGAAGGCGGATCATCTTCGGCAACGAAGAGAACGAGCAAGCTTGTTCCAACCTTCAAATGGAGCCTCAAGTAGAGTTCTAGGGACTACAACATGGAGCTTTAGAAGTGAATGACCGGTTTACAAAGATTGTAAACTCTCTTCACTTAGTTTAGAACTTGTATGCTTAACTTTGAAACCCTAATTCTCTAGTTCGATTCTTGTTTAGTATACTTCGCACTCTAGTTTTCTTAAATTTGTATACTTGATGCCCAAAGAAACTTAGTATAGGTGCTAAGACATACTTTCAGTATTGAACGAAAGGAAGGCCGACAAGCAAATTTGTCCGTATCCATACTGAGCCTGAAAGTCATAGTGTTTGTACAGTCTGATATGTTCGTCTAAAAGTATCACATATCGGGTCTAGGGGGTGGATAAAGTCAGACCCCTAATAACGTGATAATTCATGTCGGTATAAAGCCCATCACCCACTGAAAAACTACTGATCGAAATCAGTAATTCTCGTCCACCTCGGCCGAGGATTTCTAGTGATAGTTACCGGTGCACAAGGTGACATCTACCCCAAATACCAGGAGAGACGAATCCCTGACGATCCGCTCGCTGCCTCCATGTGGCTCGGGATTGTACCCAATTAAAACCTGTTTGCACGACTCAGTAGAGCTGTGTTAGGGTAATAATCAAAGCACAATAGGAACTCACACGAGAAAAATGACAATCTCAGGTCGACAAACTAACCTGTACTGATGTTACCAGAGAGCTGCTATTTGTTAATAGGTATAATACCAACTAGCATGTGTTAGTTATATATATGTCCTAGAGGCCATTATTGTACATGATTGTATATTATAGTGGATGCTTGGACATATATAGAGGGACTTTCTTGCTTGGCATGATAGTGTGCTATCTGGTTGCTCTTTATCTTAACATGTACACTTGTATCATTATACTGTCTCTCCGTTACATGTTGATAAAGCCCTTAGGATGTGTACTTGACTACCAGGACTATGACGCAGATCATATTAGTGGGGCCAGGGTAGTCCATAAGTTCATCCTTTAATTGTTCCTAGTCGTGGGAGTATCGAGACAGGGAATCGATATTCCAGAGTAGACTAGTATGTATGTTTCTTAACCCTGTATGGGGCGATGGATGATCCCATATCCTTTGATGTTTGACATCAAATATTGTACACAGGTGATCATTGGAGAATATTGTAACGTCTTGAAAATCGTTTCGGTGAAATTTCGAAAAAACGGTAAAATAAGGGGGTTTTCTGTAAAAACTAAAAATACAAATATCTTATTATAAAAATTAAATATACATATTCTAGCTATGTAATTTCTATTATTTGGTGTTTATTGAGCCGCTGGTGAAATTTCAAATTTTCTGAAAAAAATATTATTTTATTATTATTTTAAGCCGTCACTAATACATTTAATTAGGGAAAATTACAAATTGGAATGAGTTGAAACAAATTTAGTGCATCATAA
The DNA here is from genome assembly GCA_030015575.1 of Agapanthus africanus. NCBI lineage: Eukaryota > Viridiplantae > Streptophyta > Magnoliopsida > Asparagales > Amaryllidaceae > Agapanthus > Agapanthus africanus. The sequence goes on along the minus strand of CM057346.1, from coordinate 331,286,594 downwards.
AACATTAAATAAAATTTTATCATGTAGTTTTTGGAACGAAATCATTTACCAAAACGGTTTAGAAATTATTGAAGAAAAAAGGCTTTTTTTTAGCGTAAATGGATGCTTGGGGTATTGTATTTATCATTTTTCATCACCTCACACCCGTACCCACACCCACACACCCCCACTTACTCCTCCCCATGGATGAATTCAGCAGCCACCATATTTTTCCCCACTTGATTTTCAAAGGAAAAGATATGAAAGAAAAGAAAAGAAATGGGTGAATTAGGTGGACTTTTGACCTTACCTTGACCTTGACTTTCCCCCACTTTCTCTACCTCCCTCTCTCTCCTCCCCCCCCTCAATTTCTGGCCGACCCCTCCCTCTCCTACAGCAGCAACAGCCCCCCCGTTTCCCCTTCTCTTTTCTCTTCAAAACTTCTTCAAAAATTGCCCCAAAATCCATCAAAAAAATCCCAAAACCCAAATCCGACTCCTACCCATTTTTGCTTAGCCCTTATCGCATGGATTTTGGTGACAAGGGAGCATTTTGGAGGGCTATGTGTGCTTGTGGGATCTGTAAGTCCATGCTACCTCTCCCGGTACTTTCGGGAATGCGGAATTTGGTAAAAAACAATTTTTACGGAGGTGGTAACATGGACCTATAACCCGGATCTTGGTTAAACATCTATCTAACAACCTAACTATGAGTTTCTAGCTACTCGGTTAGGGGGTTATACCTTGCTTGTCTTGAACTCCTTCGTCTTCAAGCTCCGGTGGTGGTCCGATTGGCTTCTTCTCGTCGTCTCCGTACGCCGAAGATAGATCCACCTGAAAGCTCCAACCTTTAGCTCCTTCTTCGTTCTTTGAAGAAACTAGTTCACTTGGTTTGCTAAACCTAGTGAACTAGAATGAGTAGAGAATACTTTGTGTGGGATTTTATCTATGGTTCTTGATTCTCAACTCATGAGACAAGAGAACCATAGATTAAAGAGAGGGAGCAAGAGCAAAAGGGTGAGAGCAAAAGGAGAGCTCAAGAACAAGAGAGAGAATGAGCAAGAAAGAATGAGGCTCTCTTTTTCCTTTCACCCTCTCATAATCCAAAGCAATCATAACTCATCATACTAACAAAAGTCTTATGTGATGGTTGAAGCAACCATAACCATATCATTTCATGCACTCATTTTACACAAATGAGCAAGTAAACAAAAGTCTTTGCCATGAAATGATGGCTATGGTTATCATGATGGTCAACTAGTCAAGCCTAGTCAACCGGTCAACAAAGTCAACAAGTCAACAAAAGTCAACAAGTCAACAAAGTCAACAAAAGTCAACAACCATGTCACCATAATACTTAATTAATATAATAGTTAATCACATATCAAATTCTCATTAGGGTTGAGCAAAAAGTCAAATAGTCAACGGTCAACTGTCAACAACCCTAATGAGAATCCGCTGCCTCTGCCTCCCTGTCAACTGTGCATACACACCCGCATCCGCGTTCCGAGGAACACGAATGCAAACCGGATAAATCCAATCCCATAAGGTACACTAGGATCTGGCTTAAACCAAAGCCCGCTAGTGTAAACTGTCCGGACACTGTACGTGCACAAGTGCACGGATGTGACCGAACCCTGTCGCAAAACCATGCGACCTGTCGCAATACCATGCGACCTCTACTCTTTTGCCTAAAGGCGAAAAGCTTTCTGTGTGGGACTCTAAAGACTCGACACTACGCTGGCAGTGGGTTTAACCACAGACCGCAAGCGGCACTAGCTGTGCGTAACGGTCCCCAGGTAATTCCGACAAGAAGACCGACGAGGCGAAACCCATCTGAACTCCTACTGAGCCTGAGTGTGACATTCTCCGTACAGTCCGGTCTGTTCGTCTGATACATCGCATGGCGGGCCTAGGGGGCGGTAAACGTCAGTCCCCCAATAGCGGTTCAAGTCGTGCCGGAGCGAAGCCCAAAACACCCTGAGATAACACTGGAAACCTACCAGTATATCTCGTTTTCCCTGGCCAGGGACTACTCGTGTAATGGCTCTCCTAGACACAGCGCGATGTCAACCCCCAATACCGGGAGAGACGAATCCTGTCTAACCGTCACTGCCTCCAAGTGCTTCGGGACTGCACCCAACCACTACCTGTTTGCACGACTCCTTTGAGCCGTGGTAGGGTAGTGATCAAAGTACAGTGGGAACACACTCGAGGCGAAGTGACAGTGTCAAGTCAGCGGACTAAGCTGTACTTATGTCACCTGGGAACTGATAACTGACGATAGGTATAATACCAACTAGTCAGTTCCCGACGAGTCCTGTCCAGTGTACCCGTAACCTAACGAGCACCTGCATACTATCTCAAGTACGACGTACTGACGGCTGTGGGACAGACCGTCTCCCACACTGGGATGAGAAGCGCATGCGCTGGTCTACTCCGGAGTATCGATGCCCTGTCTCGATAGTCCTGCGACCAGGGACCTGCATAAGGATGTGCTTATAGATTACCCAGCCCCACTAGTGTAACGGCCATCACATCGCTGGTAATCAAGCAAAGATCCTAAGGGCTCTACTAATGTGTATAGGCGATATACAAAAATAAACACATGTACACATTGAAGTAGAAACAAACCAAGTAGCATACTACTATTTTGAGCAAGATTGTATATACAAGGTGAATATCCCAAGCATCCATTAAGTAATATACAAACCAGTATGATACAGTAATGGCCTCTAGTGCATATACACTAACAATCTCCCACTTGCACTAAGGCCATGTACTGGCGTATCGAAGACCTATCATCTCGATCATCCGCTCGAACTGAGTCTGGGGCAGGGCCTTGGTGAATGGATCTGCTGTGTTATCTTCTGAAGCGACTCTCCGAACCTCGATCTCCTGGCGATCCACGATCTCCCTGATCAGGTGATACCGCCTCAAGATGTGCCTGGATCTCTGATGGGACCTGGGTTCCTTCGCTAAAGCTATAGCCCCGTTGTTGTCGCAATACAGAGGTATTGGATCAACAATGGACGGAACCACCTGAAGTTCTTTCAAGAACTTCCTCATCCAGACAGCTTCTTTTGCGGCATCAGATGCAGCGATGTATTCCGCTTCCATCGTCGAGTCTGCAACGGTTTCCTGTTTGGAACTCTTCCAACACACCGCCCCTCCATTGAGGGTAAAGACAAAACCCGACATGGACTTGGAATCATCCTTGTCACTCTGGAAGCTGGAGTCAGCAAAGGCCTCGATCTGGAGGTCTTTTCCGCCATACACCAAGAACATCTCCTTAGTCCTTCTCAGGTACTTGAGAATGTTCTTTACCGCTATCCAGTGTTTCTCCCCAGGGTTTGACTGATACCGGCTTACCACACTCAGTGCATAAGCTACATCCGGTCTGGTACACAACATCGCATACATTATAGAGCCTACCGCAGAAGCGTAGGGTATAATAGACATGCGATCCCTCTCCAAATCAGTCTTGGGAGACATCTCTTTAGAGAGGGTGATCCCGTGACAAGCCGGTAGGTTACCGCGCTTGGAATCTTCCATGCTGAATCTCTTCAGTATGGTGTCGATGTACCTGGACTGTGAAAGTCCTAATATCCTCTTGGATCTGTCACGGTAGATCCGGATACCCAGAATGTACGAGGCATCACCCAGGTCTTTCATGGAGAACCTGTGTGACAAGAACCCCTTGACAGATTGTAGCATAGGAATGTCATTTCCTATTAAGAGAATGTCATCCACGTATAAAACGAGGAATACTACAGTTCTCGCTACAAATCTACTATAGATGCATGGTTCATCTGGATTTTTGATAAAGCCAAATTCTTTGACCGTCTCATCAAAGCAGATGTTCCAACTCCGCGATGCCTGCTTTAGTCCATAGATGGACTTAAGCAACTTGCACACCTTTCCGCTGCTCCCACTCTGAATGAAACCCTCTGGCTGGTCCATATAGACACACTCCTCTAAATTTCCATTTAGAAAAGCGGTCTTTACGTCCATTTTCCAGATCTCATAATCGTGGAAGGCAGCAATGGCAAGAAGGATCCGAATGGATTTCAGCATGGCTACTGGAGAAAAGGTTTCGTCATAGTCCAAGCCAGGTCTTTGACGAAAACCCTTTGCTACCAGCCTAGCTTTATAGGTCTCAACCTGTCCATCTACACCAATCTTCCTTTTGAAGATCCACTTGCATCCTACGGGTTTTACCCCGTCTGGAGCAATGTCCAACGTCCATACCTTGTTGGTGTACATGGACTCCATTTCGGTCCGCATTGCATCAAGCCATTTCACTGAGTCAAAGCTCTGAACGGCCTGCTGGAAGCTAGTAGGCTCATCATATTCTATGATGCAATTCTCTCTATCCCCGTCTATGAGAAAACCGTAGTATCTCTCGGGCGGATGAGTCTGCCTACTACTTCTGCGGAGCGGCGTAGGAATGTCCTGTTCTGTTGAACCCTCTGGTTCCACTAAGCTTTCAGTAACAGTCTGTGGTTCTGGAACTTCTTCCAGTTCTATTGTGCTCCCACTTATCTGGGTTTCCAAAAACTCAGTTTCCAAGAAGCGGGCATGCTGAGAAACAAAAACCTTTTGTTCCTCAACGGAATAGAAAAGATACCCCCTGGAGTTCCTTGGGTATCCCACAAACTTACACTGTACTGAACGTGCCTCAAGCTTGTCCGCATGCTGCTTCTTTACAAAAGCTGGACATCCCCATACCTTAAGATACTTAAGACAGGGTTTCTTCCCAGTCCACATCTCATATGGGGTGGTAGGCACAGTCTTGGTGGGAGCCTTGTTCAAGAGATACGCAGCTGCTTCTAGTGCATATCCTCAGCATGATCGCGGCAACTCAGCGTTACTCATCATGGACCGAACCATATCCAATAGGGTTCGGTTCCGTCTCTCCGATACACCGTTATGTTGCGGAGTGTATGGAGGAGTAAGCTGAGAGAGAATACCATTCTCTTTTAAGTAATTCAGGAATTCGGCACTTAAGTATTCTCCACCTCGATCCGATCTTAGAATCTTAATACTTTTGCCGGTCTGTTTCTCTACTTCATTCTTATACTCCTGGAATTTTCCAAAGGCCTCGGACTTATGTTTCATTAAGAAGACATAACCGTACCTTGAGAAGTCATCCGTAAAAGTAATGAAGTAAGAATGTCCGCTTCGGGCATGTGTAGACATTGGACCGCACACGTCACTGTGTACGAGTCCCAAGAGCTCTCTCGCTCTTACTCCACGTCCAGTAAACGGAGTCTTTGTCATCTTTCCTTTGAGACAGGATTGACAAGTGGCATACGATTGATATTAAATACCCTTCTGTATGTAACTTAGTCAACCTTCTCTCATTGATGTGACCCAGTCTACAATGCCACAAGAAAGTCTGATTTATTTCTGGAGACTTTCTTTTGTGTGTATTCTGGACATTAAAAATCTGTGGTTGGTTTAAGACGTATATACCATTACTCAATGTACCTGACCCAATCAAAACTTGATTAAGGTGAATGTTTACAACATTACTTACAAACGCAAATTCATAACCTTCTTTAGAAACTAAAGATACAGAAATGATATTACAAGTTGCGTTGGGTACAAAAAAGCAATTACGCAAAACCAAAACATGTCCATCTGACATTCCCAGGTGATAGTCCCCCACGGCTTTAGCATCCATGCTAGCTCCGTTCGCAACTTTGAGGGTCATGTCACCTGCCTTCAAAACCCTACGGTTTCTCAACGCCTGCAAAGAATTACAGATATGAGATCCTGATCCGGTATCCAATACCCAGGAAGTAGAGTTTATTGAAAGACAGTTTTCAATAACATACACACCTGAAGCTGAAGCTGCAACCTGCTTCAATTCCTGTGTTCTGGCCTTCCAGGCCCTGCAATCATTCTTCCAGTGTCCTTTCTTATAACAATAGAAGCATTCTTCCTTATCCACAAGCTTCCCCGCTATCTTTGTTGCTTTTGCTTTTCCCTTCGTATCCACTTTACTAACACCGCCCCTTGGTTTGGCGGGGGCTTTCTTCTTCTTTCCCTTGGCTTTCGCCTTGGACCTAGAAGAAGATGATCCTCCTACAAACAAAGTGGATGTTTCCCTACCTTTCTGTAGGGTGCCCTCTGCGCTCCTCAGCATGTTGAAGAGCTCTGAAAGTTCAACCTCTTTTTCTTGTAAGTTGAAGTTCAGTATAAACTGGGCGTAAGTGGAAGGAAGGGACTGGAGAACTATATCCGTATATAGCTCACTCTCCAATGTGATCCCTAGGTCAGCGAGCTCCTCAATGTAGCCGATCATCTTTAGCACGTGCTCGGCTACTGATGATCCGACGGCCATTCTTGTCGAAAATAACTTTTTCGACGCTTCGTATCTTGCGATACGAGATTGCTCTCCATACAGTTCTTTTGTATGAAGCAATATGGACTCCATGTCCATATTCTCGTGCCTCCTCTAATGTTCGTTGTCCATCGAGGCAAGCAGGAGGCATTTGGCCTTCGCGCTATCAATCTCCCAAGTCTTGCGGATTTCCTTATCCGCGACGCTGGAAGTTGGACCAGGGACAGGGGGAGCTTTGGTGGTAAGAAGATACCCCAGCTTGTCGTAAGTGATTGCTATCTTGACATTCCTGAGCCAATCTTTGTAATTTGGCCCTGTCAGTTTGTTTTTATCTAGGAGTAAACTTAAGTCCAGTCATGTCGATTTGGTCGCTGCAATTAGGAGAGAGAAGAAGAAACACTCAGCATGATGCTCTTGCAAGTTTAGAGTGGTTTTTAGTTTGTCTAAACAGGATGGCTCCCACTGTTTCTCGAATCCCTCCTCAAACCATAAAGGAAGAATTAGTCGGGATCAATCCCACCGCACAATACTTGCTTAACCGTTCAGCCAGGCCGGTGTCGGTACTTCGAGGGAGGTTTTCCAACGCTTTCGCGAAGTTCCTTAATTAAAGAACCTCTTTTCCCTGGGGGCGTAGCCCCGCTAACACCTTTCTAGGCACCTACTAGGTTTATAGCATTGATCGTTAAGTGAGAAATTTCTCGAGGAGTAGCATATACTCACAGTAGGATCGGGATCCAAATATCATTGCGTGACGAAACTGAAGGAATCCTACCAGAATCATCACACTCCAAATGGTATGCAAATCTAGCAAGTTTCAGTACTTATGAAACTCCCGATGTGGATTTTTGCCCCATGCTCTTATGACCTTGACGAAGGTCAACAAATCATAGGTCACATGTCAAGTTCTGCCCGTCATTATCCAGGTTAATTTGAATCCACCCGTATATACCCTTGACGAAGGTCAACAAGGTAATGCGAATGTCCCAAACCAACGCATCTATCTATGCTACATATGAATACCCAACAGCTACCAATCACTATGCCTTGACGAAGGTCAACAAACACAGCTTGAATACTATTGAATATTCATACGAAACGACGGAGGGCTACGAATGGTTTTGGCAAAACCGTGAACGTAGTGAACTTGATTTGGTCGATGGAACGAGATAGCTTTTAAAAGGAGTGGCTCAAGCTCCGCATTTAAAAGTTGGTTTTGAAAAGAACCGAGTGGTTTTTCGAAAGTGTTCCAACGACTTTAACTTGGTTTATTATCTTGCATTAGTTCTTTTAATGCGTGATATTCTTGCATTAGTTCTTTTAATGCGTCCCATCATTTAATCCTACCATTGCAGAAAACAACCAAAATATGACGTACGCTTATGCCATTCGCATTCGCCACGGGGCCCCGTCATTACCCGTTAGGTTACTTAACTAACGACAGAGCGGGGGCTGGGCTAGCGCGTCTGTAAAACATAAGCAACGCCTAAATAATATCATATATAGATATGCTGCAATGATAAACATTTCAGATCACAGATGAATATATTGGATATACTAGGAATCTGTAATTCGTACGAGCCTGTAACGAAAGACAAATTACACGGTCGCGGTGAATAGCCAAATACCCCACCCAAGACCCCTATGGGTGCGGCAAACTACCCGCCAAGTACCCGAAGCGTAGTAACCTCCCTCATCTCCATGAGTAGGCCACTTGACACTTCGGCATACCCGGTAGTTTGTGCACCCCCTCCATAGGTCTATCCTAGGAGCAAAAAAAGTAAAAAGAAATTATACAATGACGGCTACAACCCCGACCCGGTTGTGCGGCCATACAAATAATTATTACATCAATTTACAAATTTACATGAATTGAAAGAAAAGAAAACTCTCGTCTCACAACCCCCGGCTATTCACCCGCGACAATCCAACATATTCATATCCGCATTCCAGCAACATTACAGATCACAGATTTGTATAACCCCCACTAATCGACATATAGCGATTAGTAGACGTTCAATACAAATATCACATTACAGAAAAACCCGTTAGCTAAAGTCTTTTAGAAGTTCGATCAAAAATACGGATTTTCGGGACCCCAAAATAAAATTTTCGTTCTGGAAAATCTGGGTTGAAAATATATGTACTAAAAATCCCAAAATACCCCCAGAATAACACTGCACCAAAGATTGACCTCGGCCGAGTCAACTCGGCCGCGGATCCGCGGCGGGAGCGTGCTCCCGCCGCGCTTCCGCGGCGCTTTGACTCGATCGTGGGTTCATCTTTGGTGGTTATTCAAATAAAACCCTGAGCCGATTTTTGGTGTGTTCCAAAAAAATTTTCCAGTACTTTTGAAATCGACAGAAAGTTGAAAATTCATGGGTTCGTTTTTGGGACTTTTTCTTTGATCGATCTTCTAGTTACTTGCTAACAAGTTAGATAGAGTTTAACTAGGCTCTGATACCACTGTAAGTCCATGCTACCTCTCCCGGTACTTTCGGGAATGCGGAATTTGGTAAAAAACAATTTTTACGGAGGTGGTAACATGGACCTATAACCCGGATCTTGGTTAAACATCTATCTAACAACCTAACTATGAGTTTCTAGCTACTCGGTTAGGGGGTTATACCTTGCTTGTCTTGAACTCCTTCGTCTTCAAGCTCCGGTAGTGGTCCGATTGGCTTCTTCTCGTCGTCTCCATACGTCGAAGATAGATCCACCTGAAAGCTCCAACCTTTAGCTCCTTCTTCGTTCTTTGAAGAAACTAGTTCACTTGGTTTGCTAAACCTAGTGAACTAGAATGAGTAGAGAATACTTTGTGTGGGATTTTATCTATGGTTCTTGATTCTCAACTCATGAGACAAGAGAACCATAGATTAAAGAGAGGGAGCAAGAGCAAAAGGGTGAGAGCAAAAGGAGAGCTCAAGAACAAGAGAGAGAATGAGCAAGAAAGAATGAGGCTCTCTTTTTCCTTTCACCCTCTCATAATCCAAAGCAATCATAACTCATCATACTAACAAAAGTCTTATGTGATGGTTGAAGCAACCATAACCATATCATTTCATGCACTCATTTTACACAAATGAGCAAGTAAACAAAAGTCTTTGCCATGAAATGATGGCTATGGTTATCATGATGGTCAACTAGTCAAGCCTAGTCAACCGGTCAACAAAGTCAACAAGTCAACAAAAGTCAACAAGTCAACAAAGTCAACAAAAGTCAACAACCATGTCACCATAAATACTTAATTAATATAATAGTTAATCACATATCAAATTCTCATTAGGGTTGAGCAAAAAGTCAAATAGTCAACGGTCAACTGTCAACAACCCTAATGAGAATCCGCTGCCTCTGCCTCCCTGTCAACTGTGCATACACACCCGCATCCGCGTTCCGAGGAACACGGATGCAAACCGGATAAATCCAATCCCATAAGGTACACTAGGATCTGGCTTAAACCAAAACCCGCTAGTGTAAACTGTCCGGACACTGTACGTGCACAAGTGCACGGATGTGACCGAACCCTGTCGCAAAACCATGCGACCTGTCGCAATACCATGCGACCTCTACTCTTTTGCCTAAAGGCGAAAAGCTTTCTGTGTGGGACTCTAAAGACTCGACACTACGCTGGCAGTGGGTTTAACCACAGACCGCAAGCGGCACTAGCTGTGCGTAACGGTCCCCAGGTAATGCCGACAAGAAGACCTACGAGGCGAAACCCATCTGAACTCCTACTGAGCCTGAGTGTGACATTCTCCGTACAGTCCGGTCTGTTCGTCTGATACATCGCATGGCGGGCCTAGGGGGCGGTAAACGTCAGTCCCCCAATAGCGGTACAAGTCGTGCCGGAGCGAAGCCCAAAACACCCTGAGATAACACTGGAAACCTACCAGTATATCTCGTTTGCCCTGGCCAGGGACTACTCGTGTAATGGCTCTCCTAGACACAGCGCGATGTCAACCCCCAATACCGGGAGAGACGAATCCTGTCTAACCGTCACTGCCTCCAAGTGCTTCGGGACTGCACCCAACCACTACCTGTTTGCACGACTCCTTTGAGCCGTGGTAGGGTAGTGATCAAAGTACAGTGGGAACACACTCGAGGCGAAGTGACAGTGTCAAGTCAGCGGACTAAGCTGTACTCATGTCACCTGGGAACTGATAACTGACGATAGGTATAATAGCAACTAGTCAGTTCCCGACGAGTCCTGTCCAGTGTACCCGTAACCTAACGAGCACCCGCATACTATCTCAAGTACGACGTACTGACGACTGTGGAACAGACCGTCTCCCACACTGGGATGAGAAGCGCATGCGCTGGTCTACTCCGGAGTATCGATGCCCTGTCTCGATAGTCCTGCGACCAGGGACCTGCATAAGGATGTGCTTATAGATTACCCAGCCCCACTAGTGTGACGGCCATCACATCGCTGGTAATCAAGCAAAGATCCTAAGGGCTCTACTAATGTGTATAGACGATATACAAAAATAAACACATGTACACATTGAAGTAGAAACAAACCAAGTAGCATACTACTATTTTGAGCAAGATTGTATATACAAGGTGAATATCCCAAGCATCCATTAAGTAATATACAAACCAGTATGATACAGTAATGGCCTCTAGGGCATATACACTAACAGAATCTTCAATTTGTTTGGGTAAATTCTAATCTTTTTGCTTAAATCGTTGTTAATTGCTTGTAGTTAGCTTAATTAAGTGTTAATTTGGTTTTATGTGGGTTCAATTGTATGATTAAGAAATTCTAGATTAGGGTTGTGAATTTAAGTTGGGGTTCTTATAATTGATCATGGGAAAATTGTGTAGTTTAACATGTTGTTATTATGCTAAAACTAATCTAGTTGGTAGTTTATATCGTTGTTAAATTTAAATTTGTATTAATTATGTAATTTGCAAACTAGGTTTTAGTGAAATACATATAAAATTGATATTTAAAATGTAATTAAGGTTTTGATGACTTTATTAGCATTTTAATTTGTTGTTTAGCGACTTTGATCATGCAAAACCATGCTTAATTGATAAATTGTGAATTTTACTTTGAAAAGTGTTAAAATCGATATTTGTTGCAAACTTGAATTTTGAGTTAATGCTAATTCGTGAGATTAAAAATATGGAGGTGATTTGTATGACCTAATTATGATATTAAGTGAGCATTTTGGCCATTAGAATCTTCAAAATATTTAGTTTGGGTAAAACATCAAGTTTTGAACCGAAATGGGAATTTGTGCTAACTAGGTTTTTGGAAAATAAAACGAATTGTTTAATTTTATGGTTTTGATGAACTAAACCCTATTTCTTATATAATTAGTGAGTTTTGAAATCACGATTGGTGTGTTTGGGTTTTCTCGATGGTTTGACGTTTGTACATCGACATCGGGGGTTGGTTTGACTATTCTTGCATGCGTAGGCGATAGGTTTGGATCTATGCGTGATACGCGTGCCGATTTGATTTTCGTATGCCGTTTCGATTTCGAATTTAGTTTTAATGCGATATGGTGCGTTATGATATGTAGGTACCCCATGTGAACTTCGGGACGACAAGCAAGCGCCTGGCGACGTCGGCACCGGCGAGCGAGGACCAGGTGAGTAGATTTATATCTACGGGGAGAAGTCGGGTGGATGGCGTATAGCACCCCCGCAGTCCGTGGTGGTGTATACGGATGCGTATACACACCAACAATTATTATATGTTATTTGGGATTAATAACGATGCTTAGGATGGATATTGGTGTGTTGGATTATTTTAGTGTTGCGAACCCTAGGGAAGTGTTGCACTACACATACACACATACATACCTGCATACATTCCTATTGATATGTGCTCATGGGATTCTTTATAGTATGTGTTCACATGGGTATGGGACTATGTGTTCACATACGAATTTGAGGATGATACTTGGGATTGAGCTGAGTCGATGAGATTCGATTTGAGGCCGTGAGATCGGTGATATAGCAGGGGTCGTATCTTAGATACGACATGACGTTGTAGCGGGTCCTTGACGTAGTGTTTCACACACGTCCATGCATACGTAGGCGGTATCAGTATGGTACTAGACGTAGATCAGTACCCCGATCATGATAATTGATAAAGAGGATACCAGGTGAATAGTATGATGAATGTGATATTGACCCGTACCCAGATTGGGATGCCGTACGACGGATTTACGTACGAGCTATATTGATGATTGATCCGCACTCTTGACTTGGGATGCCTGATTATAGATATGGTATCGGATATGATATTATTGAGGCGGGATCACTGACTATACATATACAGGTATGCATATGTATCGACTCAGATGATAGGCGGTTCCCTTACCTGTAGTTCAGCCGTATAGTTTAGTGTAGTTGTTAGATTAGATTAGACTTCTTACCTATTTCAAAGACTAACGAATCGTGGGTATTTTAAAAGACAACCCAAGGGATCCTACGGATATTTCAAAAGACGTATCTTTTCATAAAAACACCGTAGCCCCTATTTTCAAAACCCCATGATTCGTGTTATTTCAAAAGGCACCATTTGTAGGACTTATATTAGTTTAATACTGATTAGTTATCGTTGTGTCTAGTATTCTGCTTCCGCACATTATTGCTGTTCGCTCTGCCCCGCATACTTATTTTGCTGCATACTCCATTATTGATATCATGCTGTTAGGACACCAGCACCATTACCGATGATGCGTTTGTACCACATACACTTACTTGCCGGCTCACACACATCTTCATCGGTAATTGCCATGTCACGTAAACTTAGAAAATACTATTGCTTGGCTTAGCTTGTTAGTTAGTAGTTGATACGATATTAGTGTACCTGGGTTATATGCCAGTTTAGACATTGTAGTTATTACTTGTCACTTCATGTATACTGTTATTCCATTGTTCATGCCTAGTTATTAATCATACATTGCAACTTGGTTATTGATACCATATACATTCATTAGCATTGACATATGCACTTGTGATGACTTCTTGAGATTTATGATATTTCTGGATTTCGGGGGAAAGCCGCAAAATTTCTAAACTTATTAACCTTTTAAAATATGTAAATTGCGGTTTTCTAGTGATGTAAGTGTCGTCCACCATGAGTTTGCTGTGGTTTTCGAGATCCGTGTCGAGGAGTGGAGGAACCGTCACGGGTACATGGTGGGCCCGGTATGGTACCCCGGGGCAAGATGAATGTGGTGTTGACGTTGAGCCTGGCAGGGGACAGATTACCTACCGGTGATATTACCCGACGCGTCGGATATCCAGAGAATACCGTCGTGGTCTTGAGATGGATGGTAGGGGCCGGTCTGGACTGACGGCGCCCTAGATATTGAGATTGAGACATTGATATTTCGAGACAGTGAGATTTATGTTTCGTGTCGATGCTAGACACTGTTGATACTGATTTCATTATGATACCTCAGTTTAAAAATACGAAGGAAATCTCACTAATTTATGAAAACAGTTTCTTCATTTACATGTATTCTGTTTTCATGCATTCATACCCCATTCATATGATATATTGCTACCTGAGGCACTGACACGGGCACATGAGATTTCACTCGGTTAGATATTACCCTAGCCATTGTTATAGGCTGCTTGTTATGTATATTTTTGAGGATATATTATGATCATTGACCTAGGTTGCGTTATTTATGCGATTTCTGTGCGTAGATGTTTTTCTATTCACGAGTTGGCAACTCACCCCCGTTGTGCCCCAGTTTCTTGCAGGTTTGCCGTACAGGTTTCATTACGGCGTTGCGGGCTCAGTTTCATTCGGGTGACTTGCTAGTAGGTGGGTTTTTCTTGTATCGTACCCATCATATTACCTTGTATAATATATTTCAGTTGTATCTAGTAAATTCCATCAACCAAACATCTATTTATTTTGAGATAGAGACCAGTGCTGTTTATTCTTTCGACCTTAGAGTCGCTCGTTATATTTCTGGTGGTTTTGAGTTCCTTTTGAGTTTTGATCCTCGCCGTTGGCGTTGTATATTATATTGCTTGTGTGGTTGTGACCGTCGATTGACGAAGAGCTAGCTCCCGCTTGGGGATGCCTTTTTATTGATTTCGTATACTATTCATGTTGTATCCCGTTTGGGAGCCAGTTTTTACAAAGGAGACTCTGCCGAAATTTTCAGTAAATTTTGATCTTAAAAACCGCATAATTCGGCTTATGCTATTAAAACTACTTGTTTAAATTGGTTTTCCTGCACTCTACTACTTTTCTTGGTTTGGATTTCTGGGTTTTCGGTTTACTTATATTACTTACGCCTCGAGACGTTCGTAGTTTAAGTGCCGGTCATGTTCCGTACTTTCGGGTCGTGACAAAGTTGGTATCAGAGAGTTAGGTTTTACCTTCGGAGCGTAGGATGACCCTTGGTTGATGGAATAGGTGACTAAAGTTGAGTGACGTACCGTGGGTATGTTCCGCGGCATATTTACGATACGCTACTCCACTTAAGAAGCCTTAGGATGTACATTTCTTTGCTCAGTATTATATTCATTCCGATCTAGCCTCATCAGTACCAGTTATTGTTTTGCTGCTACGGTTACGGGCAGGGAGAGCTACGGCTAGAGTTGCGGTCAGCACAAGCTCGTCACGAACGAGGACTGACCAGGGCGAAATTCCGGCGACACACGATTGCAGAGATGTGTCTTTTTACTGTGTTTCCGTGCCACGAGCGTTTGGCGGATCGCCTTTATGAGGTTACTCGGAGGTGCTGATCGACACTAGAGAATTGAGCCAATGATGGAGGCCAGCCAGATTTTGATGACCGTTGGTGTGTTGCTTATTCATGACGATCGAGGCACTGTTCAGCGTGCAGACGAGCGAGCCAGTTATTGCTGCGAACAACGAGATATTGCCCCAGATGCTGGAAATCGTGCAGGACGAGTTGTACTAAGAGATGATAGGAGGTCGCTAGTCATCTAGGATGAATGACTAGGACATGTGGATCGTTCGCTTACCCCGATGCGAGGTCATCAGATAGATTGATTCCAGCTAGAGACGACTTCACGCAGAGACGTGAGGGTCGACAGAGACGATCGAATGTCGGAAACCTATTATTCCAAGTTTAAAGTAGTCGGAAAGACATGCAGGCAATTCTATGGTCCCTCTAGAAGAATGAAACCCTAACTCGACTTAATGAACGTGTGAAAGCCTTTGAACCTTAGGGTTTGCGGCAGTTCTGCGGTGCTATTAGTGAGGCTTGGGTTTGCCCTTCTACGGCTGGACCACCGATGCTGTGGTATGTATTCGATACTATTAAACTGTGCCCAAGATGTTGAGCTCTTGGGGGATTATGAGGTTTTGACGAATCGATCGGATGGCTTGACTTAATTCGGATGCTAGGTGGTGAGATGCATTTCTTGGGAGACTCCCGATACGAGGATAGCCGTTGGAGCTCAGTCCATGTAGCCACGATGAGACAAGTCCGAAGCAGTCGACATTAGAGAAAGTGGAGTAAAGAGGTCCGTACAAGATCTGGATAAGACGACGTTCCACTCCGCCGACATCAGAGATGCGATACGCATGCCGAGGCAGAGTACTGGATATACCTTCCAGAAGAGGTCGCGATGGGTATGCAGCCATTCCGGAGCAAGATGCAGATATAGGAAAGGACGATGACTTCCGGACAGTTGGCAGAGACGAGACATGGAAGAGACCGTGAGCAGGATTTCTTCCAGGACACTGTTGCAATGATACTTGCACCCAGGGTCAGATGTGTCACGTACATTCAGAGAGCCAGAGGCCGACGCCAATGATATGCTGTCTTACGAGTGGTCGCGATGATTGACCAAGAGATGACCGGAGAAGTGCCAGAACGGAATCGTCCCCGTTAGCACACCTGACAGGGCCGATGAGCCGATGGACCGAAAGATTGGTAATTCACAGTGAAGACCTTGACCCAGGAGTGGTCATAGTTACGCACACCAGCAGGCCAGAGTTCATGATCATCGACGAGACGTCCCATTAGTGACCGCGACAGTTGGCCCGAGATTCTTAGAGGATGCACTTGAGCGATACTATTCCGCCATTATTGGTTTCGATGTTTTGGGTGATTTATTCGTATGATTTGATTTTGATGATTGAGGATTTACGATCTTTGTACAGTGTTGCACTTGATATCGTTTTCGTGCTTTAGTTTCACATGTTTGTGATTTTACGGTTTTAAACAGTTGAGTTGATTTTGTGCGTATGCACGCACGCGATTTGGTTCCTACAGTCTGTGTAGTTTATATATGCTGGCAGTGCAGTGACATATATTTTGTGCACTTGGATACACTGGATTTCGATTTCGAGGGTGATGCTCGACATTTGTTTTGTGCATTTTATGCACTGGATTGGATTTTTAGCGCCTGTTGGGCGCCTGTTACGAGATGCGATTTGGTGCACACCAGATGCACTAAATCGAGATTTTTTTTGTGCATGTCAGATGCACCTGATTTTGCTGTCAGGCACACCTGTTGCCTACGACAGATGTTTCGTGCACACCCGATGCACTTAGATGTTGTTTCTGTGCGCATGTATGGCACATTCATGGATTTTGATTTCCGTGCGCACCAGACGCACGTAGTATTCATGTGCATATTTTGGGATTGATTTCTTATAGAGTAGTACGTTTTTATGATATTGCTATGTGTTTTCGTACTGAGCAGGACTAGTCAGAGGACAGTACCTGAATATATTTTGCATGCATTGATAGTTATTGAAGGGATTTCCAAAAAGCGAGCTATAGCCTCAGTATTTACCTACATGTCTGATATGACACGAAATGTTTAAAACAAGGAGACCCTTCTAAATTGTTTCCAAAACGGCGGAACGTACATTTCAAACAAAGGTATATATGTATATAGTTATTTTCTTATGATAGACGTCCGCCACTGTGCAGTGTTATACGCGTTGCACAGCGACTTAAGGAGATTTGGCATGCATTTCCTTCGGATACTTACAGATATAGATTCGATATTTACATGTATAGTTTCGAGTTATATCATATTGGTTTTGATTTGGATTTGGCATTGATGTCTTCTCCATGACTCCGATGATTGCGGGATGCTTGACGGAGTTTTGATTTGAGTTATATACTCATTTTTCAAGCGCATGCGCTGCGCTACGATTTGTTTTATGTATTCACAATTTCGGAGCCCTGACGACTTGATGGTTTTGGTTTAGATGTTTTAGTATTTGGGAAGAGTTTTAATTTAAATTCGGGGACCGAATTTCTTTAAGGGGGGAAGATTGTAACGTTTTGAAAATCGTTTCGGTGAAATTTCGAAAAAAACGGTAAAATAAGGGGGTTTTCTGTAAAATCTCAAAATACAAATATCTTATTATAAAAATTAAATATACATATTCTAGCTATGTAATTGCTATTATTTGGTGTTTATTGAGCCGCTGGTGAAATTTCAAATTTTCTGAAAAAAATATTATTTTATTATTATTTTAAGCCGTCACTAATACATTTAATTAGGGAAAATTATAAATTGGAATGAGTTGAAACAAATTTTGTGCATCATAAAACATTAAATAAAATTTTATCATGTAGTTTTTGGAACGAAATCATTTGCCAAAACGGTTTAGATATTATTGAAGGAAAAAGGCATTTTTTTAGCGTAAATGGATGCTTGGGGTATTGTATTTATCATTTTTCATCACCCCACACCCGTACCCACACCCACACACCCCTACTTACTCCTCCCCATGGCTGAATTCAGCAGCCACCATATTTTTCCCCACTTGATTTTCAAAGGAAAAAATATATGAAAGAAAAGAAAAGAAATGGGTGAATTAGGTGGACTTTTGACCTTACCTTGACCTTGACTTTCCCCCACTTTCTCTACCTCCCTCTCTCTCCTCCCCCCCCTCAATTTCTGGCCGACCCCTCCCTCTCCTACAGCAGCAACAGCCCCCCCACCCTTTTCCCCTTCTCTTTTCTCTTCAAAACTTCTTCAAAAATTGCCCCAAAATCCATCAAAAAAATCCCAAAACCCAAATCCGACTCCTACCCATTTTTGCTTAGCCCTTATCGCATGGATTTTGGTGACAAGGGAGCATTTTGGAGGGCTATGTGTGCTTGTGGGATCTTCAATTTGTTTGGGTAAATTCTAATCCTTTTGCTTAAATCATTGTTAATTGCTTGTAGTTAGCTTAATTAAGTGTTAATTTGGTTTTATGTGGGTTCAATTGTATGATTAAGAAATTCTAGATTAGGGTTGTGAATTTAAGTTGGGGTTCTTATAATTGATCATGGGAAAATTGTGTAATTTAACATGTTGTTATTATGCTAAAACTAATCTAGTTGGTAGTTTATATCTTTGTTAAATTTAAATTTGTATTAATTATGTAATTTGCAAACTAGGTTTTAGTGAAATACATATAAAATTGAGATTTAAAATGTAATTAAGGTTTTGATGACTTTATTAGCATTTTAATTTGTTGTTTAGCGACTTTGATCATGCAAAACCATGCTTAATTGATAAATTGTGAATTTTACTTTGAAAAGTGTTAAAATCGATATTTGTTGCAAACTTGAATTTTGAGTTAATGCTAATTCGTGAGATTAAAAATATGGAGGTGATTTGTATGACCTAATTATGATATTAAGTGAGCATTTTGGCCATTAGAATCGTCAAAATATTTAGTTTGGGTAAAACATCAAGTTTTGAACCGAAATGGGAATTTGTGCTAACTAGGTTTTTGGAAAATAAAACGAATTGTTTAATTTTATGGTTTTGATGAACTAAACCCTATTTCTTATATAATTAGTGAGTTTTGAAATCACGATTGGTGTGTTTGGGTTTTCTCGATGGTTTGACGTTTGTACATCGACATCGGGGGTTGGTTTGACTATTCTTGCATGCGTAGTCGATAGGTTTGGATCTATGCGTGATACGCGTGCCGATTTGATTTTCGTATGCCGTTTCGATTTCGAATTTAGTTTTAATGCGATATAGTGCGTTATGATATGTAGGTACCCCATGTGAACTTCGGGACGACAAGCAAGCGCCTGGCGACGTCGGCACCGGCGAGCGAGGACCAGGTGAGTAGATTTATATCTATGGGGAGAAGTCGGGTGGATGGCGTATAGCACCCCCGCAGTCCGTGGTGGTGTATACGGATGCGTATAAACACCAACAATTATTATATGTTATTTGGGATTAATAACGATGCTTAGGATGGATATTGGTGTGTTGGATTATTTTAGTGTTGCGAACCCTAGGGAAGTGTTGCACTACACATACACACATACATACCTGCATACATTCCTATTGATATGTGCTCATGGGATTCTTTATAGTATGTGTTCATATGGGTATGGGACTATGTGTTCACATACGGATTTGAGGATGATACTTGGGATTGAGCTGAGTCGATGAGATTCGATTTGAGGCCGTGAGATCGGTGATATAGCAGGGGTCGTATCTTAGATACGACATGACGTTGTAGCGGGTCCTTGACGTAGTGTTTCACACACGTCCATGCATACGTAGGCGGTATCAGTATGGTACTAGACGTAGATCAGTACCCCGATCATGATAATTGATAAAGAGGATACCAGGTGAATAGTATGATGAATGTGATATTGACCCGTACCCAGATTGGGATGCCGTACGACGGATTTACGTACGAGCTATATTGATGATTGATCCGCACTCTTGACTTGGGATGCCTGATTATAGATATGGTATCGGATATGATATTATTGAGGCGGGATCACCGACTATACATATACAGGTATGTATATGTATCGACTCAGATGATAGGCGGTTCCCTTACCTGTAGTTCAGCCGTATAGTTTAGTGTAGTTGTTAGATTAGATTAGACTTCTTACCTATTTCAAAGACTAACGAATCGTGGGTATTTTAAAAGACAGCCCAAGGGATCCTACGGATATTTCAAAAGACGTATCTTTTCATAAAAACACCGTAGCCCCTATTTTCAAAACCCCATGATTCGTGCTATTTCAAAAGGCACCATTTGTAGGACTTATATTAGTTTAATACTGATTAGTTATCGTTGTGTCTAGTATTCTGCTTCCGCACATTATTGCTGTTCGCTCTGCCACGCATACTTATTTTGCTGCATACTCCATTATTGATATCATGCTGTTAGGACACCAGCACCATTATCGATGATGCGTATGTACCACATACACTTACTTGCCGGCTCACACACATCTTCATCGGTAATTGCCATGTCACGTACACTTAGAAAATACTATTGCTTGGCTTAGCTTGTTAGTTAGTAGTTGATACGATATTAGTGTACCTGGGTTATATGCCAGTTTAGACATTGTAGTTATTACTTGTCACTTCATGCATACTGTCATTCCATTGTTCATGCCTAGTTATTAATCATACATTGCAACTTGGTTATTGATACCATATACATTCATTAGCATTGACATATGCACTTGTGATGACTTCTTGAGATTTATGATATTTCTGGATTTCGGGGGAAAGCCGCAAAATTTCTAAACTTATTAACCTTTTAAAATATGTAAATTGCGGTTTTCTAGTGATGTAAGTGTCGTCCACCATAAGTTTGCTGTGGTTTTCGAGATCCGTGTCGAGGAGTGGAGGAACCGTCACGGGTACATGGTGGGCCCGGTATGGTACCCCGGGGCAAGATGAATGTGGTGTTGACGTTGAGCCTGGCAGGGGACAGATTACCTACCGGTGATATTACCCGACGCGTCGGATATCCGGAGGATACTGTCGTGGTCTTGAGATGGATAGTAGGGGCCGGTCTGGACTGACGGCACCCTAGATATTGAGATTGAGACATTGATATTTCGAGACAGTGAGATTTATGTTTCGTGTCGATGCTAGACACTGTTGATACTGATTTCATTATGATACCTCAGTTTAAAAATACGAAGGAAATCTCACTAATTTATGAAAACAGTTTCTTCATTTACATGTATTCTGTTTTCATGCATTCATACCCCATTCATATGATATATTGCTCCCTGAGGCACTGACACGGGCACATGAGATTTCACTCGGTTAGATATTACCCTAGCCATTGTTATAGGCTGCTTGTTATGTATATTTTTGAGGATATATTATGATCATTGACCTAGGTTGCGTTATTTATGCGATTTCTGTGCGTAGATGTTTTTCTATTCACGAGTTGGCAACTCACCCCCGTTGTGCCCCAGTTTCTTGCAGGTTTGCCGTACAGGTTTCATTACGGCGTTGCGGGCTCAGTTTCATTCGGGTGACTTGCTAGTAGGTAGGTTTTTCTTGTATCGTACCCATCATATTACCTTGTATAATATATTTCAGTTGTATCTAGTAAATTCCATCAACCAAACATCTATTTATTTTGAGATAGAGACCAGTGCTGTTTATTCTTTCGACCTTAGAGTCACTCGTTATATTTCTGGTGGTTTTGAGTTCCTTTTGAGTTTTGATCCTCGCCGTTGGCGTTGTATATTATATTGCTTGTGTGGTTGTGACCGTCGATTGACGAAGAGCTAGCTCCCGCTTGGGGATGCCTTTTTATTGATTTCGTATACTATTCATGTTGTATCCCGTTTGGGAGCCAGTTTTTACAAAGGAGACTCTGCCGAAATTTTCAGTAAATTTTGATGTTCTTAAAAACCGCATAATTCGGCTTATGCTATTAAAACTACTTGTTTAAATTGGTTTTTCTGCACTCTACTACTTTTCTTGGTTTGGATTTCTGGGTTTTCGGTTTACTTAGATTACTTACGCCTCGAGACGTTCATAGTTTAAGTGCCGGTCATGTTCCGTACTTTCGGGTCGTGACAAATAAGTACACCGAACATGACTCGCCGAGAACTCCTAGATGGTATTATACCTATCGTCAGATAGCAGTTCTTCGGTGACACTGGTATAGGTTAGTTTGTATACCCGAGATCGTCATAGAGTCTAGTGTGATTCCCACAGTGCTTTGATTTCCTCCCTACCATGCTCAAGAAAGCGTACAAAAAAGTGGATTTTTGGTACAATCCCGAGCCATATGAATGCAATGAGCGATAGGAGGGGTTTCGTCTCTCCCGGCATTGGGGGTTGATGTTGCGCTATGCTCGATTGGATATAACAGGAAGTCCCTGGTCATGGCTGATGATGAGATTTACTGGTAAGTGTTATCAGTAGTTTCTCGACCCGTTATGAGCTTCACATCGGCATGACTTATCAAGTTATTAGGGTCTGACGTTTACCACCCCCAGACTCGATATGCGACATATTAGACGAAGAGATCGGACTGTACGGTAGTGTTACTTACTGTATTCACGAGAGTTTGGACAAGCTTGCATGTTGATATTTTGATTGCTCAATACCTGAGTAGCCGTTACGTCCGGCCAGTACCGCTGACAGCTTGTGGGTGACCGATATGATCATTACCTACTGTCGGCGTATTGACGAGTCTTTAGAGTCCTACACAGAGGTTTCCTGGCTCAAGCGAATCGAAGTAGGATACATATATGATATATGCGGGACCGAGATTAATACGTGTATGTGATACCGTATTCTAATCTCGTAATATATGATATCAGTCGGTTATATGAGATATAGCCGGGTTATTGAATCAAGTGTTGATTCGATAAGTTGATATAAATGATATTAGTCGGTTATATATGATATAGCCGGATTATTAAATCATGTGTTGATTTAATAATTTAATATATAATCATATATTTGATATATTAACTAATATTAGCTCACTTAAGAATTTCTTTTCTACTAATACATAATGATATATAGGTGATATATATTAATGTATTTATTTTTGTGTCATGCTAGATGATACATTGGACTTGGATGTATGAGACTCATACCAAACTAAAGATAATTTGGGTGATTAATTGTTAGTTGTATGTATGCCCTAGAGGCCAGTATTGTACAGATTATGTATATTATATTGGATGCTTGGACATATATAGAGATGACTTTCTTGCTCGATATGATAGTATGCTATCTGGTTGCTCTTTATCTTAACATGTACACTTGTCTCTTTAAACTGTCTTATAGTTACATGTTGGTAAAGCCCTTAGGATGTGTACTTGACTACCTGGACTATGATGCAGATCATACTAGTGGGGACATGGTAGTCCATAGGTACATCCTTCAAGGTCCCTAGTCGTGGGTGTACCGAGACGGGGCATCGATATACCAGTGTAGACTAGCGTATACGCTTCTCGACCCATGAGATGGGCGATGGATGATCCCATATCCATTGGTGTTTGACATTAGAGATGGTATACGGGTGCTGTAAGTGCACGGCGGCGCCCCGGCCGTCAATCCGACGGCCAAATGCGGAAGCGGTGATAAACTTTAAATTTTCTTGAACTGGCAAACCGCCGCGCACTAATACCCGGATCGAACCACTAACTAGTCCTAGCTATCTACAAGATGGGGAAGAGAGATATACCGAAAGATCCGAGTCCTCCGGTCTTCTCGTCGTCGTCCCGATCTCCTGCGGAATGTCCCGTCTCCTCCTCGTCGCCGGAAGTGCACCACATCGCCTACTTCTTTTACGGGCTCCCACCTCAATGCCGAGGCAACTCGGACACGAAGCTGGCTAGTCGACGTGCCCAAGATTTGCTGTAGAATATCTAGTGAACAAGTCTCATTTTTGGGGTTCATGGAGATGCCTTTGTGGTGGAGGAAAAAGAACTTGGAGAGAGGTGAGGAAAAATGTGATATATCAAGAATGAGAGTAATATTTTTCTCCCCACTCAAAAGAGAAAGAGCCCCTCTCTCACTAGTGGCCGGCCATACCTCATGGTGGTAGGTGGGAAATGGAGTGAAGTCAATGAAAGACAAGGGAGTGGGTGAGCTATCATGCAAGGAAGAATAATGAGTGATGATCAAAACAATATCATCACAAACAAAAACAAAACACTCCAAAAACAACCATGATGACTCCAAATGGTCAAGCCATCATGAAGAAGTCAAGAAGTCAAGGTCAATGGAGCAACCATCATGATCCAACCAATATGCAAAAGACCCCTTCCACAATTGCCTATTTGCAACAATGCAAATAAGCCCTCCTCCACCAAACTTCGGCCAATAAACGAAACAAAGGAAATTGGCCGAAACGGAAAGCAAACTGGCAACTCCAGAAAACTGGTCCCGTAATAAATTACAGGAAAACTCCGATACTGTGCATACACACCCGCATTTGTATTCCGACCGAAATACAAATGCAATGAGACAAAATCTACACTGTACTATACTAGGATCCGGCTTATACCAAAGCCGGCT
Source organism: Agapanthus africanus (assembly GCA_030015575.1). Taxonomy (NCBI): domain Eukaryota; kingdom Viridiplantae; phylum Streptophyta; class Magnoliopsida; order Asparagales; family Amaryllidaceae; genus Agapanthus; species Agapanthus africanus. The sequence continues at coordinate 331,262,012 of CM057346.1, read as the reverse complement.
AGTAATATCCGTTCGATCCTGATTCATGCAATACCACACGTATCTGATCGAACCCTGCCATATACCCATACGGCCTATAGTACAAACTGTCCGATCCTGATCCGTGCAATACCGCACGTATCTGATCGGACCTTGCCATATCTCCATACGGCCTCTACAACCTTTCGCCCGAAAGCTGAGTAACCGAATGTGGGGGACTCTAAAGACTCGTCAACACCATGGTTGTGGATTTAACCACTAGCACGTCAGAGGTATAAGCCAATACGTAACGGGCTACCAGGTATTGACTAAAAGGGACGTCTGTGAGCGAACTCAGCCTGACAACCCTACTGAGCCTGTCAGTGACAATATCCGTACAGTCCGGTCCGTTCGTCTATGAGCATCGCATGGCGGGCCTAGAGGGTTGGTAAAAGTCAGACCCCCAAAAGCGGTACAAGTCGTGTCGGAGTGTAGCCCAGAACACCCTGAGATACTACTGGAATACCTACCAGTAAATCTCCTGCCTTGGCCAAGGACTTCGTGTAATGGCTCTCCTAGACACAGCACGACCTCACCCCCAATACCGGGAGAGACGAACCCCTGAAGATACGCTCACTGCCTCCATGTGGCTCGGGACTGTACCCAACTAAAACCTGTTTGCACGACTCCTTTGAGCCGTGGTAGGGTAGTAATCAAAGTACAGTGGGAACTCACATGAGACAAATGGCGATCCCCAGGTCGATGAACTAACCTGCACACATGTCACCAGGGACTGCCATCTGACGTCTGGTATATGACCAACTAGCATGTTCCCGGCGAGTCCTGTCCGGTGTACTCATAACCCAATGAGCACCTGTATACATCTTAGGTGATCCAACTGACACCAGTGGCTTGTGAGACCGGCCACCGCCCCTCGTCGGGGTCTCGACTGTATACACTAGTCTACTCTGGAGTATCGATGCCCTGTCTCGAAACTCACACGACTAGGGACCATTTAAGGATATGCTTATAGACCCCAGCTCCCACTTATATGATCGCCCTCATACTGCTGGTGGTCAAGCAAGAATCCTAGGGGCTCTATCAACGTGTAATAGCAACTTGTCAGGTCACCTAAAACAGTACACGATGATAAAGGTAAACCAGATAGCATACTATCATCTCGAGTAAGACTGTCCTACCGGGATGGGTCCTCCATCAATCATTGCAATCACGTACCTGTGACCTAATAATTAACTCTGAGGGCACTATCTCCAACAATCTCCCACTTGCACTCAAGGCTAATTATTGCGATGTCGCATACTCACAGCCCGTGTGATACCGAACACCCAACTCCTGTACTAGTCAGTCTCACAAAGCTCGTTTGCGAAACTATTGCGTTCGAGGAATAGCCTTAGTGAGTGGATCCGCTTTGTTGTTTCTTTCTATGTCTCTCTATATCTCAAGTTCGCGGAGAAAACCCATCTCCCGAAATGAGCAATACCTGTCTTAGAATGTGTCTGGATGTCTGATGGGACGTAGCTCATAAATGAACTCCAAATCCAAACTTCTTAGACTGTATCGTCAACTGAACTTAATCAGTATCCTGCGCCATGCTACCCTCAGTATTGCCTTGGACCACCTGTCCAAAATACTACCCCTCATCAGAAGGAAAAATTATAACTCTGACAACCTCCTTGTCGTCCATGTCACCTTGGAAGCCTGGAATGATAACTGTCTCCCGAATGAGGCTGTCGTTATCATATCCCTAGAACATCCACTTATGTTCTAAAACTGCTTCCGACTGTTTCTCCAGGATTGGATCAAATGTCAACTTATTGCATCTAGTGCAAGAACAATGTCTGGTGTGGTACTTGACATCTCATGATTGACTCAATTGCCTAAGCAAGTGATCTGCCAATCATGCACATCCCTCTCTACTTTAGTCTGTAAGACACCTTTAGAGAGGGTGACTCCATTACCTGCAGGTACACCACCGTGCCAGGAGTCGTCCATTCTAAATACTCTTAGAATGCTGTCTAAGTACCCTGATTGGGAAACCACCCAAATCTAGATCTAAAACCATAGATCTAGTAACCAGTATGTCTGATATAAAATCCATTTTCTTTGTGGAGAAACCACTGTGTGACGACCAAAAGTATAACCGATTGTAGTATAAGAGTTTCTTTTCCTACTCTGTGTATGTCATCCAAATACCAGGATATCACACCCTACTACCTTTTCAACAGATCCATCCCCTATTCTGATGAAGTCAAACCCATGACTGTCACGTCAGAAATAGATGATCTATCTCCGCTACATGTGCTTTAGTCTATAAATAGACATAAGCTACTTGTCCACCAATGCTTCCGCTGTTCCCACTGACTATGACAACCCTCTGGCAGAGTCATATACACGTACACTTCTGAAGCGAGTTCAGAACGACGCTATACTCATCCTGCTGCCGGGTCTCACAGTCTGGAACAACAGCAATGGCAAGTGTGGGTAAACAAGAACTTCCCTGTCACCGTCCTTGAGGCTACCGGAGTACCTCTCGGGTGCCTGAAGTTACCCACTTTATCTGCGGAGTGACCAATGGAATGTCAATCCAGATTGAATCTTTAGGTTCCTTATCAAATCTTCAGTAATCGTTTGTGGTTCTGGAATCACTTCCAGTTCTACCATACTCCCACTACTGTTTTCTGAAAAAATCCATTTTTAATAAAACTGTGGCGAGTCTAGAACAATATTGCTATTGTTCATCCAGATGGTAGAAAGTCAACCCTCGTCATAGACCGGGTCAACCCACAAACAGCCATTACAGAAACGTGCCTTGAGTTGTCCAGTGTCTGGTTTTAATCATAAGCCGGACAACTCCCCGTACCTTAACACCGTTAAGATATGAACTGTTCTATATCCCATATAGAAACAGAGGCACTGATTTAATTGAACCAGATTCAAATCATGCAGCTGTCCCCAGTGCATGTCAACTAAATGGAAGGAGGCCGATCAGCATTACTCAACTTAGGAATGCTTCCAATTATGAGTAACCTGAAAGAGAAGCAATTTCTCTTAATCACTACTATCAACTGAATACCATACACAAGTATCTACATCTTCGATCTCTTTGAAGAATCCCGATACTTGCTATACCTGGTTCTCTACTCTATTCAAATACCTATAACTTCTCCAAATTCGGACCCTGTGTTTTCCACGAAACACTTGTCTAAAAACTAGAGAAGTCATAAGTAAACCGAATATAGTACGAGGACCAACCCCTCTGTCCTGATAGACCCTGGACAACATACAATACTCTGTATAAGTCCCTTGAGTCTGATAACTCATTCACTGTGTGTCGTAGGTTGAAAACTGTACTTATGGTTAAGAAGAATTGCACCGCTGTTTAATGCTCCTTACCTAACCATCCACTGATATAGGTAAATGTCGTAGACATAATTTCAGAAAGGTATATCTCACTCTATGAAAATAGACGTACAGATATATCAATTTGAAATTGGTGCATAAAAGCGGATATTCAAAACCAAATATTTGCCGACCGGCAAACAGCCCAGGTGATTTCATCAAATATCACCGATTACAACGAATCCCGATATAATGAGGATGATCACCCAATTCCCAATAACCTACTCCCACTCATCATCTGTAAAACCATACAGATGTGAGAATCATACCTGGTAAATACATACCCTGGAGCAAGTGTCTAATCGGGAAATCAGTTTTCTTTTAACATTACACAGTGAAACTGAAACATTGAAATGTTCCGATGGGGTATCCTGGTATTCCTAGTAATGCCTCTTCCATTACCCAGATTCACAACTGTAACCGTGCAATTCTCTGCCACCTCTCCAAATCCCTTGATATGTCTTTAGTCTTTACCTTCTGCACACCCCTTAGGCCAAATGGTTTTCTTCCTTCCCTACCGTTCGGCACCAGCCTATGGTTTGGAAGAAGACTATCCAATAAGCATAATGGGTGTACTGTCCTAATCCTAGGAACACTCGCAATGCGAGAGAAGGTGAAGATAAAAGACACCTGAATAAATCTTATTCCTATTTCTCCTGAACCAGAATCCATCCCCGAACTGGAACAAGTTCCTTTCGAGTTCGTATATAACCATACGATGGAGTATCCAATAAACTGTGGATCTTCATAGTGATACGGAGTGTCCTGGAGAAATACAAAGGTGATTTAGGATTGGCGAAGGAATACTTGGTTTGGTCGTGAATATCAGTTGCAATTTACTTTGCCCTCTTACTAATCCCTTGCTTTGTCTTTACATAATACCTTCTATACACCATCGTTAGGCTAATTGGTTTTCTTCATTCCCTACCGTTCGGCACCAGCCTAAGGTTTGGAAGAAGACTATCCAATTTGCGTAATAGGTGTACTATCTCCTAAACCAAGGAGTACTCGCAACCTGAGAGAAGGTAAAAGGAAAAGACAACTGAATAGTCCTATTCGTTTCCTCCAGAACCGGAAACCATCCTCGAATAAATTCCTTCGAGTTCGTATCTAACCATACGATGGTTTTGTCCAATGGAAGTGGACGTTCGTAGTAATACGGGGTGTCCTGGAGAAAAGGGTAAAAGTAGGAGTGGCAATGAGGTTCGCAACTCTGACAATCCAAAAGCCAGTGTTTAAGAAGGTTCGGTTAACTTGGTCACTGAGTCATAGTCTTAGGGTCGGGTCAATGGTCGCTTCCGAAGAGAGAGAGAAAAGAAACACTCAGCGTGCACTCTAACCTAGATCAGAATGGTTACCAATTTATCTAATCTGGAATCCTCCCACTGTACCTCAAATTCTCCTCCAAACCTGAAAGAAGAATTAGTCGGGGTCACCCGAGGAGTAAACTAACTCATCAGTGGGAATCGGGATCCAACTCTCATCGCATGACAACGTGACGGAATCCGCTCACGGTGTCACACTCCAGAAGGTATGCGCATATCTGGCAAGTTTCAGTTCTTTTGAAACTCCCGATGTGATTTCTGCCCCATGCTCTTATGACCTTGACGAAGGCCAACAAATCATAAGTCACATGTCAAGTTCTACCCGTCATTCTCCAGGTTGATTTGAACCCACCCGCACAAGCCCTTGACGAAGGCCAACAAGGCTATACGACTGTCCCAAACCAACGCATCTATCTATGCTGCAGAAAGGCAACAAGCAGCTACCATACACTATGCCTTGACGAAGGCCAACAAACATAGCATGAATACTACGTGCTACCCGTCTGAAACGACGGAGGGCTACGAATGGTTTCTGGCGAAAACCTTTAACGTAGTGAACTTGATATCGTTGAAGGAACTGATAGCTTTTAAAAATATAGTGACGAAAACCTTCGCTAAAGAGGTCACTCCCGGTGAAGGGATCTCGGCTCTTTCCTCGTAGAATGGGGTGCAGGATATTCCAACTGAATACCACAGTGCAAAGCAAAAGTAATCGGCTATAGTGAAGTTATTGCCCTGACGCAAACTTTTTGTCCAAGGGGTCACTCCCGGTGAAGGGATCTCGGCCCTTGCCTCGTCGACTGAGGAGCAGGATATTCCAACTGAATATCACGATGCAAAACAAAAGTGAACGTCCTTGCAATAACAGCTTTTTGAAAAGTGTTCCAACAACATCAGATTAGGTTTGTTTTTAACTTGCATTGATCTGAATCAACGCAGTCCCATCAATTGATCACACCACAAAGAACGAAAATATACTGATGTACGTATATGCCATCCGCATTCGCCACTGGGTCCCATCATTACCCGTTAGGTTAGCTAACTAACGACAGAGCGGGGACTGGACTAGCGCGGATGCAAAACATATACAACATCTACTAATATATATACCAATATATTATATTCGCTCAAGGCGTGAATAAAATGCAACATCACAGAAAACGTACAGCATCACAGAAACAATACAGATATCTGGGATCCCCGGGTTTCACAGAGCCACTACTGAAACCCGACGTTCCCCTGGTCGTGTGGATAGCCTGTGCAATGAAATCCTAGACCCCTACGGGCGCGGCAAGTTACCCGCCAAAACCTGAAGCGAGGCAGCCCCCTTCAGCACCGTGAATGGACCACCCAGCACTTCACGGAATCCGGTAACTCGGGCATCCCTCCTGGGTCAACCTGTACCCCCTACGAGTGCGGCGAATAGCCCGCCAATTCTAGAGTGAAGCCCCCTCCGTCTCAATGCCATGAGATGCGGGCTTGTTGCCCTCTAGAACCCGGCTATCCGTGCACCCCTCCGCGGGGTAACCCTAGTACAGAAAGTAAAATATACATACAACGGGTACATCGACCGCAACCAGGTCGTGCCCCAAAATAATACAAACAGGCAGTGACGGCAGTCCACACGTCAGACGCTCACCCCGCAATATCAAATGTACATAATACAACAAAACTGTACTAGCATTGCATCCAGGCTATCCCCCACGACCGATCCGCAACATCACAGCAATACATAGAACATCAACGTGAAAGTCACGTTCGCAAATCCGTCTAACCGGGCTATAGCAGTTAGACCGGATTTACCGATCAAGTGACATTCACGGTCGCAGATATAATGTAAATACTGTGAAATAATGTGTTTAAAATATCCGATCAATCAAATTTTAACAAGTGGGCCCCCAAGCATTACTGTAGCAGATCAAGAAATTCTGGGCCCAATGTAATTATTCCAAAACCCCTATTTTCACCCCAGAAAGCCTCTGTAAAAAATTGGTGCAGCGAATCCAAAGTAGTGCGGCGGAACCGCGGCTAGAATGGGGTTTTTGCGGCGGTTCCGCGCTCCCACAGAGGAGTCACTTCATCGAATTTTTATAGAGATCTTAGATTTTCCAGTACATCAATTTTATACAACCTGAAAAAATTTTGGAGACCAAAAAATTTCAACAGAAAACTGTCGCGAGCAAAAATGTAGATTTTGGAATTTTGGTCGATCGGAAATGCAAAACACATTAAACCAAGCTAGACTAAGTTAATGGCGAGGCTCTGATACCACTGTAAGTGTACGGCGGCGCCCCGGCCGTCAATCCGACGGCCAAATGCGGAAGCGGTGATAAACTTTAAATTTTCTTGAACTGGCAAACCGCCGCGCACTAATACACGGATCGAACCACTAACTAGTCCTAGCTATCTACAAGATGGGGAAGAGAGATATACCGACAGATCCGAGTCCTCCGGTCTTCTCGTCGTCGTCCCGATCTCCTGCGGAATGTCCCGTCTCCTCCTCGTCGCCGGAAGTGCACCACATCGCCTACTTCTTTTACGGGCTCCCACCTCAATGCCGAGGCAACTCGGGCTCGAAGCTGGCTAGTCGACGTGCCCAAGATTTGCTGTAGAATATCTAGTGAGCAAGTCTCATTTTTGGGGTTCATGGAGATGCCTTTGTGGTGGAGGAAAAAGAACTTGGAGAGAGGTGAGGAAAAATGTGATATATCAAGAATGAGAGTAACATTTTTCTCCCCACTCAAAAGAGAAAGAGCCCCTCTCTCACTAGTGGCCGGCCATACCTCATGGTGGTAGGTGGGAAATGGAGTGAAGTCAATGAAAGACAAGGGAGTGGGTGAGCTATCATGCAAGGAAGAATAATGAGTGATGATCAAAACAATATCATCACAAACAAAAACAAAACACTCCAAAAACAGCCATGATGACTCCAAATGGTCAAGCCATCATGAAGAAGTCAAGAAGTCAAGGTCAATGGAGCAACCATCATGATCCAACCAATATGCAAAAGACCCCTTCCACAATTGCCTATTTGCAACAATGCAAATAAGCCCTCCTCCACCAAACTTCGGCCAATGAACGAAACAAAGAAAATTGGCCGAAACGGAAAGCAAACTGGCAACTCCAGAAAACTGGTCCCGTAATAAATTACAGGAAAACCCCGATACTGTGCATACACACCCGCATTTGTATTCCGACCGAAATACAAATGCAATGAGACAAAATCTACACTGTACTATACTAGGATCCGGCTTATACCAAAGCCGGCTAGTAATATCCGTTCGATCCTGATTCATGCAATACCGCACGTATCTGATCGAACCCTGCCATATACCCATACGGCCTATAGTACAAACTGTCCGATCCTGATCCGTGCAATACCGCACGTATCTGATCGGACCTTGCCATATCTCCATACGGCCTCTACAACCTTTCGCCCGAAAGCTGAGTAACAGAATGTGGGGAACTCTAAAGACTCGTCAACACCATGGTTGTGGATTTAACCACTAGCACGTCAGAGGTATAAGCCAATACGTAACGGGCTACTAGGTATTGACTAAAAGGGACGTCTGTGAGCGAACTCAGCCTGACAACCCTACTGAGCCTGTCAGTGACAATATCCGTACAGTCCGGTCCATTCGTCTATGAGCATTGCATGGCGGGCCTAGGGGGTTGGTAAAAGTCAGACCCCCAAAAGCGGTACAAGTCGTGTCGGAGTGTAGCCCAGAACACCCTGAGATACTACTGGAATACCTACCAGTAAATCTCCTGCCTTGGCCAAGGACTTCGTGTAATGGCTTTCCTAGACACAGCACGACCTCACCCCCAATACCGGGAGAGACGAACCCCTGAAGATACGCTCACTGCCTCCATGTGGCTCGGGACTGTACCCAACTAAAACCTGTTTGCACGACTCCTTTGAGCCGTGGTAAGGTAGTAATCAAAGTACAGTGGGAACTCACACGAGACAAATGACGATCCCCAGGTCGATGAACTAACCTGCATACATGTCACCAGGGAACTGCCATCTGACGTCTCGTATATGACCAACTAGCATGTTCCCGGCGAGTCCTGTCCGGTGTACTCATAACCCAATGAGCACCTGTATACATCTTAGGTGATTCAACTGACACCAGTGGCTTGTGAGACCGGCCACCGCCCCTCATCGGGGTCTCGACTGTATACACTAGTCTACTCTGGAGTATCGATGCCCTGTCTCGAAACTCACACGACTAGGGACCATTTAAGGATATGCTTATAGACCCCAGCTCCCACTTATATGATCGCCCTCATACTGCTGGTGGTCAAGCAAGAATCCTAGGGGCTCTATCAACGTGTAATAGCAACTTGTCAGGTCACCTAAAATAGTACACGATGATAAAGGTAAACCAGATAGCATACTATCATCTCGAGTAAGACTGTCCTACCGGGATGGGTCCTCCATCAATCATTGCAATCACGTACCTGTGACCTAATAATTGACTCTGAGGGCACTATCTCCAACAGGTGCTCAGTGGAGACTGGGTACACTGGACGGACTCGCCGAGACTCCCAGATGGTATTATACCTCACGTCAGATGGCAGTTCTCAGGTGACACTTGTGCAGGTTAGTCTGTAGACCCGAGATCGTCATAGAGTCTTGTGTGATTCCCACTGTGCTTTGATCTCCACCTTACCACGTCCATGAGGGCGTGCAAAACTGTGGTCTTTGGGTACAGTCCCGAGTCACATGGAGGCAATGAGCGATAGGAGGGGTTTCGTCTCTCCCGGTATTGGGGGTTGATGTTGCGCTGTGCTCGATTAGCTGTAACAGGGAAGTCCCTGGCCAGGGCTGATCAGAGATTTGCTGGTAAGTGTTACCAGTAGTTTCTCGACCCGTTATGAGCCTCACATCGGCACGACTTATCGGTTATTAGGGTCTGACGTTTACCACCCCTAGACTTGATATGCGACATATCAAACGAACAGACCGGACTGTACGGTAAGTGTTACTGGTTGGATTCACAGGAGTGTGAGCGGGCTAGCTCGTCGATCTTCTGATCGCTCAATACCCGGATGGCCATTACGTTTAGCAGACCGCTTGCGGCTTGTGGGTGCTTGATATGATCATCATCTGCTGTCGGCGTATTGACGAGTCTTTAGAGTCCTACACAGAGGTTTCCTGGCTCAAGCGAAACGAAATAGGAGCGCATATGAGATATGTGCAGGACCGAGAATAATGCGTGTATGTGATACCTTATTTCATTCTCGCGATGAATGTATCGATTGGTTATATGCTATATAACCTAGATATCGAATCAAGGATTGATTCGATAAGCCGATATATAGGATACTAGTCGGTTGTATGCGATATGACCGGATCGTTAAATCAAGTGTTGATTTAATGATTTAATGTATAATTATATATTTGATATATTACTTTGCATTAACTAGTATTGGTTCACTTTAAATGGATTTTCTCACTTGATGTGCAAGTTGTATATGTGATATACTTTTGTGCACATGTTTGTATCATATTTGATGATACTTGCTCATTTGGTTAAGTGTAAAGAATTAAACCTTGGTTAAGTAAATGGTTAGGGTTTTTATTTATTCATTCATTTATCTTTTTAATTTGGATTAAAAAGAAATTGCAAAAGAAAACAAAATGGTTGCTATCATTCTTGAAGCTTGTTGAAGCTTCTTGAAGCTTGTTGAAGCTTCATGAAGCTTTGACCAAGGTGACCATTTTGTCTTCATGCTTAACCCTAACCATTCATCTAACCTTAGTCAATTCTCTACACCTAACCATGGTTCATATTATGATAAGTATTCATTTCTTTTGCATTTTTAAAATGAGATACTTATCATATTCTATCTTCTTCTTCATCTTCTTCTTCAAGAAAAAGCTTGCCACCATTAATGGCATCTTGAGCAAAAGTGTGAGAAATCCAATTCTAAAATGAACCCACCTCCTATTTCTTCACCCTCTACCTCTTGCCAAGTAGTATAGGGTGTTTTCTTCACAGGTTTCACAACTTGGTGAAGTTGGAGCTTGATCTTGTGTAACCTCGACGTAGATCATCTTCGGTATCGTAGCCGATGACTTGTCCGCTCATTTCTCCGATGAAGCCGATGCTAGAGTCCGAGATCCGACTAGAACAGCGAGAGGACGTCTACGTGGAGCTAAGGAAGTGGAGAACCGGATCTATAAAGGTTGTAGCTTCTCACTTTTAGTTAAGTTGTTAACTAGCTTTTTGTTTCGCCTAAAATTCTAGTTAACGATCCGTATTAGGGTTTCTCGGCACCGGAAAAATTTGAAATTGGCATGGTTGATGCCTTGTGAGACCTCTTGAGAGTGCCTAGGAACCCTACAGTAATTAGTAAGGGGAAAATCAAAATTAGGTGGAAATTAGCATGGTTTAAGATGCTTGTGGAAGCATGTAGAAGTCTTGACTTAAGTGCACTAATTTTATTTTACTCTAGATATTTATTAACCCAACCATTATTTTTAGCCATGGTTAAGTCTCTACAAATATCATTGTGGTATTTTCTTCACCCTTGGTTGATCACTTGTTCATCTTCTTCATCTTCTTCTTTGCTCTCTAGCTTTGAGTGAGGCGAAGAAAGAAAGAGAGAAAATTAATTCTAAAGTGAGCAAAATACCTACTTCATCAGTCTATACCAAACTAGTCATTTAGTATAGGTTGTTTACTTCACTAATTCCTCAATTAGTGAAGAGGTAACTTGAGTTAGAGATTTTTCGACGTAAATCATCTTCGGTCTCGAAGATCCTTAAGAAAGCTCGTTCCTTTCGCCTAGTGGAGTTTAAGAAGAGTTCGGGGACCACTACTTGGAGCTAAAGGACTCCTATACGGAGCTTTAGAAGTAAAGTTTGTTTAAATGCTTTATAAAACCCTAATTCTCTAGTTAGATCCTTGGTTTGGGTTGCTTAACACTCTAGATTTTTAAATTGCATACTTGATGCTTGCTGAACCCCCGCGAGGGTGTTAAGCGAACCCAGCAGTGGTATCAGAGCCAAGTTAGAGTATTAGGAGTGGTCTAGGCGAAGTTAAAGTGTTCGATCGACTTTTCGAAACCCAAAAATCCAACTCTCTGGAATTTTTTTTCAAATGTTGGATTTTTCCATATTAAAAATTACCAGAAAATTGTGTAGGGTTTTGTATGGATCCCCAAGAAAAACGATGGTCCAACTCGACCAAACGGTCGTGCAACCGCGACCAAACCATGGGTTTAGCCGCGGTTCCGCGGCACCGTTGGTGAGGTAGGGAACGTGCCTTCTTGTGATGATCCGTAGGTACTTTTGGCACATTCTGGTTATTTCTAAGTGTGACTCAAGTGTTGAGGTCTCTGGGAATTTTGGGTGTTTGATAAATCGATCGAAATATTTAATATCGTCTAGATATCTGTGATTTGTGATACAATATTTGGAATCCACAATAATTAGTTTTGTGAAAACTAATTAGAATTTTGTAAATCTAGCAATTTAGTCTGTTTTGATCGGTTGCCACGGGGTTTTGATTCAGATCAAAACTCTGTCGCAATCTCGTATAGTACGCGAACACTCGCCGGGTAACACTACTCGATAGCCATGCCCTATAGCCCCGACCAAGTGACTGTAGGAGAACCCCGTAGCCAAAAGCATCCATTCGGGTGCTTGCGGCCGTGGTGTTCTGCCTAAGTGCACTTCGTCGACGACATCGGGGGTGTGGCCATCTACTAATGTTTCCGACAAGCATTCGATCATTAGTTGGGAATCTTGTTGAATTGCCCGACCAGATATTGAAAAGTGCTTTCAATTTGAGACTAAAATTCCGGGTTTATAACGTTAGGCATGAAATTCAGAATATGTGATATTCCGGGTTTATGATGTCTAAGGAATTTATACGGTTAGGCATGAAATCCGAAGTATGTGATATTTCGGGTTTATGATGTCTAAGGATATTGCGGATTCCAATTATTATAGTTTTCATTTCTTTTCTGCAACCGTAAGTGTAATATGTGGTGTATCGCCGGTTTTGTTGCTATATGTCAACGACAATTGGGATATGCATATTTACTTACGTTGATGACATGTGATGTTATGTGTTGCTGTGATATATTATATTGGATCGTCGTGTTTGAATAGCCTGGGGTTTTTGCGTAAGATGAGAGTTTTTAATTTTCATTCATGTAAAAACTTGTATATAATATTATTTTATTGGGGCACTTTCGGGTTGAGGATGATGTCACCATTGATGTATATTATTTACTTTTCTTCATTAGGATAGACCCAAGGCAGAGAGCACAAGTAACCGGGTTCTAGAGTCCAGTGGGAGACCATCTTGAGGAGTCGAGACCGGGGATCCTAACTCTAGAATTGGCAGGGTTACCTACTGCTCTCATAGGGGTCTAGGGATGTGGGTTTGGCTATTCATCAGGACCGTGAAATCTGTGTTTTTTACTGGATTGATTTAAAACACTGACCTCCTAGTATATCCTATATTTCATATGTTGACTTCTGCTGCAATTTTCTGTGATGAGATCATATAACTGTTAGTAATATGTATGCCCTAGAGGCCATTATTGATGACGTAGTAGATGCTTGGACATATATATAGAGGTCTTCCTTGCCCGACATGATAGTATGCTATCAGGTTTCCTTTATCTTAACATGTTTGACTGGTATTCTATACTGTCTTGCTCTCGCATGTTGATAAAACCCTTAGGATATGTACTTGACTACTAGAACTATGATGAGATCATACTAGTGAGGCTAGAGTGGTCCAAAAGTACATCCTTTAATCAGTTCTTAGTCGTGGGAATATCGAGACTAGGGCATCGATATTCCAGAGTAGACTAGTGTGTACGTTTCTTGTCCCTTAGAGGGCGATGGTTGATCCCACAACCATTGGTGTGTGACATCAAAGATTGTACACAGGTGCTCATTGGAGAATGGGTACGCCGAACGGACTCGCTGAGGACTCCTAGTTGGTAGTATACCTATAGTCAAATAGCAATCCTCCGGTGACACTGGTACAAGTTAGTCTGTAGACCCGAGATCGTCATAGATTCTTGTGTGGCTCCCACTGTGTTTTGATTTCTTCCCTACCACGGCTCAAAAGAGTTGTGCAAACAAGTGGATTTTGGGTACAATCCCGAGTCACATGGAGCCAATGAGCGATAAGAGAGGTTTTGTCTCTCCTGGTAATGGGGGTTGATATTGCGCTATGCTCGATTGGCTATAACTGGAAGTCCCTGGCCAGGGCTGCTGATGAGATTTACTGATAAGAGTTATCAATAGTTTCTCAAACCGTAATAGGCCAGACATCGGCATGACTTATCATGTTATTAGGGGCTGACGTTTACCACCCCTAGACATGATATGCGACATATCAGACGAAGAGACCAAACTGTACGGTTGTGTTACTGATATGCTTCATTGAGAGTATACGAGCTTGCTTGTTGATCTTCATATCGCTCAATACCCGGGTAGCCGTTACGTCCAGCTAGTACCGCTGATGGCTTCTAGGTCACTGATGTGATCATCACCTACTGCTGGCGTATTGACGAGTCTTTAGAGTCCCATACAGAAGTTTACTGGTTCAAGCGAAACGAAGTAGGACACATATGTGATATGTGTGTGGGCCTGATTAAATACGAGTATGTGATACCGTATTATAATATGGCGGTTATCTGTTATCAGTCAGGTTATATGTGATATAACCGGATTATCGAATCAAGTGTTGGTTTGATAATGTGACATTCAGATTAATGATATTAGTCAACTATATATGATATAACCGGATTATTAGATCAAGTGTTGATTTAATAATGTGATATATATTATATGCGATATAATTATATCTTAACTAATATCATTAGCTCCATAATTGTTATATATATATATATTATATGAAGCATGGTTCAAGGCATGGGTTTATATGTTTTTATATTACTCTTGACTCACTATTCAAGCATGGTTGCAATTTTAATTGCATTTTGTTAGTTATGTGTATGCTCTAGAGGCCATTATTGTATATATGATGTATATTATGGTGGATACTTGGATATGTATATACTGAGAAGACTTTCTTGCTCGATATGATAGTATGCTATCTGGTTACCTTTATCTAAACATGTAGACTTGTATTGTGATACTGTCGTGCTCTCACGTGTTGATAAAGCCCTTAAGATATGTACTTGACTACCAGGACTATGATGTGGATCATACTAGTAGGGCCATGGTAGTTCACAAGTACATCCTTCAATTGTTCCTAGTCGAGGGAATATCGAGACAGAGTATCGATATTCCAGAGTAGACTAGCGTATACGCTTCTTGACCCATATGATGGGCGATGGATGATCCCACATCCATTAGTGTTTGACATCAAAGATCGTATACGGGTGCTCAGTGGAAACTGGGTACACTGAACAAGACTCACCGAGGACTCCTATGTGGTAGAATACCTATCATCAGATAGCAGTCCTCTGGTAACACTGGTACAGGTTAGTCTGTAGACCCGAGATCGTCATAGAGTCTTATGCGACTCCCACTGTGCTTTGATTTCCTCCCTACCAGGCTCAAGAGGAGTCATGCAAACAGGTGAATTTTGGGTACAGTCTCGAGTCGTATGGAGGCAATGAGCGATAGGAAGGGTTTCGTCTCTCCCGGTATTGGGAGTTGATGTTGCGCTATGCTCGATTGGCAATAACTGGAAGTCCCTGGCCAGGGCTGATTTGGAGATCTACTGATAAGTGTTATCGGTAGTTTCCCGACCTGTTATGAGCCTCACATCGACATGACTTATCACGCTGCTAGGGTTTGACGATTTCCATCCCTAGACATGATATGCGACATATCAGACGAAGAGACCGGACTGTATGGTAGTGTTACTGATAGGCTTCATGGAGACTGTGGACATGCTTGCTTGTTGACCTTCATATCGCTCAATGCCCGGGTAGCCGTTACGTCCAGCTAGTACCGCTGACGGCTTGTAGGTAACTGATATGTTCATCACCTACTGCCGGCGTATTGACGAGTCTTTAGAGTCCCACACAGAAGTTCCCTAGTTCAAGCGAAACGAAGTAGGACACATATGTGATATGTGTGCGGGCCTGATTAAATACGAGTATGTGATACCGTATTATAATCTGGCAGTCATCTGTTATCGGTGCGATTATATGTGATACAATCAGATTGTCGAATCAAGTGTTGATTCGATAATATGATATACAGATATATGATATTAGTCGGTCGTATATGATATAACCGGATTATTAGATCAAATGTTGATTTAATAATATGATATAAATTATATGTGATATAATTACATATTAACTAATATCATTAGCTCACTAATTAATATTCATTAAATATATATTATATATATATTAATATATATATATATATATATTAAAATGAAGCATGGCATTTTCTTTTCTATTTTGTGAAAATAGAAATGAGGTGTAAAATGAAGCATGGTTGCAAGCATGGGTTAAATACTTCTTTATTCATTCTTGACTCACTATTCAAGCATGGTTGCAATTTAATATTGCATAATTCCATGCTTGAATGAGTGAGGTGTCAAGAATTATCATTCATTCTTGTTCATTCCAAAAGACTTAGCCATTTTTCACTTGCTCATGCTTCTTCCTCCTCCTCTTGCTTTTTCTCAAGCTTCAACCCTCACATGAAATGTGAATCATGAAGCTTGAGCATAAATTAGTGAGCTCTTAACATCCCCTACTTCATCATCTCACACCTTTTAGCAAATTAGTGTGATGTGTTTCATGCACTAAAGGGTTTAGTGCAATGGTAGCTTAAACTAGTAGGAGCTTCGGGGTGGATCATCATTGGCGCGAAGGCTGCGAAGGGAGCTTGTTCAAAGTCTCAAGAGAAGCCTTGTGGAGTCGCGGGACTACTACACGGAGCATATTGAAGAGAAGGACTTGGTTATACCAAGGTATAAACATCTCTCCTTCTTTCTAGTTGACATATCATCTAAAGAAAACCCTAATAATCTAGTTAAAATCTTGTTAGTCTAGCTTAGCACCAAGAAAAAATTGAATTTGGCATGGTAGATACTTCTACAACCTCATCATGGTGCTAAGGTAGTCCTTCATGGTATCAGAGCCGAACTAGATCATCGGGGAAGGTCATTACGAAATTAAAAAGTTCGATCGGTTTTCAAAACCCGTATTTTTGCAAGTTTCTGTCGATTTTTCTAAAAGTTGGAATTTTTGAAATTAAAAATATCCAAAAAATCGTGCAGGGTTTTCTATGGACCCACAAGAAAATTGGTCCCCTGAATCGACCATTCGACCATGGATCCGCGGCCAAACCTTCGTTCTGGCGACGGATCCGCGGCGCAGTAGGTGAGTCAGGGGGTATATTTTCTTGTGTAGGTCTGTAGGTGATATTTACACCGTTTGAGTATTTTTAACCGTGATTCTCAAGTTGTTGAGTTCTCTGGATTTTGTAAAACTGATCGATATATTTGGCATCATATAGATCTTGATGATATTTGATACAATTATTAGAATCCGGCTTATTGGTTTTGTGAAAACCGGTAATGTATATAGTATATTGTGAATCTAGTACGTTAGTCTCGATTAATCGGTTGCCACGAAGTTTTGATTCAGATCAAAACTCCGTCGCAATCGTGTATTATACGCGAACACTCGCCGGGTAACTCTAGTAGACAGCCACGCCCCATAGCCGCCACCAAGTGACTGTAGGAGAACCCCGTTGCCAAAAAGCACCCACTCGAGTGCTCGCGGCCACGGTGTTCCTGTAAGTGCACGGCGGCGCCCCGGCCGTCAATCCGACGCCGGAATGCGGAAACGGTGAATAACTAAAATTTTGCGGACTTTGCAAAACCGGCACCACCGCGCACTAAACTCCGGATCGAAAACCATTAACTAGTCTAAGCTACTAACAAGATGGGTTAGAGATATACCGACGATCCAAGTCCTCCGGTCTTCTCACCATCGTCCGGATCTCCTGCGGAAAAGTCCCGTCTCCTCCTCGTCGCCGGAAGTGCACCACATCGCCAACTTTGTTTACGGGCTCCCACCTCAATGCCGAGGCAACTCGGGGACGAAGCCGGCTACTCGACGTACCCAAGATTCGTTGTAGAATTCGTAGTAGAAGAAGTCTCATTTGGGGTTCATGGAGATGCCTTTGTGGTGGAGGAAAATGAAGTGAACTTTTGGAGAGGGTTCTTGTGTGATTTTTGGAGAATGAAGAGAACCAAAAATGCCACACCAAAAATCAATCACCCACACCTCTAATGAATGGCCGGCCCTCTTTGTGAATGGGGAGAGAGAGTGAGTGAGGGGAGAGCCAAGGATTAATCAATCACCACCATAATGCAAGGGAGAGAGAAAAGCTCATGATATCAAGAAATGATTGCAAGCAAAACCAACACTCATCCAACCATCATCACCAAACTCATCATCAACAACCATGATGGTCACTAAAAGTCAAGCAATCATGAAGCTAGAAGTCAAGGTCAATGAGAGGCTATCATGATAAAACAATATGCAAAGACCCCCTTCCACAATTGCCTATTTACAACAATGCAAATAAGCCCTCCTCCACCAATCTTCGGCCAATGAACGGAACAATGGAAAATTGGCCGAAACGGAAAACAAACTGGCAACTCCAAAAACTGTTCCCGTAATAAATTACAGGAAAACCCCGATACTGTGCATACACACCCGCATCTGTATTTCGACCGAAATACAAATGCAATGAGACAAAATCTACACTGTACTATACTAGGATCCGGCTTATACCAAAGCCGGCTAGTAATATCTGTTCGATCCTGATCCGTGCAATACCGCACGTATCTGATCGAACCCTGCCATATAACCATACGGCCTATAGTACAAACTGTCCGATCCTGATCCGTGCAATACCGCACGTATCTGATCGGACCTTGCCATATCTCCATACGGCCTCTACAACCTTTCGCCCGAAAGCTTGAGTAACTGTAAATGTGGTGGACTCTAAAGACTCGTCAATACTATGGCTGTGGATTTAACCACTAGCACGTCAGAGGTATATGCCAATACGTGACGGGCCACCAGCTATTGACCAAAAGGGACGTCGATGAGGAAGCTCACCCCGACACCCAACTGAGCCTGTCAGTGACAATATCCGTGCAGTCCGGTCCGTTCGTCTATGAGTATCGCATGGCGGGCCTAGGGGGTTGGTAAAAGTCAGACCCCCAAAAGCGGTACAAGTCGTGTCGGAGTGTAGCCCAGAACACCCTGAGATACTACTGGAATACCTACCAGTAAATCTCCTTGCCTTGGCCAAGGACTTTGTGTAATGGCTCTCCTAGACACAGCACGACCTCACCCCCAATACCGGGAGAGACGAACCCCTGAAGATACGCTCACTGCCTCCATGTGGCTCGGGACTGTACCCAACTAAAACCTGTTTGCACGACTCCTTTGAGCCGTGGTAGGGTAGTAATCAAAGTACAGTGGGAACTCACACGAGACAAATGACGATCCCCAGGTCGATGAACTAACCTGCACACATGTCACCAGGGAACTGCCATCTGACGTCTGGTATATGACCAACTAGCATGTTCCCGGCGAGTCCTGTCCGGTGTACTCATAACCCAATGAGCACCTGTATACATCTTAGGTGATCCAACTGACACCAGTGGCTTGTGAGACCGGCCACCGCCCCTCGTCGGGGTCTCGACTGTATACACTAGTCTACTAATGGAGTATCGATGCCCGGTCTCGAAACTCCCACGACTAGGGACCTTTTAAGGATAAGCTTATAGACCCCCAGCTCCCACTTATATGATCGCCCTCATACTGCTGGTGGTCAAGCATAAATCCTAGGGGCTCTATCAACGTGTAATAGCGACGTGTCAAGTCACCTAAAGCAGTACACGATGATAAAGGTAAACCAGATAGCATACTATCATCTCGAGCAAGACTGTCCTACTGGGATAGGTCCTCCCTTAATCATTACAATCACGTACCTGTGACCTAATAATTGACTCTGAGGGCACTATCTCCAACAATCTCCCACTTGCACTCAAGGCTAATTATTGCGATGTCGCATACTCACAGCCCGTGTGATACCGAACACCCAACTCCTCTACTAGTCAGTCTCACAAAGCTCGTTTGCGGAACTATTGCGTTCGAGGAATAGCCTCAGTGAGTGGATCCGCTTAGTTATTTCTTTCTATGTCTCTCTATATCTCAAGTTCGCGGAGAAACCTATCTCCCGAAATGAGCAATACCTGTCTTAGAATGTGTCTGGATGTCTGATGGGACATAGCTCATAAATGAACTCCAAATCCAAACTTCTTAGACTATATCGTCAACTGAACTTAATCAGTATCCTGCGCGCCAAGCCTCCCTCAGTATTGCCTTGGACCACCTGTCCAAAATACTGCCACTCATCAGAAGGAAAACTATAACTCTGACAACCTTCTAGTCGTCCATGTCACCTTGGAAGCCTGGAATGATAACTGTCTCCTGAATGAGGCTGTCGTTATCATCTCCCTAGAACATCCACTTATGTTCTAAAACTGCTTCCGACTGTTTCTCCAGGATTGGATTAATGTCAACTTATTGCATCTAGTGCAAGAACAACATCTGGTGTGGTACTTGACATCTCACGATTGACTCAATTGCCTGAGCAAGTGATCTGCCAATCATGCACGTCCCTCTCCCCTTTAGTCTGTAAGACACCTTTGGAGAGGGTGACTCCATTACCTGCAGGTACACTACCGTGCCAGGAGTCGTCCATCCTAAATACTCTTAGAATGCTGTCAAGTACCCTGATTGGGAAACCACCCAAATCTAGATCTAAAACCATAGATCCAGTAACCAGTATGTCAGATATAAAATCCATTTCCTTTGTGGAGAAACAACTGTGTGACGACCAAACTATAACCGATCGTAGTATAGGAGTTTCTTTTCCTACTTTGTGTATGTCATCCAAATACCATGACATCACACCCTACTACCTTCTCAACAGATCCATCCCCTATCCTGATGAAGTCAAACCCATGACTGTCACGTCAGAAATAGATGATCTATCTCCGCTACATCTGCTTTAGTCTATAAATAGACATAAGCTACTTGTCCACCAATGCTTCCGCTGCTCCCACTGACTACGACAACCCTCTGGCAGAGTCATATACACGTACACTTCTGAAGCGAGTTCAGAACGACGCTATACTCATCCTCCCGCCGGGTCTCGCAGCCTGGAACAACAGCAATGGTAATTGTGGGTAAACAAGAACTTCCCTGTCACCGTCCTTGAGACTACCGAAGTACCTCTCGGGTGCCTGAAGTTACCCACCTTATCTGCGGAGTGGCCAATGGAATGTCAATTCAGATTGAATCTTAAGGTTCCTTATCAAATCTTCAGTAATCGTTTGTGGTTCTGGAATCACTTCCAGTTCTACCATACTCCCACTACTGTTTTCCTGAAAAAATCCATTTTTAATTTAAAACTGTGGCGAGTCAAGAACAATATTGCTATTGATCTTCCAGATGGTAGAAAATCAACCCGCGTCATAGCCTGGGTCAACCCACAAACAGCCATTACAGAAACGTGCCTTGAGTTGTCCAGTGTCTGGTTTTAATCATAAACCGGACAACTCCCCGTACCTTAACATCGTTAAGATATGAACTGTTCTATATCCAATATAGAAACAGAGGCACTGATTTAATTGAACCAGATTCAAATCATGCAGCTGTCCCCAGCGCATGTCAACTAAATGGAAGGAGGCTGATCAGCGTTACTCAACTTAGGAATGCTTCCAATTATGAGTAACCTGAAAGAGAAGCAATTTCTCTTAATCACTACTATCAACTGAATACCACATACAAGTATCTACATCTTCGATCACTTTGAAGAATCCCGATACTTGCTACACCTGGTTCTCTACTGTATTCAAATACCTATAACTTCTCCAAATTCGGACCCTGTGTTTCCACGAAACACTTGTCTAAAAACTAGAGGAGTCATAAGTAAACCGAATATAGTACGAGGACCAACCCCTCTGTCCTGATGGACCCTGGACAACATACAATACTCTGTATAAGTCCCTTTGAGTCTAATAACTCATTCACTGTGTGTCGTAGGTTGAAAACTGTACTTATGGTTAAGAAGAATTACACCGCTGTTTAATGCTCCTTACCTAACCATCCACTGATATAGGTAAATGTCATCGACATAATATCAAAAGGTATATCTCACTCTATGAAAATAGACGTACAGATATATCAATTTGAAATTGGTGCACAACAGCGGATATTCAAAACCAAATATTTGCCGACCGGCAAATAGCCCAGGTGATCTCCTCAAATATCACCGATTACAACGAATCCCGATATAATGAGGATGATCACCCAATTCCCAATAACTTACTCCCACTCATCATCTGTAAAACCATACAGATGTGAGAATCGTACCTGGTAAATACATACCCTGGAGCAAGTGTCCAATCGGGAAATCAGTTTTCTTTTAACAGTACACAGCGAACCTGAAACATTGAAATGTTCCGATGGGGTATCCCGGTATTCTTAGTAATGCCTCTACCAGATTCACGACTGTAACCGTATAATCCTTTGCCACCTCTCCAAATCCCTTCATATATCTTTAGTCTTTACCTTCTGCACACCCCTTTAGGCCAAATGGTTTTCTTCCTTCCCTACCGTTCGGCACCAGCCTATGGTTTGGAGGAAGACTATCCAAAAAGCATAATGGGTGTACTGTCCTAATCTTAGGATCACTCGCAACACGAGAGAAGGTGAAGATAAAAGATACCTGAATGTACTTTATTCCTATTTCTCCTGAACCAGGATCCATCCCCGAACTGGAACAAGTTCCTTTCGAGTTCGTATATAACCATACGATGGAATATCCAATAAACTGTGGATCTTCGTAGTGATACGGAGTGTCCTGGAGAAATACAAAGGTGATTTTAGGATTGGCGAAGAGATACTTGGTTTGGTCGTGAATATCTGTTGCAATTTACTTTGCCCTCTTACTAATCCCTTGCTTTGTCTTAACCTAATACCTTCTGCACACCATCGTTATGCTAATTGGTTTTCTTCATTCCCTACCGGTCGGCACCTGCCTATGGTTTGGAAGAAGACGATCCAATTTGCGTAATAGGTGTGCTACCCCTAAACCAAGGAGTACTCGTAACCTGAGAGAGGGTAAAAGGAAAAGACAACTGAATAATCCTATCCGTTTTCTCCAGAACCAGAAACCATCCTCGAATAAATCTATCGAGTTCGTATCTAACCATACGATGGTTTTGTCCAATGGAAGTGGACGTTCGTAGCAATACGGGGTGTCCCGGAGAAAAGGGTAAAAGTAGGAGTGGCAATGAGGTCTGCAACTCTGACAATCCAAAAGCCAGTGTTTAGAAGGTTCGGTCAACTTGGTCACTGAGTCAAAGTCTTAGGGTCGGGTCAATGGTAGCTGCCAAAGAGAGAGAGAGAAAAGAAACACTCAGCGTGCACTCTAACCTAGATCAGAATGGTCACCAATTTATCTAATCTGGAATCCTCCCACTGTACCTCAAATTCTCCTCCAAACCTGAAAGAAGAATTAGTCGGGGTCACCCGAGGAGTATACTAACTCATCAGTGGGAATCGGGATCCAACTCTCATCGCATGATAACGTGACGGAATCCGCTCACGGTATCACACTCCAGAAGGTATGCGCATATCTGGCAAGTTTCAGTACTTTTGAAACTCCCGATGTGATTTCTGCCCCATGCTCTTATGACCTTGGCGTGAGGTCAAAATATCATAAGTCACATGTCAAGTTCTGCCCATCATTATCCAGGTTAATTTGAATCCACCCGTACATACCCTTGACGTAGGCCAAAATAGTAGTACGACTGTCCCAAACCAACGCATCTATCTATGCAACAGATAAATACCCGGCAGCTACCAAACACTATGCCTTGGCGTGAGGTCAAAATACATAGCTTGAATACTACCGAATATTTAACTGAAATGATGGAGGGCTACGAATGGTTTCTGGCGAAAACCTTTAACGTAAAGAACTTGATATCGTTGAAGGAACTGATAGCTTTTTGAAAATATAGTGACGACAACCGTTGCTAAAGAGGTCACTCCCGGTGAAGGGATCTCGGCTCTTTCCCCGTAGAATGGGGTGCAGGATATTCCAACTGAATACCACGGTGCAAAGCAAAAGTAATCGGCTATAGTGAAGTCAATGCCCTGACGCAAATTTCTGTCCAAGGGGTCACTCCCGGTGAAGGGATCTCGGCCCTTGCCTCGTCGACTGAGGAGCAGGATATTCCAATGAATACCACGATGCAAAACAAAAGTGAACGTCCTTGCAATAACAGCTTTTTGAAAAGTGTTCCAACAACATCAGATTAGGTTTGTTTTTAAACTTGCATTGATCCGAATCAATGCAGTCCCATCAATTGATCACACCAAAAAGAACGAAAATATACTGATGTACGTATATGCCATCCGCATTCGCCACTGGGTCCCGTCATTACCCGTTAGGTTAGCTAACTAACGACAGAGCGGGGACTGGACTAGCGCGGATGCAAAACATATACAACATCTACTAATATATATACCAATATATTATATTCGCTCAAGGCGTGAATAAAATGCAACATCACAGAAATGTACAGCATCACAGAAACAATACAGATATCTGGGATCCCCGGGTTTCACAGAGCCGCTGAAACCCGACGTTCCCCTGGTCGTGTGGATAGCCTGTGCAATGAAATCCTAGACCCCTACGGGCGCGGCAAGTTACCCGCCAAAACCTGAAGCGAGGCAGCCCCCTTCAGCGCCGTGAATGGACCACCCAGCACTTCACGGAATCCGGTAACTTGGGCACCCCTCCTGGGTCAAACCTATACCCCCTACGAGTGCGGCGAATAGCCCGCCAATCCTAGAGTGAAGCCCCCTCCGTCTCAATGCCATGAGATGCGGGCTTGTTGCCCTCCAGAACCCGGCTATCCGTGCACCCCTCCGCGGGGCAACCTAGTACAGAAAGTAAAATATACATACACCGGGTACATCGACCGCAACCAGGTCGTGCCCCAAAAGAATAATACAAACAGGCAGTGACGGCAGTCCACATGTCGGACGCTCGCCCCGCAATATCAAATGTACATAATACAACCACAACTGTACTAGCATTGCATCCAGGCTATCCCCCACGACCGATCCGCAACAACACAGCAAATACATAGAACATCAACGTGAAAGTCACGTTCGCAAATCCGTCTAACCGGGCTATAGCAGTTAGACGGGATTTACCGATCGAGTGACATTCACGGTCGCAGATATAATGTAAATACTGTGAAAAATGTGTTTAAAATTTTCCGATTGACCAAAAATTAACAAGTGGGCCCCCAAGCAATACTGTAGCACTCACAGAAATAATTGGCCCAATTTTAGTATTCCAAAACCCCTAATTACACCCCTGAAGCCCACTGGAAAAAGATGGCCCACTGAACTCTCAAGACTGCGGCGGAACCGCGGCCCAATAGAAGGGTGGGGCCGCAGATCCGCGCTCTGTGTGAGAGATCAGAGTGTCGAATTTTCCCAGAGTTCTTAGAATCTCCTGCACATCATTCTGAGACCACCTAAAAAATTTTTAGACACCAAAAATTCTCAACAGAAAACTGATGTGAGGTAAAAATGAGTTTTTGGAATTTTGGTCGATCGGAACCGCAAAACACATCAAACGAAAGCTAGACGAAGTTAATGGCGAGGCTCTGATACCACTGTAAGTGCACGGCGGCGCCCCGGCCGTCAATCCGACGCCGGAATGCGGAAACGGTGAATAACTAAAATTTTGCGGACTTTGCAAAACCGGCACCACCGCGCACTAAACTCCGGATCGAAAACCATTAACTAGTCTAAGC
The DNA here is from genome assembly GCA_030015575.1 of Agapanthus africanus. Classification (NCBI taxonomy): domain Eukaryota; kingdom Viridiplantae; phylum Streptophyta; class Magnoliopsida; order Asparagales; family Amaryllidaceae; genus Agapanthus; species Agapanthus africanus. The sequence goes on along the minus strand of CM057346.1, from coordinate 331,236,397 downwards.
TACTAACAAGATGGGTTAGAGATATACCGACGATCCAAGTCCTCCGGTCTTCTCACCATCGTCCGGATCTCCTGCGGAAAAGTCCCGTCTCCTCCTCGTCGCCGGAAGTGCACCACATCGCCAACTTTGTTTACGGGCTCCCACCTCAATGCCGAGGCAACTCGGGGACGAAGCCGGCTACTCGACGTGCCCAAGATTCGTTGTAGAATTCGTAGTAGAAGAAGTCTCATTTGGGGTTCATGGAGATGCCTTTGTGGTGGAGGAAAATGAAGTGAACTTTTGGAGAGGGTTCTTGTGTGATTTTTGGAGAATGAAGAGAACCAAAAATGCCACACCAAAAATCAATCACCCACACCTCTAATGAATGGCCGGCCCTCTTTGTGAATGGGGAGAGAGAGTGAGTGAGGGGAGAGCCAAGGATTAATCAATCACCACCATAATGCAAGGGAGAGAGAAAAGCTCATGATATCAAGAAATGATTGCAAGCAAAACCAACACTCATCCAACCATCATCACCAAACTCATCATCAACAACCATGATGGTCACTAAAAGTCAAGCAATCATGAAGCTAGAAGTCAAGGTCAATGAGAGGCTATCATGATAAAACAATATGCAAAGACCCCCTTCCACAATTGCCTATTTACAACAATGCAAATAAGCCCTCCTCCACCAATCTTCGGCCAATGAACGGAACAATGGAAAATTGGCCGAAACGGAAAACAAACTGGCAACTCCAAAAACTGTTCCCGTAATAAATTACAGGAAAACCCCGATACTGTGCATACACACCCGCATCTGTATTTCGACCGAAATACAAATGCAATGAGACAAAATCTACACTGTACTATACTAGGATCCGGCTTATACCAAAGCCGGCTAGTAATATCTGTTCGATCCTGATCCGTGCAATACCGCACGTATCTGATCGAACCCTGCCATATAACCATACGGCCTATAGTACAAACTGTCCGATCCTGATCCGTGCAATACCGCACGTATCTGATCGGACCTTGCCATATCTCCATACGGCCTCTACAACCTTTCGCCCGAAAGCTTGAGTAACTGTAAATGTGGTGGACTCTAAAGACTCGTCAATACTATGGCTGTGGATTTAACCACTAGCACGTCAGAGGTATATGCCAATACGTGACGGGCCACCAGCTATTGACCAAAAGGGACGTCGATGAGGAAGCTCACCCCGACACCCAACTGAGCCTGTCAGTGACAATATCCGTGCAGTCCGGTCCGTTCGTCTATGAGTATCGCATGGCGGGCCTAGGGGGTTGGTAAAAGTCAGACCCCCAAAAGCGGTACAAGTCGTGTCGGAGTGTAGCCCAGAACACCCTGAGATACGACTGGAATACCTACCAGTAAATCTCCTTGCCTTGGCCAAGGACTTTGTGTAATGGCTCTCCTAGACACAGCACGACCTCACCCCCAATACCGGGAGAGACGAACCCCTGAAGATACGCTCACTGCCTCCATGTGGCTCGGGACTGTACCCAACTAAAACCTGTTTGCACGACTCCTTTGAGCCGTGGTAGGGTAGTAATCAAAGTACAGTGGGAACTCACACGAGACAAATGACGATCCCCAGGTCGATGAACTAACCTGCACACATGTCACCAGGGAACTGCCATCTGACGTCTGGTATATGACCAACTAGCATGTTCCCGGCGAGTCCTGTCCGGTGTACTCATAACCCAATGAGCACCTGTATACATCTTAGGTGATCCAACTGACACCAGTGGCTTGTGAGACCGGCCACCGCCCCTCGTCGGGGTCTCGACTGTATACACTAGTCTACTAATGGAGTATCGATGCCCGGTCTCGAAACTCCCACGACTAGGGACCTTTTAAGGATAAGCTTATAGACCCCCAGCTCCCACTTATATGATCGCCCTCATACTGCTGGTGGTCAAGCATAAATCCTAGGGGCTCTATCAACGTGTAATAGCGACGTGTCAAGTCACCTAAAGCAGTACACGATGATAAAGGTAAACCAGATAGCATACTATCATCTCGAGCAAGACTGTCCTACTGGGATAGGTCCTCCCTTAATCATTACAATCACGTACCTGTGACCTAATAATTGACTCTGAGGGCACTATCTCCAACAGTTCCGCCTGAGTGCACTTCATCGCCGACATCGAGGGTGCAGCCATCTACTAAAGTTTCCGACGAGTATTTGATATTGTAGTCGGGAATCTTGTTGAATTCCCCGACTAAGATAATTGAAAAGTGTTTTCAATTTGAGACTAAAATACAAGGTTTACAGTTTAGGCATGAAATCCGGAATATGCGATATTCCGGGTTTAGGATGTCTAAGGATATACGGATTCTAATTATTGTAGTTTTACAATTTCTTTTCTGTGACCGTAAGTGTAATATGTGGGTATCCCGATCTCGTTGCTATGTCAACCAGTTTCGGAATACACATATTTACTTACGTTGATGATATGTGATGTCATGTGTTGCTGATATGTCTTATTGGATCGTCGTGAAAGAATAGCCGGGGGTTTTATGTGAGATGAGAGTTTTCTTTTTCATTCATGTAAAATTTGTATGTAATATTCTTTTATTGGGACACTTCCGGGATGAGGATGATGTCACCATTGTTGTATATTATTTACTTTTCCGCATTAGGATAGACCCAAGGTAGGGAGCACAAGTAACCGGGTTCTAAAGTCCAGTGGGAGACCATCTCAAGGAGTTGAGACCGGGTCTCTTAACTCTAGAATTGGCAGGGTTACTTGCCACTCTCGTAGGGGTCTATGGGATGTGGGTTTGGTTATTCTTCACGACCGTGTAATCCGTGTTTTACATTACTGGCTAAATTTAAAACACGGACATCCTAGTATATCCAATATTTCATATGTTTATCTTCTGTTGCTGTGTTCTGTGATGTTGATCATATAACTGCGTGAGATGAATGTAATATTATATATAAGATATATATTAAACGTTTCTTATGTTTTGCACCCGCGCTAATCTAGCCTCCGCTCTGCCGGTAGTTAAGTAACCTAACGGTGCATGACGGGGCTCCGTGGCGAATGCGGATGGCATAAGCATACGTTCTATTTTCGTTTCATTTCTTCTGTGATGTTTAGGGAAATATTAATTGATGGGACTTCATTAATAAGATTAATGAAAGAAAAAAACCCTAAAGATGTTGTAGAATCAAATTTTCAAAAAGGGTAGCTCTAGTTTTTGCTTTGCATAGCGGTATTCCTTGTAGAATATCCAGCACCTTATTCGATAAGGAAAGAGCAGAGATCCCTTCACCGGGAGTGACCTATTTAGCAAAATTAGCAAATGCTACAAAACACTTGGTTTAGTTTTTGATTGCTTCTATAGTTCTTGCTTTGCATAGCGATATTCCTTGTAGAATATCCAGCACCTTATTCGATAAGGAAAGAGCCGAGATCCCTTCACCGGGAGTGACCTCTTTAGCGAAACTAGAAAAGCTTAAAAAACACTCTTTTTCAAAATCACTAGTTTCTACAACGATATCAAGTTCATTACGCTCATGGTTTTTCTGAAAAACCTGCGTAGCCCTCCGTCATTTCAGATAGGTACTATTTAGTATTCGTGCTACGTTTGTTGGCTTTCGTCAAGGCGTAGTGTGCGGTAGCTAATTAGTGCTTATCTGCTAAAGTATAAGATGCGATTGGATTAGGGTAGTCGTACGACTTTGTTGGCTTTCATCAAGGGTCGTGCGGGTGGGTTTAATTCAATCAAGAAATGTACGGGTTGAGCTTGACTAGCGTTCTTTGGTTTGTTGGCTTTCGTCAAGGTCATAGGATGCTGGGGGTAAAAGCATTATCGGGAATTTCAAGTGTTGAAATTTGCAATGAGATTGCATACCTCCTATGAGATAGTTGGATCCCGACACCTACTGTGAGTAAGAGTTACTCCTGGGAGAATTTTACACATTATAATTAGCCGATCAAGTAAGTGTCTAGACAGGTGTCAACGGGGTTACGCCTCTAGGAAAATGAGGTTTATTTTAATTAGGTCCGTGCGAAAGCACGGGGAACCTCCCTCAAAGTACCGGCACTGGCCTGGCTGAAAAATTGGCGAACTTGTACGGTGTAATTAATACCGACTAGTCTTTCCTTTTAGGGTTTGAAGGAAGATTTGACTAAAACAGTGGGAGCCATCCTGATTAGATATATTAATAACCAATCTAATCTTGCAAGAGCATACGCTAGAGTGTTTTCTTCTCTCTCTCTCCAAGTAGAGACCATGTCACACTTTAATCAAAATAAATAATACGGATGTATTGACCGAACCCGCTTGTTATACTGCGCTAGGGAACGTTGGTCCCGCTCCAACTTATAATTGTTATAAGACAGAGTAGGAAATTGCGGATTACCAGAATCCCGTGCCACCCAAACGAAGAAAAGTACATGCTGATGCATCTTCTTCGGGTGTGTTCATTACCGAGAACTGTTCACAGTATCCTCTACGTCCTGGGTATATGATACCGGATCAGGATCCCAGATATGTAATATGTTACATGGGCTGCAGAAATATAGAGAACTGAGAACGGGTGATAAGTTTCAAGAGTTGGAAATGGTGCAAAGTGTTGCAGCCAAGTTTGTTGGCAGTTATCAGCCTGTATTACCAAATACATTGATTCTGAACAAATGTTATTAGATACCGAACCTGATATACAACATAATATCAGTTTCTTTATTACTAAAGAAGGATATAATTTTGTACTATTGGATAATGTTTTGAACATTTCCTATATCAAAAGTTGATCGGTTCAGGCACGTTATCTAAAAGCATAGACGTTCTAAATCAAACCACAGTTCTTAACGTACAGAACACATACAAGAGGAAGAGTTCAGAAATGAACAAATCCTTCTTGAGGTATTGTAGACTAGGTCATATCAATGCGACCCGACTAGCTCAAGTTACATAAAGATGCATATTTAAATCAGTTTGGATTTACATCTTGTGAAACTTGCCAGTCATGTCACAAAGATAAGATGACCATAGCTCCGTTTATTGGAAACAGAGAAAGAGTTATTGAACTCTTGGGATTGATACATGATGATGTATGTGGGTCCCCTGTCTATACATGGCAGGACTGGTTCTTTATACTTCATTACATTCACTGATTATCTCTCAAGATTCGAACATATGTTCCTGTTGAAACACAAGTCTGAACCTTTTGAGAAATTCAATGAATATAAGTTAGAAGTAGAGAACCAAAAAGGGTATAAGTATTATGTCCTATGATGAGATCAGGGAGTAGAATACTTGAGCACGAAGATCCTGGATTATTCTGAAGGAGAATGAGATTCTCTCTCAGTATTACTCCTCCGTATACACCACAGCACGATGGTATATCGGGGTGGAGCAAATCGCACCCTATGTGATATGGTGTGCTCTATGATGAGTACTACTGAGTAGCCTATTTCCTTTTAGGAGTTATGCACTTGAGAAGCTGCATACTTATTGAGTAGGGTTCCAACCAAATCAGGTGCCTACCACTCCATATGCGATATGGTATGGGAAGAGCCCATCTCTTAAGAATGTTAAGATTTGGGTTGTCCGGCCTATGTCAAAAGCATGATCCGGACAAGCTCGAGGCAAGATCAGTTCTGTGGAAGTTTATTGGATATCCCAAGCATTTGCAAAGGAATATCTTCTACCAAACCGAGAAACAAATGTGTTTTATTTCTTGGCATGCCATTTTTTTTCTAGTGGAGATGAGGTAGAACTGGAAGGAGTTCCAGCTATACAAACTACAGTTGATAATTTGGTAGAACCGAAGGATTCAATAGTTTCCAACGAACCTCAGCCTCTCCGCCGATCTTGTAGGGTTCCTCACCCACCTAAGAGATACTTCGGTTTTCTCTATGACAGTGGGAGCGAGGATTACATCATGACATGATGACCCAACTAGTTTCGAGCAGGCCATCAGGAGTGGTGACTCTGTAAGAATGGATGGATGCTAAGCGATCTGAGATGTAATCCTTATACACCAACAAAGTATGGACTTTGGTTGCTTTACCTGAAAGGTTAATCCCCATCAGGAGCAAGTATATCTTGAGAAGATTACTTGGTATACATGGAAAAGTTGAGACTTTCAAAGCTATGCTTAAGTCCATCCTGATCCTACTTGCTACTGCTACATACCATGACTTCGATATCTGGCGGTTGTGTGTCATGAGTGCTTTTCTAAAAACGATGAGTGAGGAGAGAGATGATTCATTTTATTGATTGTGGCAGTCATCTGTTATCGGTGCGGTTATATGTGATACAACCAGATTGTCGAATCAAGTGTTGATTTGATAATATGATATACAGATATATGATATTAGTCGGTCGTATATGATATAACCGGATTATTAGATCAAATGTTGATTTAATAATATGATATAAATTATATGTGATATAATTACATATTAACTAATATCATTAGCTCACTAATTAATCTTCATTAAATATTATATATATATATATTAATATATATGATATATATATATATATATTAAAATGAAGCATGGCATTTTCTCTATTTTGTGAAAATAGAAATGAGGTGTAAAATGAAGCATGGTTGCAAGCATGGGTTAAATACTTCTTTATTCATTCTTGACTCACTATTCAAGCATGGTTGCAATTTAATATTGCATAATTCCATGCTTGAATGAGTGAGGGGTCAAGAATTATCATTCATTCTTGTTCATTCCAAAAGACTTAGCCATTTTTCACTTGCTTATGCTTGCTCTTGCTTCTTCTTCCTCCTCTTGCTTTTTCTCAAGCTTCAACCCTCACATGAGATGTGAATCATGAAGCTTGAGTACAAATTAGTGAGCTCTTAACATCCCCTACTTCAACATCTCACACCTTTTAGCAAATTAGTGTGATGTGTTTCATGCACTAAAGGGTTTAGTGCAATGGTAGCTTGAACTAGTAGGAGCTTCGGGATAGATCATCATTGGCGCGAAGGCTACAAAGGGAGCTTGTTCAAAGTCTCAAGAGAAGCCTTATGGAGTCGCGGGACAACTACACGGAGCATATTGAAGAGAAGGACTTGGTTCTACCAAGGTATAAACATCTCCCCTTCTCTCTAGTTGACATATCATCTAAAGAAAACCCTAATAATCTAGTTAAGATCTTGTTAGTCTAGCTTAGCACCAAGAAAAAATTGAATTTGGCATTGTCACGTCCCGAAAGTACGGAATATGACCGGCACTTAAACTACGAACGTCTCGAGGCATACGTAATCTAAGTAAGCCGAAAATCCAGAAATGCAAACCAAGAAAAGTAGAAGAGTGAAGGAAAACCAATTTAAATAAGTAGTTTTAATAGCATAAGCCGAATTATGCGGGTTTCTAAAAACATCAAAAATTTCCTGAAAATTTCGGCAGAGTCTCCTTTGTAAATACTGGCCCCCCAAACGGGATACAACATGAATAGTATATGAAATCAATAAAAAGGCATCCCCAAGCGGGAGCTAGCTCTTCGTCAATCGACGGTCACAACCACACAAGCAATATAATATACAACGCCAACGGCGAGGATCAAAATTCAAAAGGAAACTCAAAACCACAAGAAAACCACAGAAATATAACGCGCGACTCTAAGGTCGAAGGAATAACATCACTGGCCTCTATCTCAAAATAAATACATATTTGGTTGATGGAACTTCTAGATACAACAGAGTAATAATATACAAGTTATATAATGGGGGTACGATACAAGTAAACCCACCTACTTGCAAATCACCCGAAGGAAACTATGCCCGCAAGCCGTAATGAAACCTGTACGGCAAACCTGCAAAAAAACTGGGGCACAACGGGGGTGAGTTTCCAACTCGTGAATAGAAAAACATCTACGCACAGAAATCGCATAAATAACGCAACCTAGGTCAATGATCATAATATATCCTCAAATATATGAATAGCATGCAGCCTATAACAATGGCTAGGGTAATATCTAACCCGAGTGTGATCTCATGTGTCCGTGTCAGTGCCTCAAGTAGCAATATATCATATGAATGATGTATGAATGTATGGAACAGAATGCATGTACTGACGAAAACTGCTTTCATAAATCAGTGAGATTTCTGTATTTTAAAAGTGAGGTACCATAAATGAAATCAGTATAAAACAGTGCCCAGCATCGACACAAAACAAGTGTCCAAATATCTCGATATCTCTGTATCACAATCTCTGTACCTCAATATCTCAAAATCTCAGTATCTCAATCACAATATCTAGGGCGCCGTCAATCCAGACCGGCCCCTACCATCCATCTCAAGACCACAATGGTATCCTCCGGATAACCGACGCGTCGGGTAATATCACCGGTCGGTAGTGCTCCCCTGCCAGGCTCAACGTCAACAACACGATCCTCTTGCCCCGGGGTACCGCACCGGGCCCACCATATACCCGAAACGGTTCCTCCACTCCTCGAATCGGGTCTCGAAATCCATCAGCAAACTCATGGAGGACGACTCATACATCATGGGAAAACCGCACTTTTTATTTTAAAAGAGAGAAAAGGTTTATTTATGTTTTTGCGGTTTTCCTCCAAATCCAGAAAATCTCATGGGAATCCGAATCCAAAACCTCAATAACACGTAAAATAGTGAATATATGCATGAGAATCCATGAATGCGGCATAACAATGAATAACAGTATGCATGAAGTAGCAGGTAATAACTACAATGTCTAAACTAACATATAAGGCAAGTACGCTAACAGGCTATGTCAAGCAATAATATTTTCTAAGGTGTACATGACATGGCAATTACCGATGAAGATGTGTGTGAGCCGGCAAATAAGTGTACGTGGTACATACGCATCATCGATAATGGTGCTGGTGTCCTAACAGCATGATATCAATAATGGAGTATGAAACATAATATAAGCATGCGATGTGAAGCGAACCACAATAATGAGCGGGAGCTGAATACTAGACGCAACTATAACTAATCTGCATTAATCTAATATAAGTCCTACAAATGGTGCCTTTTGAAATAACACGAATAATGGGGTTTTGAAAATAGGGGCTACGGTGTTTTTATGAAAAGATACGTCTTTTGAAATATCCGTAGGATCCCTTGGGCTGTCTTTTAAAATACTCACGATTCGTTAGTTTTTGAAATAGGTAAGAATCGAATCTAATCTAACAACTAAACTAAACTAAAGGGCTAAGCTAACAAGCTGGACTACAGGTAAGGAAACCGCCTAACATCTGAGTCGATCCATATACATACCTGTATATATATTAGTCGGTGATCCCGCCTCAATAATATCATATTCGATACCATATCTATAATCAGACATCCCAAGTCAAGAGTGCGGATCAATCATCAATATATAGCTCGTACGTAAATCCGTCGTACGGCATCCCCAAATTCAGATACGGGTCAATATCATACTCATTACACTGTTCATCTGGTATCCTCTTTATCAAGATCATCATCTGAGGTACTGACCTACGTCTAGTACACTACTAATATCACTATTCACATGGCATTGTCATTCAAAGATCCGCTATAACATCAGGACGTATCTCAAGTACGAATCCTGCCATATCACCGATCTCACGGCCTCAACTCAAATCTCATCGACTCATCTCAATCCTAAGTATCATCCGCAAATCCAGTATGTGAACACTTAGTCCCATACCCAGGTGAACACATAAACACATCTCCCCATATACGCACAGGTAATAACATAGATGTATGCATGTGTGTGTGTGCGTGTGTGGGTGTAACAACTACTCTAGGGTTTCGCAACTAACACTAAACGAACTCATGAACACCTAGAATCCACCTTTATCATCAAGTCTCATATCAACATAAAATATATAATCAAAATATATGTGTGTATACGTATTCCTATACATCACCACGAACTGCGGGGGTGCTATACGCCATCCACCCGACTTCTCCCCGTAGATATAAATCTACTCACCTGGTCCTCGCTAGCCGGTGCCGATGTCGCCACGCGCTTGCTTGTCGTCTCGAGGTCCACATGGGGTACCTAGATATCATAACGCACCGTATCGCATTAAAACCAAATTCGAAATCGAAACGGCATACGAAAATCAAATCGGCACGCGTATTACGCATAGGTCAAAACCTATCGCCTACGCATGCAAGAATAGCCAAACCAACCCTCGATGTCGATATACAAACGTCAAACCATCGAGAAAACCAAAACACACTCATTTGCGCATTCACGAACACTAATTATAATATAAAATAGGTTAAAATTCACAAAACCCCCAAATTCACCTAAAAAGCCATTTTTCCGAAAATCTAGCAAGCAAAAATTAACCGTTTTAGTACAAAACTCGACGTTTAAACAAATCTAGCGGCCATAATACTTATTAAATATCTTAAATAAGTCATAAAAATAATTTCCATAATTTAATCCCAATAAATTTCATTAACCCAAAAATCCTAGTTTACAATATACCCAATTTTAACAATTTTATAGCAAAAATGCACAAATAACAATTTAGCTTGGATTTTCTTGAACTAAACCATTAAACTACAATTTAAAATGTTAATAATGTTATGAATACCCTAATTATATTTTTATCTCCCCAATATATATATATTTTTAAAACCTAGTTTGCAATTTATATAATTATCACAATTAAAATTTACAAAAAAAGCAAACTAGCAATTTGATTTGATTTAGCATAACACAAATATGTCAAATACATCACACAACCATAATCTCACAATAAAAAACCCCAATTTGAATTCAAACCCCTCTCTTGAATTTCAAATCATGCATTTAGAACTAATTAAAAACCTATTTAAACATATATTTAAGCTAACCTAAGGCAATTAACAACAATTTAAAAGAAAGGTTAGAATTATACCTCATGATCAAGAGATCAAAAATGAATCTAGCATCAAAATCTTGGCCTCCAAAATGAAAACTTTTCAGTAAGAATCATACTATAGTAGCCAAGAAATAATGGGTAAGGCTTGGATTTTGAATTAGCTTTGATTTTGCAAGGATTTTGAGGCAAAATTGTGGATTTTTTTGATGCAAAATGGAGGGGATTTGGGGGAGGGGCTGCTGCTGATTGGGGACAGAAAATTTTCGGCCATGTGGTGTGGGGGGAGTGAGGAGAGAGATAGGTGAAGAAAGTGGGGAGAAAAGACAAATTCTACACCTCTTTGACTTTTCTTTTCTTTTCTTTTCTTTTCTTTTGAAATGTGAGGTGATTGGAGAGAGAGAGAGAGGGGGAGGGGCTGTCAAAGTGGGCCAGCCACATGGGGAGGGGGAGAGAGGGTGAGGTGTGGATGTGTGGGTTAGGGAAAAGATAAATGTATTACCCCAATTCCCATTAACACTAATTTCACCGAAACAAGCCTTTTTCTTCGATATTTTCTAAACCGTTTTGGCAAACGATTTCATTTCAAAAACCACATAATAAAATTTTATTTAATGTTTTATGATACACAAAATTTGTTTCAACTCATTCCAATTTATAATTTTCCCTAATTAAATGTATTAGGGACGACTTAAAATAATATTAAAATAATTAATTTCGGAAAATTTTTCAGAAATTTGAAATTTCACTAGTGGCTCAATAAACACCAAATACTAGCAATTACATAGCTAGAATATGTATATTTAATTTTATAATAAAGATATTTGCATTTTGACTTTTTACAGAAAACCCCCTTATTTTACCCGTTTTTTTCGAAATTTCACCGAAACGATTTTCAAAACGTTACAATCTTCCCCCCTTAAAGAAATTCGGTTCCCGAATTTAAATTAAAACTCCCCCCAAATTCTAATACATCTAAGCAAAACCATCAAGTCGTCGGGGCTCCGAAATCGTAAATACATAAAATAAACGTAGCGCAACGCATGCGCATGAAAAATGAGCATAAAACTCAAAATCAAAACTCCGTCAAGCATCCCGCAATCATCGGAGTCATGGGGAAGACATCAATGTCAAGATCCAAGCAAGACCGATATGCTATAAATCGGAACTATACATGCAAATATCAGGAGGAAATGCATGCCAAATCCTTTAAGTTGCTGTGCAATGCACATAACACTGCACAGTGGCGGACGTCTATCATAAGAAAATAATTATATACATATATACCTTTGTTTGAAATGTACGTTCCGCCGTTTTGGAAACAATTTAGAAGGGTCTCCTTGTTTTAAACATTTCGTGTCATATCAGACACGTAGGTAAATACTGAGGCTATAGCTCGCTTTTTGGGAATCCCTTCAATAACTATCAATGCATGCAAAATATATTCAGGTACTGTCCTCTGACTAGTCCTGCTCAATACGAAAACACATAGCAATATCATAAAAACGTACTGCTCTATAAGAAAAATCAATCCCAAAATACGCGTATGAATACTACGTGCGTCTGGTGCGCCACGGAAATCAAAATCCAAATATGTGCCATACATATGCACAGAAACAACATCTGAGTGCATCGGGTGTGCACGAAACATCTGTCATAGGCAACATGTGTGCCTGACAGCAAAATCAGGTGCATCTGACATGCACGAAAAATCTCGATTTAGTGCATCTGGTGTGCACCAAAATCACACTTCAAAACATGCGCCCAACATGCGTGAAAATCCAAATCAGGTGCATCCATCGTGCACGAAATCATGCAATCCAATATCAAGTGCCGAATATACGCAAAATCCAATCAGGTGCACAAAACAAATATCGAACATCACCATCGAAATCGAAGTCCTGGGCATCTAAATGCACAACATACATAATACTGCACTGCAAGCGTATATGAACTATATCGAGTGCAAAAACCAAATCGTGTGCGTATATACGCACAAATCAACTCAACTGTATGAAATCCATATAATCACAAACATGAGAACCAAGGCACGAAAACGATATCAAGTGCAACAACCGCGCAAAAATCGTAAATACTCAGCAGGTGCAACCATGGTCCATGAAGACAAATATCATGAAACTCAATCATCAAAATCAATCATGCGAATAAATCACCCAAAACATCGAAATCAATAATGGCGGAATAGTACCGCTCAAGCGTATCCTCTAAGAATCTTGGGCCAACTGTCGCGGTCACTAGTGGGACGTCTTGTCGATGATCATGAACTCTGTCCTGCTGGTGTGCGTAACAATGACCACTCCTGGGTCAAGGTCTTCACTGTGAATTACCAATATCTCGGTCCATCGGCTCATCGGCCCTGTCAGGTGTGCTAACGGGGATGATCCCGTTCTGGCACTTCTCAGGTCATCTCTCGGTCAATCATCGCGACCACTCGTAAGACAGCATATCACTGGCGTCGACCTCTGGCTCTCTGAATGTACGTGACACATCTGATCCTGGGTGCAAGTATCATTGCAGCAGTGTCCTGGAAGGAATCCTGCTCACGGTCTCTTCTATGTCTCATCTCTGCCAACTGTCCCGAAGTCATCGTCCTTTCCTATATCTGCATCTTGCTCTGGAACGACTGCATACTCATCGCGACTCCTTCTGGAAGGTAAATCCAAGTACCATGCCTCGGCATGCGCATCGCATCTTTGATGTCGGTGGAGTGGAACGTCTTCTCATCTAGATCCGGTACGAACTTCTTACTTCAATTTTCTCTAATGTCGTCAGCTTTGGACTCGTCTCGTCGCGGCTGCATGGACTGAGCTCCAACGGCTATCCTCGTATCGGGAGTCTCCCAAGAAATGCATCTCACCACCTAGCATCCGAATTAAGTCGAGCCATCCGATCGAGTCGTCAAAACCTCATAATCCCCCAAGAGCTCAACATCTTGGGCACAGTTTAATAGTATCGAGTACATACCACAGTATCGGTGGTCCAGCCGTAGAAGGGCAAACCCAAGCCTCACTAATGGCGCCGTGGAACTGCCGCAAACCCGAAGGTTCAAAGGCTTTCACACGGTCATTATGTCGAGTTAGGGTTTCATTCTTCTAGAGGGTCCATAGAATTGCCTGCATGTCTTTCCGAATACTTTAAACTTGGAATAATAGGTTTCTGACATTCGATCGTCTCTGTCGACTCTAGCAGGAATCAATCTATCTGATGACCTCGCATCGGGGTAGGCGAATGATCCACATGTCCTAGTCATTCATCCTCGATGACTAGCGACCTTCTATCATCTCTTAGTACAACTCGTACTGCATTAGCTCCAGCATCTGGGGCAATATCTCGTCATTTGCAGCAATAACTGGCTTACTCGTCTGCACGCTGAACAGTGCCTCGACCATCATGAATAAGCAATACACCAACGGTCATCAAAATCTGGCTGGCCTCTGTCGGTGGCCCAATCCACTGGTACTGATCGGCATGTCCGAGAAATCTCATAAAGGTGATCCGCCAAACGCTCGTGGCGCGAAACACAGTAAAAAGACACATCTCCGCAATCGTGTGTCGCCGAAATCATGCCCTGGTCAGTCCTCATTCTTGACGAGCTCATGCTGACCACAACTCTAGCCGTAGCTCTCCCTGCCCGTAATCATGGCAGCAAAACCATAACTGGTACCGATGAGGCTAGATCAGGAATGAATATGATACTGAACAAAGAAATGTACATCCTAAGGCTTCTTAAGTGGAGTAGCGTATCGTAAATATGCCGTGGAACATACCAACGGTACGCCACTCTACTTTAGTCACCTATTCCATCAACCAAAGGTCATCCTACGCTCCGAAGGTAAAACCTAACGCTCTGATACCAACTTTGTCACGTCCCGAAAGTACGGAATATGACCGGCACTTAAACTATGAACGTCTCGAGGCGTACGTAATCTAAGTAAGCCGAAAACCCAGAAATGCAAACCAAGAAAAGTAGAAGAGTGAAGGAAAACCAATTTAAATAAGTAGTTTTAATAGCATAAGCCGAATTATGCGAGTTTCTAAAAACATCAAAAATTTCCTGAAAATTTCGGCAGAGTCTCCTTTGTAAATACTGGCCCCCAAACGGGATACAACATGAATAGTATACGAAATCAATAAAAAGGCATCCCCAAGCGGGAGCTAGCTCTTCATCAATCGACGGTCACAACCACACAAGCAATATAATATACAACGCCAACGGCGAGGATCAAAATTCAAAAGGAAACTCAAAACCACAAGAAAACAACAGAAATATAACGCGCGACTCTAAGGTCGAAGGAATAACATCACTGGTCTCTATCTCAAAATAAATACATGTTTGGTTGATAGAACTTCTAGATACAACAGAGTAATAATATACAAGTTATATAATGGGGGGTACGATACAAGTAAACCCACCTACTTGCAAATCACCCGAACGAAACTATGCCCGCAAGCCGTAATGAAACCTGTACGGCAAACCTGCAAAAAAACTGGGGCACAACGGGGGTGAGTTGCCAACTCGTGAATAGAAAAACATCTACGCACAGAAATCGCATAAATAACGCAACCTAGGTCAATGATCATAATATATCCTCAAATATATGAATAGCATGCAGCCTATAACAATGGCTAGGGTAATATCTAACCCGAGTGTGATCTCATGTGTCCGTGTCAGTGCCTCAAGTAGCAATATATCATATGAATGAGGTATGAATGCATGGAACAGAATGCATGTACTGACGAAAACTGCTTTCATAAATCAGTGAGATTTCTGTATTTTAAAAGTGAGGTACCATAAATGAAATCAGCATAAAACAGTGCCCAGCATCGACACAAAACAAGTGTCCAAATATCTCGATATCTCTGTATCACAATCTCTGTACCTCAATATCTCAAAATCTCAGTATCTCAATCACAATATCTAGGGCGCCGTCAATCCAGACCGGCCCCTACCATCCATCTCAAGACCACGACGGTATCCTCCGGATATCCGACGCGTCGGGTAATATCACCGGTCGGTAGTGCTCCCCTGCCAGGCTCAACGTCAACAACACGATCCTCTTGCCCCGGGGTACCGTACCGGGCCCACCATGTACCCGAAACGGTTCCCCCACTCCTCAAATCGGGTCTCGAAATCCATCAGCAAACTCATGGTGGACGACTCATACATCATGGGAAAACCGCACTTTTTATTTTAAAAGAGAGAAAAGGTTTATTTATGTTTTTGCGGTTTTCCTCCAAATCCAGAAAATCTCATGGGAATCCGAATCCAAAACCTCAATAACACGTAAAATAGTGAATATATGCATGAGAATCCATGAATGCGGCATAACAATGAATAACAGTATGCATGAAGTAGCAGGTAAAAACTACAATGTCTAAACTAACATATAAGGCAAGTACGCTAACAAGCTATGTCAAGCAATAATATTTTCTAAGGTGTACGTGATATGGCAATTACCGATGAAGATGTGTGTGAGCCGGCAAGTAAGTGTACGTGGTACATACGCATCATCGGTAATGGTGCTGGTGTCCTAACAGCATGATATCAATAATGGAGTATGAAACATAATATAAGCATGCGATGCGAAGCGAACCACAATAATGAGCGGGAGCTGAATACTAGACGCAACTATAACTAATCTGCATTAATCTAATATAAGTCCTACAAATGGTGCCTTTTGAAATAACACGAATCATGGGGTTTTGAAAATAGGGGCTACGGTGTTTTTATAAAAAGATATGTCTTTTGAAATATCCGTAGGATCCCTTGGGCTGTCTTTTAAAATACCCACGATTCGTTAGTTTTGAAATAGGTAAGAATCGAATCTAATCTAACAACTAAACTAAACTTAAGGGCTAAGCTAACAAGCTGGACTACAGGTAAGGAAACCGCCTAACATCTGAGTCGATCCATATACATACCTGTATATATATTAGTCGGTGATCCCGCCTCAATAATATCATATTCGATACCATATCTATAATCAGACATCCCAAGTCAAGAGTGGGGATCAATCGTCAATATATAGCTCGTACGTAAATCCATCGTACGGCATCCCTAAATTCGGATACGGGTCAATATCATACTCATTACACTGTTCATCTGGTATCCTCTTTATCAAGATCATCATCTGGGGTACTGACCTACGTCTAGTACACTACTAATATCACTATTCACATGGCATTGTCATTCAAAGATCCCCTATAACATCATGACGTATCTCAAGTACGAATCCTGCCATATCACCGATCTCACGGCCTCAACTCAAATCTCATCGACTCATCTCAATCCCAAGTATCATCCGCAAATCCAGTATGTGAACACCTAGTCCCATACCCAGGTGAACACATAAACACATCTCCCTATATACGCACAAGTAATAACATAGATGTATGCATGTGTGTGTGTGCGTGTGTGGGTGTAACAACTACTCTAGGGTTTCGCAACTAACACTAAACTAATCCATGAACACCTAGAATCCACCTTTATCATCAAGTCTCATATCAACATAAAATATATAATCAAAATATATGTGTGTCTACGTATTCGTATACATCACCACGAACTGCGGGGGTGCTATACGCCATCCACCCGACTTCTCCCCGTAGATATAAATCTACTCACCTGGTCCTCGCTAGCCGGTGCCGACGTCGCCACGCGCTTTCTTATCGTCTCGAGGTCCACATGGGGTACCTACATATCATAACGCACCGTATCGCATTAAAACCAAATTCGAAATCGAAACGGCATACGAAAATCAAATCGGCACGCGTATCACGCATAGGTCAAAACATATCGCCTACGCATGCAAGAATAGCCAAACCAAGCCTCGATGTCGATGTACAAACGTCAAACCATCGAGAAAACCCAAACACACTCATTTGCGCATTCACAAACACTAATTATAATATAAAATAGGTTAAAATTCACAAAACCCCCAAATTCACCTTAAAAGCCATTTTTCCGAAAATCTAGCAAGCAAAAATTACCCGTTTTAGTACAAAACTCGACGTTTAAACAAATCTAGCGGCCATAATACTTATTAAATATCTTAAATAAGTCATAAAAACAATTTCCATAATTTAATCCCAATAAATTTCATTAACCCAAAAATTCTAGTTTACAATATACCCAATTTTAACAATTTTATAGCAAAAATGCACAAATAACAATTTAGCTTGGATTTTCATGTACTAAACTATTAAACTACAATTTAAAATGTTAATAATGTTATGAATACCCTAATTATATTTTTATCTCCCCAATATATATATATTTTTAAAACCTAGTTTGCAATTTATATAATTATCACAATTAAAATTTACAAAAAAAGCAAACTAGCAATTTGATTTGATTTAGCATAACACTAATATGTCAAATACATCACACAACCATAATCTCACAATACAAAACCCCAATTTGAATTCAAACCCCTCTCTTGAATTTCAAATCATGCATTTAGAACTAATTAAAAACCTATTTAAACATATAATTAAGCTAACCTAAGACAATTAACAACAATTTAAATGAAAGGTTAGAATTATACCTCATGATCAAGAGATCAAAAATGAATCTAGCACCAAAATCTTGTCCTCCAAAATAAAAACTTTTCACTAAGAATCATACTATAGTAGCCAAGAAATAATGGGTAAGGCTTGGATTTTGAATTAGCTTTGATTTTGCAAGGATTTTGAGGCAAAATTGTGGATTTTTTTGATGCAAAATGGAGGGGATTTGGGGGAGGGGCTGCTGCTGATTGGGGACAGAAAATTTTCGGCCATGTGGTGTGGGGGGAGTGAGGAGAGAGAGAGAGGTGAAGAAAGTGGAGAGAAAAGACAAATTCTACACCTCTTTGACTTTTCTTTTCTTTTCTTTTCTTTTCTTTTGAAATGTGAGGTGATTGGAGAGAGAGAGAGAGGGAGGGGCTGTCAAAGTGGGCCAGCCACATGGGGAAGGGGAGAAAGGGTGAGGTGTGGGTGTGTAGGTTAGGGAAAAGATAAATGTATTACCCCAATTCCCATTAACACTAATTTCACCGAAAAAAGCCTTTTTCTTCGATATTTTCTAAACCGTTTTGGCAAACTATTTCATTTCAAAAATCACATGATAAAATTTTATTTAATGTTTTATGATGCACAAAATTTGTTTCAACTCATTCCAATTTGTAATTTTCCCTAATTAAATGTATTAGGGACGGCTTAAAATAATATTAAAATAATTAATTTCGGAAAAAATTTCAGAAAATTTGAAATTTCACCAGTGGCTCAATAAACACCAAATACTAGCAATTACATAGCTAGAATATGTATATTTAATTTTATAATAAAGATATTTGCATTTTGACTTTTTACAGAAAACCCCCTTATTTTACCGTTTTTTTCGAAATTTCACCGAAACGATTTTCAAAACGTTACAGGCATGGTAGATGTTTCTACAACCTCATCATGGTGCTAAGGTAGTCCTTCACATTTTTATTCCATGCTTGAATGAGTGAGGAGAGAGATGATTCATTTTATTGATTCTACACTTGCTTCATAGTTCATGCCTTAGCCATTTTTCAAGAGCTTTGTTCTTCTCTTCCTCTATACAATTTTCTTCACCTCACCTCCAAGCTCAAAACCCTCACATGAGATGTGAATCATTGAGCTTGTGAGACCTTAGTGAGCTTTGCTCATCCCTTACTTCATCATCCCACACCAAACAAGCAATTTGGTGTGGTGTGTTTCCTACACTAAAAGTTTTTAGTGTAGTGAAAAGCTTGTGCTTTTGGACTTCGGGTGGATCGGCTTTGGCGCGAAGATCACGAAGGAGGTTCGTTCAACTTGGAGAGGAGCCTTGAAGAGTCGCGTGGACATCATCCCGAAGCTTTTGAAGAGAAGGACAAGAACTACGAAGGTTGTATGCTCTTAACCTTTCTCTTATGTTTTATCACATCACAAAGGAAAACCCTAAAATTCTGGTAGTGATCTTGTTAGTCTAGCGTAGCACCTAGAAAAACTAAAATTTGGCATGATTGATGCCTCTTGAACCTCTTGACGGTGCTATGGTCGACTTTCATGGTATCAGAGCCAAGCTAGAGCATTAGGATTACTTGTAGCGACGTTAGAAATTCGCCGTTTTTATCGCGCAAAAACTGCCGATAAGAACATTTCCGAAATTGATGTTTTAAGTTGTTTGCACACCTCGCGGGCTCACGGTTTGAACCGAGAAGTCACGGGGTGGAGAGTGCATACGCCGAGGACCTTTCGTGGAGGACCGAACGGCTGGGCCCACTCCCTAAGACCACCACAAGGTGGTCTTGGCGGTGGGGACCCGAAACTGCCCCACTTGAGGCAATTTCGGGTCTGCCTCACCCCCTGGCCACCTCGTGGTGGCCTTGGGGGTGGGGTACCCCTTTTAGGACCCTAACTCAGAGTTGATTTGTGGGTCTTCACCCCCGTGAAGATTCGGGCAGGTTTCGAGTTCGTTTCGACTCCCGGATTAGCTTAAAACAATCGGTTTTGAAACTATTAGCTCACTGTTTTTTCAAGTGTTGGAAAAATTGGTTTAAGTTTGCTAAATGCGTGCAGAATTCTAATGTCGCGGTTTCTTTACAAGCTTTGTGATGTGTGATACAATTATTAGAATCTGGATTAATTAGTTTTATGAAAACTAGTTAGTAAACATAGCCGTTTAGTCTCAATTGATCGATTGCAACGAAGTTTTGATTCAGGTCAAAACTCCGTCGCAATTGCGTATTGTACGCGATCACCTAATAGGGAATCTTGTTGAACTATCCGACACATTATTGAAAAGTGTTTTCAATTTGAGACTAAAATGCAAGTTTTACATGTTAGGCACGAAATTCGGAATATGTGATATTCCGGATTTATGATGTCTAAGGATATTGCGGATTCTAATCATTGTAGTTTTCTATTTTTTTCTGCGACCGTAAATGTAATATGTGGGGTATCCCTATTTCGTTGCTATATGTCAAGGAGTTTTCGGGATACATATATTTACTTACGTTGATGACAAGAGATGTTATGTGTTGCTTATGATATGATTTATTGGATCGTCGTGATTGAATAGCCGCGGGGTTTTATGTGAGATGAGAGTTTTTATATTTTCGTTCATGTAAAATTCAATGTAATATTCTTTTATTAGGGCACTTCCGGGTTGAGGATGATGCCACCATTGTTGTATATTATTTATTTTTCCGTATTAAGATAGAACCAAGATGGGGAGCACAAGTAACCGGGTTTTAGGGTCCAGTGGGAGACCATCTCAAGGAGTTAAGATCGGGTTTCCTAACTCTAGAATTAGCAGGGTTACTTGACGTTCTCGTAGGGGTCTAGGGATATGGGTTTGGCTATTCATCATGACCGTGGAATCCGTGTTTTACACTACTGGCTGAATTTAAAACACGGAAATCCTATTATATCTGATACTTCATATGTTGCTTCTGCTGCTTAATTCTGTGATGTTGATCATATAACTGTGTGAGATGAATGTAATATTATATATATGATATATAATAAACGTTGCTTATGTTTTGCACCCACGCTAGTCCAGCCCCCACTCTGCCGGTAGTTAAGTAACCTAACGGTGCATGACGGGGCCCCGTGGCAAATGCGGATGGCATAAGCGTACGTTCTATTTTCGTTTCATTTTTCTGTAATGTTTAGGAAACATTAGTTGACGGGGCTTCATTAATGAGATTAATGAAAAGAAAGAAACCAAAAGATGTTGTAGAATCAAATTTTCAAAAAAGGTAGCTCTAGTTTTTGCTTTGCATAGTGGTATTCCTTGATGAATATCCAGCACCTCATTCGATGAGGAAAGAGCTGAGATCCCTTCACCGGAAGTGACCTCTTTAGCAAAACTAGCAAATGCTATGACACTCGGTTTTGTTTTTGATTGCTTCTGTAGTTTTGCTTTATATAGTGGTATTCCTGAATATACTGCACCTTATTCGATGAGAAAAGAGCCGAGATCCGTTCACCGGGAGTGACCTCTTTAGCGAGACTAGCAAAAGCCTAAAAAACACTCCTTTTCAAAATCATTAGATTCTACAACGATATCAAGTTCATTACGCTCATGATTTTCTTAAAAACCTGCGTAGCCCTCCGTCATTTCAGATAAGTACTATTTAGTATTCGTGCTACGTTTGTTGACCTTAGCCAAGGCGTAGTATGCGGTAGATAATTAGTGCTTGTCTACGGCATGTGATGCGATTGTATTAGGGTAGTCGTGCGGCTTTGTTGACCTTAGGCAAGGGTCGCACGGGTGGGTTTGATTCAATCAAGAAATGACGGGTTGAACTTGGTTAGCACTTATGATTTGTTGACCATAGCCAAGGTCATAAATTGCTAGGGGTAAAAACCATTATCGGGAATTTCAAGTGTTGAAATTTGTAATGAGATTGCATACCTTCTATATGATAGTTGGATCCCAATACCCACTGCGAGTAAGAGTTACTCCTTGGAGAGTTTTGCACTTTACAATTAGCCGATCAAGTAGGTGTCTAGAAAGGTGTCAATGGGGTAATACCTCTGGGAAAATGAGGTTTATTTTAATTAGTTCCGTGCGAAAGCACGGGGAACCTCCCTCAAAGTATCGATACTGGTCTGTCCGAATGATTAGCGAACTTGTACGGTGTAATTAATCCCGGCTAATCTTACCTTTTAGTGTTTGAAGGAAGATTTGATAAAAAAACAGTGGGAGCCATCCTGATTAGATAAAAATAACCAATCTAAATCTTGTAAAGAGAACACACAAAGTGATTATTCTTCTCTCTCTCCTGGTAGCGACCAATGACATGCCTTAATCAAGATAATAATATGGATGTATTGACCGAACCTACTTATTATACTGGGCTAGGTTCCGCTCTATCTTATGATTTTCATAAGTCTGAGCAAGGAATAGGGAAATATTCAGATTCCCATGCCATCCAAACGAAGAAAAAACATGTTGATGCATTGTCTTCGGGTGTGTTCGTTACCAAGAACTGTTTCTCAGTTTACCTCTATGTCCTGGGTATTGGATACCAGATCAGGATCCCACACATGTAATTTGTTACATGGGCTATATAAAGGTGGAGAAATGGGAAAGGGTGATATATCTCTAGTAGTAGAGAATGGTGCAATTGTTGCAGCCAAAGCAGTTGGCAAATATCACTTAGTGTTACCAACTGGTAATACATTGATTCTTAGCGACTGTTATTTCGTACCAACAAATATTGTGAATATTTTCCTAAATCAAGTGTTGATTGGGTAAGGTATGTTGTATAACATTGTACACGTTCTGAATCAAACTATAGTTCTAAACGTACGCACACAAGAGGAACAGTTCAGAAATGAACGAAGTCTTCTTATGGCATTGTAGACTAGGTCGTATCAATGAAACAAGACTAGCTAAAGTTCCATAAGGATGCATATTTGAATTCGTTCGAATTTACATCTTATGAAACTTTCCAGTCATGTCTCAAAGACTAGGTGACCAAATCTCCGTTTACTAAAAACGGAGAAAGAGCTACTGAAATCTTGGACAGATACATGGTGATGTATGCGGTCCTATGTCTACAAATGCCAGGGATGGTTCCGCGTACTTTATTATGTTCACCGATGTTCTATCAAGATACAGATATATGTTCTTGTTGAAACACAAAACTGAATCTTTTGAGAATTTCAAGGAATATAAGTACGCAGTTAAGAACCAGATAGGTAAAGGTATTAAAATCCATCAATGTGATCGGGAAGAAGAATACTGGAGCACGGATTTCCGAGACTATTTAAAAGAGAATGAGATTCTCTCTCAGTTTACTCATCCGTATATACCACAACACAACGGTATATCGGGGTGGAGGAATCGCATCCTATAAGATATGGTGCGCTCTATGATGAGTACTGCTGAGTTGCCTATTTCCTTTCAGGGACATGCATTTGAGAAGATGCATACCTGTTGAATAGAGTTCCGACCAAATCTGTTGCCTACCACTCCATATGAGATATGGAATGGGAAGAGACCATCTCTTAAACGAGTTAAGATATGGGGTTGTCTGGCCTATGTTGAAAAGCAAAATACGGACAAGCTCGAGGCAAGGTCAGTTCTATGCTAGTTTCTAGGATATCCCAAACATTCGTAAGGGAATATCTTCTACCACACCGAGGAACAAAAGATGTTTTGTTTCTCGACATGCCACCTTTTTGGAAAAGGAATTTCTTGTGGAAGAAATTAGTGGCGATGAGGTAGAACTGGAAGAAGTTCCAGCAAAGAAAACTATAACTGATGATTTGGTGGAACCGGAGGATTCTATAGTCCCTGATGAACTGAAACCACTCCGCAGATCTTGTAGGGTTCCTCATCCACCTGAGAGATACTATGGTTTTCTCGTAGACGGTGGGAGAGAGGATTGCATCATGGAGATGATGACCCAACTAGTTTCGAGCAGGCTATCACAAGTGGAGAATATGTGAAATGGCTGGATGCTATGCGATCTAAGATGGAATCCATATACACCAGCAAAGTGTTGACTTTGCATGTTGCTCCTGAAGGGGTAAAACCCATTAGGAGCAAGAGGATCTTTGAGAAAGATAAATTGGTGTAGATAGAAAAGTTGAGACTTTCAAAGCGAGACTTGTCGCTAAGCTTAGGTCTATCAGGATCCGACTTGCCATTACTGTATACCATGACTACGATATCTGGCAGACTGCACATCAAAACCGCTTTTCTAAATGGTGATTTAGAAGAGAGCGTGTATATGACACTGCCACAGGGCTTCATAGACTGTGGGAGCAGCGAAAGCATGTGCAAGCTGCTTAAACCCATCTACGGGTAAAAGCAAGCATCACAGACATTGAACATCTATTTAATGAAGCTATCAAAGAGTTTGACTTCATCAAAAAGATAGATGAACCATGTATAAATAAGAAGGTTGTAGAGAGTATGGTTGTCTTCCTTGTATTGTATGCGGATGCGATACTCTTGATAGGAAAAGGTGTTCCTATGCTACACTCGATCAAGCACCTCTTATCACACAGGTTCTCCATGAAAGATCTAACTGATGCCTCCTACATTCTAGGGTTATAGATCTAAATGGATTTAGAATTGTCCCAATCCGGGTACATAGACACCATGCTAAAAGTGTTTTAGTATGGATGATTCTTAGCGTGGTAATGTACCCGCTTGTTCAAGAATCACACCTTCCAAAGAGATGTCTCTCGAGACTGATTTGGAGAGGGCTCACATATAAGGGATACCGTATGCTCTGGCACACGGGTCAGTCATGTATGCGATGTTATGTACCATACCAGATGTAGCTTACTCACTAGGTGTAGTGAATAAGTATCGAAAAGATCTTTAGGAAAACCACTGGACAGTTGAAGATCATTCTTAAGTGATTGAGAAGGACTAAAGAGATGTTCTTGGTGTATGGTAACGGTGAACTCCAGATGGAGTCCTTTACCGATTCGAGCTTCTAGAGTGATAAGGACGACTGAAAGTCAGTCTCGGGTTTTTGTCTTCACCCTCAAAGGAGGGACGGTATGTTAGAAGAGTTCCAAGCTATATACCGTAGCAGACTCATTGATAGAGGCTAATTACATCGCTACCAACGATGCTGCAAAGAGGTTGTCTGTATGAATAGAGTTCATGAGATGAACTAGGTCCCTACCATTGGGCATCCAATACCTATGTATTGTGATCACAATGGAGCTGTGGTTTTGGCCTAGGAACCCCGGTCCCGTCAGTGATCCAGACATATTCTTAGTCAGTATCACCTGATCAGGGAGATAGTTGATCTCCGAGAAATCGAGATCAGCAGAGTTGACACAGAGGATAACACAGTGGATCCACTCACCGAGGCCATCCCCCAGATACTATTCGAGGGACTTTTGGGACGTTGGGTATGAGATACTACAACAACTGGCCTTAGTGCAAGTGGGAGATTGTTAGTAATATGTATACCCTAGAGGCCATTATCGATGATATAGAGGATGCTTGGACATATATATAGAGGACTTTCTTGCTTGACATAATAGTATGCTATCAGGTTTTCTTTATCTTAACATGTTGACTAGTATTCTATACTTTCTTGCTCTCGCATGTTGATAAAGCCCTTAGGATATGTACTTGACTACCAGGACTATGATGAGATCATACTAGTGGAGCCAGGGTGGTCCAAAAGTACATCCTTTAATCAGTTCCTAGTTGTGGAAATATCGAGACTAGGGCATCGATATTCCAGAGTATACTAGTGTGTACGTTTCTTGTCCCTTAGAGGGCGATGGTTGATCCCACAACCATTGGTGTGTGACATCAAAGATTGTACACAGGTGCTCATTGGAGAATGGGTACACCGAACAGACTCGCTGAGGACTCCTAGTTGGTAGTATACCTATCGTCAGATAGCAGTCCTCCGGTGGCACTGGTACATGTTAGTCTGTAGACCCGAGATCGTCATAAAGTCTTGTATGGCTCCCACCGTGTTTTGTTTTCCTCCCTACCACGGATCAAAAGAGTCGTGCAAACAGGTGGATTTTGGGTACAGTCTCGAGTCACATGGAGCCAATGAGCGATAGTAGGGGTTTCGTCTCTCCCGGTATTGGGGGTTGATATTGCACTATGCTCGATTGGCTATAACTGGAAGTCCCTGGTCATGGATGCGGATGAGATTTACTGATAAGAGTTATCAGTAGTTTCTCAAACCGTTATAGGCCAGACATCGACATGACTTATCATGTTACTGGGGGCTGACGTTTACCACCCCTAGACATGATATGCGAGACGAAGAGACCGGACTGTATGGAAGTGTTAGGTCCACGTTGCCTCTCCCGGTACTTTCGGGGTTGCGGAAACGGTAAAACAAAAATTTTTCTAAGCATGGTAACATGGACCGAAAAGCCGGATCTTTGCTAAACAACACACTAGCATCCTAACTAGAGATTTATCTACTTGGTTAGGGGTTATACCTCAACTTGAACTCCTTCTCTTCTTGTTGTTCTTCTCCTTGCTTGCTCCGAGGCTTGATCCGGACTTTGGTCACCTCCGCGGCCTCCTTGAGTCGAAGACGATCCACCCGAGAGATGTGCACCGAGCTCCACCTCGAGCCGAGGTAACTAGGGTAAAGAGATTGCTAATCTAGAAGCCCTAGGTTGTGTAGAAGTGATAAAGGGATGGTTTTGTCTTTGTGGGATCTTTATCTCTCAACACATGAGATCAAAAGATTAATCAAGAGGAAGAAGAAGAAGGAGGAGCTAGCAACCATGGTTCATTTCTTTTTCTTCTCACTTGAAAAGGCAAGAGAGAGAATGAGAAAGAAATTGTGAGCATAAGAAAATGAACCATGGTTTAATAATGCAAAAACAATATCATTACTAATCCCATCAAGATAAAGTTTGATGGCTACATTGAAATGACCATCATCATAATCAAAATAGAAAAAGAAAAGAAGAGTGTAGATCTCTCTTGAAAGTCAATGGTCAACATGGTCAATCGGTCAACAAAGTCAAGAGAGGTCAATGGGGTCAAATGGTCAATGCAATTAGCCATCATAAAATTATCACTAAAAGGATTAGTAAATGATGTCCGTGGCTCATAATGGTTTTGAACAAACGAACTGTCAAAACCCTAATGAGCCTGCCATATAACGGTTTTGGCCGAACCAACTGCCAAAACCCTGATGAGGCACCTCCTCCTTCATCGCTCCGGAAAACTGTGCATACACACCTGCATCCGCATTCTGTAGAATGCGGATGCGCAGAAGACAAAACAAAACCATCCGTGCAATACTAGGATCCGGCTTAAACCAAAGCCCACTAGTATTGCCTGCCCGAACACCGCACGCACGCAAGTGTACGTAAGTGATCGCAGCTCTTTCGTAAAACCATACGGCCTCTACACGTTTCGCTCAATGCAGGGAAACTCTCTGTGTAGGACTCTAAAGACTCGACACTACGCTGGCAGTGGGTTTAACCACAAACCGCAAGCGGCACTAGCTGTACGTAACGGTCCCCAGGTAGATGTCGTTAAGAAGGCCGATGAGGTGAACTCATCCGAACTCCTACTGAGCCTGTATGTGACAATCTCCGTACAGTCCGGTCTGTTCATCTAATAGATCGCATGGCGGGCCTAGGGGGCGGTAAACGTCAGTCCCCTAATAGCGGTACAAGTCGTGTCGGAGTGAAGCCCAAAACACCCTGAGATAACACAAGAAACCTACCAGTATATCTCGCTTGCCCTGGCCAGGGACTACTCGTGTAATGGCTCTCCTAGACACAGCGCGATGTCAACCCCCAATACCGGGAGAGATGAATCCTGTCTAACCGTCACTGCCTCCAAGTGCTTCGGGACTGCACCCAACTACTACCTGTTTGCACGACTCAGTAGAGCCATGGTAGGGTAGTAATCAAAGAACAGTGGGAACACACTCGAGGCGAAGTGACAGTGTCAAGTCAGCGGACTAAGCTGTACTCATGTCACATGGGAACTGATAACTGACGATAGGTATAATACCAACCATCAGTTCCCGATGAGTCCTGTCCAGTGTACTCGTAACCTAACGAGCACCCGCATACTATCTCAAGTACGACATACTGACGGCTGTGGGACAGACCGTCTCCCGTGCTGGGATGAGAAGCGCATACGCTAGTCTACTCTGAAGTATCGATGCCCTGTCTCGATAATCCCACGACTAGGGACGTGTAAAAGGATGTGCTTGTGGATTACCCAGCCCCCACGAGTGTGATCGCCATCACAACGCCGGTAATCAAGCAAAGATCCTAAGGGCTCTACTAATGCATATAGTTGATATAATAAAGAAACACATGTACACATTAAAGCAGAGACAAACTAGTAGCATACTACTATTTCGAGCAAGATTGTCTATACAACTGAGAATATCACAAGCTTCCATCAAGTAATATACATACTAGTATGATACAGTAATGGCCTCTAGGGCATATACACTAACAATCTCCCACTTGCACTAAGGCCATGTTCTGGCGTATCGAAGTCCTATTATCTCGATCAGCCGTTCGAACTGAGTCTGGTGTAAGGCCTTCGTGAATGGGTCCGCTGTGTTGTCCTTTGTGTCCACTCTCCGCACCTCGATCTCCTGGCGATCAATGATCTCCCTGATCAAGTGATACCGCCTTAAGATGTGCCTGGACTTCTGATGGGACCTTAGTTCCTTCGCTAAAGCTATAGCCCCACCGTTATCGCAATACAAAGGTATTGGGTCAACAATGGATGGAACCACCTGAAGTTCACTAATGAACTTCTTCATCCAGACCGCCTCTTTTGCGGCATCGCTTGCAGCAATGTATTCAGCCTCCATCGTCGAGTCTGCGACGGTATCCTGTTTGGAACTCCTCCAACATACCGCCCCTCCGTTGAGGGTAAACACAAAACCCGAGACAGACTTGCTGTCATCTTTGTCACTCTGGAAGCTTGAATCGGTAAAGGACTCGACCCTAAGGTCTCCATTACCGTAAACCAGGAACATCTCCTTAGTCCTTCTCGGGTACTTGAGAATGTTCTTCACTGCTGTCCAGTGGTCCTCACCTGGGTCTGACTGATACCGGCTTACCGCGCTCAGCGTGTAAGCTACATCTGGTCTTGTACATAGCATCGCATACATTATAGATTCTACCGCCAAAGCGTAGGGTATAGTGCTGATGCGAACCCTCTCCTCGTCAGTCTTAGGAGACATCTTCTTGGAGAGGGTAATTCCGTGCAATGTGGGTATGTTACCGCGCTTGGAATCCTCCATACTAAATCTCTTTAGTACGGTCTCTATGTACCTGGACTGCGAAAGTCCCAGTAGTCTCTTGGATCTATCTCTATAGATCTTGATCCCCAGAATGTACGAGGCATCACCCAGGTCCTTCATGGAGAACCGTTGTGACAAAAATAGCTTGACCGATTGTAGCATAGGAATGTCATTTCCTATCAAAAGAATGCCATCCACGTACAAGACTAGGAATACGACAGTTCGTCCTACAATCTTCTTATAGACACAAGGTTCATCTTCGTTCTTGATGAAATCAAATTCCTTGATTGCCTCATCAAAACAGATGTTCCAGCTCCGCAATGCCTGCTTTAATCCATAAATGGATTTAAGCAACTTGCACACCTTCCCGCTGCTCCCACTGTCTATGAAACCTTCTGGCTGATCCATGTAAACGCACTCTTCCAAACTACCGTTTAGGAAAGCCATTTTAACATCCATCTTCCAGATTTCATAGTCATGGAAGGTAGCAATGGCAAGTAGGATCCGAATGGATTTGAGCATAGCCACCGGAGAAAAAGTTTCGTCATAGTCCAAACCAGGTCTTTGACGAAAACCTTTTGCAACAAGTCTAGCCTTATAGTTTTCCACCTGCCCATCTACACCAAGTTTTCTTTTGTAGATCCATTTGCATCCAACGGGTTTTACCCCAGGTGGAGCAATATCCAAGGTCCACACTTTATTGGCGTACATGGACTCCATTTCGGATTGCATTGCTTCCTGCCACTTATCAGAGTCCCTACTGATAATGGCCTGCCTGAAACTGGTAAGGTCATCTTCTTCCAAGATGCAATCCTCTCGATCCCCGTCTATGAGAAAACCGTAGTATCTCTCGGGCAGACGAGAAATCCTAACAGATCTGCGGAGTGGCTGAGGTTCGTCTGGGGTTATTGAATCCTGAGGTTCTGTCAAATTTTCAGTTTCAGTTTGTGGTCGCTGAATTTCTTCCAATTCTACCGTGCTCCCACTAATTTCTTTTGCAAGAAACTCCGTTTATAAGAAAACGGCATGCTAAGCAACAAACACCTTCTGTTCCTCGGTGTGGTAGAATAGATATCCATAACCATTCTTTGGATATCCCACAAACTTACATAAAACTGACCGTGCCTCTAGTTTATCCGGTTTGTGCGTTTTAACATAAGCCGGACAACCCCATATCTTAAATCTTTTAAGATATGGCCTTTTTCCATTCCATATCTCGAATGGAGTCTTAGGCACAGATTTATACGGAACATCATTCAATAGATATGCTGCTGTCAACAGCGCATGTCCCCAAAATGAAAGAGGCAACTCGGCATTACTCATCATGGAGCGAACCATATCCAGAAGGGTACGATTCCTCCTCTCCGATACACCGTTGTGCTGTGGTGTATAAGGAGGAGTAAGCTGAGAGAGAATACCATTCTCTTTTAAGTAATCTAGGAATTCCGTGCTCAAGTACCCCCCTCCTCTATCAGACCGGAGGATCTTGATACTTTTGCCAGTCTGGTTCTCTACTTCGTTTCTGAATTCCTTGAATTTCTTAAAAGCTTCAGATTTGTGTTTCATCAGATACACATATCCGAACATAGAGAGATCGTCAGTGAATGTGATGAAGTATGAGAACCCACCCCTTGCATGTATAGACATCGGACCGCATACATCACTATGTACGAGTCCCAAGAGCTCTGTTGCTCTTTCTCCATATCCGGTGAACGGAGATTTGGTCATCTTCCCTTTGAGACAAGACTGACAAGTTTCATAAGATGAAAACTCGAACGTATCCAAGAGTCCATCTTTATGCAACTTACTCAGTCTTTTCTCTCCGATATGACCAAGTCTACAATGCCACAAGTAGGATTCATTCGTATCTGAATTCTTCCTCTTGCGTGTGTTTTGTACATTGAGAACTGTATTCTGATTTAGAACGTAGATACCATTACACAGTGTACCTTCTGCAACCAGTACCTTATGAAGGTAAATGTTCATGATATTTCTATCAAGAACAAAGTTATATCCATCTTTATCGAGTAAAAAAACTGATATGATGTTGCAAACCATGGAAGGTACATAGTAGCAATCGTTCAAAATCATAGTCTTGCCATTTAGCAATACTAGGTGATATTCACCGACGGCTGCCGCATTAACTTGTGCTCCATTCGCTACTCTGAGCGACATATCACCCGGTGCAACGTTCCTACTTTTTCTCAGTCCCTGCAATAAATTACAGATATGAGATCCTGATCCGGTATCAAGTACCCAGGAGGTAGGGCTGACCGTAAAACAGTTCTCAATTACAAGAACACCTGAAGTAGATGCAAAACCATGCTTCTTCTTCAACTGGGTATCCTGGGAATCCATACAATCCCCTTTCCCTTGCTCATACTTATGACTGTTGTCACAAGTAAGAGCCGAACCAACGTTCCCCAGCCCCGAATAAGAATTCGGATCGGTCAAGCGATACATTTTATTATCTTGATTAGGGCGTGAAATGGTTGCTACCTGGAGAGAGAAAAGAAATACTCAGCGTTCGCTCTTGCAAGTTTAGATTGGTTTTTAATTTATCTAAACAGGATGGCTCCCACTGTCTCTCGAAT
Organism: Agapanthus africanus; assembly: GCA_030015575.1. NCBI lineage: Eukaryota > Viridiplantae > Streptophyta > Magnoliopsida > Asparagales > Amaryllidaceae > Agapanthus > Agapanthus africanus. The sequence continues at coordinate 331,204,199 of CM057346.1, read as the reverse complement.
CCCTCCTCAAACCATAAAGGAAGAATTAGTCGGGATCAATCTCACCGTACAATACTTGCTTAACCGTTCAGCCAGGCCAGTGTCGGTACTTCGAGGGAGGTTTTCCAACGCTTTCGCGAAGTTCCTTAATTAAGTAACCTCTTTTCCCTGTGGGCGTAGCCCCGCTAACACCTTTCTAGACACCTACTTGGTTTATAGCATTGATCGTTAAGCGAGAAAGTTCTCGAGGAGTAGCATATACTCACAGTAGGATCGGGATCCAAATATCATCGCGTGACAAAACTGAAGGAATCCTACCAGAATCATCACACTCCAAATGGTATGCAACACTAGCAAGTTTCAGTACTTTTGAAACTCCCGATGTGGTTTTTGCCCCTAACGGTTTATGACCTTGACTAGGTCAACAAGCCACAATCCGTTAGTCAAGTTTTACCCGTCATTATCCTGATTGCATTAGACCCACCCGTACGTGCCCTTGACTAGGTCAACAAGGCCGCACGACTGTCCTAACCAATCACATTTGCAATCCACAGAAAAATATCATTTAGCTACCGTTCACTACGCCTTGACTATGTCAACAAACGCAGCACGAATACTAAATAATATTAATCCGAAACGACGGAGGGCTACGGCTGGGTTTTTGGCGAAAAGCCCGTTAACGTAATGAACTTGATATCGTTGAAGGAACATGATTGCCTTTTTGAAAATATAGTGGCAAAAACTTTTGCTAAAGAGGTCACTCCCTGTGAAGGGATCTCGGCTCTTTCCTCGTTGAATGAGGTGCAGGATATTCCAAACTGAATACCTCGATGCAAAGCAAGAATAATCGACTATAGTGAAGTTATTACCCTGACGCAAACTTTTGTCCAAGGGGTCACTCCCGATGAAGGGATCTCGGCCCTTGCCTCGTCGACTGAGGTGCGGGCATTCATAACCGAATACCTCGATGCAAAACAAAAATGAACGTCCTTGCAATAACAGCTTTTTGAAAAATTGTTCCAACAACGTCTTTTAGGTTTATTTTCTTGCATTAGTTCTTTTAATGCGTCCCATCATTTAAATCCTACCATTGCAGAAAACAACCAAAATATGACGTACGCTTATGCCATTCGCATTCGCCACGGGGCCCCGTCATCACCTGTTAGGTTACTTAACTAACGACAGAGCGGGGGCTGGGCTAGCGCGGCTGAAAAACATAAGCAACGCCTAAATAGTTATTATATATAGATATATAGCAATGATAGCCAATTCAGATCACAGATGAACACTTTAGATATACTAGGAACCCGCGATTCGTTCGAGCCTGCAACGAAAAGCGGATTACACGATCGCGATGAATAGCCAAAACCCCACCCAAGACCCCTACGGGTGCGGCAAACTACCCGCCAAGTATCCGAAGCGAAGCAACCTCCCTCAACGCTGTGAGTAGGCCACTTGGCACTTCGAGATACCCGGTAGTTTGTGCACCCCCTCCATGGGTCTATCCTAGGAGCAAAAACAGTAAAAAGAATTATACAATGACGGTTACAACCCCGACCCGGTTGTGCGGCCATACAAATAATATTACATCAATTTACAAATTTATTACATGAATGAAAGAAAAAGAAACTCTCATCTCACATCCACCCCGGCTATTCATCCACGACAATCCAACGAGTTCATATACACAAACCATCAGCATTACAGATCACAAATATGTATAACCCCCACTTATCGACGTATAGCGATTAGTAGACGTTCAATACACATATAACATTACAGATATAACCATTAGCCAAAGTTTACAGAACATCGACCAAAAATACGGATTTTTGAGCCCCAAAAACAAATTTTTGCTTTCTGGAAAATCTGGGCAGAAAAATCATATTGTAAAAATCCCAAAATACCCATCTAAGAAAACTGCAGGAAACAGATCCCACAACTGAGCTAATTAGGTCGCGGTTCAGCGGCATAAGCAAGCTTATGCCGCGGAACCGCGGCGCTTTAGACGAGTTGGGGGATGAAATTTCTCCAGTTTTCTAACAAAAGCCTGAGCCGATTTTTAGTGCATGATTTATTAATTTTGGAACAGATCTGAAAATCGGCAGAAACTTGAAATTTCCGGGGTGTTTTGCGGTTTTTCGTCCGGTCGAAATTCTAAATACTTTGCTAACATGCTAGGGTGTGTTTAGTTAGGCTCTGATACCACTGTTAGGTCCACGTTACCTCTCCCGGTACTTTCGGGGTTGCGGAAATGGTAAAACAAAAAAATTTCTAAGCATGGTAACATGGACCGAAAAGCCGGATCTTTGCTAAACAACACACTAGCATCCTAACTAGAGATTTATCTACTCGGTTAGGGGTTATACCTCAACTTGAACTCCTTCTCTTCTTGTTGTTCTTCTCCTTGCTTGCTCCGAGGCTTGACGGCCTCCTTGAGTCGAAAACGATCCACCCGAGAGATGTTCACCGAGCTCCACCTCGAGCCGAAGTAACTAGGGCAAAGAGATTGCTAATCTAGAAGCCTTAGGTTGTGTAGAAGTGATAAAGGGATGGTTTTGTCTTTGTGGGATCTTTATCTCTCAACACATGAGATCAAAAGATTAATGAAGAGGAGGAAGAAGAAGGAGGAGCTAGCAACCATGGTTCATTTCTTTTTCTTCTCACTTGAAAAGGCAAGAGAGAGAATGAGAAAGAAATTGTGAGCATAAGAAAATGAACCATGGTTCAATAATGCAAAAACAATATCATTACTAATCCCATCAAGTTAAAGTTTGATGGCTACATTGAAATGACCATTATCATAATCAAAATAGAAAAAGAAAAAGAAAAGAACAGTGTAGATCTCCCTTGAAAGTCAATGGTCAACATGGTCAACCGGTCAACAAAGTCAAGAGACGTCAATGGGGTCAAATGGTCAATGCAATTAGCCATCATAAAATTATCACTAAAAGGATTAGTAAGTGATGTCCACGGCTCATAATGGTTTTGACCAAACGAACTGTCAAAACCCTAATGAGCCTGCCACATAACGGTTTTGGCCGAACCAACTGCCAAAACCCTGATGAGGCACCTCCTCCTTCATCGCTCCGGAAAACTGTGCATACACACCTGCATCCGCATTCTGTAGAATGCGGATGCGCAGAAGACAAAACAAAACCATCCGTGCAATACTAGGATCCGGCTTAAACCAAAGCCCACTAGTATTGCCTGCCCGAACACCGCACGCACACAAGTGTACATAAGTGATCGCAGCTCTGCCGTAAAACCATACGAGCTCTACACGTTTCTCTCACTGCAGGGAAACTCTCTGTGTGGGACTCTAAAGACTCGACACTACGCTGGCAGTGGGTTTAACCACAGACCGCAAGCGGCACTAGCTGTACGTAACGGTCCCCAGGTAGATGTCGATAAGAAGGCCGATGAGGTGAACCCATTCGAACTCCTACTGAGCCTGTATGTGACAATCTCCGTACAGTCCGGTCTGTTCGTCTGATACATCGCATGGCGGGCCTAGGGGGCGATAAACGTCAGTCCCCTAATAGCGGTACAAGTCATGTCGGAGTGAAGCCCAGAACACCCTGAGATAACACTGGAAACCTACCAGTATATCTCGCTTGCCCTGGCCAGGGACTACTCGTGTAATGGCTCTCCTAGACACAGCGCGATGTCAACCCCCAATACCGGGAGAGACGAATCCTGTCTAACCGTCACTGCCTCCAAGTGCTTCGGGACTGCACCCAACTACTACCTGTTTGCATGACTCAGTAGAGCCGTGGTAGGGTAGTAATCAAAGAACAGTGGGAACACACTCGAGGCGAAGTGACAGTGTCAAGTCAGCGGACTAAGCTGTACTCATGTCACCTGGGAGCTGATAACTGACGATAGGTATAATACCAACCATCAGTTCCCGACGAGTCCTGTCCAGTGTACTCGTAACCTAACGAGCACCCGCATACTATCTCAAGTATGACATACTGACGGCTGCGGGACAGACCGTCTCCCGTGCTGGGATGAGAAGCGCATACGCTAGTCTACTTCGGAGTATCGATGCCCTGTCTCGATAATCCCATAACTAGGGACGTGTAAAAGGATGTGCTTGTGGATTACCCAGCCCCCACGAGTGTGATCGCCATCACAACGCCGGTAATCAAGCAAAGATCCTAAGGGCTCTACTAATGCGTATAGGTGATATAATAAAGAAACACATGTACACATTAAAGCAGAGACAAACCAAGTAGCATACTACTATTTCGAGCAAGATTTTCTATACAACTGTGAATATCCCAAGCTTCCATCAAGTAATATACATACTAGTATGATACAGTAATGGCCTCTACATTAACAGTGTTACTGATAGGCTTTATGGAGAGTATGGACGAGCTTGCTTGTTCATCTTCATATCGCTCAATACCCGGGTAGCCATTACGTCCAGCTAGTACCGCTGATGGCTTGTAGGTGACTGATGTGATCATCACCTACTGCTGGTGTATTTGTTGGAGATAGTGCCCTCAGAGTCAATTATTAGGTCACAGGTACGTGATTGTAATGATTGAGGGAGGACCTATCCCGGTAGGACAGTCTTACTCGAGATGATAGTATGCTATCTGGTTTACCTTTATCATCGTGTACTGTTTTAGGTGACCTGACACGTCGCTATTACACGTTGATAGAGCCCCTAGGATTCTTGCTTGACCACCAGCAGTATGAGGGCGATCATATAAGTGGGAGCTGGGGGTCTACAAGCATATCCTTAAAAGGTCCCTAGTCGTGGGAGTTTCGAGACCGGGCATCGATACTCCATTAGTAGACTAGTGTATACAGTCGAGACCCCGACGAGGGGCGGTGGCCGGTCTCACAAGCCACTGGTGTCAGTTGGATCACCTAAGATGTATACAGGTGCTCATTGGGTTATGAGTACACCGGACAGGACTCGCCGGGAACCTGCTAGTTGGTCATATACCAGACGTCAGATGGCAGTTCCCTGGTGACATGTGTGCAGGTTAGTTCATCGACCTGGGGATCGTCATTTGTCTCGTGTGAGTTCCCACTGTACTTTGATTACTACCCTACCACGGCTCAAAGGAGTCGTGCAAACAGGTTTTAGTTGGGTACAGTCCCGAGCCACATGGAGGCAGTGAGCGTATCTTCAGGGGTTCGTCTCTCCCGGTATTGGGGGTGAGGTCGTGCTGTGTCTAGGAGAGCCATTACACAAAGTCCTTGGCCAAGGCAAGGAGATTTACTGGTAGGTATTCCAGTAGTATCTCAGGGTGTTCTGGGCTACACTCCGACACGACTTGTACCGCTTTTGGGGGTCTGACTTTTACCAACCCCCTAGGCCCGCCATGCGATACTCATAGACGAACGGACCGGACTGCACGGATATTGTCACTGACAGGCTCAGTTGGGTGTCGGGGTGAGCTTCCTCATCGACGTCCCTTTTGGTCAATAGCTGGTGGCCCGTCACGTATTGGCATATACCTCTGACGTGCTAGTGGTTAAATCCACAGCCATAGTATTGACGAGTCTTTAGAGTCCACCACATTTACAGTTACTCAGCTTTCGGGCGAAAGGTTGTAGAGGCCGTATGGAGATATGGCAAGGTCGGATCAGATACGTGCGGTATTGCACGGATCAGGATCGGACAGTTTGTACTATAGGCCGTATTGGTGTATGGCAGGGTTCGATCAGATACGTGCGGTATTGCACGGATCAGGATCGAACAGATATTACTAGCCGGCTTTGGTATAAGCCGGATCCTTGTATAGTACAGTGTAGTGTTTGTCTCATTGCATTTGTATTTCGGTCGAAATACAAATGCGGGTGTGTATGCACAGTATCGGGGTTTTCCTGTAATTTATTACGGGACCAGTTTTCTGGAGTTGCCAGTTTGCTTTCCGTTTCGGCCGATTTCCATTGTTCCGTTCATTGGCCGAAGATTGGTGGAGGAGGGTTTATTTGCATTGTTGCAAATAGACTTTTGTGGAGGGGGTCTTTGCATATATTCATGTCATGATTATAGCACCATCATTGACTTCTCCTTCTCATGATGGCTTGACTTTTAGTGGGCATGATGGTTGATGATGATGAGGGGTGAGGTTGGTTGAGTGTGGGTTTATTATTGTGATCATTTCCTTTTTGGCATGATAGCATTCTTTCTCTCTCCATTTGTATTATTGGATGTTTTTCTCATCTATCATACCTCTCCCTCATTCTCACTCACCCTCTCACTTGCATTGGCCGGCCATTCACTTGGAGGTGGGGCTGTCCAAATTGGTGGGGGTCTTTTGGTTCATCATATATCATTCTTGCTTCACCAAAATTCCCTAGTTCAACTCCATAGCTCAATCCCTCCACAAAAGGCAATTCCTAATACCCCAAAAGTGAGACACAAGTTTTTACACATATTCTACAACGAACCTTGGGCACGTCGAGTAGCCGGCTTCGTGCCCGAGTTGCCTCGGCATTGAGGTGGGAGCCCGTAAACGATGTAGGCAACGTGGTGCACTTCCGGCGACGAGGAGGAGACGGACGGAGATCCCGCGAGGAGATCGGAGTGGAGATGAAGACCGGAGGACTTGGATCGTCGGTATATCTCTTTCCCATCTTCTAGTTAGCTTAGACTAGTTAATGGTAACGATCCGGGTGGTAGTGCGCGGTGGTGCCGGTTTGCTAAGTCCGCAAATTTTAAGTTATTCACCGCTTCCGCATTCCGGCGTCGGATTGACGGCCGGGGCGCCGCCGTGCACTTACATTGGTATCAGAGCCTCGCCATTAACTTAGTTTAGCTTTGTGTAATGTGTTTGCATTTCCGATCGATCAAAAAAGGTCCAAAAACCCGTATTTTGTCGCATCAGTTTTCTGTTGAAAATTTTTGGTCTCGAAAATTTTTTCAGGTTGTAAAATATTAATGTACTGGAGATTTCAAGGCTACTGAGAAAATTCGAGAGTGTCAGTCAACAGTACAAGCGCGGAAGCGCGGCCTGACCTTCCTTAAGCGCCGCCCTTCCGCCGCTTACTGTTCTGATCCCTGCATCAAATTTCTTCAGTAGTTTTCTGGGCTTAAAGTATGGGTTTTGGAATATTAAAATTGGGCCAATTATTTCTGTGACTGCTACAGTATTCTTTGTGGGCCCACTTGTTAAAGTTTGATCAATCGGATATTTTAAACACATTTTTCACAGTATTTACATTATATCTGCGACCGTGAATGTCACTCGATCGGTAAATCCGGTCTAACTGCTATAGCCCGGTTAGACGGATTTGCGAACGTGACTTTCACGTTGATGTTCTATGTATTTGCTGTGATGTTGCGGATCGGTCGTGGGGGATAGCCTGGATGCAATGCTAGTACTGTGCTGTTGTATTATGTACATTTGATATTGCGGGGCGAGCGTCCGACATGTGGACTGCCGTCACTGCCTGTTTGTATTATTCTTTTGGGGCACGACCTGGTTGCGGTCGATGTACCCGTTGTATGTATATTTTACTTTCTGTACTAGGATACCCCGCGGAGGGGTGCACGGATAGCCGGGTTCTGGAGGGCAACAAGCCCGCATCTCATGGCATTGAGACGGAGGGGGCTTCACTCTAGGATTGGCGGGCTATTCGCCGCACTCGTAGGGGGTACAGGTTGACCCAGGAGGGGTGCCCAAGTTGCCGGATTCCGTGAAGTGCTGGGTGGTCCATTCACGGGGCTGAAGGGGGCTGCCTCGCTTCAGGTTTTGGCGGGTGACTTGCCGCGCCCGTAGGGGTCTAGGATTTCATTGCACAGGCTATCCACACGACCAGGGGAACGTCGGGTTTCAGTAGTGGCTCTGTGAAACCCGGGGATCCCAGATATCTGTATTGTTTCTGTGATGCTGTACATTTTCTGTGATGTTGCATTTTTATTCACGCCTTGAGCGAATATAATATATTGGTATATATATTAGTAGATGTCGTATATGTTTTGCATCCGCGCTAGTCCAGTCCCCGCTCTGTCGTTAGTAAGCTAACCTAACGGGTAATGACGGGACCCAGTGGCGAATGCGGATGGCATATACGTACATCAGTATATTTTCGTTCTTTTTGGTGTGATCAATTGATGGGACTGCATTGATTCGGATCAATGCAAGTTAAAAACAAACCTAATCTGATGTTGTTGGAACACTTTTTCAAAAAGCTGTTATTGCAAGGACGTTCACTTTTGTTTTGCATCGTGGTATTCATTTGGAATATCCTGCTCCTCAGTCGACGAGGCAAGGGCCGAGATCCCTTCACCGGGAGTGACCCCTTGGACAAAAGTTTGCGTCAGGGCATTAATTTCACTATAGCCGATTGCTTTTGCTTTGCATCGTGGTATTCAGTTGGAATATCCTGCACCCCATTCTACGGGGAAAGAGCCGAGATCCCTTCACCGGGAGTGACCTCTTTAGCAACGGTTTTCGTCACTATATTTTTAAAAGCTATCCGTTCCTTCGACGATATCAAGTTCACTACGTTAAAGGTTTTCGCCAGAAACCATTCGTAGCCCTCCGTCGTTTCATATGGGTAGTCAATAGTATTCAAGCTGTGTTTGTTGGCCTTAGTCAAGGCACAGTGTTTGGTAGCTATTGGGTATTCATATGCTGCATAGATAGATGCGTTGGTTTGGGACAGTCGTATAGCCTTGTTGGCCTTAGTCAAGGGCTTGTACGGGTGGATTCAAATTAACCTGGACAATGACGGGTAGAACTTGACATGTGACTTATGATTTGTTGGCCTTAGTCAAGGTCATAAGAGCATGGGGCAGAAATCACATCGGGAGTTTCAAAAGTACTGAAACTTGCCAGATATACGCATACCTTCTGGAGTGTGATACCGTGAGCGGATTCCGTCACGTTATCATGCGATGAGAGTTGGATCCCGATTCCCACTGATGAGTTGGTTTACTCCTCGGGTGACCCCGACTAATTCTTCTTTCTGGTTTGGAGGAGAATTTGAGGTACAGTGGGAGGATTCCAGATTAGATAAATTGGTAACCATTCTGATCTAGGTTAGAGTGCACGCTGAGTGTTTCTTTTCTCTCTCTCTTTGGCAGCGACCATTGACCCGACCCTAAGACAATGACTCAGTGACCAAGTTGACCGAACCTTCTTAAACACTGGCTTTTGGATTGTCAGAGTTGCAAACCTCATTGCCACTCCTACTTTTACCCTTTTCTCCAGGACACCCCGTTTTACTACGAACGTTCACTTCCATTGGACAAAACCATCGTATGGTTAGATACGAACTCGAAAGAATTTATTCGAGGATGGTTTCCGGTTCTGGAGAAAACGGATAGGATTATTCAGTTGTCTTTTCTTTTCACCCTCTCTCAGGTTGCGAGTACTCCTTAGTTTAGGAGTAGTACACCTATTATGCAAATTGGATAGTCTTCTTCCAAACCATAGGCTGGTGCCGACCGGTAGGGAATGAAGAAAACCAATTAGCATAACGATGGTGTGCAGAAGGTATTAAGTTCAGACAAAACAAGGGATCAGTAAGAGGGCAAAGTAAATTGCAACAGATATTCACGACCAAAACAAATATTTCGTTACCACTCCCACATCACCTTTGTATTTCTCCAGGACACTCCGTATCACTACGAAGATCCCATTTTATTGGATAATCCATCGTATGGTTATATACGAACTCGAAAGGAACTTGTTCCAGTTCGGGGATGGATCCTGGTTCAGGAGAAATAGGAATAAAGTACATTCAGATGTCTTTTATCTTCACCTTCTCTCGCGTTGCGAGTGCTCCTAGGATTAGGACAGTACACCCTTTATGCTTTTTGGATAGTCTTCTTCCAAACCATAGGCTGGTGCCGAACGGTAGGGAAGGTAGAAAACCAATTGGCCTAAAGGGGTGTACAGAAGGTAATGACTAAAGACATATGAAGGGATTTGGAGAGGTGGCAAAGAATTATACGGTTATAGTTGTGAATCTGGATGATGGAAGAGGCATTACTAGGAATACCAGGATACCCCATCGAAACATTTCAATGTTTCAGTTCCACTGTGTACTGTTAATGGAAAACTGATTTCCCGATTAGATACTTGCTCCAGGGTATGTATTTACCAGGTTTGATTCTCACATCTGTATGGTTTTACAGATGATGAGTGGGAGTAAGTTATTGGGAATTGGGTGATTATCCTCATTATATCGGGATTCGTTGTAATCAGTGATATTTGAGGAAATCACCTGGGCTGTTTGCCGGTTGGCAAATATTTGGTTTTGAATATCCGCTGTTATGCACCAATTTCAAATTGATATATCTGTACGTCTATTTTCATAGAGTGAGATATACCTTTATGAAATTATGTCTACGACATTTACCTATATCAGTGGATGGTTGGGTAAGGAGCATTAAACAACGGTGTAATTCTTCATAACCAAAGGTACAGTTTTCAACCTACGACACACAATGAATGAGTTATCAGACTCAAGGGACTTATACAGAGTATTGTATGTTGTCCAGTGTCCATTAGGACAAAGGGGTTGGTCCTCATACTATATTCTGTTTACTTTTAACTTCTCTAGTTCTTAGACATGCGTTTCGTTGAAACACAGGGTCTAAGTTTTGAGGAGTTATAGGTATTTGAATAGAGTAGAGAACCAGGTGTAGCAGGTATCGGGATTCTTCAAAGAGATCGAAGATGTAGATACTTGTGTATGGTATTCAGTTGATAGTAATGATAAAGAGATCTTGCTTCTCTTTCAGGTTACTCATAATTGGAAGTATTCCTAAGTTGAGTAACGCTGATCGGCCTCCTTCCATTTAGTTGACATGCGCTGGGGACAGCTGCATGATTTGAATCTAGTTCAATTAAATCAGTGCCTCTGTTTTATATTGGATATAGAACAGTTCATATCTTAACGATGTTAAGGTACGGGGAGTTGTCCGGTTTATGATTAAAACTAGACACTGGATAACTCAAGGCACGTTTCTGTAATGGCTGTTTGTGGGTTGACCCAGGCTATGACGAGGGTTGACTTTCTACCATCTGGATGAACGATAGCAATATTGTTCTAGACTCGCCACAGTTTTATTAAAAATGGACTTTTTCAGAAAACAGTAGTGGGAGTATGGTAGAACTGGAAGTGATTCCAGAACCACAAACGATTACTGAAGATTTGATAAGGAACCTAAAGATTCAATCTGGATTGACATTCCATTGGCCACTCCGCAGATAAGGTGGGTAACTTCAGGCACCCGAGAGGTGCTACGGTAGCTTCAAGGACGGTGACAGGGAAGTTCTTGTTTACCCACAATTGCCATTGCTGTTGTTCCAGGTTACGAGACCCGGCGGGAGGATGAGTATAGCGTCGTTCTAAACCAGTTTTAGAAGTGTACGTCTATATGACTCTGCCAGAGGGTTGTCGTAGTCAGTGGGAGCAGCGGAAGCATTGGTGGACAGGTTGCTTATGTCTATTTATAGACTAGAGCAGATGTAGCGGAGAAAGATCATCTATTTCTGACGTGACAGTCATGGGTTTGACTTCATCAGAATAGGGGATTGATCTGTTGAGAAGGTAGTAGGGTGTGATATCCTAGTATTTGGATGATATACACAGAGTAGGAAAGGAAACTCCTACACTACGATCGGTTATACTTTGGTCGTCACACAGTTGTTTCTCCACAAAGGAAATGGATTTTATATCAGACATACTGGTTACTAGATCTATGGTTTTAGATCTAGATTTGGGTGGTTTCCCAATCAGGGTACTTGACAGCGTTCTAAGAGTATTTAGGATGGACGACTCTTGGCACGGTAGTGTACCTGCAGGTAATGGAGTCACCCTCTCCAAAGGTGTCTTACAGACTAAAGGGGAGAGGGACGGGCATGATTGGCAGATCACTTGCTCAGGCAATTGAGTCAATCGTGAGATGTCAAGTACCACACCAGATGTTGTTCTTGCACTAGATGCAATAACTTGACATTAATCCAATCCTGGAGAAACAGTCGGAAGCAGTTTTAGAACATAAGTGGATGTTCTAGGGAGATGATAACGACAGCCTCATTCAGGAGACAGTTATCATTCCAGGCTTCCAAGGTGACATGGACGACAAGGAGGTTGTCAGAGCTATAGTTTTCCTTCTGATGAGGGGCAGTATTTTGGATAGGTGGTCCAAGGCAATACTGAGGGTGGCATGGCGCAGGATACTGATTAAGTTCAGTTGACGATACAGTCTAAGAAGTTTGGATTTGGAGCTCATTTATGAGCTATGTCCCATCAGACATCCAGACACATTCTAAGACAGGTATTGCTCATTTCGGGAGATGGGTTTCTCCGCGAACTTGAGATTTAGAGAGACATGGAAAGAGACAACTAAGCGGATCCACTCACTGAGGCTATTCCTCGAACGCAATAGTTTCGCAAACGAGCTTTGTGAGACTGACTTGTAGAGGAGTTGGGTGTTCGGTATCACACGGGCTGTGAGTATGCGACATCGCAATAATTAGCCTTGAGTGCAAGTGGGAGATTGTTGGAGATAGTGCCCTCAGAGTCAATTATTAGGTCACAGGTACGTGATTGTAATGATTGAGGGAGGACCTATCCCGGTAGGACAGTCTTACTCGAGATGATAGTATGCTATCTGGTTTACCTTTATCATCGTGTACTGTTTTAGGTGACCTGACACGTCGCTATTACACGTTGATAGAGCCCCTAGGATTCTTGCTTGACCACCAGCAGTATGAGGGCGATCATATAAGTGGGAGCTGGGGGTCTACAAGCATATCCTTAAAAGGTCCCTAGTCGTGGGAGTTTCGAGACCGGGCATCGATACTCCATTAGTAGACTAGTGTATACAGTCGAGACCCCGACGAGGGGCGGTGGCCGGTCTCACAAGCCACTGGTGTCAGTTGGATCACCTAAGATGTATACAGGTGCTCATTGGGTTATGAGTACACCGGACAGGACTCGCCGGGAACCTGCTAGTTGGTCATATACCAGACGTCAGATGGCAGTTCCCTGGTGACATGTGTGCAGGTTAGTTCATCGACCTGGGGATCGTCATTTGTCTCGTGTGAGTTCCCACTGTACTTTGATTACTACCCTACCACGGCTCAAAGGAGTCGTGCAAACAGGTTTTAGTTGGGTACAGTCCCGAGCCACATGGAGGCAGTGAGCGTATCTTCAGGGGTTCGTCTCTCCCGGTATTGGGGGTGAGGTCGTGCTGTGTCTAGGAGAGCCATTACACAAAGTCCTTGGCCAAGGCAAGGAGATTTACTGGTAGGTATTCCAGTAGTATCTCAGGGTGTTCTGGGCTACACTCCGACACGACTTGTACCGCTTTTGGGGGTCTGACTTTTACCAACCCCCTAGGCCCGCCATGCGATACTCATAGACGAACGGACCGGACTGCACGGATATTGTCACTGACAGGCTCAGTTGGGTGTCGGGGTGAGCTTCCTCATCGACGTCCCTTTTGGTCAATAGCTGGTGGCCCGTCACGTATTGGCATATACCTCTGACGTGCTAGTGGTTAAATCCACAGCCATAGTATTGACGAGTCTTTAGAGTCCACCACATTTACAGTTACTCAGCTTTCGGGCGAAAGGTTGTAGAGGCCGTATGGAGATATGGCAAGGTCGGATCAGATACGTGCGGTATTGCACGGATCAGGATCGGACAGTTTGTACTATAGGCCGTATTGGTGTATGGCAGGGTTCGATCAGATACGTGCGGTATTGCACGGATCAGGATCGAACAGATATTACTAGCCGGCTTTGGTATAAGCCGGATCCTTGTATAGTACAGTGTAGTGTTTGTCTCATTGCATTTGTATTTCGGTCGAAATACAAATGCGGGTGTGTATGCACAGTATCGGGGTTTTCCTGTAATTTATTACGGGACCAGTTTTCTGGAGTTGCCAGTTTGCTTTCCGTTTCGGCCGATTTCCATTGTTCCGTTCATTGGCCGAAGATTGGTGGAGGAGGGTTTATTTGCATTGTTGCAAATAGACTTTTGTGGAGGGGGTCTTTGCATATATTCATGTCATGATTATAGCACCATCATTGACTTCTCCTTCTCATGATGGCTTGACTTTTAGTGGGCATGATGGTTGATGATGATGAGGGGTGAGGTTGGTTGAGTGTGGGTTTATTATTGTGATCATTTCCTTTTTGGCATGATAGCATTCTTTCTCTCTCCATTTGTATTATTGGATGTTTTTCTCATCTATCATACCTCTCCCTCATTCTCACTCACCCTCTCACTTGCATTGGCCGGCCATTCACTTGGAGGTGGGGCTGTCCAAATTGGTGGGGGTCTTTTGGTTCATCATATATCATTCTTGCTTCACCAAAATTCCCTAGTTCAACTCCATAGCTCAATCCCTCCACAAAAAGCAATTCCTAATACCCTAAAAGTGAGACACAAGTTTTTACACATATTCTACAACGAACCTTGGGCACGTCGAGTAGCCGGCTTCGTGCCCGAGTTGCCTCGGCATTGAGGTGGGAGCCCGTAAACGATGTAGGCAACGTGGTGCACTTCCGGCGACGAGGAGGAGACGGACGGAGATCCCGCGAGGAGATCGGAGTGGAGATGAAGACCGGAGGACTTGGATCGTCGGTATATCTCTTTCCCATCTTCTAGTTAGCTTAGACTAGTTAATGGTAACGATCCGGGTGGTAGTGCGCGGTGGTGCCGGTTTGCTAAGTCCGCAAATTTTAAGTTATTCACCGCTTCCGCATTCCGGCGTCGGATTGACGGCCGGGGCGCCGCCGTGCACTTACAGTATTGACTAGTCTTTAGAGTTCCACACAGAAGTTTACTGGTTCAAGAGAAACGAAGTAGGACACATATGTGATATGTGTGTGGGCCTGATTAAATACGAGTATGTGATACCGTATTGTAATCTGGCGGTTATCTGCTATCAGTCAGGTTATATGTGATATAACCGGATTATCGAATCAAGTGTTGGTTTGATAATGTGACATTCAGATTAATGATATTAGTCGGTTATATATGATATAACCAGTTTATTAGATCAAGTGTTGATTTAATAATGTGATATATATTATATGTGATATAATTATATCTTAACTAATATCATTAGCTCACTAATTGCTTTATATATATATATATTAATGTATATTTGATATATATATATATATATATTATATGAAGCATGACTTGTTTTTCTATTTTTAGAAAATAGAAAAACGAGGTGTAAATTGGGGAGATATTTGTGGTACGGTTCAAGGCATGGGTTTATATGTTTTTATATTGCTCTTGACTCACTATTCAAGCATGGTAGAAATTTTAATTGCATTTTTATTCCATGCTTGAATGAGTGAGGAGAGAGATGATCATTTTATTGATTCTACACTTGCTTTATTGTTTATGCCTTAACCATTTTTCAAGAGCTCTTTTCTTCTCTTTCTCTCTACAATTTTCTTCACCTCACCTCCAAGCTCAAAACCCTCACATGAGATGTGAATCATTGAGCTTGTGAGTCCTTAGTGAGTTTTACTCATCCCCTACTTCATCATCCCACACCAAACTAACAATTTGGTGTGGTGTGTTTGCTACACTAAAAGTGTTTAGTGTAGTGAAAAGCTTGTGCGTGTGAACTTCGTATGGATCGTCTTTGGCGCAAAGATCATGAAGGAGGTTCATTCAACTTAGATAGGATCCTTGAAAAGTCGCGTGGACTTCATTCCGGAGCTTTTGAAGAGAAGGACAAGAACTACAAAGGTTGTATGCTCTTAAACTTTCTCTTATGTTTTATCACATCACAAAGGAAAACCCTAAAATTCTAGTAGTGATCTTGTTAGTCTAGCTTAGCACCTAGAAAAATTAAAATTTGGCATGATTGATGCCTCTTGAACCCCTTAACAGTGTTAAGGTCGACTTTTAATAACTGCGTGAGACTAATGCTTAATATTATATATGATATATAATAAACGTTTCCTAATTTTGCATCCGCGCTAGTCCTGCCCCCGCTCTGCCGTTAGTTAACTAACTTAACGATGCATGACGGGACACCGTGACGAATGCGGATGACATAAGCGTACGTTGTATTTTCGTTTCATTATCTGTGATGCTTACAAAGCATAAATGATGGGACTTCATTAATGAGATTGATGAAAAGGAAAGAAACCTAAAGATGCTATGGAATCAAATTTTTCAAAAAGGTAGCTCTAGTTCTTGCTTTGCATAGTGGTATTCCTTGATGAATATTCAGCACCTCATTCGATGAGGAAAGAGCATAGATCCCTTCATTGGGAGTGACCTCTTTAGCGCAAGCTAGCAGATGCTACACCCACTCGGTTTATTTTGAAAAAACTCGATTTTAAAGGCGAAGCTTAAACCAGTCCTTTTCAAATCACCCGATTCTACAACGATATCAAGTTCATTATACAAAAGGTTTTCTTAAAAACCTGTCGTAGCCCTCCGTCATTTCAGATAAATACTATTTAGTATTCGTGCTGCGTTTGTTGGCCTTTGTCAAGGCGTAGTGTGCGGTAGCTGATTAGTGCTTATTTGCAACCATATGATGCGATGGGATTAGGGTAGTCGTACGATTTTGTTGGCCTTTGTCAAGGGTTGTACGGATGGGTTTAATTCAATCAGGAAATGATGGGTTGAACTTGACTAGCGCCCTATGGTTTGTTGGCCTTTGTCAAGGTCATAGGCCGTTAGGGGCAAAAAATTATCGTGAATTTCAAGTGTTGAAATTTACAATGAGGTTGCATACCTTCTATGAGATAGTTGGATCCCGATGCCCACTGCGAGTAAGAGTTACTCCTGGGAGAGTTTTGCACTTTACAATTAGCTAATCCAGTAGGTGTCTAGAAAGGTGTTAATGGGGTTATGCCTCTGGGAAAATGAGGTTTATTTTAATTAGGTCCGTGCGAAAGCACGGGGAACCTCCCTCAAAGTACTGACACTGGCCTGGCTGACCGGTTAGCGAACTTATAGGGTGTAATTAATCCCGGCTAGTCTTACCTTTTAGGGTTTGAAGGAAGATTTGATAAAAATAGTGGGCACCATCCTGATTAGATAAAATAATAACCAATCTACTCTTGCAAGAGCGCACGCAGTGTTTTCTTCTCTCTCTCTCTCCTGGTAGCGACCATGACACGCCTTAATCAAGATAATAATATGGATGTATTGACCGAACCCGCTTGTTATACTGAGCTGGGGAACGTTGGTTCCGCTCTACCTTATAATTGTTATAAGTCTGGATAGGAAATAGTGGAATATCCGGATTCCCACGCAACCTGAACGAGGAATGAGCATGTTGATGCATCTTCTTCGGGTGTGTTCGTTACCAAGAACTGTTTCTCAATACACTTTACGTCCTTGGTATTAGATACCAGATCAGGATCCCACATATGTAATATATTACAGGGGCTTAAGAGAGGTAAAGAACTGAGAAAAGGTGATCATTCTCTAAAAGTAGGGAATGATGCAAATGTTGCAGCCAAAACAGTTGGTGAATAGCACCTTGTATTACCAAATGGGAATACATTGATCTTGAACGACTGGTATTACGTACCATCTATGATGTGCAATTTAATATCAAATTCTTTATTAGATAAAGAAGGATATAACTTTGTAGTAGAGAAAAATGTTATGAACATTTTCTTAAATCAAGTGTTGATTGGGTTTGGTGCGTCATATAACGGTTTATACGTTCTGAATCAAAATACGGTTCTTAACGTACAGAACACACACAAGAGGAAAAGTTCAGAAATAAACAAATTCTTCTTGTGTCATTGTAGACTAGGTCATATCAATGCGACACGACTAGCTAAGTTACATAAGGATGGATATTTGAACCCGTTCGAATTTACATCTTATGAAACTTGCCAGTCATATCTCAAAGGCAAAATGACTAAAACTCCGTTTACTGGACACGGAGAAAGAGCTACTGAACTCTTAGGACTGATACATAGTGATGTATGCGATCCTATGTCTACACATGCCAGGAATGGTTCTTCATACTTCATTACATTCACCGATGATCTCTTAAGATTTGGACATGTGTTCCTGTTGAAACATAAGTCTGAAGCTTTTGAGAAATTCAAGGAATATAAGTGCGAAGTAGAGAACTAAATGGGTAAAAGAATTAAAATCCTTCGATCTGATCGTGGAGGAGAGTACTTGAGCATGGAGTTTCTGGATTATTTAAAAGAGAATGAGATTCTCTCTCAGCTTACTCCTCCGTATACACCATAGCACAACGGTGTATCGGAGCGGAGAAGTCACACCCTATTAGATATGGTGTGCTCTATGATGAGTATTGTTGAGTTGCCTATTTCCTTTTGGGAATATGCGCTTGGGACAGCTGCATACCTATTGAATAGAGTTTCAACCAAATCAGTACCTACCACTCCATATGTGATATGGAATGAGAAGAGACCATCTCTTAAACGAGTTAAGATATAAGGTTGTCTGACCTATGTTAAAAAGCAAAATCCGGACAAACTTGAGGCAAGGTCAGTTCTGTGCAAGTTTGTAAGATATCCCAAGCATTCGGAAGGGTATATCTTTTACCACACTGAGGAACAAAAGGTGTTTTGTTTCTCGGAATGCCACCTTTTTAGAAAAGGAATTTCTTATGAAAGAAATTAGTTGTCATGAGGTAGAACTGGAAGAAGTTCCAGCTACACAAACTACAGCTGATGATTTGGTGGAGCCGGAGGATTCAATAGTCCCCGACGAATATCAGCCACTCCGCTGATCTTGTAGGCTTCTTCATCTGCCTGAGAGATACTACGGTTTTCCCGTAGATGGTAGGAGCGAGGATTGAATCATGGAAGATGATGACCCAACTAGTTTCGAGCAGGCCATCAGAAGTGGGGACTCTGTGAAAATGGCTTGATGCAATGCGATCTGAGATGGAATCCATGTACACCAACAATGTATGGACTTTGGATGTTGCACCTGAAGGGGTAAAATCCATCGAGAGTAAGTAGATCTTTAGAAGATCATTGGTGTAGATGGAAAAGTTGAGACTTTCAAAGCTAGACTTATAGCAAAAGGTTTTCGTCAACGACCAGGTGTGGATTATGATGAAACCTTTTCTCCAGTGGCTATACTTAAGTCTATCCGGATCCTACTTGCTATCACTGCATACCATGACTACGAAATCTGGTAGTTGGATGTCAAGACCGCTTTTCTAAATGGTGATTTAGAAGAGAGTGTGTACATGACACAGACAGAGGGCTTCGTAGATAGTGGGAGCAGCGGAAAGGTGTGCAAGCTGCTTACATTAATCTACGGATTAAAGCAGGCATCGCAGAGTTGGAACATCTGTTTTGATGTGGCAGTCAAAGAGTTTGACTTCATAAAAAATGTAGATGAACCTTGTATATACAAGAAGGTTGTAGAGAGTAAGGTTCTCTTTCTCGTATTGTACATGGATAACATATTCTTGATAGGAAACGATGTTCCTATGCGACACTCGGTCAAGCTCTTCTTATCACAAAGTTTCTCCATAAAGGATCTGGGTGATGCCTCTTACATCTTGGGGAGAAACACTAGACAGCTGTGAAGAACATTCTTAAGTACTTGAGAAGGACTAAAGAAATGTTCTTGGTGTATAGTAACGGTGAACTCCATGACGAGTCCTTTACCGATTCGAGCTTCCAGAATAATAAGGACGACTGTAAGACAGTCTCGGGTTTTGTCTTTACCCTTAGTGGAGGGACGGTATGTTGAAAGAGTTCCAAGCTATATACCGTAGCAGACTCGACGATGAAGGCTGGATACATCGCTACAAACGATGCTGCCAAAGAGGCTGTCTGGATGTATAAGTTCATGAGATGAACTTGGTAAGGTTCCTACCATTAAGCATCCAATACTTGTGTATTGTGATAACAATGGAGCTGTGGCTTTGGCCTGGGAACCCAGGTCACATAAGTGATCCAGACATATTCTTAGGCGGTATCACCTGATCAGGGAGATAGTTGATCTCCGGGAGATCGAGATCAGGAGAGTTGACACGAAGAATAACACGGTGGATCCACTCACAAAGGCCATTTGAGAGACTTTTCGGGATGTTGGGTATGAGATACTACAATAATTGGTCTTAGTGCAAGTGGGAGATTGTTAGTTATATGTATGCCCAAGAGGTAATTATTGTACATGATTGTATATTATAGTGGATGCTTAGACATTTATAGAGAGGACTTTCTTGCTCGACATGATAGTATGCTAGCTGGTTGCTCTTTATCTTAACATGTACACTTGTATCATTATACTGTCTTTCCGTTACATGTTGATAAAGCCCTTAGGATGTGTACTTGACTACCAGGACTATGATGCAGATCATACTAGTGGGGCCAGGGTAGTCCACAAGTTCATCCTTTAATTGTTCATAGTCATGGGAGTATCGAGACAGGGCATCGATATTCCAGAGTAAACTAGTGTGTACGTTTCTTGACCCTGTATGGGGCGATGGATGATCCCACATCCATTGGTGTTTGACATCAAAGATTGTACACAGGTACTCATTGGAGAATGGGTACACCGAACATGACCCCCCGAGAACTCCTAGATGGTATTATACCTATCGTCAGATAGCAGTTCTCTGGTGACACTGGTACAGCTTAGTCTGCAGACCCGAGATCGTCATAGAGTCTTGTGTGATTCCTATTGTGCTTTTATTTCCTCCCTACCATGCTCAAGAGAGCGTGCAAACAGGTGGATTTTGGGTACAATACCGAGTCACATGGAGGCAATGATAGATAGGAGGGGTTTCGTCTCTCTTGATATTAGGGGTTAATGTTGTGGTATGCTCGATTGGCTATAACAGGAAGTCCCTAGCCAGGGCTGATAATGGGATTTACTGATAAGTGTTATCAGTAGTTTCTCGACCCATTACGAGCCTCACATCGTTATGACTTATCAAGTTATTGGGGTCTGACGTTTACCACCCCCAGACTTGATATGCGATATATCAGCCGAAGAGACCGGACTGTACGGTAGTGTTACTTACTGGATTCACGGGAGTTTGGACAAGCTTGCTTGTTGATCTTCTGATCGCTCAATACCTGGGTTGCCGTTACGTCCAGCTAGTACCGCTGACGGTTTGTCGGTGACTAATATGATCATTACTTACTGCTGGCATATTGACGAGTCTTCAGAGTCCTACACAGAGATTTCCTGGCTCAAGCGAAACGAAGTAGGGCACATATGTGATATGTGCGGGACCGAGATTAATACGTGTATGTGATACCGTATTCTAATCTCGCGATATATGATATCAGTCGGTTATATGAGATATAACCGGGTTATTGAATCAAGTGTTGATTCGATAAGTTGATATAAATGATATTAGTCAGTTATATGTGATATAGCCGGATTATTAAATCAAGTGTTGATTTAATATATAATTATATATTTGATATATTAATATATATTAACTAATATTAGCTCACTTAAGAATTTCTTTTCTACTAATACATAATGATATATATGTGATATATATTAATGTATTTATTTTTGTGTCATGCTAGATGATACATTGGACTTGGGTGTATGAGACTCATACCAAACTAAAGATAATTTGGTTGATTAATTATTAAGGGAAAAATCAAAATTAAGTAGAAATTAGCATGGCTTAAGATGCTTGTGGTAGCATGTAGAAGTCTTGACTTAAGTCCAATAATTTTGTTTTATTCTAGATATTTATTAACCCAATCATTATCTTTAGCCGTGGTTAAGTATGATATTTTATTCACCCATGGTTGATCACTTGTTCATCTTCTTCATCTTCTTCTTTGCTTTCTAGCTTTGAGTGAGGCGAAGAAAGAAAGAGAGAAAATTAATTCTAAAGTGAGAAAAATACCTACTTCATCAATTTATACCAAACTAGCCATTTAGTATAGGTTGTTTACTTCACTAATTCCTTAATTAGTGAAGAGATAACTTGAGTTAGATATTCTTCGACGTAGATCATCTTCGGTCTCGAAGATCCTTAAACAAGCTCGTTCCTTTCGCCTAGTGGAGCCTAAGAAGAGTTCGGGGACCACTACTTGGAGCTAAGGGACTACTATACGGAGCTTTAGAAGTGAAGGAACGGTCTACAAAGGTAGTATTCCTTGTTCACTTAGTGTAAGGTTTGTTTACATTCTTTATAAAACCCTAATTCTCTAGTTAGATCCTTGGTCCGGGTTGCTCAGCACTCTAGATTTTTTAAATTACATACATGATGCTTGCCGAAACCTAGCGAGGGTGCTAAGCGAACCCAGCAGCATGTTCCTAGTGAGTCCGTCCAGTGTAACTCATAACCTAATGAGAACCTGTATACTATCTTTAGTGACTAATTAACACAAATGGCTGTGAGACCGGTCATCGCCCCTCATTGTGTCGCCCCTCATTGTGGTCAAGAAACGTATACACTAGTCTACTCTGGAATATCGATGCCAGTCTCGTTATTCCCACGATTATGGTCATTTAAGGATTTGCTTATAGACAACCCAGTTCTCACAGGAATGATCACCAAAATAACCCTGGTAGTCAAACAGGAATCCTAAGGGCTCTATCAACATGTAACAGTGTGGACCACATAATACATGTACATGATGATAGAGATGAACCAGATAGCATACTATCATCTTAAGTAAGACTATTCTATCCGTATAGGTCCTCCCTCAATCATCATAATCGCCTGCCCGCGATTACATTAATTGCCTTGAGGGCACTATATCCAACAATCTCCCACTTGCACTTAAGGGTAATTATTGCTGTGTCGCATAATCGGCCTGTGTGATACCAAACACCCAACTTCTCTACTAATCAGTTTCGCAAAGCATGTTTGCGAGAAATTCGTGTTCGATAAATAGCCTCAATGAGTGGATCCGTTCTTATGTTTCTATCTTAATCTTTCTATATCTCAACTTCACGGAGAACGACTATCTCTAAAATGAGCGATACCTGTCTTAGAACTTTTCTGGATATCTGATGGGACCAAGTTCATAAATGAACTGCAAATCCAACAAACTTCTTACACTGTATCTTCCACTGAATTTAATCAGTTTCCTGCACCATGCCCACCTCAGTATCCGCTTGGACCACTGTCTATTGGATATGTATACCCTAGAGGCCATTATTGTATATGTATACAAGTGGATGCTTGGACATATGTATGTATAGGACAATCTTGCTCGATATGATAGTATGCTATTTGGTTTGTCTTTATCTTAACATGTGCATATGTTTTTACTTGTTATTACGTATCATTAATACATGTTGATAAAGCCCGTAGGATCATTGCTTGACTACCAACGTTGTGTTGACAATCATACTTATGGGAGATGGGTAGTCGATAAGCACATCCTTAAATGTCCCTAGTTATGAGAGTATTGAGACATGGCCTCGATACTCCGGAGTAGACTGGTGTATACGTTTCGAGACCCCGACGAGGGACGATGGTTAGTCCCGCAGCCATTGGTGTTTGGCATCTACGATCGTATACAGGTGCTCACTGGGGGTGAGTACAGTGGATGGACTTGCCGCGAACTGGCTAGATGGTATTATACCAATCGTTAGATAGCAGTTCTCTGGCGATATGAGTGCAGATAGTCTGTCGACCTGAGGTCGTCATTTGTCTTATGTGAGTTCCTACCGTGCTTTGATTACTACCCTACCACGGTTCTACCGAGTCATGCAAATAGGTTTTAGTTGGGTACAGTCTTGAGCCATATGGAGGCAGTGAGCTATTGTTGGGGATTCGTCTCTCTCGGTATAGGGAGTTGATGTCGCGCTGTGTTTGGTTGACCAACACCATAAGCCCCTGGCCAGGACGGATTGAGAATCACTGATATGTAGATCAGTAGATTCTCGGATGGTCTTGAGCCACATCGGCATGACTTGTCAGGTTATTAGGGGTCTGACGTTTCCACACTCTAGACCCGGCATGCGATATTCTCAGACAAATAGAACGGACTGTACGGAGATTGTCACGGATAGGCATAGTAGGAGTTCGGATGAGTTTGTTCGTCGTCCTTCTTTTTGACAGGTACCTAGGTAGTCATTACATACAGCTAGTGCCGATGACGTGCTTATGGATAAACCCACTGGCAGTGTACTGTCGAGTCTTTAGATTCTTACACAAAGGATTTCCCTGGTTTAGGAGAAACGATGTAGAGGCCGTATGGTTTTACGTGCAGGGTTTCGATCATATACGTGTACTGGCTACACGTATTTTGTTCGAACGGATAATACTAGCAGGCTTTGGATTAAGTCGCATTCTGGTATCCTACTATTGGATTATTTTATCTCTTGGTATTCATATTTTTTGTAGTATGAATACAGGTATGTATATACGGTGGGCGTATTCTAGCAATTTCACTAGAATGCTTCTAGAAGGAGACACCTCATTTGTTTTATATCTATTTATTTAAATAGATAATGAGGTGGAGGGATGAGGTGTTTTGAAGCATGGTTGAAGCATGGCTACTTGATTTTATTTATTCATTTGTTATAACTATTCAAGCCATTCTTCATAAGGTTTTCTCATTCTACACTTTTCTTTCTCTTTCCTCCTTTACTCTCTTCTTCTTCCTAAAACCTGTAAGTCGATGTCGCGCACCCCCTGGGTTTGCGGGGAGGTAGAGTTTTTAAAAAAAGATTTTTATATGCTTCGCAACACCGACTTGAACCTAGGATCGACCATAAACCCTAGCTAGCACAACTACTATGAGGTTTAACTACTATGTAAGAAAGTTATACCTCAAGAATCAAGTCTTTCTTCTTCTTGTACTCATCTTCCTCTTCTTAAGCTTCTTGAAGAGTGTACGGATCGTACCTCCTCGTCGGCCTCCTCGAGTCAAAGATGATCTACCCGAGAGTCTATACTTTGAGCTCCAACAACAAACTTGAGGTAACTAGGGTACCTAGTGTACTAATCTAAGTAGCCTAGAGGAAATAGAGAGTCTAATGGATTGTTTTATCTCACTAGATCCTTTGTTTCACAACACATATGAGGGTAAAGATCTTTGAGGAAGAAGGAGAGCAAACTTGGAGAGAGAATGAAAAGAAGCAAATGAGCTAGGTTGTGTGAGTGTGGAGAATGGCTCAGGACTTCACTCATTGAAGCATGGATTATTTTCTCATAGAAAATAGCCACCATGCTTCAATAGTGAACACAAACTAATAAACAACTCATGGAGCCATGCTTCACACCCATGCCACACAAGTCTCCAAACATCCACCTCATTAATCTATTTTGCAAAATAGATAAATCAATAATGAGGTGTCCCCTTCTAGAAGCATACCAAGTAAAATTACAAGAATGCCCTCACCATATATATATATATAAACCCGTATCCGTATTCCAAAAAATACGAATACACTGAGATGAAAACAATCCAATAATATAATACTAGGATCCGGCTTAAACCAAAGCCCACTAGTATTATCTTCCCGAACATCATCCATGTACAAGTACACGTATGTGATCGAAGCCCTGCCGTAAAACCACACGGCCTCTATATCTTTTGTCCGAAGCAGGGAAACCCTCTGTGTAGGAATCTAAAGACTTGACAGTACACTGGCAGTAGGTTTAACCATAAGTACGTCAGCAGTACTAGCTGCATGTAACGGCTACCCACGTATTTGTCGATAAGAAGGCCAATGAGCAAACTCATCCTAACTCCTACTGAGCCTATCTGTGACAATCTCCGTACAGTCCGGTCTGTTCGTCTAAGAGTATCGCATATCGGGCCTAGGGGGCGGTAGCCGTCAGACCCCTAATAGCGCAATAAGTCATGCCGGAGCAGAGCCCAAAACACCCTGAGAAACAACTGGAGTACCAACCAGTAAATCCCGTTTTCCCTGGACAGGGACTTTGTGTAATGGCTTTCCAAACAAAACGCGATATCAACCCCCAATACCGGAAGAGAAGAATCCTATCTAACTACTACTGCCTCCTAGTGCTTCGAGACTGCACCCAACTACTACCTGTTTGCATGACTCCTATGAGCCATGGTAGGGTAGTATTCTAAGAACAGTGGGAACACACTTGAGGAGAAATAGTGATGTCAAGTCAACGGACTATACTGTACTCATGTCACCTGGGAACTGCTACCTGATCATAAGCATAATACTAACCTGTAGTTCCCCACGAGTCCGTCCAGTGTAACTCATAACCCAATGAACACCTGCATAGTATCTCCTGTACGACGTACTAATGGCTATGGGACAGACCATCTCACCTACTGGGATGAGAAGCGTATACACTAGTCTACTCCGGAGTATCGATTCCCTATCTCGATAATCCTACGACTGGGGACCTGTATAAGGATGTGCTTATAGACTACCCAGCCCCCACTAGTATGACTGCTGTAAGATATGTATGCCCTAGAGGCCTGTATTGTATAGGATGCTCGGCATGTATATGTACAGAATCAATCTTTGCTCAAAATGATAATATGCTATCTGGTTTATTTTTGTCTTAACGTGTGATATGTTGTATTTCATATCTTATATACATGTTGATGAAGCCCTTAGGATTATGCTTGACTACCAGTATTATGATGCAGATCATACTAGTGAGGCCTGGGTAGTCTAAAAGCATATCCTTTAATAGTTCCTAGTCGAGGGTATATCGAGACAGGGCATCGATATTACCAGAGTAGACTAGTGTGTACGTTTCTTGACCCTAGGGACGATAGTTGATCCCATAACCATTGGTGTTTGACATCAAAGATTGTACACAGGTGCTAATTAGAGAATAGGTACACCGAACATGACTCGCCGAGAACTCCTAGATGGTATATATACATATTGTCAGATAGCAGTTCTCTGGCGACACTTGTACAGGTTAGTCTGTAGACCCAAGATCGTCATAGTTTCTTGTGTGATTCCCACTGTGATTTTATTTCCTCCCTACCACAGCTCTACAAAGTCGTGCAAACAGGTGGATTTTGGGTACAGTCCCGAATCACATGGAGGCGGTGAGCGATAGAAGGAGTTTCGTCTCTCCCGGTATAGGGAGTTGATGTCGTGCTATGATTGATCTGCCATAACAGCAAATCCCTGACCAGGGTTGTTGAGATTTACTGATAGGAATTATCAGTAGTTTCTCGAACCGTTATGAGCCATACATCAGCAAGACTTATAAAGTTACTGGGGTCTGACATTTACCACCCCTAGACTTCATATGCGACGTATCGGATGAAGAGACCGGACTGTACGGTAAGTGTTGCTTACATGCTCGTTGGGGTTGGGATGAGTTCTCTCGTCGGCCACCTTTTCATCATTTACCTGGGTAGCCGTTACGTACAGCTAGTGCCGCTGACGTGCTTGTGGTTAAACCCACTGCCAGCGTACCGTCGAGTCTTTAGAGCCTCACACAGAGGGTTTCCTGGTTCAGGCAAAAGATGTAGAGCCCGTAAGTTGTTATGGCAGGGTTTCGATCATGTTGGTGTACTGGCTACAGGAATAATGATCAGAAGGATAATACTGGTAAGTTTTGGTTTAAGCCGGATACCGGTATTATATTATTGGATTATTCGTATTCGTATTTTTCAGAATACGAATACGGGTATACTTATACGGTATACGTTGAGGGGTATTCTTGTAATTGTATAAGAGCACCTTCTAGAAGGAGACACCTTATAATAGGATTTTTATTTTGTGAAAATAAAAATTTGAGGTGGAATTTGGAGAATTGTCAAAGCATGGATGAAGGAATGGCTCATTGTATTTTTTATTCATTTGGGATTACTATTGAAGTATGGTGCATTATTTTGGAGATAAAATAATACACACTTCAATAATTTCCCATGAGCCATATCATTCTTCCATGGTTCATTTTTTCTTTCATTCTCACTTTCATCTTCTCTCTCCAAGTTATCTCCTTCTTCAACCTCTAAAGCTTTACCCTTCAGATGAATTGTGAATCAAAAACTTAAGAGATAAAATAATCCACCAGTTCTTCTCTACATCATCTAAGTAGTCATTTCTAGCACACTTGACTTCTTAGTTAACTCTTGTGAAGAGTTTGAAGCTTGTTCCAAAGCTCTCGGATGGATCATCTACGTCTTAAAGGTGACCGGAGATCGAGGTCGTTGCAACCATCCAAGGAGCCAAGGAGTCACATCGGAAAAAAGACCCGAAGGACCGGTTACTTAGGTATAACCCTTTCATAGTAGTTAAAAACTCCTAGATAGGGTTTTCTAGTTATGGTTTAGTACAAGATCTAGGGTTTAGAGTGGGTGTTGCATGCAAGAAAATTTTCGTTTGCCACTTTTTCCTCCACACTAGTGTTGTGAGGGTGTGCAATATCAACTAACATGGTATCAGAGCATAACTAAACCATAACTAGCTAGTTAGCCAAAAGTTAGAACTTCGATCGACGGATTTTTCGCCTGAAATCACGTTTTCTGCCCTGCTTGCTGTCGATTTTTTAAAGTGTTCAATAAATCTTTTAATAAGCCTTAAAAATACAAGCAAGGAATTCCAAGATACATGAAGAAAAACGAGCTCCCAACTTACCAAGAATGCCACGGAACTGCGGCGAAACTCAGTGTTTCACTGCCGTTCCGCGGCGGAGTCGAGGCCGAGTCGACTCGTTTTTCTCCAGTGTGTCTATTATGGGAAAATGTGGTCTCTGGCATGTTCTGTTTCTACACAAAGGTGTTTGTGTAGTGGATTATGCAAGTTGTTGACACGGTTCAAGATTATCGATCGAAATTCTAAGTGTTTGGCTAATCGGGTTTTCTGTTTATGATATGTGTTTGAAACGTCCGCTAATTGCTATATGTCGATTAGTGGGGGTTGCACATATGTATATCATGTGATGGTATGTGTATATGAATTTTTTGGATCGTCGTGGATGAATAGCCGCGGGGATGTGAGAAGAGTGTTTTTCTTTTCTTTCATTCATGTAATTTGCAAAATTGATGTAATATTATTTTGCGGGGCACATCCAGGTTGAGGTTGTATCCACCGATGTATTATTTCTTTTTACTGTTTTTGCTCCTATGATAGACCCAAGGTGGGGTGCACAAACTACCGGGTTCTCGAAGTGCCGAGTGGCCTACTCATTTTATTGAGGGAGGTTGCTTCACTTCGGGAATTTGGCGGGTAGTTTGCCGCACCCGTAGGGGTCCAGGGTGGGGTTTAGCTATTCATGACGACCGTGGAATCCGTCTTTCATTAAGGGCTTAAACGAAATACAGAATTCTTAGTATATCCAATGTATTCATTTGTGATCTAGAATGTTTATAAATGCGTGCGATGAATGGCTATTTATATATGAGATATATAATAAACGTAGCTTATGTTTTGCACCCGCGCTAGTCCAGCCTCCGCTCTGCCGTTAGTTATGTAACCTAACGATGCATGACGGGGCCCCGTGGCGAATGTAGATGGCATAAGCGTACATTCTATTTTCGTTTCTTTTCTGTGATGTTTAGGAAACGTAAATGATGGGACAACATTAATGTGATTAATGTTAAGAAAAAGAAACCTAAAGATGTTGTAGAATCAAAATTTTTAAAAAATGTAACTCTAGTTTTTGCTTTGCATAGTGGTATTCCTTGATGAATATCCAGCACCTCATTCGATGAGGAAAGGGCCGAGATCCCTTCACCGGGAGTGACCACTTTAGCGAAACTAGCAAATGTTACAAAGCACTCGATTTGTTTTTATAGTTGATCTAATTTTTGCTTTGCATCGTGGTATTCCTTGATGAATATCCAGCATCTCATTCGATGAGGAAAGAGCCGAGATCCTTTCACCGGGAGTGACCTATTTAGCAAAATTAGAAATATGCTACAAAACCATTCGATTTTTAAACTGGAGCTTAAACCACTCCTTTCACTATATTCTACAACGATATCAAGTTCAAAACGTTAAAGGTTTTCATCAAAACCATCCATTGCCCTCCGCCATTTTAGAAAGGAAAGTACTTAGTATTCGTGCCACGTTTGTTGACCATAGTTAAGGCATGGTGTATGGTAGCTAAGTGATGTCTTCCTACAAAGCATATGATGCGATCGATTAGGACATTCGTTTGACTTTGTTGACCATAGTTAAGGTTCATAAGGGTGGGTCTAAATCAAGCACGAAATGGAGGGTAGAATTTGACTAGTGCTTATGATTTGTTGACCATAGTTAAGGTCATAAGACACTACGGGTAAAAACCATATCGGGAATTTCAAGAGTTGAAATTTTCAATAAGATTGCATATATTCTATTTTGATAGTCGGATCCCGATCCCATTGTGAGTAAAAGTTACTCCCGGGTGAATTTTGCACTTTACAATTAGCTAATCCAGTAGGTGTCTAGAAAGGTGTCAACGGGGTTATGCCTTTAGGAAAATGAAGTTTATTTTAATTAGGTCCGTCCGAAAGCACGGGGAACCTCCTTCGGAGTACCGACACTGGCCTAGCCGACCGGTTAGCGAACTTGTAGATTGAAATGAATCCTGGCTAATTTTCTTTTTAAGGTTTGAAGGAAAGTTTGATAAAAAGCAGTGAGAGACATCGATTAGATAAGATTAATAACCAATCTAATCATGTAAGAGCAATCGCTAAGTGTCTTCTTTTCTCTCTCCTAATGGCAGATACCTATGACGGGACTTAAGCTTTTATTAGACAAAAATAAACTCATGGGACCGAATTACAAAGAATGGCTGAGGAACGTAAATATTGCCCTGACCTATGATAAGGTCGGATACGTCCTGACTACTCCGACCCCTCCTAACCCAGGCCCTGATTCTTCAGTTGTGGATAAGGAAATCCGCAAGACATGGGATATAGACTGCGCAACAGCTAAATGCCTCATGCTTGCTTCTATAGACAATAAACATCAGAAGCAGCATGAGAAGATGGATGTACAATCCATCTTTCTCCATACAAAGGAGTTGTATGGAGAGCAATCTCGTACTCTCCGATACGAGGCATCCAGAAAGTTGTTTCAGATATGGATGGCTGCTGGCACGTCTGTAGGTGACCATGTATTGAAGATGATAGGACTTATCGAAGAACTAGAGGACCTGGGATGGACGATGGAGAACGAACAGTATGTTGATATTGTTCTACAGTCCCTCCCCTGCCTTTGCTCCGTTCATAGTGAACTTCAACATACACAATCTGGAGAAGTCACTTCCTGAACTTCTCAATATGTTGAGGAGTGCAGAGAGCACGCTAAAGGTAACGAAAACTCCCGCTCTAGTTGCTGGGCCATCTTCCTTTTTTGTCCTGAAAGCTAAGGCTAAGGGAAAGAAGAAGAATCCCATCAAACCGAGAGGTTGTGTGAAAAAGGCACCGGGGAAAGGCAAGACAGGGGCTGCTGCATCGGGAAAAGGGGAATGCTTCTACTGCCACAAGACTGGGCACTGGAAGAGAAAATGCGTTGGATACCTCGCCGACCTTAAGAAGAAGAAGCATGGTGATACTTCCACTTGAGGTGTGTTTGTAATAGAAAACGGTTTTTCAATTAACTCTACTTCCTGGGTATTAGATACCGGGTCAGGATCTCACATCTGTAATTATGTGCAGGGGCTAAGAAATAGCAAGGTATTGAAGAAAGGTGATCACACTCTCCGAGTAGGAAATGGTTCCTCTGTACATGTTGTATCAGTAGGAGAGTATCACCTTTGTTTGCCATCGGATTGTATATTGGTTTCAAACCCATGTTATTTTGTACCTTCGATATTGTGTAATATTATATCTATATCGTTGTTGGACAATGAAGGGTATGATTTTGTATTACAAAGTAATGTTATGAACATTAACCTTAATTAGCAGTTGATTAGGTCTGGTACATTAAATAACGGGATATACATCCTGAATCAACACACTGTCTTCAATATACAACATGCAAACAAAAGAAAGATTTCAAACATAAATGGAGCTTTCATTTGGTATTGTAGACTTGGTCATATTAATGAAACAAGACTAACTAAGCTACATAAAGATGGATATTTAAACCAGTTTGAATATAAATCTTATGCGATTTGCCAATCTTGTATCAAAGGCAAAATGACCAAAACTCCGTTTACTGGACACGGAGAGAGAGCTACTGAACTCTTAGGCCTCATACATAGTGATGTATGTAGACCAATGTCTACACATGAGAGATGTGGTTTTTCATACTTCATAAATTTTACTGATGATTTCTCGAGATTCGAGCACGTGTTCTTATTGAAACATAAGTCTGAAACCTTCGAAAAATTCAAGGAGTATAAATTTGAAGTAGAAAAACAAACAGGATCGAGTACCAAGAAACTTCGATCAGATCGAGGAGGTGAGTACCTAAGCACAGAGTTTCTATATTTCCTAAAAGAGAATAGGATTCTCTCTCAGCTAACTCCTCCGTACACATCACAGCACAACGGTGTGTCAGAACAGAGAAATCGTACCCTATTAGATATGGTACGGTCAATGATGAGTGATGCTGAGTAACCACTTTCATTATGGGGGCATGCATTGGAGACTGCAATATATCTATTAAATAGGGTTCCAACCAAAACCGTGTCTACCACTCCATATGAGATATGGTATAGGAAGAGACCATCTCTTAAAAGAGTTAGGATATAGGTTTGTCCGGCTTATGAGAAAAAGCAATATCCAGACAAACTCGAAACATGATCGGTGTTGTGTAAATTTGTGGGATATCCAAAACATTTGTATGGATATCTTTTCTACCACAAAGAGGAAGAAAGGGTGTTTGTTTCTCAATATGCCACATTTTTAGAAAATGAATATTTTACAAATGACACTGTTGGAAATGCGGTAGAACTGGAAGAAATTCCAGAACCACAAACAAATACCGATGATTTGGTTGAACCTGAGGTTTCAATAGAACCCAACGAATCTCAGCCACTCCGTAGATCTAGTAGGACTTCTCGTCCACCTGATAGATACTACGGTTTTCTAATTTATGGTGATAAAGAAGATTGCATCATAGATGATTATAATCCTACTATTTTTCAGCAAGCTATCACGAGTAGTGAGTCAGTGAAGTGGCTGGATGCCATGAGATCCGAAATGGAATCCATGCTTACCAATAAAGTATGGACTTTGGAGGTTCCACCTTCTGGAGTAAAACCCATAGGGTGCAAGTGGATCTTTAAGAGAAAGATCGGTGTGGATGGTCAGGTGGAGACCTATAAAGCTAGGCTAGTTGCAAAAGGATTTCGTCAAAGACCAGGCTTGGACTATGATGAGACCTTTTCACCAGTCGCAATGCTTAAATCCATTCGGATCCTGCTTGCTATAGCTGCTCACTATGACTATGAAATCTAGCAGATGGATGTTAAAACGACATTTCTAAATGGGGATTTAGAAGAATGCGTTTTTATGGATCAACTAGAAGGCTTCATTGACAGTGGGAGCAGCGGAAAGGCATGCAGCTTGCTTAAATCCATCTATGGATTAAAGAAGGTATCACGGAGTTGGAACATCTGCTTTGATGATATAATAAACAAGTTTGGTTTAATAAAAAATGTAGATGAACCATGTATTTATAAAAAGATTGTAGGGAGTACTATCGCATTCTTCGTATTGTACGTGGACGACATTCTCTTGATAGGAAATGATGTTCCTATGCTACAATCGGTCAAATTATTCTTATCGAAGAGGTTCTCCTTGAAGGATCTGGGTGATGCCTCGTACATTATGGGAATCAAGATCTATAGAGATAGATCTAAGAGATTGTTGGGATTGTCCCAATCGAGATACATAGACACCATACTAAAGAGGTTTACTATGGAAGATTCTAAGCGAGGTAATTTACCCGCTTGTCACGGGATCACCCTCTCCAAAAATATGTCTCTAAAGACTAATGAGGAGAGGGCTCACATGAGTATTATATCCTACGCTTCGGCGGTAGGATCTATAATGTATGCAATGTTATGTACTCACCTAGATGTAGCTTATGCACTGAGTGCAGTAAGCAGGTATCAATCCAATCCGGGGGAGAAACACTGGACTGCTGTGAAGAACATTCTGAAGTACTTGCGAAGGACTAAAGAAATGTTCTTGGTGTATGGTAACGAAGATCTCTAAATGGAGGCCTTTACCGATTCTAGCTTCCAGAGCGATAAGGATGATAGTACGTCTATCTCGGTGTTTGTATTTGCCATAAATGGAGCGGCGGTATGTTGGAAGAGTTCCAAGCAAGATACTGTTGCTGACTCCACGATGGAAGCTGAGTATATTGCTGCTAATGATGCCGCAAAAGAGGCAGTTTGGATGAGGAAGTTCGTTTCTGAACTTCAGGTGGTTCCATCCATTGCAAATCCAATACCTTTGTATTGCGATAACAATGGAGCCATGGCTTTGGCAAAGGAACCACGGTCCCATCAGAAATCCAGACATTTCTTAAGGCGGTATCACTTCATCAAGGAGATAGTGGATCGCCAGGACATCGAGGTATGGAGAGTAGACACGAAAAACAACAAGGCAGATCCATTCACCAAGGCCATTCCTCAAGTCCAGTTTGAGAGACTATTTGAGATGTTGGGCATGCGGTATGCCGGCAACTGGTTCTAGGGTAGACAGTGGGTACTAATTGCTTCAACTACAGGCCTTAGTGCAAGTGGGAGATTGTGAGATATGTATGCCCTAGAGGCCTGTATTGTATAGGATGCTAGGCATGTATATGTACAGAAACAATGTTTGCTCGAAATGATAGTATGCTATCTGGTTTATTTTCATCTTAACGTGTGATGTGTTGTATTTCATATCTTATATACATGTTGATGAAGCCCTTAGGATAATGCTTGACTACCAGGATTATGATGTAGATCACTGATTGTCACGCTCTAACTGTGTCGTGTTTAAAAAGAATTCTGAAATTACCGCAATCAAAACGGTGTCGCTTGTAGCGAG
Organism: Agapanthus africanus; assembly: GCA_030015575.1. Lineage (NCBI taxonomy): Eukaryota > Viridiplantae > Streptophyta > Magnoliopsida > Asparagales > Amaryllidaceae > Agapanthus > Agapanthus africanus. The sequence goes on along the minus strand of CM057346.1, from coordinate 331,169,400 downwards.
CCGCGATGAATACGGGTCGTCCGCAGGGAGATGGTAAGTTTCTTATTGCTTGTTTTAACGAGTTAATTCCGTGTTTTGATTTGTTGGTTAACTAATTGTCGTAACAAAGATATGAATAAAAAGGGCTTGTTAAGGATAGTAATAAGTTAGATTGTATGAAGGTGATGTTTGCCAATTCCTTATAGCCCCGACTTGGTATTGATACTAAAGCAATAGGTAACAACGCGGATTAGGGAACTTGAAATACGGTATTTGCGGTATTTCGCTAAATCCGTTTTCCTTGTCCCTTGTCCTTCCGTTGTTATCTCTTGATTTTAGCCTTCGGCAAACCACGGGTAATCCGGTCATGATTAGGAATCATCACTATCGGGGTAGGATAGGATGCCTAGTGAGCGGAGTTGCGGGTGATTTGCACGAAGTTTCAATAGGCAAGTTTTAGGTTTTAAAGTTTGGACAAAGAAAATCTTCGAATACGATCTAACATATTACACCCTTAACAAGTGAAAAGATTACTCACACATATTTACAAATTAACAAGAAAGAAAAGAGAAGATACATAAAAATATGCAATGAAATAAAGAGGAAAAGAGAACTGATGAGTTCAAGCGTTTTATCTCCCAGTGTTCAATCCCCGGCAACGTGTGAGATCCAAATACCAAGCTTTAAGGTTGCAAGCTCACTTAAGAGGTTGCAAGATCAAAGCAAGGCATGAATTTCACAATTGAAATCATGTAAAGTGGAACAAGACATGTAATAAAAATACGAACTTTTATTGAAGAACAAACTTGTTACAAGAGATCTTGAAGTCAAGAACCTAAGCCTTAAGCTTGCAAGTTCTAAATGAGAAGTTGCAAGGTCAAGACAAAGGGGCAAGAGCTCAAGAATGAAAAGAAAAATTACAAGAATTCTAAGATAGAACTAAAGAAAAAGCTACCCTTTCCTCTTCCCTCTGGTCTCTATTTATAGGCTCAGAAAGAAATATTCATATCTGCCCCATTATGGCTCATGCTGATTTGTTTGATTGCCTTTGATTTGAACACATGCTTTTTAGTCTTGAATGCATATAATATCATATGCATATAAAATCATATCCTTGATTTCATATAAAATCATATCCTTGATTTCATATAAAATCATATCCTTGATACATATAGAATCATATCCTTGATTGCATATAGAATCATATCCTTGATGATTGCATATAGAATCATATCCTTGATTGCATATAAAATCATATCCTTGATTGCATATAGAATCATATCTTTGATTGCATATAAAATCATATCCACATGTGCTTAAAAGTCTTGTGTACACACTTGTTGTGTTGGACCATTTAGAAAAAAATGTGTACACAACTTGTTGCATAAAGGAACTCCTGAAGTATCGGTCGGTTAGCGTTTCTGGTCGCAGTGTCTTCCCTCAAGTGATATATCCGTGCTGTTGGATGCATTTCCAGTATTTTGTCATGAATACCTGTAATCTGTAATACTGAGCAGACACTGGTCAATAATACCGATAAATACAACAATTAGATAATGAATGAATGGTATTAGAATGCAATTTTCTGATATGAACAAATACCCCCAAACTTATCTATTGCTCGTCCCGAGCAAAACCAATTTATTCACAAAAAATTTCCTAACCTCACTTTCGCAGGGAACGCGATTGCACTGAGCAAGTGCAACAAGCCGTTAAACCTCTAGGTGTCCCTAGTAGGAGGAGTGTTGTCTCCTGAGGGTTTTCAGTGGATACTACCCACAAAATCCGGTCAAGCTAGTTTTGTAAAATAACTAAGATTCAAACCCTAAAGTTTTGTTTCAGAAAATAACAATTCTATTATCCTAGGTCTAGACTATCGACCCTTTATTTTTCACACCTCGCTTCTTGTTTAACTACAGCTTTTATATGTCTTCACGTGCAGTGCAAATAGTGTCGTTAAGTTCCCGAAAGGTCGAATAAAGTCATCATATCACACAATTAAGCCCGGATAAAAATTTTAAAAGGATCACATAAGTTTTATAAAGAGTTAAGCAATTTTTCAAGCTTCGTTTTCCAGTAAAAAGTTTCAACTTCAGAATTTCTATCTTCCTTAACAGGAAACTAGGTCTTATTTTTCACTCCACCCTTTCCTTGTTTTCATTTCATACACACCTCTGTGAATCGTGCAATAGTCTTTATCATAGAATAAAACCTTCATATCTACGCTAAATTTTTTTAAAAAAAGCCTGTCTTTTATCAAGATTATTCTCACACAAAGAACCGTTAGGAATTTTAACTCGGAGAGAACACTTGCTTGACTTTGTTTTAATCTGGACTTTCTAGGCTTCTTAGCGAGCTTTGGGCCAATGCACCCACACCAGTTGGTTTTAGGGCATTAGGTGTAGAAACACCCCGGCGGACTTAATTACTCAAGTTACCCAGGTCCAAAAACAAAAGACAGTTTGGCGTGAAAATCAGATGATTTAATACGAATGGAGATATAACCGGCAGTTCAATTATTTTTTGGATAAAAGACGTGTTTAGTGGGTTTGGTGTGTAATCATTCCAATCAAGTTTCAGATGGGTTATTTTTCAGACTTAGTTCCAATTACGGCATCAATAACATTCCTTCATATTCGCTTTACTTCATAAACTGTTCTTGACACTACTTATTTCAGAACAAACCTATTTGATCCTCAGAAAATCATTGATCCATTTAAAAGTTTTTCGACATAAAAGACTTATCATCTAATTCCCAAAAACTCACGACACGTGTAGTGTGATGTAAAGACGTATATCAGCTATAGTTAACTTCAAAGGAGAGTTATTTTTCAGGTTTTCAAAATCTAAACATAAGATTTAGTTATTCTTATTTTATCAAACAAAACCGTCGAAATGTTGAATCAGAGTCCTCCCACTAGCTAACTTGACAGAAAAGTTTTTATGTTTTTAGAAAATTTTCAGATTTTTATGGATTTTATGGATTTTAATATGCAGATGCAAAATATACATATGAATGCGAAGGTAAGAAATGCGTACCGAGCGTACCCCCAAAATTAAACTGAACAGTGTCCTCACTGTCATTGCATGAAGAGATCATTTGAAGGGTCAAAAATTGTCGGTTAGCGATACACAATTTTTATTTGTTTTTGTTTGTAAAGAAAAGAAAAAGAAAAAGAATGGAAAAGAATATTCACAAATATATACAAAAGGCTTTATACATACCCCCAAACTTATTTGGAACAGTGTCCACTGTTCTTGGCTGGATAACCGAAGTTTGGAGGTGGGCAGAGGAAGATCAGGCAGGGTAAACCGGCTCCTGTAAGAATAGGAGCTCCTCTATTGGTTCGGCGCTAAGGTACGGTTTTAGTCGGTGTCCATTCACTTTGAAAAATGAACCGTCCTTTGGATTTTCCAAATCCACAGCGCCCTGCGGATACACATTCCGCACAAAATACGGCCCTTTCCAGCGAGATCGGAGCTTTCCTGGATGGAAATGAAGTCTGGTGTCGTAAAGCAGTACCTGCTGACCAGGTACGAAGGTTTTGCGCAAAAGGTGTTTATCGTGAAACACCTTCGTTCTATTCTTAACGACAACCGCGTTATCGTAAGCCTCATCCCTAAGCTCGCTCAGTTCGTTCAGTTGCAGCTTCCGATGGCTGCCCGCATCTTCGAGAGATAGATTCAGCTCTTTTATCGCCCAAAATGCGCGATGCTCTATTTCGACAGGGAGGTGGCAAGCTTTTCCGTATACAAGCCGATAGGGAGACATGCCAAGGTCGGTCTTATAAGCAGTGCGAAAAGCCCAAAGGGCATCAGTTAGTTTCAGCGACCAATCCTTACGGTTCTTGGAAACCGTCTTCTCCAGTATCTGCTTGATCTGCCGATTTGAGACTTCGGCTTGACCACAGGTTTGGGGGTGATAGGGCGTGGATAGCTTATGATTAATGGAATACTTCCGCATTAAGGCCTCGAAAGTCTTATTGCAGAAATGACTTCCATTGTCGCTAATGATCGCTCGGGGGTGCCCAAAACGGGAGAAAATGTTTTCTTTAAGGAACCTAACGACAACCTTGTTGTCGTTAGTCCGGCTGGGCACAGCCTCGACCCACTTAGAGACGTAATCAACAGCTAGAAGGATGTACAAGTTCCCGAAAGAGCTGGGAAACGGCCCCATGAAATCTATCCCCCACACGTCGAAAATCTCCACAACCAAGATTGGTTGGAGCGGCATCTCGTTTCTCCGGGATATCCGGCCCATATGTTGGCACCGGGAGCAAGTCTTGCAATAGTCATGAGCGTCTTTGAAGAGTTGTGGCCAGTAGAAACCACATTGCAAGATCTTCTCAGCTGTCTTTCTGGGGCCAAAATGCCCGCCACACGCTTGATCGTGGCAAAATGACAGCACACTCTTGAATTCCTCATCAGGGACACACCTAGGAATAATCTGGTCAGGACAGTACTTGAACAGATAGGGTTCGTCCCAGTAAAAATGTTTTACTTGGGATAAAAAGCGAAGTCTGTCCTGACTTGACCATTCAGTTGGTAGTAACCCTGTGGCCAAATAGTTCACAATATCTGCGAACCAAGGTTCGCGAGATATTGTCAAGAGTTGTTCATCCAGGAAAACGTCATTGATCGGGATTTGAAGCGACGGCGAAAAAGGAAGTCGTGAGAGATGGTCGGCAACGACGTTTTCACATCCTCGTTTGTCCTTAATGACAAGGTCAAACTCTTGAAGCAAGAGGATCCAACGTATAAGCCGAGATTTGGCATCTTTCTTCGCAAAAAGATGGCGCAGAGCAAAATGATCAGTGTAAACAATGACTGGAGAGCCGATGAGGTAGGGCCTGAACTTCTTTAAAGCAAATACAACAGCCAAGAATTCCTTCTCAGTTGTTGTATAATTGAGTTGGGCGTCGTTCAGGGTTCGGCTAGCGTAATAGATTACGTGCGGCATCTTGTTGATGTGTTGTCCAAGGACAGCACCGATGGCAGAGTCGGATGAATCGCACATAATCTCGAATGGGTGCGTCCAGTCAGGGGAAGAGAGAACGGGAGCAGAAGTGAGTGAGTGTTTCAATGATTCAAAAGCAGCCACACAGCTCGGGCTGAAGTCGAATGGCGTGTCCTTGGCCAGTAGAAGAGTCAAGGGCCTAGCAATCTTGCTAAAGTCCTTGATAAACCGTCTATAGAAACCGGCGTGGCCAAGGAAGGCTCGGATATCTCGGACGCATCGGGGAGGAGGAAGATTGGAAATGACCTCAATCTTTGCTTTGTCTACCTCAATGCCTTTCTGCGAGATGATATGTCCTAAGACAATACCTTCGCGCACCATGAAGTGGCATTTCTCCCAGTTCAAAGTGAGATTCTTGTCCTTACATCTGGTAAGGACAGCGTCGAGATGCAGCAGACACTCGTCAAAGGAATCGCCAAAGATGGAGAAGTCGTCCATGAAGATCTCCAAGAATTTCTCCACCATGTCTGAGAATATTCCCATCATACACCGCTGGAAGGTAGCGGGCGCATTGCATAACCCAAAGGGCATGCGACGATATGCAAACGTGCCGAAAGGACAAGTAAAAGTAGTCTTGTCCTGGTCTTTTTCGGCGATGGGAATTTGATTATAGCCAGAGTAGCCATCAAGAAAGCAATAGTACTCATGTCCGGCCAATCGTTCGAGCATCTGGTCAATAAAAGGTAGCGGAAAGTGGTCTTTCCGCGTTGCGGCGTTGAGTTTTCGGTAATCAATGCATACTCGCCACCCAGTTTGGATGCGAGTAGGGATTAACTCGTTCGCCTCGTTGGTTATGACCGTGATGCCCGACTTCTTGGGGACAACATGAATGGGGCTAACCCACTGGCAATCGGAGATAGGGTAAATGATACCACTATCCAGACATTTGACGATCTCCTTCTTCACAGCCTCCTTCATGACTGGATTGAGACGTCTTTGTGGATCCCGGGCTGGTTTGGCATCATCCATCAGATGAATATGATGCTCAACGATCAGGGGACTAATCCCCTTGATGTCCGCCATGGACCAGCCAAAAGCTTGCCTATTGCCGTGTAAGACTGAAAGAAGGGCTTTCTCTTGCTCGGGAGCAAGAGAAGCCGAAATGATAACCGGGAGGGTCTCGTTCTCACCTAAGTAAGCGTACTTAAGGTGAGACGGCAAAGGCTTGAGTTCGAGAATTTGAGGTGAAATGATTGAAGGATGGATTGGAGAAAAGGTCTCGAACTCAAAGGATTCCATCAAAGGTTCAAAACGAGCGTAAGCTACCGAGTTGGATGGTTCAGGTAACTCATCCGGAAAGTCAAAAGATTCAAACTCGGGTTGTGAGCGGCTAAGATCGTGTGAGAACGTAAAACACTCGTAGTCGTAGTCGGGCGCGGAAGCAGCAGCAGGTTCGAAGAGAAACGCACTAGTGGCGTCAAGGTTATCGCGTTCAAACAGAAACTCCTCGAATTCACACTCTTCCGGGGTGATCTCCTGGATCGAGCAGACGTCCAGTATATGAGCATTAGGTTCGGCGGGCTGATTCCCCAACCTAAAAATGTTGAGTTCAATCGTCATATTTCCAAAAGAGAGGTTCATCGAACCATTGCGACAATTGATCACAGCATTTGAGGCTGCGAGAAATGGGCGACCGAGTATCACCGGAATTTGATTCCGGGGGTTAGCTACAGGCTGTGTATCTAATACAATGAAGTCAACGGGGAATATGAAGTCCCCGACTCTTATCAACACATCCTCTAGCTCACCCCTAGGATGGGTGATCGATCGGTCGGCCATTTGGAGAGTGCAGTGCGTGGGTTTCAGCTCTCCGACGCCTAATTGCTCGTATACTGAATACGGAAGCAAGTTAACACTGGCACCAAGATCTAATAGTGCGCGGTTGATGTTCTTATCCCCAATGGTAATTGAAATCGTAGGACAGCCAGGGTCCTTCCGTTTTTGTGGTAAAGATTGGGTAAGGGCATCACTCACAGCACTAGCCAAGAAAACTTTCTTGGGTACCTGAGATTTCCTCTTTTTCGTGCACAAGTCCTTTAAGATTTTCGCGTAAGACGGGACTTGTTGGACAGCATCTAAAAGAGGAATGTTAATGTTAACTTGCTTAAATAACTCCAGAATCTTCTCCATTTGAGGATTTTGTTTATTAGATCTCAACCGGTTTGGAAATGGAACATTTTGAAAATTGGTTGAGTCTAATGCTGGAGGAGGAGATTGTGGAGTTGGACCGGATCCCAGAATAGGTGTTTTCGTGGAGTGAGAAGTGGGTCCGTTCATAGAAGAAGAGGAAGGAGAGCCTTGTGAAGAACGGAGAATAGGCTCAGAAGATGAAGAAGAAGAAGGAGAAGAAGAAGAAGAAAAAGAAGCGGCCGGGGTGTCATCGTTGATCCGTGTGCCAATGTTGTTTTGCAGCATCCTCCCCGATCTCAGTGTAGTCACGGCACTCATATTATGGTTTTGTTGTTCAAGAGCAACATGTGCATTATGTGGGTGACCGGGATTTGGAAGTGGCTGGGACGGGAGCTTCCCCTTCTCTCGCTCGCTTAAGGCCGCGTTCAGCTGTGCAATCTGGGCCTCGATGGTCTTGATGCTTTGCCCGTGTGCGGCAGTGTGTTGCACTAAAGATTGAATCGAAGACTGGATGTTGGCGGTGGATTGAGACGATTGTTTAACAAACGCCTCCAGACTTCGCTCGAGCGAGGAAACCTTATCGTTGTTTGACGGAACAAAGTTGTTTGGTGGAAAAGAGTTGTTGGGTGCAAAGTTGTTCGTCTGGTTTTGGAAAGGCTGGGGTTGGAAGGGCTGCTGATATTGATGTTGAGTTTGTTGTTGCGCTTGTTGTTGTGGTGGAGGGGGCCTTTGGAAGTGGTTGCCTTGGAATTGATTCTGATTCTGATTCCAGGCGAAATTGGGGTGGTTCCTCCAACCGGGATTGTACGTGGAAGAGTACGGATCATTCCTTGGTCTTTGCTGAAATGCAGCATTAACCTGATCCTGTCCTTGAGATGGAGAATTGTAAGGACACTCTTCGGTTAAATGAGAGGGATCGGAACAACAAGCGCAGATGGTACGAAGTGGAAGAACAGGGCTAGGAGCAGGAGAAGAAAATTTGCTCTCTATCGCTTCAAGCTTTCTAGTTATTGCAGCCATTTCAGCTTTCATTGCAATAGAGACGTCAAGTTGATGAATTCCTACCCTAGACTGACCGGTAGAAGTGGAGGTAGAAGAAGAAGAAGTCGTCGGTCTCGTGCTCTCCCACTGTAGCGTTTGCTCCGCAAGGTCGTCAAAGAATTGCCATGCTTCCTCGTCAGATTTGGATAGGAAGTAGCCCTGACAGATGGTTTCCAACAACAGCTTCGTTGCTGGGTTCAGGCCCTCGTATAAGGTTAGGCAAGTTGCTATTTCTCTATACCGTGGTGAGGACACTGAACAAGAAGGTCTTTGTACCGGTCAAAGCACTTCCAGAAGGGTTCAGAAGGAAGCTGGGAGAATTGATTGATTTCATTGCGAATCCTTGCAGTTTTGTGATTTGGATAAAACTTTTTGAGAAACGCTTTAACAAACTCATCCCAACTGGTTATGGAATGGGAAGCGGTGCTATACAGCCATTTTTCAGCGAGATCGCATAGAGTGAACGGAATGACCCGTAGACGTATAGCATCGTCCGACAGCTGGGTGGTTTTCATCATGGCACAGACGTTTTGAAATTTGTTGATGAAGATATAGGCATCTTCAGATTCAAGCCCATGAAAACGTGGAAGCATGTTGATGAAATGGGGCTTAATTTCAAAGTTGTCCCCATTGGCCGGAGGAATAGAAAGGCAGGTGGGAAGTGCAGAACGGGTGGGGTAGAAACGATCCTGGAGCGCGATTCGCTGCGGCGCTACAACAGGCGGAGGTGGTGGGATATTGGTCTCCGTAGGAAGTGGAGCCAATCCAGGGGTGGTCAAAGAGATGTTCAGATTGAATCCCGACATCGCGGAAGAAGAGGTTGGTGAAAGCGAAGGTGAAGGTGAAGAAGTATGAACAGAATTCCGGTCAACGTCGAAGTTGGCCGGCAAAGGTAGGGGTGAAAGAGGAGTGGAAGGAGTATCGACTTCGGAGTCGATCACGTAGTCGGTAGCGACTAACGTAACGCGGACTAGACGGGCGCTAGTGTCCCGAGTCCAAGCGGACATACACTAAACGAGTTTAGTATAGTCAAAGCGGAGAAGGTGAGGGTAAGAAAACGTCAATGGAGAAAGGCGATGGGTGATGGGTGAAAAATGGATTTGGCGACAAAGGGCAAGTTTTTTTTTATAAAAGTTTTTGATTTTTCCTTTTTTTTTTAGAAGGAGATTTACAGAAATATGTACGGATATACGGCTTAAGCAATCACAAACAAGATATGCACAATCACACCTAGATCTAGGGTAACCTAGGTCTACTAGACCTGCTCCTGAACTTGATTGTCGAAGTTAAACAGTGTCGAGAAACGGGCTTAAAAATACACTGATCACAAGGCCAGGTAAGTGCAGAGATAAGGGGAGGTTGTCCAACGCTTTCGCGAAGTTCCTTAATTAAGTAACCCTTTCTCTTTCGGCGGTTGCGCCTTTAACACTTTCCTAGACACCCCGTAAACAATATACCGTTAAGCGAGGTTCTAAACACGGTTTATCTTCTCCTAATGAGCGCGAAGTCCTTAGGGCTGAAGTCTAGTATTTTTTAATTTACAATGGACAATGCATATGCTTTAGTGATTTTTTGGGTCCTGGGAAGGGTGATGAAATCCCCACCCAATCTGGATTGGTGTTAGAGCCCCTTAAGTCCGTATTAAATGATGCAATGCGCAAAATTCAACCAAGTTTTGTTTTCAAGCAATCAGTTATCGTTTTTTACTTGTAATGCGGCGCTGCAACAAATACGGTTAGTTTTTTTTTTGGCTTTTTGCGGCGATTTTTGCTAAGAATCCTGCAAAGACAAGAATATTGGAGCGTCGGGTTTGAGAGGGGAAGTTTAGAAAAATACGTACCAAAAAGCACGAGTTTCAGAAACTCGTGTTGATATTGCCTCCGAGTGGTCGAATGGTTCGCTTGCGCGGGTCTAACTACCCGGATCTTTGGCACTGAGTGTTCACCCTCCTTTGCACTTGAAAATGCCCCTTTGTTCCGTATGATCGCTGCTCAAAATCCGTCAAATCTGCATATGTTGGAAAAATACGGATATTTGAGCCAAAAAGCAATATTAACAACCACAATTCTGAACATAAATAATTAAGAAAATCAGAGTGTTAGCAGAATTCAAATCCAGAGAAGAAAAGAATTTTATTTGTGTTTGTGGTTGGTTTCAAAAAGAATGGTTATTTGTTTGAATGTGTTAGAAGTTAGTTTTATACAGAATATGCACAAATTTAACCCGAAACTACAAGTATAAAAAATGTTACCGTCTCCCCGGCAACGGCGCCATTTGATTGTCACGCTCTAACTGTGTCGTGTTTAAAAAGAATTCTGAAATTACCGCAATCAAAATGGTGTCGCTTGTAGCGAGCCGCGATGAATACGGGTCGTCCGCAAGGAGATGGTAAGTTTCTTATTGCTTGTTTTAACGAGTTAATTCCGTGTTTTGATTTGTTGGTTAACTAATTGTCGTAACAAAGATATGAATAAAAAGGGCTTGTTAAGGATAGTAATAAGTTAGATTGTATGAAGGTGATGTTTGCCAATTCCGTATAGCCCCGACTTGGTATTAATACTAAAGCAATAGGTAACAACGCGGATTAGGGAACTTGAAATACGGTATTTGCGGTATTTCGCTAAATCCGTTTTCCTTGTCCCTTGTCCTTCCGTTGTTATCTCTTGATTTTAGCCTTCGGCAAACCACGGGCAATCCGGTCATGATTAGGAATCATCACTATCGGGGTAGGATAGGATGCCTAGTGAGCGGAGTTGCGGGTGATTTGCACGAAGTTTCAATAGGCAAGTTTTAGGTTTTAAAGTTTGGACAAAGAAAATCTTCGAATACGATCTAACATATTACACCCTTAACAAGTGAAAAGATTACTCACACATATTTACAAATTAACAAGAAAGAAAAGAGAAGATACATAAAAACATGCAATGAAATAAAGAGGAAAAGAGAACCGATGAGTTCAAGCGTTTTATCTCCCAGTGTTCAATCCCCGGCAACGTATGAGATCCAAATACCAAGCTTTAAGGTTGCAAGCTCACTTAAGAGGTTGCAAGATCAAAGCAAGGCATGAATTTCACAATTGAAATCATGTAAAGTGGAACAAGACATGTAATAAAAATACGAACTTTTATTGAAGAACAAACTTGTTACAAGAGATCTTGAAGTCAAGAACCTAAGCCTTAAGCTTGCAAGTTCTAAATGAGAAGTTGCAAGGTCAAGACAAAGGGGCAAGAGCTCAAGAATGAAAAGAAAAATTACAAGAATTCTAAGATAGAACTAAAGAAAAAGCTACCCTTTCCTCTTCCCTCTGGTCTCTATTTATAGGCTCAGAAAGAAATATTCATATCTGCCCCATTATGGCTCATGCTGATTTGTTTGATTGCCTTTGATTTGAACACATGCTTTTTAGTCTTGAATGCATATAATATTATATGCATATAAAATCATATCCTTGATTTCATATAAAATCATATCCTTGATTATATAAAATCATATCCTTGATGCATATAGAATCATATCCTTGATTGCATATAGAATCATATCCTTGATGATTGCATATAAAATCATATCCTTGATGATTGCATATAGAATCATATCCTTGATTGCATATAAAATCATATCCTTGATTGCATATAGAATCATATCCTTGATTGCATATAAAATCATATCCACATGTGCTTAAAAGTCTTGTGTACACACTTGTTGTGTTGGACCATTTAGAAAAAAATGTGTACACAACTTGTTGCATAAAGGAACTCCTGAAGTATCGGTCGGTTAGCGTTTCTGGTCGCAGTGTCTTCCCTCAAGTGATATATCCGTGCTGTTGGATGCATTTCCAGTATTTTGTCATGAATACCTGTAATCTGTAATACTGAGCAGACACTGGTCAATAATACCGATAAATACAACAATTAGATAATGAATGAACGGTATTAGAATGCAATTTTCTGATATGAACAATCACACTAGTGGGGCCTGGGCAGTCTAAAAGCATATCCTTTAATAGTTCCTAGTCGAGGATATATCGAGAGAGGGCATCGATATTACAAGAGTAGACTAGTGAGTACGTTTCTTGAGCCTGGGGGCGATGGTTGATCCCACAACCATTGGTGTTTGACATCAAAGATTGTATACAGGTGCTCATTGAAGAATGGGTACAACAAACAGGACTCGCTGAGAACTCCTAAATGGTATATATACCTATTGTCAGATAGCGGTTCTCTGGCGACACTTGTACTGGTTAGTCTGTAGACCCGAGATCGTCATAGTGTCTTGTGTGATTCCCACTGTGCTTTGATTTCCTCCCTACCATGGCTCTACTGAGTCGTGCAAATGTGTGGATTTTGGGTACAGTCCCGAATCATATGGAGGCGGTGAGCGATAGGAAGGGTGTCGTCTCTCCCGGTATAGAGAGTTGATGTCGCGCTATGCTTGATCGGCCATATCAGCAAATCCCTGGCCAGGGTTGTTGAGATTTAATGATAAGAGTTATCAGTAGTTTCTCGAACCGTTATGAGCCATACATCAGCATGACTTATAAAGTTACTGGGGTCTGACATTTACCACCCCTAGACTTCTTATGCGACGTATCAGACTAAAATACCGGACTGTACGGTAAGTGTTGCTTACATGCTCGTTAGGGTTTGGATTAGTTCGTTCGTCGGCCACTTTTCGTCATGTACCTGGGTAGCCGTTACGCACAGCTAGTGCCGCTGACGTTCTTGTGGTTAAACCCACTGCCAGCGTACTATCGAGTCTTTAGAGTCCCACACAGAGGGTTCCCTGGTTCAGGCAAAAGATGTAGAGGCCGTAAGTTGTTACGGCAGGGTTTCGATCATGTTTATATACTGGCTACTGGAATAGTGATCGGAATTATAATACTCCTGGGCTTTGGTTTAAGCCGGATACTGGTATTATATTATTGGATTATTTGTATTCATATTTTTTGGAATACGAATACGGGTATACATATACGGTATACGGTGAAGGGTATTCTTGTAATTATACAAGAGCACATTCTAGAAGGAGACACCTCATAATAGGATTTTTATTTTGTGAAAATAAAAATATGAGGTGGAATTTGGAGAATTGTCAAAGCATGGATGAAGTAATGGCTCATTGTATTTTTTTATTCATTTGGGATTACTATTGAAGTATGGTGCATTATTTTGGAGATAAATTAATACACACCAATAATTTCCCTTGAGCCATATCATTCTTCCATGGTTCATTTTCTCTCTCATTCTCACTTTCATATTCTCACTCCAAGTTATCTCCTTCTTCAACCTGTAAAGCTTTACCCTTCACATGAGTTGTGAATCAAAAGCTTAAGGGATAAAATAATCCACTAGTTCTTCTCTACGTCATCTATGTATTCATTTCTAGCACACTTAACTTCTTAATTAACTCTTGTGAAGAGTTTGAAGCTTGTTCCAAAGCTCTCGAGTGGATCATCTACGTCTTAAAGGTGACCGGAGATTGAGGTCGTTGCAACCATCCAAGGAGCCAAGGAGTCGCATCGGAAAGAAGACCCGAAGGACAGGTTCCTTAGGTATAACCCTTTCATAGTAGTTAAAAACTCCCAGATATGGTTTTCTAGTTATAGTTTAGTACAAGATCTAGGGTTTAGAGTGGGTGTTGCATGCAAGAAAATTTTCGTTTGCCACTTCTGCCTCCTCACAAGTGTTCTGAGGGTGTGCAAGATCAACTAACTGTTAGTAATATGTATGCCCTAGAAGCCATTATTGATGATATAATGGATGCTTGGACATATATATAGAAGACTTTCTTGCTCGACATGATAGTATGCTATCAGGTTACCTTTATCTTAACATGTAGACTGGTATTTATACTGTCTGTCTCTTACATGTTGATAAAGCCCTTAGCATATGTACTTGACTACCAGGACTATGATGAGATCATACTTGTTGGGCCAGGGTGGTCCACAAGTACATCCTTTAATCAGTTCCTAGTCGTAGGAATATCGAGACCAGGGTATTGATATTCCAGTGTAGACTAATGTGTACGTTTCTTGTCCCTTAGAGGGCAATGGTTGATCCCACAACCATTGGTGTGTGACATCAAAGATTGTACACAGGTGCTCATTGGAGAATGGGTACACTGAACAGGACTCGCCGAGGACTCCTATGTGGTAGTATGCCTATCGTCAGATAGCAGTCCTCTGGTGACACTAGTATAGGTTAGTTTGTAGACCCGAGATCGTCATAGAGTCTTGTGTGGCTCCCACTGTGCTTTGATTTCTTCCTTACCATGGCTCAAAGGAGTCATGCAAACATGTAGATTTTGGGTACAGTCCCGAGTCACATGGAGGCAATGAGCGATAGGACGGGTTTCGTCTCTACCGGTATTGGGGGTTGATATTGCGCTATGCTCGATTAGTTATAACTAGAAGTCCCTGGCCAGGGCTGCTGCCAAGATTTACTGATAAGTGTTATCTGTAGTTTCTCAAACCGTTATAGACCAGACATCGGCATGACTTATAACGTTTCTGCGGACTAACGTTTACCACCCCTAGACATGATATGCGACATATCAGACGAAGAGACCGGACTGTATGGTAGTGTTACTGATAGGCTTCATGGAGAGTATGGATGAGCTTGCTTGTTGATCTTCATATCGCTTAATATCCAGGTAGCTGTTACGTCCATCTAGTACCGCCGACGGCTTGTAGGTGATTGATGTGATCATCACCTACTGCTGGCGCATTGACGAGTCTTTAGAGTCCAACACAGAAGTTTTCTGGTTCGAGCAAAACGAAGTAGGGAACATATGTTGATATGTGCATGGGCCTAATTAAATATAAGTATGTGATACTGTATTGTAATCTGGCAGTTATCTGTTATCGGTTCGGTTATATGTGATATAACCAGATTGTCGAATCAAGTGTTGATTTAATAATGTGATATACAGATGAATGATATTAGTCGGTCGTATGTGATATAACCGGATTATTAAAATAAGTGTTGATTTAATAATGTGATATATATTATATGTGGTATAATTATATCTTAACTAATTGTTAGTTATATATATGCCCTAGAGGCCATTACTGTACATACGATGTATATTGTAGTGGATTCTTGGACATATATAGTGAGGACTTTCTTGCTCGACATGATAGGATGCTATCTGGTTGCCCTTTATCTTAACATGTACGCTAATTATCTCTATATTACATGCTGATAAAGCCCTTAGGATGAGTATTGACTACCAGGACTATGATGCAGATCATACTAGTGGGGACAGAGTAGTCGCTAAGTACATCCTTCAAATGTTCCTAGTCGTAGGTGTATCGAGACAGGGCATCGATATACCAGAGTAGACTAGAGTATAGCTTCTCAACCCATGTAGATGGGCGATGGATGATCCCATATCCATTGGTGTTTGACATCAGAGACAGTATATGGGTGCTCAGTGGAGACTGGGTACACTGGACGGACTCGCCGAGAACTCCCAGATGGTATTATACCTAACGTCAGATGGCAGTTCTCTGGTGACACTGGTACAGGTCAGTCTGTAGACCCGAGATCGTCATAGAGTCTTGTGTGATTCCCACCGTGTTTTGATTTCCACCTTACCACGTTCAAGAGAACGTCCAAAACGGTGGCTTTTGGGTACAGTCCCGAGTCACATGGAGGCAATGAGCGATAGGAGGGGTTTTGTCTCTCCCGGTATTGGGAGTTGATGTTGCGCTGTGCTCGATTGGCTATAACAGGAAGTCTTTAGCCAATGCTGCTTCAGAGATATACCGGTAAGTGTTATCAGTAGTTTCTCGACCTGTTATGAGCCTCATATCGACACGACTTATCGAGTTACTGGGGTCTCTCGTTTACCACCCCTAGACGAGATATGCGACATATCAGACGAAAAGACCGGACTGTATGGTAGTGTTTCTGATTGGATTCGCAGGAGTGTGAGCAGGCTTGCTTGTTGATCTTTTGATCGCTCAATACCTGGGTGGCCGTTACGTTTAGCAGACCGCTTGCGGCTTGTGGGTGTTTGATATGATCATCACCTATTGCCGGCGTATTGACGAGTCTTTAGAGTCCTACACAGGGGTTTCCTGGCTCAAGCGAAACGGAGTAGGAGCACATATGTGATATGTGCGGGACCGAGATTGATACGATATGAGATACCATATTCTATTCTCGTGATATGAGATATCAGTCGGTTATATATGATATAGCCGAGTTATCGGATCAAGTGTTGATTCGATAAGTTGATTCATATGATATTAGTTGGTTATAGATGATATAGCCGGATTATTAAATCAAGAGTTGATTTGATAATCTAATGTATAATTATATATTTGATATATTACATTACATTAACTAGTATTAGCTCACTTATGATTTCTTTTCTCATTTTGGATATATTGATATATATATGATATATGTTAAATGTATCATGCTAGGTTACAAATGCAACTAAAGTTTATGAGACTTGAACCATGCTAGGGTTAAGATTAGGGTTTTATATTTATCATTAAGTTATTCAAAATTGTGGATTTTATCATGATTGATATTTGTTGAAAGCTTGTAGAAGCTTGTAAGCATCTTTGACTTTGTCCACTCTTTTGTCTAGCTTAGGATATTTGTTTAACCCAACCCTTTAACCCATGTCCATGGTTAACTCTCTACAAGGGTTAAGCATGACATGCTTAACCCTTGGTTGCATTTCTAACCTCACACACAATTCATATGATGAGTTCATTCTTCTTCTTCTTCTTCTTCCTCCTCAAAGCTTTCTAGCTTCAATGGAGATATGAGAAAAAGTGTGAGAAAATGAAATCTAAAGTGAGCCCACTTGCTACTTTATCATTCTCTACTACTTGCCATTTAGTATATGGTGTTTGCTTTACTAATTCCATAATTAGTGAAGAGATAGTTTGGGTTAGTGTCTCCTCGACGTAGATCATCTTCAACTTCGAAGACATCGAAGCAAGCATGTTCGTTTCTTCATGGGAGCCTCTCTAGAGTCCGGAGTTCACGATCGTAGTGAAGGGACTACTACACGGAGATATTGAAGTGAAGGACTGGTCTACAAAGGTTGTATTCCTTGCTCACTAGACTTGCAAAGTGTTTGCATTTTATTTTCCGTCAATTTCTAGTTAACGATTCTTAGTTAGGGTTAGCTAAAACGGCAAATTTTTGAATTTGGCAAGGACGATGCCTCCCGAAACCTTGCTGCCGTGCTAGGTAACCCTGCAGTGGTATTAGAGCCATGCTAGAAATTTATACGGATTTTGTTAGAATTACGAAACCGAAACAACTCCGAAACTTGCAACGCGAAACCCTTGTTTCTGTCGATTTTAAAAGTTGTTCAAAAAATTTTTCAATCAAGTACAGAGTGTTATATGTGATATAATATGAACACTGTGAAAATTTCAGGGGGTTTGAATATTTTTTGGCCGGCCACCATATACATGATCTCGGCCAAAACTGAGCACCCCCCCTGAAAATTTGTGTGTTCCAGTCACTTGGTTTTGATGTTTCGGTGTTGTTTGTTTTTGCTAATTTTGCATGTGATGTAATCTTACACTATAAACAATTCGGAGTGTTTCGTATTCGTATTTCTAACATTGTTTCGGGTTATTCACATATTGTTTAGGCGAAGTTAAAAAGTTCGATCGAATGTCAAAACCCATTTTTCCAAGTTTAACGTATACGGAAAAATATGCGAGTGATTCTGTAGACCCTCTAGAAGAACGAAACCTTAACTCGATTATGTGACCATCAGAACTGCCACTAAACCCTATGGTTTGTGGTATTTCAGCGTTGTCACATGTGAGGCGTTGGTTTGACCCTTCTACGGCTGGTTCATAGGTACTGTAGTATCTTCTGGGTATTATTGAACTGTGCTCAAGTGTTGAGCTATTGGGAAATTGTGGGGCTTTGATGACTCGATCGAAAAGTTTAACGTCGTCCGGATATTATGTGATGAGATACAATATTTGGAATCCACAAGTAGTTATGAGATAAGTAGTTTGAATTTTATAAATCTAGCACTTCGGTCTCATTTGATCGGTTGCCAGCTGATTTTAATGTGATCAAAAGTCCGTCGCAATCACGTAGTGTACGCGGATACTCGCCGGGTAAACTTAATAGATAGCCACGCCCCATAGCCCCGACCAAGTGACTGTAGGAGAACCCCGTCGCCAAAAGCATCCGTTCGGGTGCTCGCGGCAGCGGTGTTCCGCCTTAGTGCTCGACGGCATCGGGGGGTGCGGCCGTCTACTAAAGTTTCTGACGAGCATTTGATCAGGATATCGGGAATCTTGTTGAATTGCCCGACTAAATATTGAGAAGTGTTTTCGAGATCAAGATTAAAATGCGGGGTTTATAATTGTTAGGCATGTGATGTCTAAGGAATTCATTTGGTTAGGCATGTGATGTCTAAGGTGGTTGCGGATTCCAACTGTTGTAGTTTTTCACTTTCTTTTTTGCGACCGTAAGTGTAATATGTGGTGTATCACCGGTTTCGGTGCTATATGTCAACGACAACTGGGATACGCATATTTACTTACGTTGATGACATGTGATGTTATGTGTTGCTGTGATATGTTATATTGGATCGTCGTGTTTTGAATAGTCGGGGGTTTTATATGAGATGAGAGTTTTTCATTTTCATTCATGTAAAATTCATTGTATGTAATATTTTTTTTATTGGGGCACTTCCGGGTTGAGGATGATGTCACCATTGTATATTATTTACTTTTCCGCATTAGGACATACCCAAGACGGGGAGCATAAGTAACCGGGTTCTAGGGTCCAGTGGGAGACCATCTCGAGGAGTCGAGACCGGGTCTCCTAACTCTAGAATTGGTAGGGTTGCTTGCTGCTCTCGTAGTGGTCTAGGGGTGTGGGATTGGCTATTCATCGCGACCGTGGAATCCGTGTTTTATACAGGCTTAATTTAAAACATGGAAATCCTAGTATATCCAATATTTCATATGTTTTATTCTGCTGCGATATTCTGTGATGTGATCATTGATTATATTCTGAGACGAATGCTTATATTATATATATATATGATATATATTATATATTGTTGCTTTCATTTCATATGTGATGCTTGGGAAGCATAATAAATGGGATTTCATTAATGAGATTAATGAAATAAAAGAAAGCTAAAGATGTTTTAGAAACTTGTCTCGAAAACTGGTAGCTCTAGTTCTTGCTTTGTATAGCGGTATTCCTTGTAGAATATCCAGCACCTTATTCGATAAGGAAAGAGCCGAGATCTCTTCACCGGGAGTGTAACGTTTTAGAAATCGTTATGCGAATTTTTCCATTTTGGGGTTAAATTGTCAGTTTTTCCCGTTTTAACCCGACTGTGATCAAACGACCATATAGACTTTCCAGCACCTAGTTTAGCTAAAATAAAGCTAGTGCGCAAGCTTTGGGGGTATATGGGACGTTTTGGTTCAATTTGTTTTTTTCCCAATTTTAATATTATTTTAATGCGGTATTCACATTTTGGGAAAACTTCTCTTTTGTATCTTTTCAACAATTAAGTTTGGGTAAAACTAAAATCCTTCACTTGGTATCTAGATATTTGTGTGGAGGTTAGGTTTTATTGGATTAAAGAAAAGAAAAGAAAAGAAAGAGGTGCATGCATGTGTGCATGTGTGTATATGAATGCATTTAATTGCATTTAATGTTGGTAATTGCTAGGTAATTCCTCACAAAAACCCCACCTCTTCACTTGGCCGAATCCTTCTCTCTCTCTACTACCCTTAATCATTTCCTTTTCATTTTTCATCAATTCCAAACTCAAATTCTCCAAAAATATATCACAAAACATAATTGGTTCTTTCTCTTGATCACTTGGAAACTAGGAAAGTTTGGATCTTGTGAGCTAAAGTTGATAGGTAAAATCCCTCCAATGATAAATAGGAGTTTTTATGTGGTTTAGCTCGTTGTTTCTGGTTTAGAACACTTTCTATATCGATTAGTGCAATATCGGGTTTTTTAGTGTCTTTTTAGAGCCTTTGTATCTGCTGTGACCTGGAAACTATAGTAAGTGACCAAACAAAATTTTAGTGATGTACTAGTGAACCTGAGACGCTACCTGAGCATGAGGACCACCCCACCGGCCGGGGCCGGCGACCCCTATGGAGAATTCCGGCGACGCCGGTTTTGTAGGAGGGTGTTGGGGTTTGGGTTCTGTGGGTAGTTGTCTGCTGTTGGTTAGGGGTGTTTGGTACTGTTTACTTTTTTAGTAATTGCAGTATACAAAATCTTGAATCGTTTACCTATAATCTAGTGTTTTGAATCCGCGTGTTACGTAATCCGACACGAATCGTGATCTCCTGCTGCTGTACTCAGTTTGGTTTAGTAGTATCGTTACGCGCGTTAGCCTCTAGACGTGCACTCGTGAGTTAGTTTAGTGTTGGTGCGTTATTTAATACGTAGTTTTACATTATATTGATCGATTCTGTGATGTTTGCATTATTTCTTGTGTTTGTGAAAATATAGCGTCGCAAGCGAGGACTTCGGACGCTGCGAACAAGGGGAAGCAGGTGGTCGGATTTTCATAGCTGGAGACCATTGGTGAGTAGATTTAACATCTACGGGGAAATCGCCCGTATGGCGTTATGCGTCGGGGTGGATATGATATGATAGTTGCATGTATTTGCATATTAGTTAATTATATATAAATGTCATTTCATAGCATTATCTGTTGTACTTGACTCGTAACTTTAGATATAACACATTACTGATGGTTCATGTTGCACGCGCACTAAATTGTATGCTACACCCACACCGTCTATAATTGCCATGACACGCACAAACACCTACATACGTGATATGGTAGTGGATAGGAATGATTAGAGTAGTAACTCTTATTCCATTGTTCATATGAAATATTGTGGGCACATACATACGTGATATTGCATTGGGCAGGAATAGTTGAGGTAGTGACCCTTATTCCACTTCACGTATATCTTACTATAGTTACTTGTACATCATGCATACATTGACATGTACACCACATACTCGATTTCAGTTACTTGTACATCATGCATACATATTGACATGTACACCACATACTCGATTTCAGTTACATGTACACCATGCACACATATTGACATGTACACCACACATGTTTGCTATAGTTGTATACACCCTAAGCGGTATTGTTTTTATATGTGATATTGAGTTGTTGATCATTGTGCTTATGAAATGCATCATACCCACTTGCTTATATGTAGATACTTAAACCTTGCTACAATTACATGTACACATTATATGATGCTGCATTTGTTTTCGGAGGATTTGGGAACCGCATGATATGTTTTAAAGCTAGAATCAATTCAAAGAGCGGTTTTCCCTTGATATGCTCATATTGTTGTCTTATGTTGCAAATATCGGTTTTTCATGGATTTACGCATTGAGATATAGATTTCATATGATTTTTGGATTTGAGAACCATAGGGGTATTTCAAGAAAACTATGTATTGTTTGAAAACCCGGTTTCTCTTGATATGATATTTCAGTGTGTCCACCATGTGATTTCTCGGTTCTGAGATTTGGCTTGTGATGCCCGATTCGAGGAGCAGGAGGCACCGTCTGTGGGTACATGGTGGACCCGGTATGGTACCTCGGGGCGAGTGGTGATTTTGTGGTATAGACGATAAGCCTGGCGGTGGGACCACTACCTACCGGTGATTCATTTGGACTCGGTGGTTATCATGGGGATACCGACCGGAGTGAGGTATGACATATCGTCAGGGCCAGTCGTGATGACAGCGCCTGAGTTATGAGGATTTACGTGTCGATGCTAGACACGGGTTTCATGATGTTTCGAGTGTCGGTGTTAGACACTCAGGTTTTCATGATTTTTATGTATCGTCAGTGGACATACGGGGTTTATATCCTCATACTTATATATGTATGTATATACACATAGGGATATGTTTTCATGATGTTTCGGGTGTCGATGTTAGACACTCAGGTTCCATGAGACTTACAGGATGTGAGGGCCGATCTGAGGATGCGGTGCCTAAGGATTTGGGATTTGATGTGTCAGTGAGGGACACTGGTGTTTTTCCATGCTGATAATTTTGCATGAGATTTTCTATTATATCATCCCACAGTCAGGATTTTGTTGTTATGCATTGCTTCATGTAGTTGCAGTACCCTGATGATGTACCTTTACATGATTGTTGCATATTCACTTATCATACTTATGCTATCGGATTACATGTGATAGATAAATCGCTATTCGTGCATACTTGCGATTACAGTATGATGTTATTTACTATTCACGAGTTGGAAACTCACCCCCGTTGTGCCACAGGGTTTTGCAGGACTTTCCCTCTGAGTAGTCGCAGCAGAGCGTTTTATCAGCTCTACTTTTGCGGATACCGCTATGTTAGGCAGTGAGGCCTTTGCTTTTAGGTGGGTTTGCGGTTATCTGCTTGTACACTGTATATCTTTTGTTGGATCTAGTATTCTCCATCTACCACTGTTTGTATATGACTTAGAGACGACTTGTGAGGATTCGATGTTATATTATTTTGGTGACTTGGTTGCCGTGCTCGTGGGAGCCGGTTTTGATTTGGGAAAGTTTACTTCTTATTGCAGCATTTTCTTTGATATTTCTTCGCTTCGGCATCGTATACATGTTGTGGTGATTGTCTCCGCCGTTGGGCATGATTTTGCTCCCATTTGGGATGCTTTATATATTATCTATGTTGTACCCATTTTCGGGGCTAGTTTTTACAAAGGAGGTACCGCCAAAATTTTCAAGAAGGAAAACTAGAGTTTAGAGATTTTACTTGTGATTTTCCAAATGTTAAAACTATGTTTTTCTCTGTTGATCCAGATTTGGGTGGTTTAGATTTCTGGGTTTCGGCTTACTTGAGTTGCGTATGCCTATAGACGTTACGTATTTTAAGTGCCGGTTATGGGCCAAATTTTGGGTCGTGACAGGGAGTGACCTCTTTAGCGAAACTAGCAGATGTTACAAACTCAGTTTGTCTTTTGATTGCTTTTATAGTTTTTTCTTTGCATAGTGGTATTATGAATATCCTACACCTCATTCGACGAGGAAAGAGCCGAGATCCCTTCACCGGGAGTGACCTCTTTAGCAAAACTAGTAAAACCCTAAAAATCACTCCTTTTCAAAATCACTCGATTCTACGACGATATCAAGTTCATTACGCTCATGGTTTTCTTAAAAACCTGCGTAGCCCTCCATCATTTCAGATAAGTACTTCATAGTATTCGTGCTGCGTTTGTTGGCTTTCATCAAGGCGTAGTGTGCGATAGCTATTTATGCTTATCTGCATAAGCATATGATGCGATTGAGTTAGGGTAGTCGTGCGACTTTGTTGGCTTTCGTCAAGGGTCGTGCGGGTGGGTTTAATTCAATAAGGAAATGTACGGGTTGTACTTGACTAGCAGCGTATGGTTTGTTGTGTTTCGTCAAGGTCATAGGATGCCAGGGGTAAAATACTATTGGGAATTTCATGTGTTGAAATTTGCAATGAGATTGCATACCTCCTATGAGATAGTTGGATCCCGATACCCACTGCGAGTAAGAGTTACTCCTGGAAGAGTTTTACATATTACAATTAGCCGATCAAGTAGGTGTCTAGAAAGGTGTTATGGGGTTATGCCCCTGGGAAAATGAGGTTTATTTTAATTAGGTCCGTACGAAAGCACGGGGAACCTCTCTCAAAGTACGGGCACTGGCCTGGCTGAAAGAATGGCGAACTTGTAGGGTGTAATTATTCCCGGCTAGTCTTTCCTTTTAGGGTTTGAAGGAAGATTTGAATAAAACAGTAGGAGCCATCCTGATTAGATAAATTAATAACCAATCTAATCTTACGAGAGCATACGCTGAGTGTTTTCTTCTCTCTCTCTCCAGGTAGCGACCATGCCACGCCTTAATCAAGAAAATAATACGGATGTATTGATCGAACCCGCTTGTTATATTGAGCTAAGGAACGTTGGTACCGCTCTAACTTATAATTGTTATAAGACCGAGCAGGAAATAGGGGAATACTAGGATTCCCGTGCCGCCCAATCGAAGAAAGCGCATGATGATGCATCTTCTTCGAGTGTGTTCATTACAGAGAACTGTTTCTCAGTTTCCTTTACGTCCTGGGTATGAGATACCGGATTAGGATCCCACATATGTAATATGTTACATGGGCTATAGATATGTAGAGAACTGAGAATGGGTGATAAGTTTTAAGAGTTAGAAATGGTGCAAGTGTTGCAGCTAAAGCAGTTGGCAGTTATCACCCTGTATTACCGAATACATTGATTCTGAACGAATGTTATTAGATACCGAACTTGATATATAACATCATATCAGACTCTTTATTTAGTAAAGAAGGATATAACTTTGTATTGTTGGATAATGTTTTGAGCATTTCCTATATCAAGTGTTGATCGGTTCAGGCACGTTATCTAAAAGCATATACGTTCTAAATCAAACTACAGTTCTAAATATACAGAACACACACAAGAGGAAGAGTTCAGAAATGAACCAATCCTTCTTGAGGCATTGTAGAGTAGGTCATATCAATGCGACCCGACTAGCTAAGTTACATAGAGATGCATACTTAAATCTGTTTGAATTTACATCATGTGAAACTTGCCAGTCATGTCACAAAGATAAGATGACCATAACTCTGTTTATTAGAAACAGAGAAAGAGTTAGTGAACCCTTGGGATTGATACATGATGATGTATGTATGTTCCCTGTCTACACATGCCAGGAACGGTTCTTTGTACTTCATTACATTCACTGATGATCTCTTAAGATTCGGACATATGTTCTTGTTGAAACACAAGTCTGAACCTTTTGAGATATTCAAAGAATATAAGTCAGAAGTAGAGAACCAAAAACGGGTATAAGTATTATGTCCTTTGATGAGATCAGGGAGGAGAATACTTGAGCACGGAATTCCTGGACTATTCTAAAGGAGAATAAGATTCTCTCTCAGCATTACTCCTCCGTATACACTGTTAGTAATATGTATGCCCTAAAGGCCATTACTGTACATACGATGTATATAGTAGTGGATGCTTGGACATATATAGGGAGGGCTTTCTTGCTCGACATGATAGTATGCTATCTGGTTGCTCTTTATCTTAACATGTACACTGATTGTCTCTATGTTACATATTGATAAAGCCCTTAAGATGAGTACTTGACTACCAGGACTATGATGCAGATCATACTAGTGGGGACAGAGTAGTCACTAAGTACATCCTTCAAATGTTCCTAGTCGAGGGTGTATCGAGACAGGGCATCGATATACCAGAGTAGACTAGCGTATAGCTTCTCGACCCATGTAGATGGGCGATGGATGATCCCATATCCATTAGTGTTTGACATCAGAGACAGTATACGGGTGCTCAGTGGAGACTGGGTACACTGAACGGACTCGCCGAGAACTCCCAGATGGTATTATACCTAACGTCAAACGGCAGTTCCCTGGTGACACTGGTACAGGTTTGTCTGTAGACCCGAGATCATCATAGAGTCTTGTGTGATTCCTACTGTGCTTTGATTTCCACCTTACCACATTCAAGAGAATGTGCAAAACGGTGTCTTTTGGGTACATTCCCGAATCACATGGAGGCAATGAGCGATAGGAGGGGTTTCGTCTCTCCCGGTATAGGGAGTTGATATTGCACTGTGTCCGATTAGCTATAACAGGAAGTCCTTGGCAAAGGCTGCTTCAGAGATATACTGGTAAGTGTTATCTGTAGTTTCTCGACCCGTTATGAGCCTTATATCGACACGACTAATCGAGTTACTGGGGTCTGACGTTTACCACCCCTAGACGAGATATGCGACATATCAGATGAAGAGACCGGACTGTACGGTAGTGTTACTGATTGGATTCGCAGGAGTGTGAGCAGGCTTTCTTGTTGATCTTCCGATTACTCAATACCTGGGTGGCCGTTACGTTTAGCAGACTGCTTGCGATTTGTGGGTGTTCGATATGATCATCACCTATTGCCGGCGTATTGACGAGTCTTTAGAGTCCTACACAGGGGTTTCCTGGCTCAAGCGAAATGGAGTAGGAGCACATATGTGATATTGCGGGACCGAGATTGATACGATATGAGATACTGTATTCTATTCTCACGATATATGATATCGGCCGGGTGTATGTGATATAGCCGGGTCATCGGATCAAGTGTGGATTCGATGAAAGGTTACATGTTATATTAGTCGGTTATATGTTATATAGCCGGATTATCGGATCAAGTGTTGATTCAATAATTTAATGTATAATTATATATGTGATATATTACATTGCATTAACTAATATAAGCTCGCTTTATTGATTCTTTTTCTCACTTGGTAATGCATTGATGTATATGCGATATATGTTAATTGTATTATTTTCTTTTGTTACATTATATATTATATATGTGATATATAATATTGTAACATGTTCGGGTTACAAATGCAACTAGGGTTTTGAGATTAAACCATGTTAGGGTTTGGATTAGGGTTAATATTGTGGATTAAGTTTTGGATGAGCTTTGAGGAAGCTTCATGATGGTTTGACTTAGTCCACTCTCTTTGATATTTTTGCTAGATATTTCTTAACCCAACCCAAACCTTAACCCATAGTTTATTCTCTACATGGGTTAAGCATGTCATGCTAAACCCTAGGTTGCAATTCTAACCTCAACAATAATTCATATGATGAGTTCTTTTCTTCTTCTTCTTCTTCATAAAAGCTTTCTAGCTTCAATGGAGGCATGAGGAAAAATGTGAGAAAATGATTTCTAATGTGAGCAAAATTCCTACTTCATCATCCTCTACTACTTGCCATTTAGTATAGGGTGTTTGCTTCACTAATTCCATGATTAGTGAAGAGATAGCTTGGGTTAGTGTCTTCTCGACGTAGATCATCTTCGGCCTCGAAGTCTTCGAAGCAAGCATGTTCGTTTCTTCAAGAGAGCCTTTCTAGAGTCCGGAGTTCATGATCGCAGCGAAGGGAACTACTACATGGAGCTATTGAAGTGAAGGACCGGTTTACAAAGTTTGTATTCCTTGCTCACTAGACTTGCAAAGTGTTTGCATTGATATTTCCATCGATTTCTAGTTAACGATTCTAAGTTAGGGTTAGCTAAAACGGCAAATTTTTGAATTTGGCATGGACGATGCCTCCCGAAACCTTACTGACGTCTTAGGTAACCCTGCAGTGGTATCAGAGCCATGCTAGAAATTTATAAGGATTTTGTTAAGATTACGAAACCGAAACAACTCCGAAACTTGAAACTGCGAAATCCAGTTTCTGTCGATTTTAAATATTTGTCAAAAAAATTTTAAACAAGTACAGAGTGATATATATGATATAACAAGAACACCGACAAAATTTGAGGCAATTTGGAGAAAAATTGGCCGAGCACCATACCCTAGATCTCGGCCAAAATCCGAGCTCACCCCCTGATTTTTTGCCTGTGTTCAAGTGACTGGGTTTTGATATTTCAGGTGTTGTTTGTTTTTGCTAATTTTGCATGTGATGTAATCTTACACTATAAACAATTCGGAGTGTTTCGTATGTAAGTGTACGGTAGCGCCCCGGCCGTCTGTACGAGGCCAAATTGCGGAAACAAAAACTTTTTCAAACTAGAAAACCGGCGCTATCGTATGCTTACAACCCGGATCGGACCATTAACCTACTACTAGCTATCAAGAGAAGGGGTAGAATGCTATACCGAGCGATCCGTGTCCTTCGGTCTTCGTCCACCATCCCAAGCTCCATACGGCATCTCCGGTCTTCATCTCCTCGTCGGAAAGAGCACCACATCTACGAGTCTTTTTACGGGCTCCCGCTTCATCCGAAGTAACTCGGGCACGAAGTGTGCTAGCCGACGTGTCCAAGGTGTTGTAGAGAATGTTTATGATCACTTTGTCTCTTGCATCCATTGCTTGGATGGAGGTTGAAGGTGTTTCCATTAATGGAAGCTATGAGCTAGAGGAAGAAGAAGAAGAAACTCTTTTCTTTTGTTATGTCTTTTCTAAAATAAGAGTGAGAGAGTAGAATAATATGAGATCCAACCTCACCCTTGGCTGCCCCTCTCTCCCCTCTCATCAAATCAAGACCCAAATCAATCCTCTAATGTGACATATTTCACAAAAAAGAGACCATGAGTCATAATATATGTCCATGTCTCATTAATGCATCTCATGATGAATTCTAGCTCATTATTTTCATAAGCAAACATTAATCCAAATGTTTTCCACAACAAAAACATACGGCAACATCTAAAGTAAACACGTGACGGATCACAAGGATACCTCTCACCAGTATATACATACCTGCATCCGCATTCCGACCGAATGCGAATGCGATGAGACTAAAGTAATCCAACAAATCTAATACTAGGATCCGGCTTAAACCAAAGCCCACTAGTATGATCCGTCCGATCATGATTCGTGCAATACCGTACGTATAAGATCGAACCCTGCCATATATCATACGGCCTCTACAACGTTTCGCCCGAAACTTGAGAAACTGTCTGTGGGGAACTTTAAAGACTCGTCAATACCTTGGCTGTGGATTTAACCACCAGCACGTCAGAAGTACTAGCTATACGTAACAGGCTACCAGGTATTGACCAAAAGGGACGTCGATGAGCAAACTCATCCTGACACACTACTGAGCCTGTCAGTGACAATATCCGTACAGTCCGGTCCGTTCGTCTATGAGCATCGCATGTCGGGCCAAGGGGGTTGGTAAAAGTCAGACCCCCAAAAGCGGTACAAGTCGTATCGGAGTGTAGCCCAGAACACCTTGAGATACTACTGGAATACCTACCAGTAAATCTCCTGTCTTGGCCAAGGACTTCATGTAATGGCTCTCCTAGACACAGCGCGATCTCACCCCTAATACCGGGAGAGACGAACCCCTGCCGATCCGCTCACTGCCTCCATATGGCTCGGGACTGTACCCAACTAAAACCTGTTTGGACGACTCCTTTGAGCCGTGGTAGGGTAGTAATCAAAGTACAGTGGGAACTCACACGAGACAAATGATGATCTCAGGTCGATGAACTAACCTGTACACATGTCACCAGGGAACTGCTATCTAACGCTAGGTATAATACCAACTAGCATGTTCCCGGCGAGTCCTGTCCGGTGTACTCATAACCCAATGAGCACATGTATACATCTTAGGTGAACCAACTGACACCAGTGGCTTGTGAGACCGGCCACCGCCCCTCGTCGGGGTCTCGACTATATACACTAGTCTACTCCGGAGTATCGATGCCTTGTCTCGAAACTCCCATGACTAGGGACCTTTTAAGGATGTGCTTATAGACCCCAGCTCCCACGTATATGATCGCCATCATACTGCTGGCCGTCAAGCAAGAATCCTAAGGGGTCTATCAGCGTGCAATAGCGACCTGTAAGGTCACCTAAAGCAGTACACGATAATAAAGATAAACCAGATAGCATACTATCATCTCGAGTAAGACTGTCCTGCCGGCATAGATCCTCCCTCAATCATTGCAATCAAGTGCTTGTGATCCTATAATTGACTCTGAGGGAACTATATCCAACATCGTATTCGTAGTTTTAACATTGTTTCGGGTCATTCGCATGTTATCTAGACGAAGTTAAAAAGTTCGATCGAATGTCAAAAACCCATTTTTTTCCAAGTTTAACATATTCGGAAAAACATGCAAGTGATTCTATGAACCTTCTAGAAAAATGAAACCCTAACCCGACTTTTTTGGATCGCGGAACCGCGGTCAAACCTTAGGGTTTGCCATAGTTCCGTGGGGACATGAGTGAGGCTTGGGTTTGCCCTTCTACGGCTGGTGCATAGGTACTATGGCATCTTCTGGGTATTATTGAACTGTGCTCAAGTGTTGAGCTGTCGGAAAATTGTGGGACTTTGATAAATCGATTGAAAAGTTTAACGTCGTCCGGATATTATGTGATGGGAAACAATATTTGGAGTCCACAAATGTAGTTATGAGATAACTAGTTTGAATGTTATAAATCTAGCAGTTTAGTCTCAGATGATCGGTTGCCACGGGGTTTTGATGAGATCAAAAGTCCATCGCAATCATATAGTGTACGCGGATACTTGCCGGGTAACTTAATAGATAGCCACTCCCCATAGCCCCGACCCAGTGACTGTAGGAGAACCCCGTCGCCAAAAGCATCCGTTCGGGTGCTCGCGGCAGCGGTGTTCCGCCTTAGTGCACTTCGTCGACGGCATCGGAGGTGCGGCCGTCTACTAAAGTTTCCGATGAGCATTCGATCAGGACATCGGGAATCTTGATGAATTACCCGACTAGACATTGAAAAGTATTTCCGAGATTGAGACTAAAATGCGGGGTTTATAATTATTAGGCATGCGATGTTTAAGGAATTCATTTGGTTAGGCATTAAATCCAAAGTATGTGATACGTTGGGTTTATGATGTCTAAGGTGATTGCGGATTCCAATTGTTGTAGTTTTTCACTTTCTTTTCTGCGACCGTAAGTGTAATATGTGGTGTATCACTGGTTTCGTTGCTATATGTCAACGACAATTGGGATACGCATATTTACTTACGTTGATGACATGTGATGTTATGTGTTGCTGTGATATGTTTTATTGGATCATCGTGTTTTGAATAGCTGGGGGTTTTATGTGAGATGAGAGTTTTTCATTTTCATTCATGTAAAATTCAATGTATGTAATAGTCTTTTATTGGGGCACTTCCTGGTTGAGGATGATGTCACCATTGTATATTATTTACTTTTCCGCATTAGGATAGACCCAAGGCGGGGAGCACAAGTAACCGGGTTCTAGGGTCCAGTGGGAGACCATCTCAAGGAGTCGAGACCGGCTCTCCTAACTCTAGAATTTGTAGAGTTGCTTTCCGCTCTCGTAGGGGTCTAAGGGTGTGGGATTGGCTATTCATCACGACCATGGAATCCATGTTTTATACAGGCTTAAAATAAAACACGGAAATTCTAGTATATCCAATATTTGATATGTTTTTATTCTGCTACGATATTCTGTGATGTGATCATTGATTCTATTTTGAGACGAACGCCTATATTATATATATGAGATATAATTAATATTGCTGCTTTCGTTTCATATCTGATGCTTGGGAAGCATAATAAATGGGTCTTCATTAATGAGATTAATGAATTAAAAGAAACCTAAAGATTTTGTGGAATCGAATTTTCGAAAACATGTAGCTCTATTTTTTGCTTTGCATAGCGGTATTTCTTTTAAAATATCCAGCACCATATTTGATAAGGAAAGAGCCGAGATCCCTTCACCGGGAGTGACCTCTTTAGCAATAACTGGTAGATGCTACAACCCTCGGTTTGTCTTTTGATTGCTTTTATAGTTTTTTCTTTGCACAGTGGTATTTGTGAAATATCCTGCACCTTATTCGATAAGGAAAGAGCCGAGATCTCTTCACCGGGAGTGACCTCTTTAGCAAAACTAGTAAAAGCCTCAAAAACACTCCATTTCGAAATCACTCGATTCTACGACGATATCAAGTTCATTACGCAAAAGGTTTTCTTAAAAACTTGTCGTAGCCCTCCGTCATTTTAGGAAGTAGAGTACTTAGTATTCGTGCTACGTTTGTTGACCTTAGTTAAGGCGCAGTGTGCGGTAGCTAAGTGATGTCTTCCTACATAGCATATGATGGGATTAATTAGGTCTGTCATGTGACTTTGTTGACCATAGTTAAGGGTCATGTGGGTGGGTCTAATTAATCACGAAATGAACAGATAGAACTTGACTAGTGCTTATGATTTTTTGACCATAGTTAAGGTCATAAGTCACTAGGGGTAAAACATTATCGGGAATTTCAAGCGTTGAAATTTGCAATGAGATTGCATACCTCCTATGAGATAGTTGGATCCCGATACCCACTGTGAGTAAGAGTTACACCGGGGAGAGTTTTACACATTACAATCAGTCGATCAAGTAGGTGTCTAGAAAGGTGTTAACGGGGTTATGCCTCTGGGAAAATAAGGTTTATTTTAATTAGGTACGTGCAAAAGCACGGGGAACCTCCCTCAAAGTACCGATACTGGCCTGGCCGAAAGATTGGAGAACTTGTAAGTTGTAATTAATCCCGGCTAGTCTTTCCTTTTAGGGTTTGAAGGAAGATTTGATCAAAACAGTGGGAGCCATCCTGATTAGATATATTAATAACCAATCTAATTTTGTAAGAGCATACGCTGAGTGTTTTCTTCTCTTTCTCTAGGTATCGACCATGTCACGCCTTAATCAAGATAATAATACGGATGTATTGACCGAACCCGCTTGTTATACTGAGCTGGGAAACGTTGGGTCCCGCTCCAGTGTAACGCTTCGAAAATCGTTTAGGCAGTTTTTCGATAATCGGAAAAATAATCAGACTTTTCGGTAAAAAGTCAAAATAAGTATTTTTCAATATAGGCCTAATTATACAAAATTTAAATAAGATATTGCTAGAATTTGGTCACTAAATTGTCACTTAAAAATTTCTAGTTATTTAAAAAAAATTCCTTAATTAATTATTTTTAATATTATTTTAAGCTTTTAAAAATACATTAAATTGGTGATAAATACAAATTTAAATGGGTAAATTACATAATTAGGAAACATTATAAACTAAAATCTAGTGTTAGTAAAATTTTATCAAGACTTTTCAAGATTTGTAGTTCTATGGTTTAAAAATTAAATCAAAAATGAATTTAAAATGGGGTTTTTTTTGTAAAATTTGATGTGATATGCATTAATTGACCATTGAAGATGCTTTTTTTGTAGAATTTTCCACACTTTTCCCCACTCTCCTCTCCTCTTTAGCTCTGGCCGAGCCACCTACAGCAGCAAGCCCCCCTCTTTCCCCATTTTCTTGCTTCAAATTCCATCCAAAAATCAACCAAAAATCCACAAAATTCACAAATTCCTTCACTAATTCAAACCTAAACCCTATTGCACCTCTTCCCAAACCCTAATTGGTTTAAAGCAAAGTGAAAAGAGGCAACTTTGAAGGCTAAGTGCAAGGGGATCAACACTTGGGAGGTATAATTTTAATCTAGTTGTTAATTTGGTAGTTAAATATGCTAATTTAGAATTTTAAAGTGCTATTTTGGTTATAATTCCATGTTTAATGAAATTCTAGAAGAGGGTTGGAGTTGTAATTAGGGTTTGAAGTATGATATGTGGATTTAAGTTAGTGATGTGGCCATCTAGTAGGTTGGATCGGACGTTTGTGCTAGTTTGTGAACGCTAAATCGTTAATTCGCGAGGTTTGCATCAAAATTTGTATGTGAATGCTTACTAGGTTTTTCTTAAAATTAGGAAGTGATTTATTTGCGATATCGTGACGATACTTTTAGCATCTACTACGACTTGTAGGGTGTACGAATGCAGAGTTTGGTTTAGTCGGGTTTTAGTTTTGACGGTTGCCCCGAAACGACGATTTTAGTTAAGCTTTTAGTGATTTTCGTGTGTTTTCCGCACACCGAGTGCACGTTGTGCCTAACTTGTGGGCGTTGATCTTTTCATATTGTGACTTGAATCGTTCCATGATGTTTAATCTTATGTCGTGTGTTATGCAATTTTAGGATCGGTTGCGGAAACATCGGACGTGGAGCGCAAAGGCAAAGCGGTGGTTGGATCAGATTAGCGAGGCGTCCAGGTGAGTAGATGTATACATCTATGGGGGAATCTTCTGGATGGCGCGAGGCGCTCCATAGTTAGGATCACGTTATTACTTGCAACTATATGCCTAGTTAGTTAGTTAACCATCTCATTCATTGCATATCCTTATAGCTATCCGTCTGCTGGCATTGCATGGTTCTCCATATACACATGTGTGATGTCACCTCTTAGGACATGTACACCTTTACCATTGAATCATGTTACACGCACACTATTCATGTGTCACACACGCCTTTGGTAATTGCTATGCCACGAGCACTGTAGAACCTGTTTAGTTCAGTATTAACACTTGCATCATACATGATACATTGAATTGCATAGCATGTATATACTTTATATCGTCATCATGCTTGTATAGATTCCTAGTCACAAATCAATTGCATACCTTTGATATCATAAACATTTATCATATGCAACATGTTGGTTAGTATGATTTTCTTGAGGATTTCAGTATTGATGCGATTTCTGGATTTTGGGAAAACCGCAAGAATTTAACAAAAGCTTATTATTATCATTTTAAAAATAAAGTTGTGGTTTTCTCGTGATGTATGTGTCATCTACCATGAGTATTCATATTTTCTGTTGGATTTCGAGACCCTATTCGAGGAGTGGATGAATCGTCTCGGGTACATGGTGGGCCCGGTATGGTACCCCGGGGCAAGAAGATCGAGTTGTAGACGATGAGCCTGGCTGGGTAAGACTATCTACCGGTGATGTCTGGCATGGCGGATTTCCGGAGGATACCGACCGTTGTCATGAGATTTGATGATATGGGCCGATCCGGACTGACGGAGCCCAATGTATTGAGATATTGATATAGTGAGACATTGAGATATATTTCTATATTTGGTGTCAATGCTTGACACGGTTTTCAGATGATTTCATTGATGGTACTTTAGCTATTGCACAGATATTTCTTTTTTTTTGTTAAGAAGGCAGAGCTTATAGTATTTTAAACACTTAAAGATTTCGTATTGATGTTGCATACATGTGCATACATACTAGTGGCATTACATCACATCTAGATATACATGTTGTGACGCATTTGTGTGCCTTCTTACGATAGCCTTATTAGATATTATATTCTACTCACGAGCCGGCAACTCACCCCCGTTGTGCCACAGTGTCTTACAGGTCGGACCCGTCAGCCTTGTAGCGGCGGGCTTATCTTATCATTGGCTCCTTTTGCTCAGACTCGTGACATTGCTCATAGGTAGGTTGTGAGGACACTTTATCTCTTTTTGTACTATCATTATATCTAGTATTCTCCATCTACCACTTCTTATTTGTATATGCGACCTAGTGTTGAGACTGAGAGATTTTTGTATATGTGGTTTTTCTGGGGTCGAGCTCACTTGAGCCGATGTTGTGTTTTTCTTATTTTTTTCATTTCTTTATGCTTATTTGCCTGATATTGCATATATATCGCATGTGGTTGTGATCCGCCTTGGGCGAAGAGCTAGCTCCTGCTTGGGGGTGCCATTTTGTTATTACAGGTTTATATATCTTGTTGTACCCATTTTGGGGGCTAGTATTTACAAAGGAGACTCTGCCGAAATTTTCGGAAATTTTTGATGCTTTTAAAAAGGGGTTAATGCAACTTAATTGATTTTAAAGTCGTTTTCATGAAAAGTTTCCTTCACTCTTATTGTTTATGGTTTAGATTTTCTCGGCTTTGGCTGACTTAGGTTACGTTACTCCTTTAGACGTCTCGTAATCTAAGTGCCAGTCACGTTCCGTACCTTCGGGTCGTGACAAAGTTGGTATCAGAGTGTAGGTTTACCTTTCTGAGTGTAGAACGACCCTTGGTAGATGGAGTAGGTGACTTAAGCAGAGTGGCATAGCGTGGGTATGTTCCGCAGCATATTTACGATACGGTACTCCGCCTAAGTGACCTTAGGACATAATTGCTTGTATTTCTTCCTTGATTCCATGCATCCCTTGATTCAATTGCAATGTTCTTATCGCTCATGTTTCTTATTCCAGCTTCGATGCCGCCAAAGACTACGTGAGCTCAGCGGGCTGCCGCTAGGGATGAGCTTCGAGCTGGCTCGTCTGAGGCGAGGATCGAGCGGGATGATACGCCTACCCCTCAGGGTCAGATTGATCCGCCTTCTCCCGACCGTATTGCAAGATTAGAGGCCGGTATGCAGGAGTTGCGACAGATGATGGGTTCGTTAGTTGAGTCCAGTCGGGCACAGAGATCCGAGGATGTTCCTTCCACCGCACAGACCATGATTGTACCTGTCCAGATGGTTACTCCTGCTACTACTGCGACTATCCCTGTTTCACTACAGGAGTTTATGAGACTAAGACCTCCAGCTTTTACCGGTACGGATGCGACAGAGGACCCACAGGCATTTCTTGATAGGATGGCTAGGATTTGCCGTTCGTTGAGGTGTTCCGATGATAGTTGGGTGGAGTTCACGAGTTTCGTCTGGAGGGCCTTTCCCAGACGTGGTACGATTCAGTAGAGAGAGGCCGAGCTGCAGGTCTACCTCCTATGACCTGGGACGAGTTTACAGCTGCATTTCTTGCCCGTTTTCTTCCGGAGAGTGTCCGAGATGCTCGAGCCCGTAGTTTTGAGTCTTTGCGCTAGACTCCTAGGATGACAGTGTCTGAGTATGATATACAGTTTACCCAGTTGTCTCGATATGCTCCGTACCTAGTAGACACTGAAAAGAAGAGGATAAAGAGGTTTGTACGAGGACTCGACACACAGCTATTCCTTGCCATCGGCACCCAACACTTTAACACATACGCATCCGCGATGGATGCAGCCTTACTTTTGGAGGAGCGCATTTTTGAGACTTCGGTCGTTTCTGGGCCGAAGAGGATTCGTACTAATACGCCAGCCCAACGGCAGATGGGTGGACATCGTGATAGATTTTTTCCGGAAGATGGTGGCGGCAGAGGATTGAGACGAGGTCAGTTATTTGGTTCATATCCGCAGACCCAGCAGTCGTCGCCAGGATGTTTTCGGTGCAGGAGTCAGTATCACCGTATCAGAGACTGTACCATAGGGCGCCAGGGCGCGGCGACAGTACCACATGTGACCTTACCACCTTCACCACCTCCTCAGAGTGCTCTACTTCCTACCCTTGATGAGACTCTACGCCAGGCAGATGCTCCTAGAGGTCGTGGGTGTGGCGGTCCGGTTCAGAGAGGACGAGGCGACATAGGCAGAGGCAGAGGCAGAGGACAGCTAGCTATTAGTGGTGGACAGGCCCGAGTGTTCGCGTTGACTCCTCAGGATGCACAGGCATCCAATGCCGTCGTGACAGGTACTCTGCCAGTATGTTCTTTTGATGCACGGGTATTATTTGATCCAGACTCCATACATTCTTATGTATCCACATACTTTCCACCGAGGTTGGGCCGAGAGTCTTCTTCGTTAGATCAGCAGCTTGTCGTTATTACTCCGGTAGGCGAGTCGTTTGTTGCCCGTTTTGTGTACCGATCGTGTCCCGTTCGTATCGGGGAGAGAGATTCTTCAATTGGTTTGATTCTCCTCGATATGCTAGAATTCGACGTTCTTCTTGGTACGGACTGGCTAGCCACCTGTTATGCATCTGTGGACTGCTGTGAGAAGGCAGTCAGATTCAGTTTTCTTGGTGAGCCGGTTCTTGTTATCCAGGGAGATCGTAGCGCTACCCTTCCCAGCTTGATTTCTTCTCTTCGCGCTGGTCAGCTCTTGCGGAAAGGGTGTCAGGGATTCTTAGCCTATGTTTGTGATACTAACGCCACAGCGGTTCCTTTGGACCAGGTCCCTGTTGTGAGAGAGTTTCCTGATGTATTCCCTGACGAGCTGTCTGGTCTGCCATCAAAGCGCGAGATTGAGTTCTGCATTGACTTGATCCCCGGCTCGGGGCTTATCTCTATACCGCCTTATCGGATGGCCCCGACGGAGCTTAGAGAGCTGAAGGATCAGTTACAGGACTTGCTGGATAAAGGGCTTATCCGACCGAGTGTGTCACCTTGGGGTGCTCCTGTCCTGTTTGTTAAGAAGAAGGACGGTAGTATGCGCTTATGCATTGATTATCGTCAGCTGAACCGGGTTACTGTGCGGAACAGATATCCCCTACCCCGCATTAACGACTTATTTGATCAGCTCCAGGGTGCGGGGTATTTCTCGAAGGTTGATTTACGGTCAGGTTATCACCAGTTGCGGGTTCGGAAGGAGGATATTCCGAAGACCACTTTCCGTACACGTTATGGTCATTATGAGTTCTTGGTGATGT
Source organism: Agapanthus africanus (assembly GCA_030015575.1). Taxonomy (NCBI): domain Eukaryota; kingdom Viridiplantae; phylum Streptophyta; class Magnoliopsida; order Asparagales; family Amaryllidaceae; genus Agapanthus; species Agapanthus africanus. The sequence continues at coordinate 331,131,300 of CM057346.1, read as the reverse complement.
CGTTCGGGCTCACCAATGCCCCAGCAGCATTTATGGACTTGATGAACCGTGTATTCAGGCCGTATCTTGATCAGTTCATCATTGTTTTCATTGACGACATCTTGGTTTATTCTCGGAGCCGGGAGGAGCACGAGCAGCACTTGCGTATCACATTGCAGACGTTGAGAGAGCATCAGCTGTTCGCCAAATTTTCCAAGTACGCATTTTGGCTAGACAATGTCGACTTCTTGGGTCACATGGTGACGAGAGATGGTATTTGTGTGGACCCGAAGAAGATCGAGGCAGTTCAGCATTGGCCTAGACCGGTATCAGTTATAGAGGTTCGTAGCTTTCTAGGTCTGGCCGGCTATTATCGACATTTTGTCCAGGATTTCTCCCATATTGCTGCACCGTTGACCGGGTTGACCCGGAAGGGGGTTCCTTTTGATTGGACCCAGGCATGTCAGGATAGTTTCCAGCAGTTGAAGTCTCGTCTGACTACTGCACCAGTGTTATCATTGCCTTCAGGATCGGGCGGTTTTGTGGTATATTGTGATGCTTCTCGAGTGGGGCTAGGCTGTGTATTGATGCAGCATGACAGAGTTATCGGGTATGCTTCTCGGCAGTTGAGGAAACACGAACAGAATAACCCCACTCATGATTTAGAGATGGCTGCAGTGGTATTTGCACTTAAGATCTGGAGACATTACCTATATGGCGAGTTGTGCCGGATATTCACTGACTACAAGAGCATGAAGTATATCTTTTAGCAGCGAGATCTAAATCTGAGAGAGCGCTGTTGGATGGAGTTGGTGAAAGATTATGACTGCGAGATTTTATACCATCCGGGCAAGGCGAATGTGGTGGCAGATGCTTTGAGTAGGAGACCCGGAGGTAGCCTATCTTGTTTGAGCGCAGTACAGATGCAGTCGACGGTGGATTTGCAGGTTTTATGTGACAGCCGGGTGCAGTTCGAGTTTACTCCTATAGGGGGACAGCTGGCCCATTTCAGAGCACGCCCACAATTTCTTGACCGTATCCATGAGGCACAGTCCATTGATGCCCGTATTTTACAGATTATCGAGCAGATTTGGCAGGGCAGAGTTTCCAAGTTCGTGATTGATGATCAGGAGATACTTTGATTTGGGACTCGACTGTGCATACCAGATTCTGAGGGACTGAGGCGTAATATCCTTGAGGAGGCACATAGATCAGTGTACAGTGTGCATCCAGGTTCCACCAAGATGTACCGTGATTTGAGAGAGGTTTACTGGTGGGACGGGATGAAGAAGGATGTTACAGACTTTGTATCGAGATGCCTAACTTGTCAGCAAGTCAAGGCCGAGCACCAGAGGACAGCCGGCGAGTTACAGCCTTTGCCCATCCCTGAGTGGAAGTGGGAACAGGTCTCCATGGACTTCATTATGGGTCTACCCAGGACCAGTCGAGGGTATGACTCTATTTGGGTGATTGTGGATCGACTGACGAAAGTGGCTCACTTTCTGCCAGTTAAGACAACTTTTGGATTTGCTCAGTACGCCCAAGTTTATATTGATGAGATCGTGCGACTGCATGGCGTCCCGACTTGCATTGTGTCCGACCGGGGCACCCAGTTTACCAACCGATTATGGCAGAAATTTCAGGAGGCTTTGGGCACCCGATTGAGTTTTAGCATAGCTTTTCATCTGCAGATTGACGGTCAGTTAGAGCGTACTATTCAGACTCTTGAGGACATGCTCAGAGCTTGTGTTTTAGATTTCGGTGGTAGCTGGGATCGTCATTTTCCCTTGATCTAGTTCTCCTACGATAATAGCTTCCAAGAGACGATTCAGATGGCACCTTTCGAGGCTTTATATGGGAGGAGATGTCGATCGCCTGTATGTTGGACAGAGCTCAGGGAGAGCAGTACTTTGGGGCTGCGGATCGTACAAGAGACGACCGAAAAGATACAGCTGATTCGGGACAGGATGAGAGCGGCACAAAGTAGGCAGAAATCATATGCTGACAGGCGCCGATGAAGGGAGTGATGAGATTTGGGCGGAAAGGGAAGCTTAGTCCTAGATATGTTGGTCCCTTCGAGATCTTAGAGCGTGTCGGTTCAGTGACTTATCGGTTAGCTCTTCCGCCCGGCTTCCCCGATGTTCACCCCGTGTTCCATGTTTCGATGCTCCGCAAGTACCTTCATGACCCTTCCCATGCGATTCAACACCAGACGATCCAGCTGGAGCGCGATATTTCATTCACCGAGCAACCGGTGGTCATTTTGGATTGGCAGGTGAAGAAATTGAGGTCGAAGATTATACCGTCCGTCAAGGTTCTTTGGCGTGGCCCGAACAGCGAGGAGGTCACCTGGGAGACCGAGGAAAAGATGAGAAAGAAATACCCCCATCTTTTTGAAGGTACGTGTAGTTAAATTTTAAATTCGGGGACCGAATTTCTTTAAGGAGGGAAGATTGTAACGCTTCGAAAATCGTTTAGGCAATTTTTCGATAATCGGCGAAATAATCAGTCTTTTCCGTAAAAAGTCAAAATAAGTATTTTTCAATATAGGCCTAATTATACAAAATTTAGATAAGATATTGCTAGAATTTGGTCACTAAATTGTCACTTAAAAATTTCTAGTTATTTAAAAAAAAATCCTTAATTAATTATTTTTAATATTATTTTAAGCTTTTAAAAATACATTAAATTAGTGATAAATACAAATTTAAATGGGTAAATTACATAACTAGGAAACATTATAAACTAAAATCTAGTGTTAAGAAAATTTTATCAAGACTTTTCAAGATTTGTAGTTCTATGGTTTAAAAATTAAATCAAAAATGAATTTAAAATGGGGCTTTTTTGTAAAATTTGATGTGATATGCATTAATTGACCTTTGAAGATGCTTTTTGTGTAGAATTTTCCACACTTTTCCCCACTCTCCTCCCCTCTTTAGCTCTGGCCGAGCCATCTACAGCAGCAAACCCCCCTCTTTCCCCATTTTCTTGCTTCAAATTCCATCCAAAAATCAACCAAAAATCCACAAAATTCACAAATTCCTTCACTAATTCAAACCTAAACCCTATTCCACCTCTTCCCAAACCCTAATTGGTTTAAAGAAAAGAGAAAAGAGGCAACTTTGGAGGCTAAGTGCAAGAGGATCAACACTTGGGAGGTATAATTTTAATCTAGTTGTTAATTTGGTAGTTAAATATGCTAATTCAGAATTTTAAAGTGTTATTTTGGTTATAATTCCTCGTTTAATGAAATTCTAGAAAAGGGTTGGAGTTGTAATTAGGGTTTGAAGTATGATAGGTGTGTTTAAGTTAGTGTTGTGTCCATCTAGTGGGTTGGATCGGACGTTTGTGCTAGTTTGTGAACGCTAAATCGTTAATTCGCGAGGTTTGCATTGAAAATTGTATGTGAATGCTTACTAGGTTTTTCTTAAAATTAGGAAGTGATTTATTTGCGATATCATGATGATACTTTTAGCATCTACTATGACTTGTAGGGTGTACTAATGCGGAGTTTGGTTTAGTCGGGTTTTAGTTTTGACGGTTGCCCCGAAATGACGATTTTAGTTAAGCTTTTAGTGATTTTCGTGTGTTTTCCGCGCACCGAGTGCACGTTGTGCCTAACTTGTGGGCGTTGATCTTTTCATATTGTGACTTGTGTCATTCCATGATGTTTAATCTTATGTCGTGTGTTATGCAATTTTAGGATCGGTTGCGGAAACATCGGACGCGGCGTGCAAAGGCAAAGCGGTGGTTGGATCAGATTAGCGAAGCGTCCAGGTGAGTAGATGTATACATCTATGGGGGAATCGTCTTGATGGTGCGAGGTGCTCCATAGTTAGGACCACGTTATTACTTGCAACTATATGCCTAGTCAGTTAGTTAACCATCTCATTCATTGCATACCCTTATAGCTATCCGTCTGCTGGCATTGCATGGTTATCCATATACACATGTATGATGTCACCTCTTAGGACACGTACACCATTACCATTGGCTCATGTTGCACGTGCACTATTCATGTGACATACACACCTTTGGTAATTGCCATGCCACGAGCACTGTAGAACCTGTTTAGTTCAGTATTAACACTTGCATCATACATGATACATTGAATTGCATAGCATGTATATACCTTATATCGTCATCATGCTTGTATAGATTCCTAGTCACAAATCAATTACATACCTTTGATATCATATGCAACATGTTGGTTAGTATCATTTTCTTGAGGATTTCAGTATTGATGCGATTTCTGGATTTTGGGGAAAACCGCAAGAATTTAACAAAACCTTATTATTATCATTTTAAAAATAAAGTTGTGGTTTTCTCGTGATGTATGTGTCGTCCACCATGAGTTTTCATGTTTTCTGTTGGATTTTGAGACCCGATTCGAGGAGTGGATGAACCGTCTCGGGTATATGGTGGGCCTGGTACGGTACCCCGGGGCAAGAAGATCGAGTTGTAGACGATGAGCCTGGCAGGGGAAGACTACTTACCGGGGATGTCTGGCGCGGCGGATATCCGGAGGATACCGACCGTTGTTGTGAGATTTGATGATATGGACCGATCCGGACCGACGGAGCCCGATGTATTGAGACATTGATATAGTGAGACATTGAGATAGATATATTTCAATATTTGGTGTCGATGCTTGACACAGTTTTCAGATGATTTCATTGATGGTACTTTAGAGATGAGACTGAGAGATTTGTGTATATGTGGTTTCTTTGGGGTCGAGCTCACTTGAGCCGACGTTGTGTTTTTCTTATTTTTTTCATTTCTTTATGCTTATTTGCCTGATATTGCATGTATATTGCGTGTTGTTGTGATCCGCCTTGGGCGAAGAGCTAGCTCACGCATGGGGATGCCATTTTGTTATTACAGGTTTATATATCTTGTTGTACCCATTTTGGGGGCTAGTATTTGTAAGTCTATGTTACCCACCCCGGTACTTACGGGGAAGCGGAAAGAGTAAAAATCGGATTTTTATCACAAGAAAATATAGACTAACCATAAAGGATCTTTGCTAAACAAAAGCTAACAAACATTCAAGAAGTTTTAACTACTAGGTTAAGAGGTTATACCAAAAACTTGAACTCCTTCTCTTCTTGTGTTGCTTCCTTTTCTTATTGCTCTTTTGAGTGGTGTAGACGGCTCCTCCTCTTCGTCTTCTCTTTGCTGAAGAAAGATCCACCCGAAAGCCTCTACCTTGAGCTCCTACCTCAACAAAGAAGTAACTAGAGTGCTTGGCTTGCTAGACTAAGAACCCTAGAGTGAGTAGAGAGGTGTTTTGATTGTTTAGTCTCAAAGCTTGGATTTTCAACACATGAAACACTTAAGCTTTTGAGAGAGAGGAAGAGAGAGAGCAAACCATGAGAGAGAACTTATGAGAGAATGAGAGAACAAAACTTTCATATTAGAGATATATGATAATAATAATAATAGTTTAAGAAAATTATGATGGTGAGTTGATTTGACCATTATCATTTCATATTTAATGCTAAGCAAGCTTCAAGAAGCATCTTTTGCTTAACAAAAAGAAAATATCAAGGTCAATGAAAGTCAACAAGTCAAAAGGTCAACCCAACCCTAACCATGATACAATTATCGTTAATTAATATTATTAATCATATTTCTCATTCTCATTAGGGTTTTGATCAAGTCAATGGTCAAAAACCCTAATGAGGTTTCTCCCTCTCCGCCTCTGTCAACTGTACGTACGTACCCACATTCGTGTTCCGAAGAAACACGAATACAATGAGACAAGACCAATCCCAAAACAAATACTAGGATCTGGTTTAAACCAAAGCCCACTAGTAATAACTGCCCAGACACCAATCGTGCACAAGTGCGCGTATGTGAACGAACCCCGTCGTAAAACCATACGACCTCTACTCTATTTTGCCCAAAGGTGAACAACCCTCTGTGTGGTACTCTAAAGACTCGACACTACGCTGGCAGTGGGTTTAACCACAGGCCGCAAGCGGTACTAGCTGTACGTAACGGTCCCTAGGTAGATACCGATAAGAAGACCGATGAGGTGAACCCATCCGAACTCTTACTGAGCCTGAATGTGACAATCTCCGTACAGTCCGGTCTGTTCGTCTACGAGTATCGCATGTCGGGCCTAGGGGGCGGTAAACGTCAGTCTCCTAATAGCGGTACAAGTCGTGTCGGAGTGTAGCCCAGAACATCCTGAGAAACTACTGGAAACACTACCAGTAAATCTCGCTTTCTCTGGCCAAGGACTTTGTGTAATGGCTCTCCTAGACACAGCGCGATACTGACTCCCAATACCGGGAGAGACGAACCTGTCTAACCGTCACTGTCTCCAAGTGCTTCGGGACTGCATATAACTACTACCTGTTTGCACGACTCAATAGAGCCGTGGTAGGATAGTAATCTAAGAACAGTGGAAACACACTCGAGGCGAAGTGACAGTGTCAAGTCAACAGACTAAGCTGTACTCATTTCACCTGGGAACTGATAACTGACGATAGGTATAATACCAACCAACAGTTCCCAGCGAGTCTTGTCCAGTGTACTCGTAACCTAACGAGCACCTGCATACTATCTCTAGTACGACGTACTGATGGCTGTGGGACAGACCATCTCCCCTCCTAGGATAAGAAGCATATACACTAGTCCACTTTGGAGTATCGATGCCAGGTCTCAATAATCCGATGACCAGGGACCTGTATAAGGATGTGCTTATAGACTACCCAGCCCCCATTAGTATGACTGCCATCACAATGCTGGTAGTCAAGCAAAAGATCCTAAGGGCTCTATCAATATGTATTAGCAATATGTCAAAAGAAACACATACACATATTAAGATAGATACAAAACAAGTAGCATACTACCATATTAAGCAAGAATGTCAATCCGTGTATATATCCCAAGCTTCCAAAATGTAATATACAAACCAGTACTATACAATAATGGCATCTAGGGCATATCACACTAACAATCTCCCACTTGCACTAAGGCCATATGCTGACATATCGCAGACCTATCATCTCGAATAGCCTCTCGAACTGCGTCTGAGGAATGGCCTTTGTGAATGGATCTACAGTGTTATCTTCTATAGCAACCCTCCGAACCTCAATCTCCCGGCGATCCACGATCTCCCTGATCAGGTGATACCGCTTCAAGATGTGTCTGGACTTCTGATGGGACCTGGGTTCTTTTGCTAAAGCTATAGCCCCGTTGTTGTCACAATACAGAGGTATTGGATCAACAATGGACGGAACCACCTGAAGTTCTGTCAAGAACTTCCTCATCCAGACGGCTTCTTTTGCGGCATCAGATGCTGCGATATACTCTGCTTCCATCGTCGAGTCAGCAACGGTTTCCTTCTTGGAACTCTTCCAACACACCGCCTCTCCATTGAGAGTAAAGACATAACCCGACATGGATTTGGAGTCATCCTTGTCACTCTGGAAGCTGGAGTCAGCAAAGGCCTCAATCTAGAGGTCTTTTCCGCCGTAAACTAAAAACATATCCTTAGTCCTTCTCAGGTACTTCAGAATGTTCTTTACCGCTATCCAGTGTTTCTCCCCAGGGTTTGACTGATACTGGCTTACTACACTCAGTGCATAAGCTACATCTGGTCTGGTACATAACATCACATATATTATAGAGCCTACCGCAGAGGCGTAGGGTATAATAGACATGCGATCCCTTTCCAAATCAGTCTTGGGAGACATCTCTTTGGAGAGGGTGATCCCGTGACAAGCCGGTAAATTACCGCGCTTGGAATCTTCCATACTGAATCTTTTCATTATGGTGTCGATGTGCCTGAACTGTGAAAGTCCTAATATCCTTTTAGACCTATCACGATAGATCCGGATCCCCAGAATGTAAGAGGCATCACCCAGGTCTTTCATGGAGAACCTGTGTGACAAAAACCCTTTGACAGATTGTATCATAGGAATGTCATTTCCTATCAAGAGAATGTCATCCACGTACAAGACGAGGAATACAACAGTTCGTGCTACAATCTTACTATAAATGCATGGTTCATCTGGATTTCTGATAAAGCTAAATTCTTTGACCGTCTCATCAAAACAGATGTTCCAACTCCGCGATGCCTGCTTCAGTCCATAAATATACTTAAGCAACTTGCACACTTTCCCGCTGCTCCCACTCTGAATGAAACCTTTTGGCTTGTCCATATAGATACATTCCTCTAAATTACCATTTAGAAAAGCGGTTTTTACGTCCATCTGCCAAATCTCATAATCGTGGAAAGCAGGAATGGCAAGAAAGATCCGACTGGATTTGAGCATAGCCACTGGAGAAATGGTTTCGTCATAGTCCAAACCAGGTCTTTGACAAAAACCCTTTACAACAAGTCTAGCCTTATAGGTCTCAACCTGTCCATCTACACCAATCTTCCTTTTGAAGATCCATTTGCAGCCTACGGGTTTTACCCCTTCTGGAGCAACGTTCAAAGTCCATACTTTGTTGGTGTACATGGACTCCATCTCGGTCCGCATTGCATCCAGCCATTTTACCGAGTCAGTGCTCTAAATGGCCTGCTGGAAGCTAGTCGGCTCATCATTATCAATGATGCAATCCTCTCTATCCCCGTCTATGAGAAAACCGTAGTATCTCTCAGGTGGATGAGAAAGCCTACTACTCCTGCGGATCGGCGCAGGAATGTCCAGTCCTTTCGAACCTTCTGATTCTACTAAGCTTTCAGTAATAGCTCGTAGTTCTGGAATTTCTTCCAGTTCTATTGCGCTCCCATTTATCTGATTTTCTAAAAATTCAGTTTCCAAGAAGCATGCATGACGAGAAACAAATACCTGTTGTTCCTCTGCGTAATAGAAGAAATATCCCTTAGAGTTCTTTGGATATCCCACAAACTTGCACTGTACTGAGCGTGCCTCGAGTTTGTCTGTATGCTGCTTTTTAACAAAAGCTGGACATCCCCATGTCTTAATGTGTTTAAGATAGGGCTTCTTCCCACTCCATATCAGATATGGTTTTGTAGGCACTGACTTAGTTGGAACTCGGTTTAAAAAATATGCAGCTGATTCTAGTGCATATCCCCAGAAAGATCGCGGTAACTCAGCGTTACTCATCATGGAACGTACCATATCCAATAGGGTTCGGTTCCGTCTTTCCGATACACCGTTATGTTGTGGAGTGTATGGAGGAGTAAACTGAGAGAGAATTCCATTCTCTTTTAGGTAATCCAGGAACTCGGCACTTAGGTATTCACCACCTCGATCAGATCTCAGTGTCTTGATACTTTTGCCGGTTTGTTTTTCTATTTCATTCTTATATTCCTGGAATTTTTCAAAGGCCTCGGATTTATGCTTCATTAAGAAGACATGTCCATACCTTGAGAAATCATCCGTAAAAGTAATGAAGTAAGAATAACCACTTCGCGCATGTGTAGACATTGGACCACATACATCGCTGTGTACGAGTCCCAAAAGCTCGCTCGCTCTTACTCCGTGTCCAGTGAACGGAGTCTTTGTCATCTTTCCTTTGAGACATGATTGACAAGCTGCATATGATTGATATTCGAACGGATCCAAATATCCTTCTTTATGTAACTTAGTTAACCTTGTCTCAATGATGTGACCCAGTCTACAATGCCATAAGAAAGCATGATTTATTTCTGGAGACTTTCTTTTGTGTGTATTCTGGATATTGAAAATTTGTGGTTGGTTTAATACGTATATCCCGTTGCTTAATGTACCCGACCCAATCAAAACATGATTAAGGTGAATGTTTACAACATTGCTTACAAATGCAAAATCATAACCTTCTTTAGACATTAAAGATACAGATATGATATTACAAGTCGAATTGGGTACAAAATAACAGTTGCCAAAAACTAAAATATGTCCATCTATCAACCCTAAGTGATAGTCCCCCACGGACTCAGCATCCATGCTTGCTCCGTTTGCAACTCTGAGGGTCTTATCACCTGCCTTCAAAGCTCTACGCCTTCTCAGTGCCTGCAAAGAATTACAGATATGAGATCTTGATCCGGTATCCAATACCCAGGAAGTAGAGTTGATTGACAGACAGTTTTCAATAACATACACACCTGAAGTCGAAGCCACAACTTGCTTCGGGTCCTGGTTCTTGGCCTTGCAAGCCCTGCAATCTTTCTTCCAGTGTCCTTTCTTATGACAATAAAAGCATTCTTCCTTCCCCACAATCTGTCCCGCTACCTTTGGTACCTTTGCCTTTCACTTGGCTTCCACCTTACTAACACCGCCCCTTGGTTTGGTAGGGGCCTTCTTCTTCTTTCCTTTGGCTTTTATCTTGGACCTAGAAGAGGAAGCTCCTCCAACAAACAAAACGGGTGTTTCCCTGACTTTCTGCAGGGTGCCCTCTGCACTCCTCAACATGTTGAGGAGTTCCGGAAGTTCAACTTTTTTTCCTTGCATGTTGAAGTTCAGGATAAACTGGGCGTAGGTGGTAGTAAGGGACTGGAGAATCAAGTCAGTGTAGAGCTCGTTCTCTAACGTGGTCCCGAGGTCCGCGAGCTCCTCAATGTAGCCAATCATCTTAAGCACGTGTTTCTCTACAGATGATTCGACGGCCAACCTCGCTGAAAATAACTTTTTCGAGATTTCGTATCTGGCGATACGGGATTGCTCTCCATATAGTTCCTTAGTATGGAGAAATATGGATTCAAGGTCCATATTCTCGTGCCTCCTCTGATGTTCATTGTCCATAGAGGCAAGCACGGGGCACTAGGCCTTCGCGCTGTCAATCTCCCAGATCTTACGGATTTCCTTATCTGCGACACTGGATTCTGGACCTGGGATGGCGGGGGCTTTAGTGGTAAGGAGATACCCCAAGTTGTCATAAGTGATTGCCATTTTGACATTCCTGAGCCAATCTTTATAGTTTGGCCCTGTCAGTATATTTTTATCTAATAGTAACTTAAGGTCGGTCATGATATTTGGTCGCTGCAATTAAGAGAGAGAGAAGAAACACTTTAGCATGATGCTCTTGCAAGTTTAGAGTGGTTTTTAGTTTGTCTAAACAGGATGGCTCCCACTGTTTCTCGAATCCTTCCTCAAACCATAAAAGAAGAATTAGTCGGGATTGATCTCATCGTATAATACTTGCTTAACCGTTCAGCCAGGCCGGTGTCGGTACTTCGAGGGAGGTTTTACGACGCTTTTGCGAAGTTCCTTAATTAAATAACCTCTTTTCCCTGTAGGCGTAGCCCCGCTAACACCTTCCTAGACAGCCACTTGGTTTATAGCATTGATCGTTAAGTGAGAAAGTTTCCCGAGGAGTAGCATATACTCACAGTAGGATCGCGATCCAAATATCATCGTGTGATAAAGCTGAAGGAATCCTACCAAAATCATCACACTCCAAATGGTATGCAACACTGGCAAGTTTCAGTTTCTTTAGAAACTCCCGATGTGGATTTTTGCCCAATGCTCTTATGACCTTGACTTTGGCCAACAAATCATAAGTCACATGTCAAGTTCTACCCATCATTTTCCAGGTTAATTTGAACCCACCCGTACCTACCCTTGACTTTGGCCAACAAAACAGTACGACTGTCGCAAACCAACGCATCTATCTATGCTACATATGAATATCCAATAGCTACCAATCACTATGCCTTGACTTTGGCCAACAAACATAGCTTGAATACTATTGATTATCCATATGAAATGACGGAGGGCTACATATGGCTTTGGCGAAACCGTGAACGTAGTGAACTTGATATAATCGAAGGAACCTGATAGCTTTTAAAAGGAGTGGTTTAAGCTCCGCGTTTTTAAAAGTTTTCTTTTTTGGAAAAAACCGAGTGGTTTTGAAATTGTTCCAACGATTTAACTTTGGTTTATTTTCTTTGCATTAATATAATGCGTCCCATCAATTAATCCTGTCATTGCAGAAAACAACGAAAATATGACGTACGCTTATGCCATCCGCATTTGCCACGGAGCCCCGTCATCACCCGTTAGGTTACTTAACTAACGACAGAGCGGGGGATGGACTAGCGCGGATGCAAAACATAAGCAACGCCTACTAGATATCATATATAGATATATACATTCGTCAGACGCAATGATAGCCATTCCAGATCACAGATGAACACATTGGATATGCTAGGAATCCGCATTTCGTTCGAGCCTGCAACGAAAGACGGATTACATGGTCGCGATGAATAGCCAAACCCTACCCTAGACCCTTACGGGTGTGGCAAACTACCCGCCAAATACCCAAGGTGAAACAGCCTCCCTCAACAACGTGAGTAGGCCACTCAGCACTTCAAAATACCCGGTAGTCTGTGCACCCCAACATGGGTCTATCCTAGGAGCAGAAAACAGTAAAAGAAATAATATACAATGGTGGCTACAACCTCAACCCGGATGTGCAACCAAAAAATAATATTACATCAATTTACAATTTACAACAAATTAAAGATAAATAAACACCCATCTCACAACCCCGGCTATTCATCCGCGACAATACAACAAGTTCATATGCACAATCCAACATCACAGATCACAGATATATACAACCCCCACTAATCGACTTATAGCGATTAGTCGACATTCAATACACATATCACATTACAGATATAAACCAATTAGCCAAAGTGTATAGAATTTCGATCAATATTCTAATTTGAAACTACCCCAAATACAACACTGTACTCAAAAGAATCTGGGCAGAAACAAAGTATCTGAAAAATCACAAAACATCAAGCTGGACATACTGCAGGAAAAACGAGTTGACTCCGAGTCGACTCGGCCGCGGATCCGCGGCGAAACGCATGGTTTCGCCGCACTTCCGCGGCTGTCTGACCGAGTCATGAGCTCGTTTGTCTTGGGTGTCCTAAAAAAACCCTGCACGTATTTTTCAGGTGTCTGAAAATAATTTTAGACCTGTTTTTAAAAACGGCAGAAAACACTAAATTTTGATGTTTTTTGTGATTTTTCCGGGATCGAAGTTCTAAATACTTTACTAACATGTTAGTTGTTGTTTAGCTAGGCTCTGATACTACTGTAAGTCTATGTTACCCACCCCGGTACTTACGGGGAGGCGGAAAGAGTAAAAATCGGATTTTTATCACAAGAAAACATAGACTAACCATGAAGGATCTTTGCTAAACAAAAGCTAACAAACATACAAGAAGCTTTAACTACTAGGTTAAGAGGTTATACCAAAAGCTTGAACTCCTTCTCTTCTTGTGTTGCTTCCTTTTCTTGTGTGCTCCTTTGAGTGGTGTAGACGACTTCTCCTCTTCGTCTTCTCTTTGCGGAAGAAAGATCCACCCGAAGGCCTCTATCTTGAGCTCCTACCTCAACAAAGAAGTAACTAGAGTGCTTGGCTTGCTAGAATAGGAACCCTAGAGTGAGTAGAGATGTGTTTTGATGGTTTAGTCTCAAATCTTGGATTTTCAATACATGAAACACTTAAGCTTTTGAGAGAGAGGAAGAGGGAGAGCAAACCATGAGAGAGAAAACTTATGAGAGAATGAGAGAACAAAACTCTCATATTAGAGATATATGATAATAATAATAATAATTTAAGAAAATTGTGATGGTGATTTGATTTGACCATTATCATTTCACAATTAATGCTAAGCAAGCTTCAAGAAGCATCTTTTGCTTAACAAAAAGAAAATATCAAGGTCAATGAAAGTCAACAAGTCAAAAGGTCAACCCAACCCTAACCATGATACAATTATCCTTAATTAATATTATTAATCATATTTCTCATTCTCATTAGGGTTTTGATCAAGTCAATGGTCAAAAACCCTAATGAGGTTTCTCCCTCTCCGCCTCTGTCAACTGTACAAACGTACCCGCATTCGTGTTCCGAAGAAACACGAATACAATGAGACAAGACCAATCCCAAAACAAATACTAGGATCTGGCTTAAACCAAAGCCCCCTAGTAATAACTTCCCGGACACCAATCGTGCACAAGTGCGCGTATGTGAACGAACTCCGTCGTAAAACCATACGACCTCTACTCTGTTTTGCCCAAAGGTGAACAACCCTCTGTGTGGGACTCTAAAGACTCGACACTACACTGGCAGTGGGTTTAACCACAGGCCGCAAGCGTTACTAGCTGTACGTAATGGTCCCCAGGTAGATGCCGATAAGAAGACCGATGAGGTGAACCCATCCGAACTCCTACTGAGCCTGAATGTGACAATCTGCGTACAGTCCGGTCTGTTCGTCTAAGAGCATCACATGTCGGGCCTAAGGGGGCGGTAAACGTCAGTCCCCTAATAGCGGTACAAGTCATGTCGGAGTGTATGATTAAACCATGGTTATATGAATGGTTAGGGTTTTGTTTACTTATCTATTCATTTATTTATTTATTCATTTTGAAAAGATAAAAAGAATGGTAGCTTATTTTGTTGTTTTGTTGAAACTTCTTGAAGTATTGAAAGCTTGACCATTCTTGTTCTTTTCCTTAACCTAACCATTCAACCTAACCCTAGTTTAGTCTCTACACTTAACCATGGTTGATATGTGATAAGTATTCATTTTATTTTCTATTTTGAATACTAATCATCATATTCTTTCTTCTTCTTCTTCTTCAACAAAGAAGAAACCTTGCCTCCATCAATGGCAACTTGAGAAAAAGAGTGAGAAATCCAATTCTAAAGTGAACCCACTTCCTATTTCTTCATCCTCTACCTCTTTCCAAGTAGTATGGGGTGTTTTCTTCACAAGTTTCATGACTTGGTGAAGTTGGAGCTTGATCTTGAGTTGTCTCGACGTAGATCATCTTCGGCATCGAAATCGACGACCTGGCCCACCCATTTCTCCGATGAAGCCGATGCTAGAGTCCGGGATCCGATATGGACAGCGGAGGGACATCATCACGGAGCCTAGGAGGTGGAGGACCGGATCTACAAAGGTTGTAGTCACTTTCCTCTTAGTTAAAGTAGTTAACTCGCATTGCATCGCCTATATATCTAGTTAACGATCCGTATTAGGGTTTGTAGGCACATGAAAAATTTGAATTGGCCATGTTTGATCACTTGTGAGACTTCATTAGTGCGCCTAGGAACCCTTCAGTGGTATCAGAGCCTAGCTAGAGCCTTAGGCGATGCGTAGACGGAGTTAGAAGTCCGATCGAACCGAAACCCTAACTCCAAAATGCTCTCTGGACATTTTTCAAAAACTGGGTTTTTTCCAGATTAAAAATTCTTTAAAAATTCAGCAGGAAGATCTAAGAATTATGGTGCAAAACGAGCTCCTGATTCATCTAAACCGCCGCGGAACAGCGGCAGAAGCATGGCTTCTGCGGCGGTTCCGCGGCCGTTTGGTCACATTACCCAATAATTTTTGCACAGTAATTCCTATATTTTGGTTCTGGATTTTCTGGGATTTTTTAATATTTATTCAAGAGTTGAATATTCTGGGTTGTATTGGGAGTTCGTAGATTTGATCGGATTGTCAAACTTTGTCTATGTGTTTTTCCGGGTAATTTTAGAATATGTTAAAAAGTTCGACCGGATATAAATACCCACTCTTTCCCCTGCCGGGAAATTTCCAATTGTTGGATTTTTCCGTAGTTTAACGACGTTCTAAGTAGTGCAAGTAATGCGATGGTCCCTCTAGAAGACAACAAACCTTAACTCGATTATGTGACCGTCTTGAACTGCCCTTTGAACCTTAGGGCTTGGAGCAGTACGGCGTGCCACATATGAGGCGTTGGCTTGACCCTTCTACGGCTGGACCGTTGGTACTGAGGCACGAAGTGAATGGTTTTAAACTTATTTCATGTGTCGAGCTGTTTCGGGAAAACTTGGGTATTCGATTGTTCGATCGGAAAGTTTAACATTTTCTATTTATCCGGAATGTGATACAATATTTGGAATTCACAAGTAGTTATGAGATAACTGAATGAATGTTATAAATATAGCAGTTTAGTCTCACTTGATCGGTTGCCACAGAATTTTGATGTGATCAAAAGTCCGTCGCAATCACGTAGCGTACGCGGATACTCGCCGGGTAAACTTAATAGACAGCCTCGCCCCATAGCCCCGACCAAGTGACTATAGGAGAACCCCGTCACCGAAAGCATCCTTACGGGTGCTCGCGGCAGCGGTGTTCCGCCTTGGTGCACTTCGTCGACGGCGTCGGGGGTGCGGCCGCCTACTAAAGTTTGCGATGAGCATTCGATCAGAATGTCGGGAATCCTGTTGAATTCCACGACTTAATATTGAAAAGTGTTTTCGATAATGAGACTAAAATGCGGGGTTTATAATTGTTAGGCATGCGATGTCTAAGTATTTCATTTGATTAGGCATGCGATGTCTAAAGAGGATGCGGTTTCCAACTGTTGTAGTTTTACACTTTCTTTTCTGTGACCGTAAGTGTAATATGTGATATTGCCGGTTTCGTTGCTATATGTCAACGACAATTGTGATGCGCATATTTACTTACGTTGATGACATGTAATGTTTTGTGTTGCTGGATATGTTATATTGGATCGTCGTGTTTGAGTAGCCGGGTTTTTTTTATGCGAGATGAGTGTTTTTCATTTTCATTCATGTAAAAACTTGTATGTAATATTCTTTTATTGGGGCACTTCCAGGTTGCGGAAGATGTCACCGTTGATGTATATTATTTGCTTTTCCGCATTAGGATAGACCCAAGGAGGGGAGAACAAGTAACCGGGTTCTAGGGTCCAGTGGGAGACCATCTCGAGGAGTCGAGTCCGGGTCTCCTAACCCTAGAATTGGTAGGGTTGCTTGCCGCTCTCGTAGGGGTCTAGGGGTGTGGGATTGGCTATTCATCACGACCGTGGATTCCGTGTTTTATACTGGCTCGTATTAAAAACACGAACGTCCTAGTATATCCAATATTTCATATGATATTTTCTGCTGCGTTATCTGTGATGTGATCATGTGATTTGTTCAGATAGATATGGTATATAGTATATATGATATATTATATAGACGTTGCTTATGTTTTACACCCGCGCTAGCCCTGCCTCGCTCTGGCGTTAGTTACCTAACCTAACGGTGCAGACGGGACATCGAGGCAAATGCGGATGGCATAAGCGTACGTTATATTTATCTGTGATGCTTAGGTGGACTTAAATGATGGGATATTCATTAATGAGATTAATGAAAGAAAATAAACCTAATTGATGTTGTGGAATTGAATTTCAAAATAAAAATAGGTAGTTACAGTTCTTGCTTTGCATCGCGGTGTTCCTTGTAGAACATCCTGCACCTTATTCGATGAGGAAAGGACCGAGATCCCTTCACCGGGAGTGACTCCTTTAGCAATAACTAGCAGATGCTACACACTCGGTTTGTCTTTTGATTGCTTCTACAGTTTCTGCTTTGCACAGTGATATATATGATATATCCCGCACCTCATTCGATGAGGAAAGGGCCGACGGTCCCTTCACCGAGAATAACCCCTTTAGCAAAACTAGAAAAGCCTCAAAAACATTCCATTTAAAAACCATTTGATTCCGCAACGAGATCAAGTTCAAAGCGTTAAAGGTTTTCTTAAAAACCATTCGCAACCCTCCGTCATTTTAGGAAGTAGAGTACTTAGTATTCGTGCTACGTTTGTCAACCATAGCCGAGGCGTAGTGTGCGGTAGCTAAGTGATGTCTTCCTACACAGCATATGATGCGATTAGTTAGGACAGTCATGTGGCTTTGTTAGCCAAGGGTCATGTGGGTGGGTCTAATTAATCACGAAATGACGGGTAGAACTTGACTAGTACCTATGATTTGTTTACCTTAGCCAAGGTCATAGGTGCTAGGGGTAAAAACCATTATCGGGAGTTTCAAGTGTTGAAATTTGCAATGAGATTGCATACCTTCTATGTGATAGCTGGATCCCGATACCCACTGCGAGTAATTGTTACTCCTGGGAGAGTTTTGCACTTTACAATTAGCCGATCAAGTAGGTGTTTAGAAAGGTGTCAACGGGGTTACGCCTCTGGGAAAACGAGGTTTACTGTAATTAGGTCCGTGCGAAAGCACGGGGAACCTCCCTCAAAGTACCGACACTGGCCTAGCTGAAAGATTAGCGAACTTGTAGAGTGTAATTAATCCCGGCTAGTCTTTCCTTTTAGGGTTTGAAGGAAGATTTGATAAAAACAGTGGGAGCCATCCTGATTAGATAAAATATATAACCAATCTAATCTTGCAAGAGCGCACGCAGAGTGTTTTCTTCTCTCTCTCTCCAGGTAGCGACCATATCACGCCTTAATCAAGATAATAATATGGATGTATTGACCGAACCCGCTTGTTATACTGAGCTGGGGAACGTTGGTCCCGCTCCAACTTATAATTGTTATAAGACAGAGCAGGAAATAGGGGAAAACCAGAATTCCTATGCCGCCCAAACGAAGAAAGTGCATATGATGCATCTCCTTCGGGTGTGTTCATTATACAGAACTGTTTCTCAGTATCCTCTGCATCCTGGGTATTTGATACCGGATCAGGATCCCAGATATGTAATCTGTTACATAGGGCTACAGAAAGGTAGAAAACTGAGAACGGGTGATAAGTTTCATGAGACAGAAAACGGGGCAAGTGTTGCAGCCAAGTCTGTTGGTTACTGTCACCATGTATTACCAATACATTGATTCTAAACGAATATTATTAGATACCGAACCTGATATACAAAATCATATCAATCTCTTTATAAGTAAAGAAATGATAAAATTTTGTATTGTTGGATAATGTTTTGAACATTTCCTATATCAAAAGTTGATCGGTTCAGGCACGTTATCTAAAAACATTGATGTTCTAAATCAAACTACAGTTCCTGGTATACAGAACACACACAAGAGGAAGAGTTCAGAAATGAACGATTCCTTCTTGAGGCATTGTAGACTAGGTCATATCAATGCGACCCGACTGGCTGAAGTTACTTTTTAGATGCATATTTAAATCAGTTTGAATTTACATCTTATGAAACTTGCCAGTCATGTCACAAAGATTAGATGACCATAGCTCTGCTTATTGGAAACAGAGAAAGAGTTAATGAACTCTTGGGACTGATACATGATGATGTATGTAAGGTCTCCTGTCTACAAATGCCAGGACTGGTTCTTTATACTGTTAGGTCCACGTTACCTCTCCCGGTACTTTCGGGGTAGCGGAAACGGTAAAACAAAAATTTTTCTAAACTTTGTAACATGGACCGTAAAAGCCGGATCTTTACTAAACAATACACTAGCATCCTAACATGAGATGTTATCTACTCGGTTAGGGGTTATACCTCAACTTGAACTCCTTCTCTTCTTGTTGTTCTTCACTTCTTGTTGTTCTTATCTTCTTGTTGTTCTTCTCTTCTTGCTCAATGGTTGATCCGGACTTTGGTCACCTCCGCGGCCTCCTTGAGTCGTAGATGATCCACCCGAGAGATGTACACCGAGCTCCACCTCAAACCGAGGTAACTAGGGCAAGGAGATTGCTAATCTAGAAGCCCTACGATGTGTAGAGGAGATGTATGGATGTGTTTGTCAAGTGGAATCCTTTTTCTCTCAACACATGAGATCAAAGGAGAAATCAAGAGGAGGAAGAAGAAGGAGCTTGCTAGCAACCATGGAGCTTCTCATTTCAAGAGAGAGAATGAGAATCAAATTATGATACAAAAGAAAAACAACCATGGTTGCAAAAAATGCAAAACAACATCATTACTAATCCCATCAAGATAAAGTTGATGGCTACTTTGAAATGACCATTATCATAATCCAAAAGAAAAAGGAAAAGAAAAGAAGAGTGTGGAACCCTCTTGAAAGTCAATGGTCAACCCGGTCAACCGGTCAACAAAGTCAAGAGAGGTCAACGGGGTCAAATGGTCAATGCAATTAGCCATCATAAGATTATCACTAATAGGATTAGTAAATGATGTTCGCGGCTCATAATGGTTTTGACCAAACGAACTGTCAAAACCCTAATGAGTCCGCCTCAAAATGGTTTTGACCGAGTCAACTGTCAAAAACCCTAATGAGCCTGCCACATAACGGTTTTGGCCGAACCAACTGCCAAAACCCTAATGAGGCACCTCCTCCTTCATCGCTCCGAAAAACTGTGCATACACACCTGCATCCGTATTCCGTAGAATGCGGATGCACAGAAGACAAAACAAATCCATCCGTGCAATACTAGGATCCGGCTTAAACCAAAGCCTACTAGTACTGCCTGCCCGAACACCATACGCACACAAGTGTACGTAAGTGATCGCAGCCCTGCCGTAAAACCATACGGCCTCTGCACGTTTCGCTCAGTGCAGGGAAACTCTCTGTGTGGGACTCTAAAGACTCGACACTACGCTGGCAGTGGGTTTAACCACAGACCGCAAGCGGCACTAGCTGTACGTAACGGTCCCCAGGTAGATGTCGATAAGAAGGCCGATGAGGTAAACCCATCCGAACTCCTACTGAGTCTGTATGTGACAATCTCTGTACAGTCCGGTCTGTTCGTCTGATACATCGCATGTCGGGCCTAGGGGGACGGCAAGCGTCAGACCCCTAATAGCGGTACAAGTCGTGTCGGAGTGAAGCCCAGAACACCCTGAGATAACACTGGAACCTACCAGTATATCTCGCTTGCCCTGGCCAGGGACTACTTGTGTAATGGCTCTCCTAGACACAGCGCGATGTCAACCCCCAATACCGGGAGAGACAAATCCTGTCTAACCGTCACTGCCTGCAAGTGCTTCGGGACTGCTCCCAACTACTACCTGTTTGCATGACTCAGTAGAGCCGTGGTAGGGTAGCAATCAAAGAACAGTGGGAACACACTCGAGGCGAAGTGACAGTGTCAAGTCAGCGGACTAAGCTGTACTCATGTCACCTGGGAACTGATAACTGACGATAGGTATAATACCAACCATCAGTTCCCGACGAGTCCTGTCCAGTGTACTCGTAACCCAACGAGCACCCGCATACTATCTCAAGTACGACGTACCGACGGCTGTGGGACAGACCGTCTCCCGTGCTGGGATGAGAAGCGCATACGCTAGTCTACTCCGGAGTATCGATGTCCTATCTCGATACTCCCACGACTAGGGACGTGTATAAGGATGTGCTTGTAGATTACCCAGCCCCCACGAGTGTGATCGCCATCACAACGCCGGTAATCAAGCAAAGATCCAAAGGGCTCTACTAATGCGTATAGGTGATATAATAAATAAACACACAAGTACACATTAAAGCAGAGACAAACCAAGTAGCATACTACTATATTGAGCAAGATTGTCTGTACAACTGTGAATATCCCAAGCTTCCATCAAGTAATATACATACTAGTATGATACAGTAATGGCCTCTAGGGCATATACACTAACAATCTCCCACTTGCACTAAGGCCATGTATTGGCGTATCGAAGACCTATCATCTCGATCAGCCGCTCGAACTGAGTCTAGGGTAAAGCCTTCGTGAATGGGTCCGCAGTGTTTTCCTTTGTGTCCACTCTCCGCACCTCGATCTCCTGTCGATCAATGATCTCCCTGATCAGGTGATACCGCCTTAAGATGTGCCTGGATTTCTGATGGGACCTTAGTTCCTTCGCTAAAGCTATAGCCCCATTGTTATCGCAATACAAAGGTATTGGGTCAACAATGGACGGAACTACCTGAAGTTCACTAATGAACTTCTTTATCCAGACCGCCTCTTTTGCGGCATCGCTTGCAGCAATGTATTCAGCCTCCATCGTCGAGTCTGCGACGGTATCCTGCTTGGAACTCCTCCAACATACCGCCCCTCCGTTGAGGGTAAACACAAAACTCGAGACAGACTTGCTGTCATCTTTGTCACTCTGGAAGCTTGAATCGGTAAAGGACTCGACCCTGAGGTCTCCATTACCGTAAACCAGGAACATCTCCTTAGTCCTTCTCAGGTACTTGAGAATGTTCTTCACTGCTGTCCAGTGGTCCTCCCCTGGGTCTGACTGATACCGGCTTACCGCGCTCAATGCGTAAGCTACATCTGGTCTTGTACATAGCATCGCATACATTATAGATCCTACCGCCGAAGCGTAGGGTATAGTGCTCATGCGAACCCTCTCCTCGTCAGTCTTAGGAGACATCTTCTTGGAGAGGGTAATTCCGTGCAATGCGGGTATGCTACCGCGCTTGGAACCCTCCATACTAAATCTCTTTAGTACGGTCTCTATGTACCTGGACTGCGAAAGTCCCAATAGTCTCTTGGATCTATCTCTATAGATCTTGATCCCCAGAATGTACGAGGCATCACCCAGGTCCTTCATGGAGAACCTTTGTGACAAAAACAGCTTGACCGATTGTAGCATAGGAATGTCATTTCCTATCAAAAGAATGTCGTCCACGTACAAGACTAGGAATACGACAGTTCGTCCCACAATCTTCTTATATACACAGGGTTCATCTTCGTTCTTGATGAAATCAAATTCCTTGATTGCCTCATGAAAACAGATGTTCCAGCTCCGCGATGCCTGCTTTAATCCATAAATGGATTTAAGCAACTTGCACACCTTTCCGCTGCTCCCACTGTCTACGAAACCTTCTGGTTGATCCATGTAAACGCACTCTTCCAAAAAACCGTTTAGGAAAGCCGTTTTAACATCCATCTGCCAGATTTCATAGTCATGGAAGGCAGCAATGGCAAGTAGGATCCGAATGGATTTGAGCATAGCCACCGGAGAAAAAGTTTCATCATAGTCCAAACCAGGTCTTTGACGAAAACCTTTTGCAACGAGTCTAGCTTTATAGGTCTCCACCTGCCCATCTACACCAAGTTTTCTTTTGTAGATCCATTTGCATCCAACGGGTTTTACCCCAGGTGGAGCAATATCCAAGGTCCACACTTTATTGGCGTACATGGACTCCATTTCGGATTGCATTGCTTCCTGCCACTTATCAGAGTCCCTATTGATAATGGCCTGCCTGAAACTGGTAGGGTCATCTTCTTCCAAGATGCAATCCTCTCGATCCCCGTCTATGAGAAAACCGTAGTATCTCTCGGGCGGATGAGAAATCCTACCAGATCTGCAGAGTGGCTGAGGTTCGTTTGGGGTTATTGAATCTAGTGGTTCCTCCAAATTTTCAGTTACATTTTGTGGTCGCTGAATTTCTTCCAGTTCTACCGAACTCCCACTAGTTTCTTTTGCAAGAAACTCCCTTTCTAAGAAGGTAGCGTGGCAAGATACAAACACCTTCTGTTCCTCAGTGTGGTAGAACAGATATCCTAGTGAGTCTTTAGGATATCCCACAAATTTACAGAGAACTGATCGTGCCTCTAACTTGTCCGGTTTCTGTGTTTTCACATAAGCCGGGCAACCCCATATCTTAAATCGCTTAAGATACGGATTTCTTCCACTCCATATTTCATATGGAGTCTTAGGCACTGATTTGGATGGAACATAGTTCAATAGGTATGCCGCTGTCTGAAGCGCATGTCCCCAAAATGAAAGAGGCAACTCAGCACTACTCATCATGGAGCGAACCATATCCAATAGGGTACGATTCCTCCGCTCCGAAACACCGTTGTGCTGTGGTGTATAAGGAGGAGTAAGCTGAGAGAGAATACCATTCTCTTTTAAGTAATCTAGGAATTCCGTGCTTAAGTACTCCCCTCCTCTATCAGATCGGAGGATCTTGATACTTTTGCCTGTCTGGTTCTCTACTTCGTTTCTGAATTCCTTGAATTTCTCAAAAGCTTCAGATTTGTGTTTCATCAGATACACATATCCGAACCTAGAGAGATCGTCAGTGAATGTGATGAAGAAAGAGAACCCACCCCTTGCATGTATAGACATCGGACCACATACATCACTGTGTATGAGTCCCAAGAGCTCTCTTGCTCTTTCTCCATGTCCGGTGAACGGAGATTTGGTCATCTTCCCTTTGAGACAAGACTGACAAGTTTCATAAGATGAAAACTCGAACGCATTCAAGAGTCCATCTTTATGCAACTTACTCAGTCTTTTCTCTCCGATATGACCAAGTCTACAATGCCACAAGTAGGATTCATTCGTATCTGAATTCTTCCTCTTGCGTGTGTTTTGTATATTGAGAACTGTATTCTGATTTAGAACGTAGATACCATTACACAGTGTACCCTCTGCAACCAGTACCTTATGAAGGTAAATGTTCATGATATTCTTTTCAAGAACAAAGTTATATCGAGTAAAGAAACTGATATGATGTTGCAAACCATGGAGGGTACATAGTAGCAATCGTTCAAAATCATAGTCTTGCCATTTGGCAATACTAGGTGATATTCACCGACGGCTGCCGCATTAACTTGTGCTCCGTTCGCTACTCTGAGCGACATATCACCCGGTGCAACTTTCCTACTTTTTCTCAGTCCCTGCAATAAATTACAGATATGAGATCCTGATCCGGTATCAAGTACCCAGGAGGTAGGGCTGACCGTAAAACAGTTCTCAATTACAAGAACACCTGAAGTAGATGCAAAACCATGCTTCTTCTTCAACTGGGTATCCTGGAAATCCATACAATCCCCTTTCCCATTCTCACACTCATGACTGTTGTCACAAGTTAGAGCTGAACCAACTTTCCCCAGTCCCGAATAAGAATTCGGATCGGTCAAGCGATACATTTTATTATCTTGATCAGGGCGTGAAAAGGTTGCTGCCTGGAGAGAGAGAAAAGAAACACTCAGCGTATGCTCTTGCAAGATTAGATTGGTTTATTAATTTATCTAACCAGGATGTCTCCCACTGTTTACTCAAATTCTTCCTAAAACCTTTTTAAAAGAAGAACTAGCCGGGTTTTAATTCACGTCACAATACTTGCTTAACCTTTCAGCCAGGCTAGTGTCGGTACTTCGAGGGAGGTTTTCCAACGCTTTCGCGAAGTTCCTTAATTCAAGAACCTCTTTTCCCTGGGGTCGTAGCCCCGCTAACACCTTTCTAGACACCTACTAGGTTTATAGCATTGATTGTTAAGTGAAATAATCTCCCGAGAGTAATCCAACTCATCAGTGGGATCGGGATCCAACTGTCATTGTGTGATAACCTAGATGGAATCCACTCTAGTCACCACACTCCAGAAGGTATGCTAAATCTGCAAGTTTCAGTACTTTTGAAACTCCCGATGTGGTTTTTGCCCCTAGGACCCAAGTGATCTTGACGGAGTCAACAAATCAAAGAGTCCTAGTCAAGTTCAACCTGTCATTATCTGGATTGCATTAAACCCACCCGCATAACCCTTGACGGAGTCAACAAGGTTATACGACTGTCCTAATCAATCCCATATACCGATACAAACAAGCAGCACTTAGCTACCGTACACTACGCCTTGACGTAGTCAACAAACGCAGCACGAATACTAAGTATTACTTGTAAGAAATGACGGAGGGCTACGGCTGGGTTTTTGGCGAAAAACCCGTTAACGTAATGAACTTGATATCGTTGAAGGAACCTGGTAATCTTTTTGAAAATATAGTGGCGAAAACTTTTGCTAAAGAGGTCACTCCCTGTGAAGGGATCTCGGCTCTTTCCTCGTCGAATGAGGTGCAGGATATTCCAAACTGAATACCTCGATGCAAAGAAAGAATAATCGACTATAGTGAAGTTATTACTCTGACGCAAACTTTTGTCCAAGGGGTCACTCCCGATGAAGGGATCTCGGCCCTTGCCTCGTCGACTGAGGTGCTGGGCATTCACAACCGAATACCGCGATGCAAAACAAAAATGAACGTCCTTGCAATAACAGCTTTTTGAAAAATTGTTCCAACAACGTCTTTTAGGTTTATTTTCTTGCATTAGTTCTTTTAATGCGTCCCATCATTTAAATCCTACCATTGCAGAAAACAACCAAAATATGATGTACGCTTATGCCATTCGCATTCGCCACTGGGCCCCGTCATCACCCGTTAGGTTACTTAACTAACGACAGAGCGGGGGCTGGGCTAGCGCGGCTGTAAAACATAAGCAACGCCTAAATAGTTATTATATATAGATATACTACAATGATAGCCAATCCAGATCACAGATGAACACTTTGGATATACTAGGAACCCGCGATTCGTTCAAGCCTGCAACGAAAAATGGATTACACGGTCGCGATGAATAGCCAAAACCCCACCCAAGACCCCTACGGGTGCGGCAAACTACCCGCCAAGTACCCGAAGCGAAGCAACCTCCCTCAACGCCATGAGTAGGCCACTCGGCACTTCGAGATACCCGGTAGTTTGTGCACCCCCTCCATGGGTCTATCCTAGGAGCAAAAACAGTAAAAAGAATTATACAATGACGGCTAGAACCCCGACCCGGTTGTGCGGCCAAACAAATAATATTACATCAATTTACAAATTATTACATGAATGAAAGAAAAAGAAACTCTCATCTCACATCCACCCCGGCTATTCATCCGCGACAATCCAACGAGTTCATATACACAAACCATCAACAACACAGATCACAGATATGTATAACCCCCACTAATCGACGTATAGCGATTAGTAGATGTTCAATACACATATAAACATCACAAATATAACCTTTGTAGTCAAAGTATATTGAAGTTCGGAAAAATACGGATTTATAGGCCCCCAAAGACAAATTTCTATTCTGAAAAATCTGGGCACATATAAACCATCTCAAAAATCCTAAAACCAAGTCAGAAACATACTGCACCAAAATCGACCCAGTGACTCACCAAGATGGCCGCGGTTCCGCGGCAATAGCTTGCTATTGCTGCGGAAACGCGGCTCTTTGGTCGAGTTGCTGGCTCGTTTTTGGTGGCTTTCTTCTAAAAACCCTGAGATGATTTTTGGTGTAAGACAAATTTTGTTTTGACCAGAAAAAATTTTAACAGAAACTCAGATTTTTGTAACTCGGTTTTTTCGATTTTTCCGTTTCGAACTTCGATACACTTCACTACCAAGCTAGTTTATGTTTAGTTAGGCTTTGACACCACTGTTAGGTCCACGTTACCTCTCCCGGTACTTTCGGGGTAGCGGAAACGGTAAAACAAAAATTTTTCTAAACTTTGTAACATGGACCGTAAAAGCCGGATCTTTACTAAACAATACACTAGCATCCTAACATGAGATGTTATCTACTCGGTTAGGGGTTATACCTCAATTTGAACTCCTTCTCTTCTTGTTGTTCTTCACTTCTTGTTGTTCTTCTCTTCTTGTTGTTCTTCTCTTCTTGCTCAATGGTTGATCCGGACTTTGGTCACCTCCGCGGCCTCCTTGAGTCGTAGACGATCCACCCGAGAGATGTACACCGAGCTCCACCTCAAGCCGAGGTAACTAGGGCAAGGAGATTGCTAATCTAGAAGCCCTAGGATGTGTAGAGGAGATGTATGGATGTGTTTGTCAAGTGGAATCCTTTTTCTCTCAACACATGAGATCAAAGGAGAAATCAAGAGGAGGAAGAATAAGGAGCTTGCTAGCAACCATGGAGCTTCTCATTTCAAGAGAGAGAATGAGAATCAAATTATTATACAAAAGAAAAACAACCATGGTTGCAAAAAATGCAAAACAACATCATTACTAATCCCATCAAGATAAAGTTGATGGCTACTTTGAAATGACCATTATCATAATCCAAAAGAAAAAGGAAAAGAAAAGAAGAGTGTGGAACCCTCTTGAAAGTCAATGGTCAACCCGGTCAACCGGTCAACAAAGTCAAGAGAGGTCAACGGGGTCAAATGGTCAATGCAATTAGCCATCATAAGATTATCACTAATAGGATTAGTAAATGATGTTCGCGACTCATAATGGTTTTGACCAAACGAACTGTCAAAACCCTAATGAGTCCGCCTCAAAATGGTTTTGACCGAGTCAACTGTCAAAAACCCTAATGAGCCTGCCACATAACGGTTTTGGCCGAACCAACTGCCAAAACCCTAATGAGGCACCTCCTCCTTCATCGCTCCGAAAAACTGTGCATACACACCTGCATCCGTATTCCGTAGAATGCGGATGCACAGAAGACAAAACAAATCCATCCGTGCAATACTAGGATCCGGCTTAAACCAAAGCCTACTAGTACTGCCTGCCCGAACACCATACGCACACAAGTGTACGTAAGTGATCGCAGCCCTGCCGTAAAACCATACGGCTTCTACACGTTTCGCTCAGTGCAGGGAAACTCTCTGTGTGGGACTCTAAAGACTCGACACTACGCTGGCAGTGGGTTTAACCACAGACCGCAAGCGGCACTAGCTGTACGTAACGGTCCCCAGGTAGATGTTGATAAGAAGGCCGATGAGGTAAACCCATCCGAACTCCTACTGAGTCTGTATGTGACAATCTCCGTACAGTCCGGTCTGTTCGTCTGATACATCGCATGTCGGGCCTAGGGGGCGGCAAGCGTCGGACCCCTAATAGCGGTACAAGTCGTGTCGGAGTGAAGCCCAGAACACCCTGAGATAACACTGGAACCTACCAGTATATCTCGCTTGCCCTGGCCAGGGACTACTTGTGTAATGGCTCTCCTAGACACAGCGCGATGTCAACCCCCAATACCGGGAGAAACGAATCCTGTCTAACCGTCACTGCCTCCAAGTGCTTCGGGACTGCTCCCAACTACTACCTGTTTGCACGACTCAGTAGAGCCGTGGTAGGGTAGCAATCAAAGAACAGTGGGAACACACTCGAGGCGAAGTGACAGTGTCAAGTCAGCGGACTAAGCTGTACTCATGTCACCTGGGAACTGATAACTGACGATAGGTATAATACCAACCATCAGTTCCCGACGAGTCCTGTCCAGTGTACTCGTAACCCAACGAGCACCCGCATACTATCTCAAGTACGACGTACCGACGGCTGTGGGACAGACCGTCTCCCGTGCTGGGATGAGAAGCGCATACGCTAGTCTACTCCGGAGTATCGATGCCCTATCTCGATACTCCCACGACTAGGGACGTGTATAAGGATGTGCTTGTAGATTACCCAGCCCCCACGAGTGTGATCGCCATCACAACGCCGGTAATCAAGCAAAGATCCAAAGGGCTCTACTAATGCGTATAGGTGATATAATAAATAAACACACAAGTACACATTAAAGCAGAGACAAACCAAGTAGCATACTACTATATTGAGCAAGATTGTCTGTACAACTGTGAATATCCCAAGCTTCCATCAAGTAATATACATACTAGTATGATACAGTAATGGCCTCTAGGGCATATACACTAACATATACTTCATTACGTTCTCTGATAATCTCTCAAGATTCTGACATATGTTCTTGTTGAAACACAAGTCCGAAACTTTTGAGATATTCACAGAATATAAGTTAGAAGTAGAGAACCAAAATACGGGTATAAGTATTATGTCCAATGATAAGATCAAGGAGGAGAATACTTGTGCATTGCATTCCTGGACCATTCTAAAGGAGAATGAGATTCTCTCTCAGTGTTACTCCTCTGAATGCACCACAGCACAACGGTGTATCAGGGTGGAGCAATAGCACCGTATGTGATATGGTGTGCTCTATGATGAGTATTACCGAGTTACCTGTTTCTTTTAAGGGGGTTATGCACTTGAGAAGCTGCATACCTATTGAATTAGGTTCGAATCAGATCGCTGCCTACCACTCCATATAAGATATGGTATGGGAAGAGCCTATCTCTTAAGTTAGTTAAGATTTAGGATTGTCCAGCCTATGACTAAAGCAAAATCCGGACAAGATCGAGGCAAAGTCAGTTCTGTAGAATTGGAAAGGTTCCAGCTATACAAAACTGCAGCTGATGATTTGACAGAACCAAAGGATTCAATAGTTCCCGACGAACCTCAGCTTCTCCGCTGATCTAGTAGGGTTCCTCATCCGCCTGAGAAATACCTCGGTTTCTCGATGACAGTGGGAGCGAGGAATGCATCATGAGATGATGACCCAACTAGTTTCGAGCAGGCCATCGAGAGTAGGGACTCTGTAAGAATGGCTGGATGCTTAGCGATCTGAGATGGAATCCATGTGCACCAACAAAGTATGGACTTTGGTTGCTATATCTGAAGGGTTAAATCCCCATCAGGAGCAAGTATATCTAGAGAAGATTACTTGGTGTAGATGGAAAAGTTGAGACTTTCAAAGCTAGACTTGTTAAAGGTTTTCGTCATCGACCAGGCGTGGATAATGATGAAATCTTTTCCAGGGACTATGCTTAAGTCCATCCAGATCCTACTTGCCATTGCTACATACCATGACTACGATATCTGGTGGTTGGGTGCCATGACTACTTTTCTAAATAATGATTTAGAAGAGAACGTCTATAAGAACACAGCCAGAGGGCTTCGTAAACAGTGGGAGCAGCGGAAACGTGTGCAAGTTGCTTTACATGATAAAGCAGGCATCGCGGAGTTGGAACGTCTGTTTTGATGTGGTAGTCAAAGAGTTTGACTTCATCAAAATGGTAGACGAACCTTGTATATACAAAAAGGTAGTAGAGAGTAAGGTAGTCATCCTCGTATTGTACGTGGACAACATACTCTTGATAGGAAAAGAGTTTCCTATACTACGATTGGTCGATCTCCTCTTGTCATAAGGATTCTCCAAATAGGATCAAAGTGATACCTCCTAAACCCTGAGTTTTCATCTATGAGATAGATGTAATTAGATGCTAGGATTCTCACTAGATGTAGTGAGATGGTATCAATCGATCCTGGGGAGAATCACTGGAAGGGTTCCAGGGTGATAAAGACGACTGAATGTCAGTCACAGGCATTTTCTTTACCCTCAGTAAAAGGACGGTATGTTGGAAGAGTTCCAAGCTAGATACCGTGGCAAACTAGACGATAAAGGCTGGTAACATCGCTATTAATGATACTACCAAAGAGGAAGTTTGGGTGTATATTGGTTCATAAGATGAACTAGGTTCCTACCATTGTATGACAATGGAAGTGTGGCTTCGGCCCAGGAACCCTGGTCCCATCAGTGACCCAGACATATTCTGAGGCAGCATCACCTGATCATGGAGATAGTTGATCTCCAGGGTGATCGAGGTTGGGGAGTAGACTCAGAGGACAACACGGCGGATCCACTCACAAAGGCTTTTTCCCAGAGAGAGACTTATATAGGATGGTTGAGTATGTGATACTGCAACCACTGCTACAGATGGCCCTAGTGCAAGTGGGAGATTGTTAGTTATATGTATGCCCTAGAGGCCATTACTGTACATTGGATGTATATTGTAGTAGATGCTGGGACATATATAGGTAGGACTTTCTTGCTCGACATGATAGTACGCTATCTGGTTGCTCTTTAACTTAACATGTATACTTTCTGTCTCTCTGATTACATGTTGATAAAGCCCTTAGGATGTGTACTCGACTTCCAGGACTATGATGTAGATCATACTAGTGGGGCCTGGGTAGTCCATGAGTACATCCTTCAATGTTCCTAGTCGTGGGAATATCGAGACAGGGCATCGATATTCCAGAGTAGACTAGCGTATATCTTCTCGACCCATGTGATGGGCGATGGATGATCCCATATCCATTGGTGTTTGACATCAGAGATGGTATGCGGGTGCTCAGTGGAGACTGGATACACTGAACGGACTCGCCGATAACTCCCAGATGGTATTATACCTCACGTCAGATGGCAGTTCTCTGGTGACACTGGTACAGCTTAGTCTGTTGACCCGAGATCGTCATAGAGTCTTGTGTGTCTCCCACTGTGCTTTGATTTCCACCCTACCACGGCTCTACTGAGTCGTGCAAACAGGTGGTTTTTGGGTACAGTCCCGATTCACATGGAGGCAATGAGCGATAGGAGGGGATTCGTCTCTCCCGGTATTGGGGGTTGATGTTGCGCTATGCTCGATTGGCCATAACAGGAAATCCCTGGCCAGGGTTGTAGTGATATACTGGTAAGAGTTATCAGTAGTTTCACGAATGTTATGGACCTCACGTCGGCATGACTTATCAAGCTATTGGGGTCTGACGTTTACCACCCCTAGGCGAGATATGCGACATATCAGACGAACAAACCGGACTGTGCGGTAAGTGTTACAGGTTGGATTCATAGAAGTGTGAGCGGGCTTGCTCGTCGATCTTCTGATCGCTCAATACCCGGGTGGCCGATACGTTTAGCAGACCGCTTGCGGCTTGTGGGTGTTTGATATGATCATCACCTGCTGCCGGCGTATTGACGAGTCTTTAGAGTCCTACACAGATGTTTCCTGGCTCAAGCGAAACGAAATAGGAGCGCATATGAGATATGTGCGGGACCGAGAATAATGCGTGTATGTGATACCGTATTCTATTCTCGCGATGAATGTATCGATTGGTTGTATGCGATATAACCTAGTTATCGAATCAAGGATTGATTCGATAAGCCGATACATTGGATACTAGTCGGTTATATGCGACATGACCGGATCATTGAATCAAGTGTTGATTTAATGATTTAATGTATAATTATATATTTGATATATTACTTTACATTAACTAGTACTGGTTCATTTTAAATGGATTTTCTCACTTGAAGTACACAAGTTGTATATGTGATATACTTTTGTGCACTTGTTTGTATCATGTTTGATGATACATGCTAACTTGAGTTTGTGTGTATGATTAAACCATGGTTATATGAATGGTTAGGGTTTTGTTTACTTATCTATTCATTTATTTATTTATTCATTTTGAAAAGATAAAAAGAATGGTGGCTTATTTTGTTGTTTTGTTGAAACTTCTTGAAGTATTGAAAGCTTGACCATTCTTATTCTTTTCCTTAACCTAACCATTCAACCTAACCCTAGTTTAGTCTCTACACGTAACCATGGTTGATATATGATAAGTATTCATTTTATTTTCTATTTTGAATACTAATCATCATATTCTTTCTTCTTCTTCTTCTTCTTCTTCAACAAAGAAGAAACCTTGCCTCCATCAATGGCAACTTGAGAAAAAGAGTGAGAAATCCAATTCTAAAGTGAACCCACTTCTTATTTCTTCATCCTCTACCTCTTTCCAAGTAGTATGGGGTGTTTTCTTCACAAGTTTCATGACTTGGTGAAGTTGGAGCTTGATCTTGAGTTGCCTCGACGTAGATCATCTTCGGCATCGAAGTCGACGACCTAGCCCGCCCATTTCTCCGATGAAGCCGATGCTATAGTCCGGGATCCGATATGGACAGCGGAGGGACGTCGTCACGGAGCCTAGGAGGTGGAGGACCGGATCTACAAAGGTTGTAGTCACTTTCCTCTTAGTTAAAGTAGTTAACTCGCATTGCATCGCCTATATATCTAGTTAACGATCCGTATTAGGGTTTGTAGGCACATGAAAAATTTGAATTGGTCATGTTTGATCACTTGTGAGACTTCATTAGTGCGCCTAGGAACCCTTCATTCTGGACATTGAAAATCTGGAGTTGGTTTAAAACATATATACCGTTATTCAGTGTACCAGACCCAATCAAACTATGATTAAGGTGGATGTTAATAACATCGCTTTCAAACGTGAAATCATAACCTTTATTTGATAACAAGGAAACTGATATGATATTACACGTTAAACTAGTTACACAAAAACAGTTATGTAAAACCAAAATATGTCCACTCGTCAATCCCAGGTGATAATCCCCGACGGACATAGTGTAAGTCCATGTCACGCACCCCACGAACTTGCGGGGAGGCGGAATATATGAAAAACGATTATCAAAGCTTCGTAACACGGACTTGAGCGCATGAATCATTTCTAAACCATTGCTAACAAGCTATTAGAGGTTTAACTACTTGGATACGAAGTTATACCTCACGATACTAGTCCTTCGGGTCTTCATCGCGATCCTCCACTACTCGTAGGCTCCTTAGAATATCGGCACCTCAACGGCCTCCTCGAATCAAAGACGATCCACCCGAAAGCTCCTACGCCAAGCTTAATCTCAAACTTGAGATAACTAGGTTGCTTAAAGTGCTAATCTAAGCTACCTAGGGGATATAGAGTGAGGTTATGGATGTATTAGTCTAGCTAACTCTTGATCTCAACACATGAGAGGTTAGGGTTAGGGTTTGAAGAGAGAGTGAGCTTGAGGAGAGAGAAGGTGAAGATGAGAATGAAATGAGATAATGATGTTATCATAATATATATGAAGCATTATTATTTATCCAAAAATCAAATAATAGAATTAACAACCATGCTTCATAAATATCTATGAGTGATTCATCTCCATGAGTCATTAAGCATTTATGATGCATTAATGACTTGGATGAATCACACAAATGAGTCACTAATCTCATTTAATGCAATGCCACCTTAACCCCTTAGTCGCCACTCTTCTAGAAGCTTCCCGATAAATTACGAGAACGCCCCTCCAATCCGTGAAAACACGGAAAAACTTTAGACTGTATAAATCCAATAACCCAATACTAGAATCTGGCTTAAACCAAAGCCGACTAGTAAAAACTGTCCGAAAAAGTCATACGTGCGTAAACACACGTATGCGTCCGAACCCTTGTCGTAAAACCATACGACCTCTATATCGTTTCGCCTGGAGCAGGGAAACTCTCTGTGTGGGACTCTAAAAACTCGACACTACGCTGGCAGTGGGTTTAACCACAGACCGCAAGCGGCACTAGCTGTACGTAACGGTCCCCAGGTAGATGTCGATAAGAAGGCCGATGAGGAAAACCATCTGAACCCCTACTGAGCCTGATGTGACAATCTCCGTACAGTCCGGTCTGTTCGTCTAAGACTATCACATATCAAGCCTAGGGGGCGGCAAGCGTCAGTCCCCTAATAGCTGTATAAGTCGTGTCGGAGTGAAGCCCATTACACCCTGAGAAGCTACTGGAACCTACCAGTATATCTCGCTTGCCCTGGCCAGGGACTTTGCGTAATGGCTCTCTGACACAGCGCGATATCATCTCCCAATACCGGGAGAGACGAATCCTATCTAACCACTACTGCCTCCAAGTACTCGGGACTGCACCCAACTGCTACCTGTTTGCACGACTCCTTTGAGCCGTGGTAGGGTAGCAATCTAAGAATAGTGGGACACACTCGAGGCGAAGTAGCAGTGTCAAGTCTGCGGACTATGTTGTACTCATGTCATCTGGGAACTGTTAACTGACGATGGGTATAATACCAACCAATCAGTTCCCCTGCGAGTCATGTCCGGTGTACCCGTAACCTAACGAGCACCTGCATACTATCTCCAGTACGACGTACTGATGGTTGTGGGACAGACCATCTCTCCAACTGGGATGAGAAGCGTACACACTTAGTCTACTCCGGAATATCGATGCCCTATCTCGATAATCCAACGACCAGAGACCTGTATAGAATGTTGCTTACAGACTACCCAGCTCCCACTAGTGTGACTGCCATCACGACGCTGGTAATCAAGCAAAGATCCTATGGGCTCTACTAATATGTATAAGTGATACGTTACAAGAAACATATGCACATATTAAAGTAGACACAAACCATGTAGCATACTACCATTTTTAGCAAGACTGTATATATAACTGTGAATATCCCAAGCTTCCATTAAGTAATATACAATCTAGTATGATACAACAATGGCCCCTAGGGCATATTCACTAACACACAGCTCCCACGCTAGCTCCGTTAGCAACCTTTAGGGTCATATCACCTTCCTTCAGCACTCTACGGTTTCTCAGTGCCTGCAATGAATTGCATATATGAGATCCTGATCCGATATCCAATACCCAGGAAGTAGAGTTGATTGATAAACAATTCTCAATTACAAACACACCTGAAGTCGAAGCCACAGTTTGCTTCGGTCCCTGGTTCCACGCCTTGCAATCCTTCATCCAGTGCCCTTTCCTGTGACAATGGAAGCACTCATCCTGGACCACTACCGGCACCGCAATCTTTTTCTTTCCCTTCCCTCCTACCTTACTAACACCTCCTCTAGGTTTGGTGGAGGCCTTCTTCTTCCTTCCTTTGGCCCTAACCTTGGACCCGGAAGAAGAACCACCGCTAACAAACATAGCGGGTGTTTCCCTTGCCTTCTGCAAGGTGCCCTCTGCACTCCTCAACATGTTAAGGAGTTCTGGAAGTTCAACTTCTTTTCTTTGAATGTTGAAATTCAGAATAAACTGGGCGTAGGTGGAAGGAAGGGACTGGAGAATAAGGTCTGTATAGAGCTCATTATCCAAAGTCGTCCCAAGGTCTGCGAGCTCTTCTATATAGCCTATCATCTTTAGGACATGTTCTCCTACCGATGATCCGACGGCCAACCTCGCTCGAAACAAGTTCTTTGAGGTCTCATATCTTGCTATACGAGATTGCTCTCCATAAAGTTCCTTTGTATGGAGAAATATGGCATCTAGTTCCATATCCTCGTGCCTCCTCTGATGTTCATTATTTATCGAGGCAAGCACGATGCACTTGGCCTTCGCGCAATCATACTCCCAGGTTTTGTGGATTTTCTTATCCGCATTACTGGATTTATGACCTGGGACTGCAGGTGCCTTAGCAGTGAGGATGTACCCCAATTTGTCATAGGTCAAAGCCATTTTGACATTCCGCAGCCAATCTTTATAGTTTGGCCCTGTCAGTATATTTTTTTCTAAAAGTAACTTAAGTCCAGTCATTTTCAGGGTCGCTGCAATTAGGAGAGAGAGAAGAAAACACTTTAGCTTGATGCTCTTGCAAGTTTAGAGTGGTTTTTAGTTTATCTAAACTGGATGGCTCCCACTATTTTTCGAATCCTTCCTCAAACCATAAAAGAAGAATTAGCCAGGACTATTCTCACCGTACAATACTTGCTTAACCGTTCAGCCAGGCCAGTATCGATACTTCGAGGGAGGTTTTCCAACGCTTTCGCGAAGTTCCTTAATTAAATAACCTCTTTTCTCTGGGGGCGTAGCCCCGCTGACACCTTTCTCGGCACCTACTTGGTTTATAGCATTGATCGTTAAGTGACGAATATCCTGATAAGTAGCATATACTCACAGTAGGATCGGGATCCAAATATCATCGTCTGATAATGCTGAAGGAATCCTACCAACATTCATCAAACTCCAAATGGTATGCATCTCTTTGCAAATTTCAGTTTCTTTAGAAATTCCCGATATAAATTTTGCCCCATGCTCTTATGACCTTGGCGTTGGTCAAAATATCATAAGTCACATGTCAAGTTCTACCCATCATTATCTTGTTAATTTGAACCCATCCGTACATATCCTTGACGTTGGCCAAAATGATAATACGACTGTCCCAAACTAACTCATCTATCTATGCAACAAATGAATACCCAGCAGCTACCAAACACTATGCCTTGGCGTTGGTCAAAATACATAGCTTGAATACTACTGAATACCCAAATGAAATGACGGAGGGCTACGAATGGTTTTGGCGAAACCGTGAACGTAGTGAACTTGATATAACCGAAGGAACCTGATAGCTTTTAAAAGGAGTGGTTAAAGCTCCGCAATTAAAAAATATCTCCTGTTTTAAAAATAACCGAGTGGTTTCTTTTAAATTGTTCCAACGATTAAACTTTGGTTTATTTTCTTTGCATTAATAATAATGCGTCCCATCATTAACCTATCATTGCAGAAAACAACGAAAATACAACGTCCTCTTATGCCATCCGCATTCGCCTTTGGGTCCCGTCATCATCCGTTAGGTTACTTAACTAACGACAGAGCGGGGGCTGGGCTAGCGCGGGTGTAAAACATAAGTGACGTCTAAATAGCTATCATATATAGATATTGTACATTCGTCAGACGCAATAATAGGCATTCCAGATCTCAGATGAACATTACTGGATATACAAGCAATCCGCGTTTGCTTTGAGCCTACAACAAAAGACGGATTACACAGTTGTGATGAATAGCCATTACCCCACCCTAGACCCCTACGGGTACTGCAAACTACCCGCCAAGTACCCGAAGTGAAGCGGTCTCCCTCAACAAAGTGAGTAGGCCACTAAACACTTCAAAATACCCGGTAGTTTGTGCACCTCACCTTGGGTCTGTCCTAGGAGAAAAAAACAGTAAAATGAAATAATACAACGGTGGCTACAACCGCAACCTGGATATGCCCCGCAAAAAAATATTACAACAAATTACATTTACATTGAATGAATTAAAATAATAACCCATTACAAAACCCCGGCTAATCATCACAACAGTCCAATACAGTTCATAATCATAAACAGTAAAATCCATTACAGAAATGTGCAACCCCCTACCAACCGATATACTAGCAGTTAGGGGAGGTTTACGAACACATTATACAATCACAGATATAATCAAATTAGCAAACATCATATAATTTCGATCGAGCAAACATATCAGATTCTACTCCCAAAACTTCTTTGTGCACCTGAGACTTGAGCAGAAAATAAACATTCCAGAAAATAAAAAAATATCACAGAAGAGTTACTGGAACAAACTGGGATTCACAAACCCATTTTTCTCCGGTGTTCTTATAATTCTCTGTAGGTTATTCTGCAGCTCCCTGAAAAATTTTTAGTGCCTGTTTTAAATTCGACAGAAACATGGTGATATCGATGTGTTTTCCAGTTCGTTTTGCGTTCGAAATTCATACGACTTTGCTAATGAGTTAATTATTGTTTAGCGAGGCTCTGATACCACTGTAAGTCGATGTACAACACCCCATGACTTGCGGGGAGGCGGAAATATGAAAAACGATCTTGTTCTTTGCTTAAACATCGACTAACCGAAGAATCTTTACTAAACTATAACTAACGATAAACATAGGAGTTCTAAACTACTATGTGAAGTGATTATACCTAATGAACCGTGTCCTTCGTCTTTTCATTCTCCACCTCCTCCTCGGCCTTCTCCAAGTAGTAGACGATCCACCCGAGAGCTTTACTTCAAGCTTCACCTCAAACTTGAGGAAACTAGATTTCTTAAAGTGCTAATCTAAGTAACCTAGGTGATATAGAGTTGGATTATGGAGTGATTAGTCTATTCTAATCCTTGATCTCAACACATGAGAGGGGAGGATTAGGGTTTGAAGAGAGAGAGAGCTTTAGGAGAGAGAAGGTGGGCATGAGAATGAGAATGAGATAATGATCTATCATAATATATATGAAGCATTATTATTTATCCAAAAAAGAAAAATAAAGGATTTAACAACCATGTTCCATAAATACAAATGGGTGATTCATCTCCATGAGTCATTAAGCATTTATGATGCATTAATGACATGGATGAATCACACAAATGAGTCACTAATCTCATTTAATGCATATGCCACCTACACCCCCAAGTCACCAACCTTCTAGAAACTTCTCGTGAAATTACGAGAACGCCCCTCCTATCCGTGAAAACACGGAAAAACTTTAGACTGTATAAATCCAATATCCCGATACTAGAATCTGGCTTAAACCAAAACCGGCTAGTAAAAACTGTCCGAAAGTCGTACGTGTGTAAACACACGTATGCGTCCGAACCCTTGTCGTAAAACCATACGACCTCTATATCGTTTCGCCTGGAGCAGGGAAACTCTCTGTGTGGGACTCTAATGACTCGACTACTACGCTGGCAGTAGGTTTAACCACAGACCGCAAGCGGCACTAGCTGTACGTAACGGTCCCCAGGTAGATGTCGATAAGAAGGCCGATGAGGAAAACCATCCGAACCCCTACTGAGCCTGATGTGACAATCTCCGTACAGTCCGGTCTGTTCGTCTAAGACTATCGCATATCAAGCCTAGGGGGCGGCAAGCGTCAGTCCCCTAATAGCTGTATAAGTCGTGTCGGAGTGAAGCCCATTACACCCTGAGAAGCTACTGGAACCTACCAGTATATCTCGCTTGCCCTGGCCAGGAACTTTGCGTAATGGCTCTCTGACACAGCGCGATATCATTTCCCAATACCGGGAGAGACGAATCCTATCTAACCACTACTGCCTCCAAGTACTCGGGACTGCACCCAACTGCTACCTATTTGCACGACTCCTTTGAGCCGTGGTAGGGTAGCAATATAAGAATAGTGGGACACACTCGAGGCGAAGTAGCAGTGTCAAGTCTGCGGACTATGCTGTACGCATGTCACCTAGGAACTGTTAACTGACGACTGGTATAAAACCCAACCAACAGTTCCCTGCGAGTCCTGTCCGGTGTACCCGTAACCCAACGAGCACCTGTATACTATCTTCAGTACGATGTACTGACGGCTGTGGGACAGACCATCTCCCCAACTGGGATGAGAAGCGTACACACTAGTCTACTCCAGAGTATCGATGCCCTGTCTCGATAATCCTACGACTAGGGACCTGAAAAAGGATATGCTTGTAGACTACCCAGCCCCCACTAGTGTGACTGCCATCACAACGCTGGTAGTCAAGCAAGATCCTAAGAGCTCTATCAATACGTATACTCACATATTGAGATAGAAAAACCAAGTAGCATACTACCATGTTTAGCAAGACTGTTATATACATGTGAATATCCCAAGCTTCCATTAAGTAATATACAAACTAGTATGATACAATAATGGCCCCTAGGGCATATATACTAACATTATTATCGTCCAGTTTGACGTCACGTCATGCTATCTGCGTACTGCAATTGTTCTCGGCTATAGTCAATCCGAAATCTCTCACACGGACTCGAAATTACGAACTCGGTATTTTCATAACTCCGTAGAAGATATCTAGCCGAACACGTCCTCGGGAACTCGTCCCAACCATCGGAGGAATATACTTTATTCATCCGCTCTCGATCAACTCGCAACACATCTGGGTGAGGTTCTCTATCTGAAGCTGGTCAACCTGCTGATCTCCTATCAGATCATCCAACGAACATCATCTCTAGATCGATCTACTCTAGATCTGAATAAGATTCTCTACATTGAAAATATTCAACTCAACTGTGCCTGCGTCGGCGCATCAATTCAGACGAATCACTTTTGTCTCTCAACTCAAGATAGACTGGCTATCTCCTGTCGCATCTCTGCCTGGAAGCTCCAGCGATCTCAGCTCATAAAGTATGGAGGCGACATCCCATCAATCTCAGCAGCAGCTGGGTCATCTGTCTACAAGGTAGACAACATCACGATCTTTGAGGTAGGCTGTATATCAACAGTCCTCTCATAACAGGCAGCCTCTAACAATGGTCCGATCATCCGGTGCAAAACTGAACACTCACCTCAAACAAGAGGTCACAACACAAATACTACATCGAGACGTTCCTATGTCACCAGAAAACACGATGGTCAGTCCTCGTCCATGATGAGCTTGCCCTGACCGCATGACTAGTAGCAGCTCAATCTGCACTCAAATCATGGTGACAGGAACCTCAAACAAGTATCGACGAAAACAGATCTAAGGGATGAAAAGAATCAACAGATCCCAAAATGGATACATGATCATAAGGAGGAATGGAATCAATGAGAGTATGATCATTGGAACTATTGGATATAGTGCCCTCAGAGTCAATTATTGGATCACAGGCACGTAATTGCAATGATTGAGGGAGGACCTATACCGGTAGGACAGTCTTACTCAAGATGATAGTAAGCTATCTGGTTTAACTTTATCATCGTGTACTGCTTTAGGTGACCTTACAGGTCGCTATTACACATTGAAAGAGCCCTTAGGATTCTTGCTTGACTACCAGCAGTATGATGGTGATCATATACGTGGGAGCTGGGGTCTATAAGCACATCCTTAAAAGGTCCCTAATCGTGGGAGTTTCGAGACTGGGCATCGATACTCCATTAGTAGACTAGTGTATACAGTCGAGACCCCGATGAGGGGCGGTGGCCGTGTTAGTTATATGTATGCCCTAAAGGCCATTACTATACATAGGATGTATATTGTAGTGGATGCTTGGACATATATAGGGAGGACTTTCTTGCTCGACATGATAGTATGCTATCTGGTTGATCTTTACCTTAACGTGTATGATGATTGTCTCTCTGTTACATGTTGGTAAAGCCCTTAGGATGTGTACTTGACTACCTGGACTGTGATGCGGATCATACTAGTGGGGACATGGTAGTCTATAAGTACATCCTTCAAAGTCCCTAATCGTGGGTGTATCGAGACGGGGCATCGATATACCAGAGTAGACTAGCGTATACCTTCTCGACCCATACAGATGGGCGATGGATGATCCCATATCCATTGGTGTTTGACATCAGAGATGATATACGGGTGCTCAGTGGAGACTGGGTACACTGGACGGACTCGCCGAGAACTCCCAGATGGTATTATACCTTACGTCAGATGGCAGTTCTCTGGTGACACAGGTACAGAGTAGTCTGTTGACCCGAGATCGTCAAAGAGTCTTGTGTGGTTCCCACTGTGCTTTGATTTCCACCTTACCACGTCCAAGAGGGCGTGCAAAACGGTGGTTTTTGGATACAGTCCCGAGTCACATGGAGGCAATGAGCGATAGGAGGGGATTCGTCTCTCCCGGTATAGGGAGTTGATGTTGCGCAGTGTTCGATTGGCTATAACCGAAAATCCTTGGCCAGTGTTGCTGAGATTTACTGGTAAGTGTTACCAGTAGTTTCTCGAAATGTTATAGACCTCATATCGACACGACTTATCGAGCTATTGGGGTCTGACGTTTACCACCCCTAGACGAGATATGCGACATATCAAACGATCAGACCGGACTGTGCGGTAAGTGTTACTGGTTGGATTCACAGGAGTATGAGCGGGCTTGCTCGTCGATCTTCTGATCGCTCAAAACCCGGGTGGCCATTACGTTTAGCAGACCGCTTGCGGCTTGTGGGTGTTTAATATGATCATCACCTACAGCCGGCGTATTGACGAGTCTTTAGAGTCCTACACAGAGGTTTCCTGGCTCAAGCGAAACGAAATAGGAGCGCATATGAGATATGTGCGGGACCGAGAATAATGCGTGTATGTGATACTGTATTCTATTCTCGCGATGAATGTATCGATATGGTTGTATGCGATATAACCTAGTTATCGAATCAAGGATTGATTCGATAAGCCGATACATTGGATATTAGTCGGTCACATGCGATATGACCGGATCGTTAAATCAAGTGTTGATTTAATGATTTAATGCATAATTATATATTTGATATATTACTTTACATTAACTAGTATCGGTTCACTTAAGATGGATTTTCTCACTCGCATGTGCACATCGTATATGTGATATATTTTTTGTGCACTTGATTGTATCATGTTTGATGATACATGATAGCTAGGGTTTGTGTAAAGACTTATACCATTGTTATGTTAATGGTTAGGGTTTTGGTTTTATTCATTTATTTATTTATCTATTCATTTTTGAGAAA
This sequence comes from Agapanthus africanus, assembly GCA_030015575.1. Lineage (NCBI taxonomy): Eukaryota > Viridiplantae > Streptophyta > Magnoliopsida > Asparagales > Amaryllidaceae > Agapanthus > Agapanthus africanus. The sequence goes on along the minus strand of CM057346.1, from coordinate 331,088,169 downwards.
TAGATAAAAGAAAAACAAAAGTGGTTTCTTTCATTCTTTCATGAAGCTTGTTGAAGCTTCATGAAGCTTTGACCAAAGCAACCATTCTTATCTTCTTCTCTAACCCTAACCATTCAACCTAACTCAAGTTAACTCTCTACACTTGAACTTGGTTAAAATATGATAAGTGTGGATTTTATTTTGTTTTTAAAAACAACTTATCATAATATTCTTTCTTCTTCTTCTTCATCTTCTTCAATGAAGAAAGCATGACTTCATCAATGGTGACTTGATGAAATGAGTGAGAAATCCAATTCTAAAGTGAACCCACTTCCTATTTCTTCATCCTATACCTCTTGCCAAGTAGTATAGGGTGTTTTCTTCACAAGTTTCATGACTTGGTGAAGTGGGAGCTTGATCTTGTGATGCCTCGACGTAGATCATCTTCGGCACGAAGCCGACGACCTTGCCCGCCCATTTCTCCGATGAAGCCGACGCTAGAGCCCGGGTTTCCATTTGGACAGCGAGGAGACTTCATTGCGGAGCTATGGAGGTGGAGGACCGGATCTACAAAGGTTGTATTTCCGTTCTTTTAGTTAAATTGTTAACTAGTTGCATGTGTTCGCCTATATATCTAGTTAACGATCCGTATTAGGGTTTCTCGGCACTTGTTAAATTCAAAATTGGCATGGTTGATGCCTTGTGAGACCTCATTAGTGTGCCTAGGAACCCTACAGTGGTATCAGAGCCTAGCTAGAGCCTTAGGCGATGCGTAGACGGAGTTTGAAGTCCGATTAAACCGAAACCCTAACACAAATTTGCTCTCTGGACTTTTTCCAAAAATTGGGTTTTTTCAAGATTAAAAATATGCAGAAAATTCAGCAGGAAATTCTAAGAATTACGGTGCAAAAATTACCTAATGATCTGTCTAAAGTGCGGCGGATCCGCGGCATTAGCGTGCTAATGCGGCTGTTCCGCGGCCATTTTGTCTCTTCTCCCATTGAATTTTGCACAGTAATTCCTATTTTGCAGTGCTGGTTTTCCTGGGATATTTTTTTTTCTGAACTCAAGAGTTGAGTTTTCTGGGTTGTATTGGGGACTCGGTGTTTCGATCGGATTGTCTAATTTTGTCTATGTGGCTTTCCAGATATTTTAGAATATGTTAAAAAGTTCGACCGGATATAAATACCCACCTTTTCCCCTGTCGGGAAATTTCCAAGTGTTGGATCTTTCCGTGGTTTAAAGTCGTTTTAAGTAGTGCAAGTAACGCGATGGTCCCTCTAGAAGACAACAAACCTTAACTCGATTATGTGACCGTCTTGAACTGCCTTATGAACCTTAGGGTTTGGGGCAGTACGGCGTGCCACATGTGAGGCGTTGGCTTGACCCTTCTACGGCTGGACCGTTGGTACTGAGGCATGAACTGGATGTTTTTAAACTTGTTTCATGTGTTGATCTGTTTCGGGAAAACTTGGGTGTCTGACTGTTCGATCGAAAAGTTTAACATTTTCTATTTATCCGGAATGTGATACAATATTTGGAATTCACAAGTAGTTATGAGATAACTGAATGAATGTTATAAATCTAGCGGTTTAGTCTCACTTGATCGGTTGCCACGGAATTTTGATGCGATCAAAAGTCCGTCGCAATCACGTAGTGTACGCGGATACTCGCCGGGTAAACTTAATAGACAGCCTCACTCCATAGCCCCGACCAAGTGACTGTAGGAGAACCCCGTCACCGAAAGCATCCGTAAGGGTGCTCGAGGTAGCGGTGTTCCGCCTTGGTGCACTTCGTCGACGGAATCAGGGGTGCGGCCGCCTACTAAAGTTTGCGACGAGTATTCGATCAGGATGTCGGGAATTTTGTTGAATTGCCCGACTTGATATTGAAAAGTGTTTTCAATTTTGAGACTAAAATGCGGGGTTTATAATTGTTAGGCATGCGATGTCTAAGTAATTCATTTGATTAGGCATGTGATATCTAAGGAGGTTGCGGATTCCAACTGTTGTAGTTTTACACTTTCTTTTCTGTGACCGTAAGTGTAATATGTGATATCGCCGGTTTCGTTTCTATATGTCAACGACAATTGGGATGGGCATATTTACTTACGTTGATGACATGTGATGTTATGTGTTGCTGGATATGTTATATTGGATCGTCGTGTTTGAATAGCCGGGGGTTTTTATGTGAGATGAGTGTTTTTCATTTTCATTCATGTAAAAACTTGTATGTAATATTCTTTTATTGGGGCACTTCCAGGTTGCGGAAGATGTCACCCTTTATATATTATTTACTTTTCCGCACTAGGATAGACCCAAGGAGGGGAGCACAAGTAACCGGGTTCTGGAGTCCAGTGGGAGACCAACTCGAGGAGTCGAGTCCGGGTCTCCTAACTCTAGAATTGGTAGGATTGCTTGCCGCTCTCGTAGGGGTCTAGGGGTGTGGGTTTGGCTATTCATCGCGACCGTGGAATCCGTGTTTTATACTGGCTCGTATTGAAAACACGGACGTCCTAGTATATCCAATATTTCATATGATTCTTCTGCTGCGATATCTGTGATGTGATCATGTGATATGTTCTGTGATAGATACTGTATATAGTATATATGATATATTATATAGATGTTACTTATGTTTTACACCCGCGCTAGCCCTGCCCCGCTCTGCCGTTAGTTACCTAACCTAACGGTGCATGAGGGGACATCGAGGCGAATGCGGATGGCATAAGTGTACGTCGTATTTATCTGTGATATTTAGGTACTTAAATGATGGGACTTCATTAATGAGATTAATGAAAATAAAAGAAACCTAAGATGTTGTAGAATCGAATTTCAAAAATAAAACAGGTAGCTACAGTTCTTGCTTTGCACAGCGGTATATATGATATATCCTGCACCTTATTCGATAAGGAAATGTAACGTTTTGAAAATCGTTTCGGTGAAATTTCGAAAAATCGGTAAAATAAGGGGGTTTTCTGTAAAATGTCAAAATACAAATATCTTATTATAAAAATTAAATATACATATTCTAGCTGTGTAATTGCTATTATTTGGTGTTTATTGAGCCGCTGGTGAAATTTCAAATTTTGTGAAAAAATATTATTTTATTATTATTTTAAGCCGTCACTAATACATTTAATTAGGGAAAATTACAAATTGGAATGAGTTGAAACAAATTTTGTGCATCATAAAACATTAAATAAAATTTTATCATGTGGTTTTTGGAACGAAATCATTTGCCAAAACGGTTTAGAAATTATTGAAGAAAAAGGCTTTTTTTAGCGTAAATGGATGTTTGGGGTATTGTATTTATCATAATTCATCACCCCACACCCGTACCCACACCCACACACACCCATTCACTTCTCCCCTTGGCTGAATTCAGCAGCCCCCTCTCTTGTCCCCACTTGGTTTGCAAAAGAAAGAAAAGAAAAGAAAAGTGTAGAAAATGGAGAAATGAGGTGGACCTTTGACCTTGAATTGACTTTGACTTCTTCCCCCACTTTCTCTACCTCCCTCTCTCTCCTCTCCCACTCCCAATCAGCCGACCCCCCCACCCTCCTACAGCAGCAACAGCCCCCTCCATTTCCCTTCTCTTTTCTCTTCAAACTTCATCAAAAATTGCCTCAAATCCATCAAAAAAAATCCCAAAACCCAAATCCGACTCCTACCCATTTTAGCTTAGCTCGTATAGCATGGATCTTTGTGAAAAGAGAGCATTTTGGGAGGCCATGGATGCTTGTGGATCTTCAAATGTTTTTGGGTATAATTCTAAAACATTTTTGCTTAATTTGTTACTAATTTCTTAAAGCTAATTTAATTAAGTGTTAATTTGGTTTATGTGAGTTTAATTGCATGATTAAAGATTTCAAGTTAGGGTTTGTTGTGGAAATGAGTTGTGTTTGATTGTGTATGGTTTAGTGAGGTGGATTAACATATTTAGTTTTGTAGAAAACTAATCTAGTTGTTAATTACAAGTTGTTACTTGAAAAATGTCCAAATTAAGCTTTTTGTTGCAAATTAGTTTTTTTGATTTAATTCGAAATATGAGATTAAAAATATGGTTAGGGTTTTTATCATATTATTAACTTTATTAAGTGTAGTTTAACACTTTAGTTCATGGAAATCCAACCTAAATTGTAGTTTGTGCATTTTTGCTATGAAATTGTTAAAAAGGGTATTTTGTAAACTAGAATATTAGGGTTTTTGGAATTTAATGAGATTAAATTTCGGAAATTGTTTCTATGACTTATTTAAGATATTTAATAAGTATATTGGCCGCTACATTCATTTAAACATCATGTTTTGTACAAAAACGGCGAATTGTGCTTGCTAGATTTTCGAAAAAATGACTTTTTAAGTGAAATTGGGGTTTTTGTGAGTTTTAACCTAGTTTATATTAAAATTAGTGTTCGTGAATGTGCAAATGAGTGTGATTGGATTTTTCTCGATGGTTTGACGTTTGTACATCGACATCGAGGGTTGGTTTGACTATTCTTGCATGCGTAGGCGATAGGTTTGGACCTATGCGTGATACGCGTGCCGATTTGATTTTCGTATGCCGTTTCGATTTCGAATTTAGTTTTAATGCGATACGGTGCGTTATGATATGTAGGTACCCCATGCGGACTTCGAGACGACAAGCAAGCGCGTGGCGACGTCGGCACCGGCGAGCGAGGACCAGGTGAGTAGATTTATATCTACGGGGAGAAGTCGGGTGGATGGCGTATAGCACCCCCGCAGTCCGTGGTGGTGTATACGGATGCGTATACACACCAACAATTATTATATGTTATTTGGGATTAATAACGATGCTTAGGATGGATATTGGTGTGTTGGATTACTTTAGTGTTGCGAACCCTAGGGTAGTGTTGCACTACACATACACACATACATACTTGCATACATTCCTATTGATATGTGCTCATGGGATTCTTTATAGTTATGGGTTCATATGGGTATAGGACTATGTGTTCATATACTGGATTTGAGGATAGTATTTGGAATTTGAGATGAGTCGATGAGATTGGGCTTGAGGCCAGGAGATCGGTGATGTGATTTGGTTCGTATTGAGATACGACATGATGTTTTAGCGGGTCTTCTGACGTAGTAATTCTTACACCCGCATGCATACATAGATGACATCAATATTGTACTAGACGTAGGACATTATTCCGGATCATGATATTTGATAAAGAAGATACCAAATGAATAGTATGATTGATGTGACTTTGACCCGTACCCAGATTTGGGGATGCCGTACGACGGATTTACATACGAGCTATATATTGATGATTGATCCGCACTCTTGACTTGGGATGTCTGATTATAGATATGGTATCGGATATGATATTATTGAGGCGGGATCACCGACTAATATATATACAGGTATGTATATACATCGACTCAGATGTTAGGCGGTTTCCTTACCTGTAGTCCAGCTGGTTAGCTTAGCCCTTTAGTTTAGTTTAGTTGTTAGATTAGATTCGATTCTTACCTATTTCAAAAACTAACGAATCGTGGGTACTTTAAAAGACAGCCCAAGGGATCCTACGGAGATTTCAAAAGACGTATCTTTTCATAAAAACACCGTAGCCCCTATTTTCAAAACCCCATGATTCGTGTTATTTCAAAAGGCACCATTTGTAGGACTTATATTAGATTAATGCAGATTAGTTATAGTTGCGTCTAGTTTTCAGCTTCCGCTCATTATTGCTGTTCGCTCTGCCTCGCATACTTATTTTGCTGCATATTCCATTATTGATATCATGCTGTTAGGACACCAACACCATTACCGATGATGCGTATGTACCACGTATACCTACTTGCCGGGTCACACACATCTTCATCGGTAATTGCCATGTCACGTACACTTTAGATGATATATTTGCTTGACTTAGCTTGTTAGCTAGTAGTTTTGATATGATATTAGTGTACTTCCCTTATATGCCATATTAGACATTGTAGTTATTACTTGTCGCTTCATGCATACTGTTATTCATTGTTATGCCGTATTTATGGATTCTTATGCTTATATTCATGGTTTTACATCCTATTGATGATTCGGATTTCCATGATATTTTCTGGATTTGGAGGAAAACCGCAAAACATATATAAACTGTTTTCTCTCTTTTAAAATAAAAAGTGCGGTTTTCTCATGATGTATGAGTCGTCCACCATGAGTTTGCTGATGGATTTCGAGACCCGATTCGAGGAGGCGGATGAACCGTTTCGGGTACATGGTGGACCCGGTAAGGTATCCCGGGGCAAGAAGCGCGTGATGATGACGATGTGAGCCTGGCAGGGGAGCACTACCTACCGGTGATTTTACCCGACGCGTCGGATATCCGGAGGATACCATCGTGGTCTTGAGATGGATGGTAGGGGCCGGTCTGGACTGACGGCGCCCTAGATATTGTGATTGAGACATTGAGATTTCGAGATATTGAGGTACAGAGACTGTGATACAGAGATATCGAGATATTGGGATTACGTTTTGTGTCGATGCTAGGCACTGTTTTATGCTGATTTCATTATGATACCTCATTTTAAAAATACAAAGGAAATCTCACTAAATTATGGAAACAGTTCTTCATTTACATGTATTCTGTTTTCATGCATTTATACCTCATTCATATGATATATTGCTACCCTTGGGCACTGACACGGGTACATGAGATTACACTCGGGTTGGATATTTACCCTAGCCTTGTTATAGGCTGCTGGTTATTTATATTTGAGGATGTATATTGATCGTATGACCTAGAATTGCGTCATACATGCGATTTCTATTCGTAGATGTTTTTCTATTCACGAGTTGGCAACTCACCCCGTTGTGCCCCAGTTTCTTGCAGGTTTTGCCGTACAGGTTTAATTACGGCTTTGCGGGCTCAGTTTTATTCGGGTGACTTGCTAGTAGGTGGGTTTATTTGTATCGCACCCATCATTATATCTTGTATATCATTATTTTGTTGTATCTAGAAGTTCCATCAACCAAACATGTATTTATTTTTGAGATAGAGACCCGTGATGTTATTCTTTCGACCTTAGAGTCGCGCGTTTTATTTCTGTGGATTTCTAGTGGTTTTGAGTTTCCTTTTGAGTTTTGATCCTCGCCGTTGGCGTTGTATATTATATTGCTTGTGTGGTTGTGACCGTCGTTTGACGAAGAGCTAGCTCCCGCTTGGGGATGCCTTTTTCTTGATTTCGTATACTATTCATGTTGTATCCCGTTTGGGGGCCAGTATTTACAAAGGAGACTCTGCCGAAATTTTCAGAAAAATTTTGATGTTTTTAAAAAACCGCATAATTCGGCTTATGATATTAAAACTACTTGCTTTAAGTTGGTTTTTCCTGCACTCTACTATTTTCTTGGTTTGGATTTCTGGGTTTTCGGTTTACTTAGATTACGTACGCCTCGAGACGTTCGTAGTTTAAGTGCCGGTCATGTTCCGTACTTTCGGGTCGTGACAAAGTTGGTATCAGAGCGTTAGGTTTTACCTTCGGAGCGTAGGATGACCCTTGGTTGATGGAACAGGTGACTAAAGTAGAGTGACGTACCGTTGGTATGTTCCGCGGCATATTTACGACACGCCACTCCACTTTTGAAGCCTTAGGATGTACATTTCCTTGTTCAGTATTATATTCCTTCCTGATCTAGCCTCATCGGTACCAGTTTGGTTTTGCTGCTACGGTTACGGCAGGGAGAGCTACGGCTAGAGTTGCGGTCAGCACAAGCTCGTCATGAACGAGGACTGACCAGGGCGAAATTCCGGCGACACACGATTGCAGAGATGTATCTTTTTACTGTGTTTCCGCGCCACGAGTGTTTGGCGGATCGCCTTTATGAGGTTACTCGGAGGCGCTGATCGACACTAGAGAATTGAGCCAATGATACAGGCCAGCCAGATTTTGATGACCGTTGGTGTGTTGCTTACTCCTGACGATTGAGGCACTGTTCAGCATGCAGACGAGCGACGAGATATCGCCCCATATGTTGGAGCTATTGCGGGGCGAGTTGTACGAATAAATGATAGAAGGTCGCTAGTCACCCGATGATGAATGACTAGGACAGGTGGTTCGTTCGCCTACCCCATGAGAGGTCATCAGATAAATTGATTCTAGCTAGAGACGACTTCACGCGGAGACGTTGGGAGTCGACAGAGATGATCGAATGTCAGAAACCTATTATTCCAAGTTTAAAGTATTCGGAAAGACATGCAGGCAATTCTATGGTCCCTCTAGAAGAATGAAACCCTAACTCGACTTAATGACCGTGTGAAGGTCTTTGAACCTTCGGGTTTGCGGCAGTTCTACGGCGCCATTAGTGAGGCTTGGGTTTGCCCTTCTACGGCTGGACCACCGATGCTGTGGTATGTACCCGATACTATTAAACTGTGCCCAAGAGGTTGATCTCTTGGGGGATTATGAGGTTTTGACGACTCGATCGGATGGCTCGACTTAATTCGGATGCTAGGTGGTGAGATGCATTCTTGGGAGGCTCCAGATACGAGGATAGCCGTTGGAGCTCAGTCCATGCAGCCGCGACGAGACGAGTCCAAAGCAGACGACATTAGAGAAAAGTGGAGTAAGAGGTTCGCACCAGATCTAGATGAGATGACGTTCCACTCCGCCGACATCAGAGAGGCGATGCGCATGCCGAGGCATGATACTTGGAATTACCTTCCAGAAGGAGTCGCGATGAGTATGCAGTCGTTCCAGAGCAATATGCAGATATAGGAAAGGACAATGACTTCCGGACAGTTGGCAGAGACGAGACATGGAAGAGACCGTGAGCAGGATTCCTTCCAGGACACTGCTGCAATGATACTTGCACCCAGGATCAGATGTGTCACGTACATTAAGAGAGCCAGAGGCCGACGCCAGTGATATGCTGTCTTACGAGTGGTCGCGATGATTGACCAAGAGATGACCAGAGAAGTGCCAGAACGGAATCGTCCCTGTTAGCACACCCGACAGGGCCGATGGACCGAAAGATTGGTAATTCACAGTGAAGACCTTGACCCAGGAGTGGTCATGGTTATGCACATCAGCAGGACAGAGTTCATGATCATCGACGAGACGTCCCACTAGGGACCGTGACAGTTGGCCGAGATTCTTAGAGGATGCGCTTGAGCGGTACTGTTCCGCCATTATTGATTTCGATGTTTTTGGTGATTTATTCGTATGATTTGATTTTGATGATTGAGGATTTACGATCTTTGCACAGTGTTGCACTTGATATCGTTTTCGTGCTTTAGTTTCACATGTTTGTGATTTTACGGTTTTAAACAGTTGAGTTGATTTTGTGCGTATGCACGCACGCGATTTGGTTCCTGCACTCTGTATAGTTTATATATGCTGGCAGTGCAGTGACATGTATTTTGTGCACTTGGATACACTGGATTTCGATTTCGAGGGTGATGCTCGACATTTGTTTTGTGCATTTTATGCACCGGATTGGATTTTTAGCGCCTGTTGGGCGCCTGTTACGAGATGCGATTTGGTGCACACCAGATGCACTAATTCGAGATTTTTCGTGCATGTCAGATGCACCTGATTTTGCTGTCAGGCACACACGTTGCCTATGACAGATGTTTCGTGCACACCCGATGCACTTAGATGTTGTTTCTGTGCGCATGTATGGCACATTCATGGATTTTGATTTCCGTGCGCACCAGACGCACGTAGCATTCATGTGCATATTTTGGGATTTATTTCGTATAGAGCAGTACGTTTTTATGATATTGCTATGTGTTTTCGTACTGAGCAGGACTAGTCAGAGGACAGTACCTGAATATATTTTGCATGCATTGATAGTTATTGAAGGGATTTCCAAAAAGCGAGCTATAGCCTCAGTATTTACCTACGTGTCTGATATGACACGAAATGTTTAAAACAAGGTGACCCTTCTAAATTGTTTCCAAAACGGCGGAACGTACATTTCAAACAAAGGTATATATGTATATAGTTATTTCCTTATGATAGACGTCCGCCACTGTGCAGTGTTATACGCGTGCACAGCGACTTAAAGAGATTTGGCATGCATTTCCTTCAGATACTTACATATATAGATTCGATATTTACATGTATAGTTTCGAGTTATGTCATATTGGTTTTGATTTGGATTTGGCATTGATGTCTTCTCCATGACTCCGATGATTGCGGGATGCTTGACGGAGTTTTGATTTAAGTTATATGCTCATTTTTCAAGCGCATGCGCTGCGCTACGATTTGTTTTATGTAGTTACAATTTCGGAGCCCCGACAACTTGATGGTTTTTATTAGATGTTTAAGTATTTGGGGGAGTTTGAATTTAAATTCGGGGACCGAATTTCTTTAAGGGGGGAAGATTGTAACGTTTTGAAAACCGTTTCGGTGAAATTTCGAAAAATCGGTAAAATAAGGAGGTTTTCTGTAAAAAGTCAAAATACAAATATCTTATTATAAAAATTAAATATATATATTCTAGCTATGTAATTGCTATTATTTGGTGTTTATTGAGCCGCTGGTGAAATTTCAAATTTTGTGAAAAAATATTATTTTATTATTATTTTAAGCCGTCACTAATACATTTAATTAGGGAAAATTACAAATTGGAATGAGTTGAAACAAATTTTGTGCATCATAAAACATTAAATAAAATTTTATCATGTGGTTTTTGGAACGAAATCATTTGCCAAAACGGTTTAGAAATTATTGAAGAAAAAAGGCTTTTTTTAGCGTAAATGGATGTTTGGGGTATTGTATTTATCATTTTTCATCACCCCACACCCGTACCCACACCCACACACCCCCATTCACTTCTCCCCTTGGCTGAATTCAGCAGCCCCCTCTCTTGTCCCCACTTGGTTTGCAAAAGAAAGAAAAGAAAAGAAAAGTGTAGAAAATGGAGAAATGAGGTGGACCTTTGACCTTGAATTGACTTTGACTTCTTCCCCCACTTTCTCTACCTCCCTCTCTCTCCTCTCCCACTCCCAATCAGCCGACCCCCCACCCTCCTACAGCAGCAACAGCCCCCTCCATTTCCCTTCTCTTTTCTCTTCAAACTTCATCAAAAATTGCCTCAAATCCATCAAAAAAAATCCCAAAACCCAAATCCGACTCCTACCCATTTTAGCTTAGCTCGTATAGCATGGATCTTTGTGAAAAGAGAGCATTTTGGGAGGCCGTGGATGCTTGTGGATCTTCAAATATTTTTGGGTATAATTCTAAAACATTTTTGCTTAATTTGTTACTAATTTCTTAAAGCTAATTTAATTAAGTGTTAATTTGGTTTATGTGAGTTTAATTGCATGATTAAAGATTTCAAGTTAGGGTTTGTTGTGGAAATGAGTTGTGTTTGATTGTGTATGATTTAGTGAGGTGGATTAACATATTTAGTTTTGTAGAAAACTAATCTAGTTGTTAATTACAAGTTGTTACTTGAAAAATGTCCAAATTAAGCTTTTTGTTGCAAACTAGTTTTTTTGATTTAATTCGAAATATGAGATTAAAAATATGGTTAGGGTTTTTATCATATTATTAACTTTATTAAGTGTAGTTTAACACTTTAGTTCATGGAAATCCAACATAAATTGTAGTTTGTGCATTTTTGCTATGAAATTGTTAAAAAGGGTATTTTGTAAACTAGAATATTAGGGTTTTTGGAATTTAATGAGATTAAATTCCGGAAATTGTTTCTATGACTTATTTAAGATATTTAATAAGTATATTGGCCGCTACATTCATTTAAACATCATGTTTTGTACAAAAACGGCGAATTGTGCTTGCTAGATTTTCGAAAAAATGACTTTTTAAGTGAAATTGGGGTTTTTGTGAGTTTTAACCTAGTTTATATTAAAATTAGTGTTCGTGAATGTGCAAATGAGTGTGATTGGATTTTTCTCGATGGTTTGACGTTTGTACATCGACATCGAGGGTTGGTTTGACTATTCTTGCATGCGTAGGCGATAGGTTTGGACCTATGCGTGATACGCGTGCCGATTTGATTTTCGTATGCCGTTTCGATTTCGAATTTAGTTTTAATGCGATACGGTGCGTTATGATATGTAGGTACCCCATGCGGACTTCGAGACGACAAGCAAGCGCGTGGCGACATCGGCACCGGCGAGCGAGGACCAGGTGAGTAGATTTATATCTACGGGGAGAAGTCGGGTGGATGGCGTATAGCACCCCCGCAGTCCGTGGTGGTGTATACGGATGCGTATACACACCAACAATTATTATATGTTATTTGGGATTAATAACGATGCTTAGGATGGATATTGGTGTGTTGGATTACTTTAGTGTTGCGAACCCTAGGGTAGTGTTGCACTACACATACACACATACATACTTGCATACATTCCTATTGATATGTGCTCATGGGATTCTTTATAGTTATGGGTTCATATGGGTATAGGACTATGTGTTCATATACTGGATTTGAGGATAGTATTTGGAATTTGAGATGAGTCGATGAGATTGGGCTTGAGGCCAGGAGATCGGTGATGTGATTTGGTTCGTATTGAGATACGACATGATGTTTTAGCGGGTCTTCTGACGTAGTAATTCTTACACCCGCATGCATACATAGATGACATCAATATTGTACTAGACGTAGGACATTATTCCGGATCATGATATTTGATAAAGAAGATACCAAATGAATAGTGTGATTGATGTGACTTTGACCCGTACCCAGATTTGGGGATGCCGTACGACGGATTTACGTACGAGCTATATATTGATGATTGATCCGCACTCTTGACTTGGGATGTCTGATTATAGATATGGTATCGGATATGATATTATTGAGGCGGGATCACCGACTAATATATATACAGGTATGTATATACATCGACTCAGATGTTAGGCGGTTTCCTTACCTGTAGTCCAGCTGGTTAGCTTAGCCCTTTAGTTTAGTTTAGTTGTTAGATTAGATTCGATTCTTACCTATTTCAAAAACTAACAAATCGTGGGTACTTTAAAAGACAGCCCAAGGGATCCTACGGAGATTTCAAAAGACGTATCTTTCCATAAAAACACCGTAGCCCCTATTTTCAAAACCCCATGATTCGTGTTATTTCAAAAGGCACCATTTGTAGGACTTATATTAGATTAATGCAGATTAGTTATAGTTGCGTCTAGTTTTCAGCTTCCGCTCATTATTGCTGTTCGCTCTGCCTCGCATACTTATTTTGCTACATATTCCATTATTGATATCATGCTGTTAGGACACCAGCACCATTACCGATGATGCGTATGTACCACGTACACCTACTTGCCGGGTCACACACATCTTCATCGGTAATTGCCATATCACGTACACTTTAGATGATATATTTACTTGACTTAGCTTGTTAGCTAGTAGTTTTGACATGATATTAGTGTACTTCCCTTATATGCCATATTAGACATTGTAGTTATTACTTGTCGCTTCATGCATACTGTTATTCATTGTTATGCCGTATTTATGGATTCTCATGCTTATATTCATGGTTTTACATCCTATTGAAGATTCGGATTTCCATGATATTTTCTGGATTTGGAGGAAAACCGCAAAACATATATAAACTGTTTTCTCTCTTTTAAAATAAAAAGTGCGGTTTTCTCATGATGTATGAGTCGTCCACCATGAGTTTGCTGATGGATTTCGAGACCCGATTCGAGGAGGCGGATGAACCGTTTCGGGTACATGGTGGACCCGGTAAGGTATCCCGGGGCAAGAAGCGCGTGATGATGACGATGTGAGCCTGGCAGGGGAGCACTACCTACCGGTGATTTTACCCGACGCGTCGGATATCCGGAGGATACCGTCGTGGTCTTGAGATGGATGGTAGGGGCCGGTCTGGACTGACGGCGCCCTAGATATTGTGATTGAGACATTGAGATTTCGAGATATTGAGGTACAGAGACTGTGATACAGAGATATCGAGATATTGGGATTACGTTTTGTGCCGATGCTAAGCACTGTTTTATGCTGATTTCATTATGATACCTCATTTTAAAAATACAAAGGAAATCTCACTAAATTATGGAAACAGTTCTTCATTTACATGTATTCTGTTTTCATGCATTCATACCTCATTCATATGATATATTGCTACCCTTGGGCACTGACACGGGTACATGAGATTACACTCGGGTTGGATATTTACCCTAGCCTTGTTATAGGCTGCTGGTTATTTATATTTGAGGATGTATATTGATCGTATGACCTAGAATTGCGTCATACATGCGATTTCTATTCGTAGATGTTTTTCTATTCATGAGTTGGCAACTCACCCCGTTGTGCCCCAGTTTCTTGCAGGTTTTGCCGTACAGGTTTAATTACGGCTTTGCGGGCTCAGTTTCATTCGGGTGACTTGCTAGTAGGTGGGTTTATTTGTATCGCACCCATCATTATATCTTGTATATCATTATTCTGTTGTATCTAGAAGTTCCATCAACCAAACATGTATTTATTTTTGAGATAGAGACCCGTGATGTTATTCTTTCGACCTTAGAGTCGCGCGTTTTATTTCTGTGGATTTCTGGTGGTTTTGAGTTTCCTTTTGAGTTTTGATCCTCGCCGTTGGCGTTGTATATTATATTGCTTGTGTGGTTGTGACCGTCGTTTGACGAAGAGCTAGCTCCCGCTTGGGGATGCCTTTTTCTTGATTTCGTATACTATTCATGTTGTATCCCGTTTGGGGGCCAGTATTTACAAAGGAAACTCTGCCGAAATTTTCAGAAAAATTTTGATGTTTCTAAAAAACCGCATAATTCGGCTTATGATATTGAAACTACTTGCTTTAAGTTGGTTTTTCCTGCACTCTACTATTTTCTTGGTTTGGATTTCTGGGTTTTCGGTTTACTTAGATTACGTACGCCTCGAGACGTTCGTAGTTTAAGTGCCGGTCATGTTCCGTACTTTCGGGTCGTGACAGGAAAGGACCGAGATCCCTTCGCCGGGAGTGACTCCTTTAGCAATAACTGGCAGATGCTACACACTCGGTTTGTCTTTTGATTGCTTTTAAGAGTTTTTGCTTTGCACAGTGATATATATGATATATCCCGCACCTCATTCGACGAGGAAAGGACCGACGATCCCTTCACCGGGAGTGACTCCTTTAGCAAAACTAGAAAAGCCTCAAAAGCACTCCATTTTAAAATCATTTGATTCTACAACGATATCAAGTTCATTACGCAATAGGTTTTCAGAAAAACCTGTCGTAGCCCTCCGTCATTTCAGATAAGTGGTAGTTAGTATTCGTGCTACGTTTGTTGGCCTGCGTCAAGGCGTAGTGTGCGGTAGCTAACTAGTATTTATCTGCTTATGCATATGATGTAGATTGGATTAGGGTAGTCGTGCGACTTTGTTGGCCTGCGTCAAGGGTCGTGCGGGTGGGTTTAATTCAATCAAGAAATGACGGGTTGAACTTGACTAGCGCACTATGGTTTGTTGGCCTGCGTCAAGGTCATAGGACGCTAGGGGCAAAATTATCGGGAATTTCAAGTGTTGAAATTTGCAATGAGATTGCAAACCTTCTATGAGATAGTTGGATCCCGATACCCGCTGCGAGTAAGAGTTACTCCTGGGAGAGTTTTACACATTACAATTAGCCGATCAAGTAGGTGTCTAGAAAGGTGTTAACGAGGTTACGCCTCTGGGAAAACGAGGTTTACATTAATTAGGTTCGTGCGAAAGCACGGGGGACCTCCCTCAAAGTACCGACACTGGCCTGGCTGAAAGATTGGCGAACTTGTAGTGTGTAATTAATCCCGGCTAGTCTTTCCTTTTAGGATTTGAAGGAAGATTTGATTAAAGCAGTGGGAGCCATCCTGATTAGATAAAATAATAACCAATCTATTCTTGCAAGAGCATACGCTGAGTGTTTTCTTCTCTCTCTCTCCAGGTAGCGACCATATCACGCCTTAATCAAGATAATAATACGGATATTGACCGAACCCGCTTGTTATACTGAGCTGGGGAATGTTGGTCCCGCTCCAACTTATAATTGTTATAAGACAGAGCAGGAAATAGGGGATTACCAGAATTCCCGTGCCACCCAAACGAAGAGAGTACATGCTGATGCATCATCTTCGGGTGTGTTCATTACAAAGAACTGTTTCTCTGTATCCTCTACGTCCTGGTATGTGATACCAGATCAGGATCACAGATATGTAATCTGTTAAATAGGGCTACAGAAAGGTAGAGAACTGAGAACGGGTGATAAGTTTCATGAGGCAGAAAACGGGGCAAGTGTTGCAGCCAAGTCTGTTGGTCACTGTCACCCTGTATTACCAATACATTGATTCTGAACGAATGTTATTAGATACCGAACCTGATATACAAAATCATATCAGTCTCTTTATTAGTAAAGAAATGATAAAATTTTGTATTGTTGGATAATGTTTTGAACATTTCCTATATCAAAAGTTGATCGGATCAGGCACGTTATCTAAAAGCGTTAATGTTCTAAATCAAACTACAGTTCTTAGTAGACAGAACACACACAAGAGGATGAGTTCAGAAATGAACGAATTTTTCTTGAGGTATTATAGACTAGGTCATATCAATGCGACCTGACTAGCTGAAGTTACATTTAGATGCATATTTAAATCTGTTTGAATTTACATCTTATGAAACTTGCCAGTCATGTCACAAAGATTAGATGACCATAGCCCTGTTTATTGGAAACAGAGAAAGAGTTAGTGAACTCTTGGAATGATACATGTTGATGTATGTAGGTCCCCTGTCTACATATGCCAGGACTGGTTCTTTGTGCTTCATTACATTCTTTGATGATCTTTCGAGATTCAGACCTATGTTCCTGTTGAGACACAAGTCCGAACCTTTTGAAATATTCACAGAATATAAGTTAGAAGTAGAGAACCAAAATACGGGTATAAGTATTATGTCCTTTGATAAGATCAAGGAGGAGAATACTTGAGCACGGAATTCCTGGACTATTCTAAAGGAGAATGAGATTCTCTCTCAGCATTACTCCTCCGTATACACCATAGCACGATGGTATATCGGGGCGGAGCAATCACACCCTATATGATAAGGTGTGCTCTATGATGAGTACTACTGAGTTACCTATTTCCTTTTTGGGAGTTATGCACTTGAGAAGCTGCATACCTATTGAATAGGGTTCAAATCAAATCAGTTGCCTACCACTTCATATGTAATATGGAAAGGGTAGAGCCCATCTCTTAAGCTAGTTAAGATTTGGGGTTGTCCGGCCTATGTCTGAAAAGCAAAATCCGGATAAGCTTGAGTCAAAGTCTGTTATGTAGAACTGGAAAGGTTCCAGCTATACAAACTACAGCAGATGATTTGATAAAACCAAACGATTCAATAGTTACCAACGAACCTCAGCCTCTCCGCCGATCTAGTAGGGTTCCTCACCCACCTGAGAGATACTTCGGTTTCTCTATGACAGTGGGAGCGAGGATTGCATCATGAGATGATGACCCAACTAGTTTCGAGCTGGCCATCAGGAGTAAGACTCTGTAAGAATGGCTGGATGCTTAGCGATCTGAGATGGAATCCTTATACACCAACAAAGTATGGACTTTGGTTGCTATATCTGAAGGGTTAAATCCCCATCAGGAGCAAGTATATCTTGAGAAGATTACTTGGTGTACATGGAAGAGTTGAGACTTTCAAAGCTAGACTTATTAAAGGTCTACATCATTGACTAGGTATGGATGATGATGAAACCTTTTCTAAGTAGCTATGCTTAAGTCCATCCAGATCCTACTTGCCACGGCTACATACCATGACTACGATATCTGGTGGTTGGGTGTCATGACATCTTTTCTAAATGATGTTTTAGAAGAGGGCGTCTATAAGTACACAGCCAGAGGGCTTCGTAGAAAGTGGGAGCAGCGGAAACGTGTACAAGATATTTTATGTGATAAAGCAGGCATCGCGGAGTTGGAACATCTGTTTTGATATAGTAGTCAAACAGTTTGACATCATCAAAATGGTAGATGAACCTTGTATATACAAAAAGGTAGTAGGGAGTATGGTGATGATCCTCGTAGAGTACGTAGATGACATACTCTTGATAGGGAAGGAGTTTCCTATACTACGCTCGGTCAATCTCCGCTTATCACAATGATTCTCCATAAAGGATCAAAGTGATACCCCCTAAATCCTGGGTTTTGGAGCTATGAGATAGATCTAAATGGATGTTAGGATACTCACTAGCTGTAGTGAGATGGTATCAATCGATCCTAGGGAGAATCACTGGAAGTGTTCTAGGGTGATAAGGACGACTGAATGTCAGTCACAGGCATTGTCTTTACCCTCAGTAAAGGGACGGTATGTTGGAAGAGTTCCAAGCTAGATACCGTGGCATACTAGATGATAAAGGCTGGATACATCGCTACTTCAGATGCTACCAAAGAGGCTGTTTGGGTGTATATTAGTTCATGAGATGAACTTCGTTCCTACCATTGTGAGACAACGGAGTTGTGGCTTATGCCAAGGAACGCCCGTCCCATCAGTGACCCAGGCGTATTCTGAGGTAGCATCACCTGATCATGGAGATAGTTGATCTCCATGGTGATCGAGGTTAGGAGAGTAGGTTCAGAGGACAACACGGCGGATCCACTCACAAAGGCCTTTTCCCAGAGAGAGACTTTTATGGGATGGTTGAGTATGAGATACTACAACCACTGCTATCAGATGGCCCTAGTGCAAGTGGGAGATTGTTAGTTATATGTATGTCCTAGAGGCCATTACTATACATAGGATGTATATTGTAGTGGATGCTTGGACATATATAGGGAGGACTTTCTTGCTCGACATGATAGTATGCTATCTGGTTGATCTTTACCTTAACGTGTACGATGATTGTCTCTCTGTTACATGTTGGTAAAGCCCTTAGGATGTGTACTTGACTACCTGGACTATGATGCGGATCATATTAGTGGGGACATGGTAGTCCATAAGTACATCCTTCAAGGTCCCTAGTCGTGGGTGTATCGAGACGAGGCATCGATATACCAGAGTAGACTAGCGTATACCTTCTCGACCCATACAGATGGGCGATGGATAATCCCATATCCATTGGTGTTTGACATCAGAGATGATATACGGGTGCTCAGTGGAGACTGGGTACACTGGACGGACTCGCCGAGAACTCCCAGATGGTATTATACCTTACGTCAGATGGCAGTTCTCTGGTGACACAGGTACAGAGTAGTCTGTTGACCCGAGATCGTCATAGAGTCTTGTGTGGTTCCCACTGTGCTTTGATTTCCACCTTACCACATCCAAGAGGGCGTGCAAAACGGTAGTTTTTGGGTACAGTCCCGAGTCATATGGAGGCAATGAGCGATAGTAGGGGATTCGTCTCTCCCGGTATAGGGAGTTGATGTTGCGCAGTGTTCGATTGGCTATAACCGGAAATCCCTGGCCAGGGTTGCTGAGATTTACTGGTAAGTGTTACCAGTAGTTTCTCGAAATGTTATAAACCTCATATCGACACGACTTATCGAGCTATTGGGGTCTGACGTTTACCACCCCTAGGCGAGATATGCGACATATCAGACGACCAGACCGGACTGTGCGGTAAGTGTTACTGGTTGGATTCATAGGAGTGTGAGCGGGCTTGCTCGTCGATCTTCTGATCGCTCAATACCCGGGTGGCCGTTATGTTTAGCAGACCGCTTGCGACTTGTGGGTGTTTGATATGATCATCACCTGCTGCCGGCGTATTGACGAGTCTTTAGAGTCCTACACAGAGGTTTCCTGGCTCAAGCGAAACGAAATAGGAGCGCATATGAGATATGTGCGGGACCGAGAATAATGCGTGTATGTGATACCGTATTCTATTCTCGCGATGAATGTATCGATATGGTTGTATGCGATATAACCTAGTTATCGAATCAAGGATTGATTCGATAAGCCGATACATTGGATATTAGTCGGTCACATGCGATATGACCGGATCGTTAAATCAAGTGTTGATTTAATGATTTAATGCATAATTATATATTTGATATATTACTTTACATTAACTAGTATCGGTTCACTTAAGATGGATTTTCTCACTCGCATGTGTACATCGTATATGTGATATATTTTTTGTGCACTTGATTGTATCATGTTTGATGATACATGATAGCTAGGGTTTGTGTAAAGACTTATACCATTGTTATGTTAATGGTTATGGTTTTGGTTTTATTCATTTATTTATTTATCTATTCATTTTTGAGAAATAGATAAAAGAAAAACAAAAGTGGTTTCTTTCATTCTTTCATGAAGCTTGTTGAAGCTTCATGAAGCTTTGACCAAAGCAACCATTCTTGTCTTCTTCTCTAACCCTAACCATTCAACCTAACTCAAGTTAACTCTCTACACTTGAACTTGGTTAAGATATGATAAGTGTGGATTTTATTTTGTTTTTAAAAACAACTTATCATAATATTCTTTCTTCTTCTTCTTCATCTTCTTCAATGAAGAAAGCATGACTTCATCAATGGTGACTTGATGAAATGAGTGAGAAATCCAATTCTAAAGTGAACCCACTTCCTATTTCCTCATCCTCTACCTCTTGCCAAGTAGTATAGGGTGTTTTCTTCACAAGTTTCATGACTTGGTGAAGTGGGAGCTTGATCTTGTGATGCCTCGACGTAGATCATCTTCGGCACGAAGCCGACGACCTTGCCCGCCCATTTCTCCGATGAAGCCGACGCTAGAGCCCGGGTTTCCATTTGGACAGCGAGGAGACTTCATTGCGGAGCTATGGAGGTGGAGGACCGGATCTACAAAGGTTGTATTTCCGTTCTTTTAGTTAAATTGTTAACTAGTTGCATGTGTTCGCCTATATATCTAGTTAACGATCCGTATTAGGATTTCTCGGCACTTGTTAAATTCAAAATTGGTATGGTTGATGCCTTGTGAGACCTCATTAGTATGCCTAGGAACCCTACAGGCCGGTCTCACAAGCCATTGGTGTCAGTTGATTCACCTAAAATGTATACAGGTGCTCATTGGGTTATGAGTATACCGGACAGGACTCGCCGGGAACATGCTAGTTGGTATTATACCTGATGTCAGATGGCAGTTCTCTGGTGACATGTGTACAGGTTAGTTCATCGGCCTGAGATCGTCATTTGTCTCGTGTGAGTTCCCACTGTGTTTTGATTACTACCCTACCACGGCTCAAAGGAGTCGTGCAAACAGATTTTAGTTGGGTACAGTCCCGAACCATATGGAGGCAGTGAGCGGATCGGCAGGGGTTTCGTCTCTCCCGGTATTAGGAGTGAGATCGCGCTGTGTCTAGGAGAGCCATTACACAAAATTCTTGGCCAAGATAGGAGATTTACTGGTAGGTATTGCAGTAGTATCTCAAGGTGTTCTGGGCTACACTCCGACACGACTTGTACCGCTTTTGGGGGTCTGACTTTTACCAACCCCCTAGGCCCGCCATGCGATGCTCATAGAAGAATGGACCGGACTGTACGGATATTGTCACTGACAGGCTCAGTAGGGTGTCAGGATGAGTTCGCTCATCGACCTCCCTTTTGGTCAATACCTGGTGGCCCGTTACGCACAGCTAATACCACTGACGTGCTAGTGGTTAAATCCACAGTCAATGTATTGACGAGTCTTTAAAGTCCCTCACAGACAGTTTCTCAAGTTTCGGGCGAAACGTTGTAAAGGCCGTATGGATTTATGGCAGGGTTCGAATATACGCGTGCACTTGTGCACGTGTCATGTTTCGGACGGATAATACTAACTGGTTTTGGTTTAAGTCGGATCCTAGTATTATACTGTGTAGATTTTGTCTCATTGCATTTGTATTCGATCGAAATACTAATGCGGGTATGTATATACAGTTGCGGGGTTATCCCGTAATTTATTACGGGATCGCATTTTGAAGTTACCATTTCCATTTTGTTTCTTGTCTTTAAATATTTGGTTTAATGACGAGTTATCTTATTCTTTTGGGGCTGATTCTTTTCCTTGTCTGCTGCCAAATTCCTTGGAGAAATTTCGTGGGCTTTTTGCTTGGGGTGGGCTTTGACATGTGGCATGGGGGCTTGACACGACCTTTGGCATTTGCATGCTGAAAGTGACACATGTAGATGGGTATTTGTGAGCATTGTTATTGTTTGGACAAGTGGCTGTTCATTCCTCCAGCATGTTAATTTCGTGGCCCCCCTTTTTTATTTGGTGTGGTTTTAATTCCTTGGATTGCTATTAATTTATTGAAGACATCCACAAAACCAACAGAAAAGGTTTTCTTCATCTTGGACAGCCCATATTCCTTCACTGTAAATGCTGTGTTCAGATTTTTCCTCGCTGCCAAAGTTCATGAGCTCACATCTATCTCCTTGGCAACTTCGATTAACCCTTGAGACAAAATGTTCTACGTATATTCTACAACAATCTTGGGCACGTCAGCTAACAAACTTCGTGTCCGAGTTGCCTCGGTTCAGAGGCGGGAGCCCGTAAAAAGACTCGAAGATATGGTGCCCTTTCCGACGAGAAGACCGGAGATCGGAGATGCCGCGAGGAGCTTGGGATGGTGGCCAAAGACCGAAGGACACGGATCGATCGGTATAACCGTTCCACCTTTTTTTTCTAGTTAGCTAGTTATAGCTTAATGGTTCGATCCGGGATTATAGTATGCGATAGCGCCGGTTTCAAGTTTTGAAAAAGTTTTCGTTTCCGCATTTTAAGCTCGGACAGACGGCCGTGACGCTACCGTAGACTTACATTGGTATCAGAGCCACGCTATTAACCTTTATTAGCTTGTTCTAACTTGTTTAAAATATCGATCGAACAAAATTTCCGAAACCGCATTTCCAATACTAAAGTTTCTGTCGAATTTATTTTGTTGTCGAAAAATTATTTTGAGTGTTTCAGAAAATCAAGCAGGCTTTTCTAAGACATCTGTAGAAATTTGGTAGAGTGATCCCACAGGAACGCCGCGGAACCGCGGCCTAACCCTCATTTTCGCCGCGGTTCCGCCGCCGTTCTGGGGTTTCATTGCACCGTTTTTCTTCAGGTGGTCTTTCTCTTGGAATTGTGGTTTCTGGAAAATTTAGTTTTGGCCTAGATTATTTTGAATGCTGGAGTTGTACTTGGGGCCCACTTCGGGAAATTTTGCCGATCGAAATTTTGAATAAGTTAGTTCACAGTAGTTACATTATATCTGCGACCGTGAATATTATTCGAGCGATAAATCTTGTCTGATTGCTATAGCTCTTTTAGACGGATTTACGAACGTGATATTCATATTGATGTTCTCTGTTGTGCTGTGATATTGCGGATTTATCGTGGTGGATAGTCTGGATGCAATGGTAGTACAGTTTGGTTGTATTTGTACATTTGATATTGCGGAGCGAGCGTCCGAGATGTGGACTGCCGTCACTGCCTGTTTGTATATTATTCTTTAGGGGCACGACCGGGCTGAGGTCGATGTACCCGTTGTATATTTTACTTTCTGTACTAGGATTACCCCGCGGAGGGGTGCACGGGTAGCGGGTTCTAGAGGGCAACGGGCCCGCATCTCGAGGCATTGAGATGGAGGGTGCTTCACTCTAGAATTGGCGGGCTATTCGCCGCACTCGTAGGGGGTAAAGGTTGACCCAAGGAGGGATGCTCAAGTTACCGGATTCCGTGAAGTGTTGGATGGTCCATTCACGTTGTTGAAGGGGGCTGCCTCGCTTCAAGTTTTGGCGGGTAACTTGCCGCGCCCGTAGGGGTCTAGTATTTCATTGCACAGGCTATCCACACGACCAGGGGAACGTCAGGTTTCAGTAGCGGCTCTATGAAATCCGGGGATCCCAGATTATCTGTATTGTTTTGTGATGCTTATTAAATTTCTGTGATGTTATATTTTATCACGCCTTGAGCGAATATTATATATTGATATATATACTAGTAAATGTTGTATATATTTTACACCCGCGCTAGTCCAGTCCCCGCTCTGTCGTTAGTTAAGTAACCTAACGGGTGATGACGGGACCCAGTGGCGAATGTGGATGGCATATACGTACATCATATTTTCGTTCTTTTGTGGTGTGATCAATTGATGGGATTGCATTGATTAGGATCAACGCAAACAAAACAAATCTATTCTGATATTGTTGGAACATTTTTCAAAAAAAGCTGTTATTGTAAGGACGTTCTCTTTTGTTTTGCACAGTGATATTCGGTTATGAATATCCAGCACCTCAGTCGACGAGGCAAGGGCCGAGATCCCTTCACTGGGAGTGACCCCTTGGACAGAAGTTTGCGTCAGGATAATAACTTCACTATAGCCGATTGCCTTTTACTTTGCATCGTGGTATTCAGATGGAATATCCTGCACCTCATTTTATGGAGAAAGAGCCGAGATCCCTTCATCGGGAATGACCTCTTTAGCAAAGGGTTTCGCCACTATATTTTTATAAACAGCTATCCGGTTCCTTCAACGATATCAAGTTCATTACGTTAAAGGTTTTTCGCCAAAAACCATTGGTAGTCCTCCGTCATTTCAGAAAGGTAGCACTTAGTATTCATGCTATGTATGTTGGCCTTCGTCAAGACATAGTGTATGGTAGCTATTTGTTACTTTTCTGCAGCATAGATAGATGCGTTGGTTTGGGACAGTCGTACTACTATTTTGGCTTTCGTTAAGGGTATGTACGGGTGAGTTCAAATTAATCTGGATAATGACGGATAGAACTTGACATGTGACTTATGATATGTTGGCCTTCGTCAAAGTCATAAGAGCATGGGGTAAAAATCATCGGGAATTTCTAAAGAAACTGAAACTTGCCAGATATGCGCATACCTTCTGGAGTGTGATAACGTGAGTAGATTCCATCACGTTATCATGCGATGATAGTTGGATCCCGATTCCTACTGATGAGTTCGTTTACTCCTCGGGTGATCCCGACTAATTCTTCTTTCAGGTTTGGAGGAGAATTTGACGATACAGTTGGAGGTTTCCTGATTAGATAAAGTGATAACCATTCTGATCTAGGTTAGAGTGCATGCGGAGTGTTTCTTTTTCTCTCTCTCTTTGGCAGCGACCATGGCCCGACCCTTGACTATGACTCAGTGACCAAATTAACCGAACCTTTTTAAAACACTGGCTTTTGGATTGTCAGAGTTGCATACCTCATTGCCACTCCTACTTTTACCCTTTTCTCCAAAACACCCCGTATTAGTACGAACATCCACTTCCATTGGATAAAACTATCGTATGGTTATATACGAACTCGAAGAAACTTATTCGAGGATGGTTTCTGGTTCTGGAGAAAACGTATAGGACTATTCAGTTGTCTTTTCTTTTTACCTTCTCTCAGGTTGCGAGTGTTCCATGGATTAGGACGGTACACCTGTTACGCTAATTGGATAGTCTTCATCCAAACCATAGGCAGGTGCCGAACGGTAGGGAATGAAGAAAAACATTTAGCCTAAAAGGTGTACAGAAGGTATTAAGTAAAGACAAATAAAGGGATTAGTAAGAGGGCAAAGTAAATTGCGACTCCTATTCACGACAAAACCAAGTATTTCTTCGCCAGTCCTACATCACCTTTGTATTTCTCCAGAACACTCCGTATCACTACGAAGATCCACAGTTATTTGGATACTCTATCGTATGGTTATATACGAACTCGAAAGGAACTTGTTCCAGTTCGGGGATGGATTCTGGTACAGGAGAAATAGGAATAAGGTTTTATTCAGTTGTCTTTTATCTTTACCTTCTCTCGGGTTATGAGTACTCCTAGGATTAGGAGAGTACACCCATTATGCTTATTGGATAGTCTTCTTCCAAACCATAGACTGGTGTCGAACGGTAGGGAAGGAAGAAAACCATTTAGCCTAAAGGAGTGTACAGAAGGTAATGACTAAAGACATATAAAGGGATTTGGAAAGATGGCAAAGAAATATACGGTTATAGTTATGAATCTGATAATGGAAGAGGCATTACTAGGAATACCCGGACACCCCTTCGAAACATTCATATGTTTCAGTTTCACTGTGTATTGTTAAAACAAAACTGATTTCCCAATTAGCCCTTACTCCAGGGTATGTATTTACCAGGTTTGACTCTCACATCTGTATGGTTTTACAGATGATGAGTGCGAGTAAGTTATTGGAAATTGGGTGATCATCCTCATTATATCGGGAATCGTTGTAATTGGTGATATTTGAGGAAATCACCTGGGTTGTTTGCCGGACGGCAAATATTTGGTTTTGAATATCCGTTGTTATGCACCAATTTCAAATTGATATATCTATACGTTTATTTTTATAAAATGAGATATAACTTTTTGAAATTATGTCCATGACATTTACCTATATCAGTGGATGGTTAGGTAAGGAACATTAAACAGCGTTGTAATTCTTCTTAACCATAAGTACAGTTTTCAACCTATGACACACGGGAAATGAGTTATTAGACTCAGGAGACTTATACAGAGTATTGTATGTTGTCCAGTGTCCATTAGGACAGAGGGGTTGATACTCGTATTATATTCTGTTTACTTATGATTTCTCTAGTTCTTAGACATGTGTTTCGTAGAAATACAAGATCCAAGTTTTGAGAAGTTATAGGTATAAGAATAAAGTAGAGAACCAGGCGTTATAAGTATCAGGATTCTTCAAGATGATCGAAAATGTAGATACTTGTGTATGGTATTCAGTTGATAGTAATGATTAAGAGAATTTGCTTCTCTTTCAGGTTACTCATAATTGGAAGTACTCCTAAGTTGAGTAATGCTGATCGGCCTCTCTCCATTTAGTTGACATGCACTGGAGACAGCTGCATGATTTGAATCTGGTTCCAATTAAATCAGTGCCTCTGTTTCTATATTGGATATAGAATAGTTCATATCTTAACAATGTTAAGGTACGGGGAGTTGTCCGGTTTATGCTTAAAACCAAACTCTGGATAACTTAAGGCACGTTTCTGTAATGGCTGTTTATGGGTTGACCCGGGCTATGACGAGGATTGACTTTCTACCATTTGGAAGATCAATAGTGATATTGTTCCTGACTCGCCACAGTTTTAGTAAAATGGATTTTTTCAGAAAACAGTAGTGGGAGTATGGTAGAACTGGAAGTGATTCCAGAACCGCAAACGATTACTGAAAATTTGATAAGAACCTAAAGATTCAATCCGGTTTGACATTCAATTGGCCACTCCGCAGATATGGTGGGTAACCTCAGACACCCAAGAGGTACTCCGGTAGCCTCAAGGACGGTGACAGGGAGGTTCTTGTTTACCCAGACTTGCCTTTGCTGTTGTTCCAGACTGTGAGACCCGGCAGGAGGATGAGTATAGCGTCGTTCTAAACTAGCTTCAGAAGTGTACGTGTATATGACTCTGCCAGAGGGTTGTCGTAGTCAGTGGGAGCAGCGGAAGCATAATGGTCAAGTAGCTTATGTCATTTATAGACTTAAGCAGATATAGCGGAGATAGATCATCTATTTCTGATGTGACAGTCATAAGTTTGACTTCTTCAGAATAGGGGATGGATCTGTTAAGAAGGTAGTAGGGTGTGATGTCCTGGTATTTGGATGACATACACAGAGTAGGAAGTGAAATTCCTATACTACGATCGGTTATACTTTGGTTGTCACACAGTGGTTTCTCCACATAGGATATGAATATTATATTAGACACTCTGGTTACTAGATCTATGATTTTAGATCTAGATTTGGGTAGTCTCCCAATCTGGGTAATTAGACAGTATTCTACAGGTGTTTTAGAATGGACGACTCCTGACACGGTAGTGTACCTGCAGGTGATGGAATCACCCTCTCTAAAGGTGTCTTACAGACTAAAGGGGAGAGGGATGTGCATGATTGGCAGATCACTTGCTTAGGCAATTGAGTCAATCATGAAATGTTAAGTACCACACCAGATGTTGTTTTTGCAGTAGATGCAGTAAGTTGATATTGATCCAATCCTGGAGAAACGATCGGAAGCAGTTTTAGAACATAAGTGGATGTTCTAGGGATATGATAACGACAGCCTCCTTCGGGAGACGGTTATCATTCCAGGCTTCCAAGGTGACTTGGATGACAGAGTGACTGTCAGAGTTATAGTTTTCCCTCTGACGAGGGGTAATAGTTTGGACAAGTGATCCAAGCGGACACTGAGGGAGGTATAGCGCAAGATACTGATTAAGTTCAGCTGACTATACAGTTTAAGAAGTTTGGATTTGGAGTTCATTTATGAACCAGGTCCCATCAGATATCCAGACATATTCTAAGACAGGTATTGCTCATTTCGGGAGATGGATTTCTCCGCGAACTTGAGATAAAGAGAGACATAGAAAGAAACATCAGGGGGGATCCACTTACTGAGGCTATTCCTCGAACGCAATAGTTTCGCAAACGGGCTTTATGAAACTGATTAGTAGAGGAGTTGGGTGTTCGGTATCACACGGTCTGTGAGTATGCGACATCGCAATAATTAGCCTTGAGTGCAAGTAGGGGATTGTTGGATATAGTGCCCTCAGAGTCAATTATTGGATCACAGGCACGTGATTGCAATGATTGAGGGAGGACCTATACCGATAGGACAGTCTTACTCAAGATGATAGTATGCTATCTGGTTTAACTTTATCATTGTGTACTGTTTTAGGTGACCTTATGTAACGTTTTGAAAATCGTTTCGGTGAAATTTCGAAAAAACGGTAAAATAAGGGGGTTTTCGGTAAAAAGTCAAAATACAAATATCTTTATTATAAAATTAAATATACATATTCTAGCTATATAATTGCTAGTATTTGATGTTTATTGACCCACTGGTGAAATTTCAAATTTTCTGAAAATTTTTCCGAAATTAATTATTTTAATATTATTTTAAGCGTCACTAATATATTTAATTAGGGAAAATTACAAATTGGAATGAGTTGAAACAAATTTTGTGCATCATAAAACATTAAATAAAATTTTATCACGTGGTTTTTGAAACGAAATCGTTTGCCAAAATGGTTTAGAAATTATTGAAGAAAAAAGGCTTTTTTTTTAGTGTAAATGGATGTTTGGGGTATTGTATTTATCATTTTTTATCACCCCACATCCATACCCACACTCACACACCCTCATTTATTCCCTCCCTTGGCTGAATTCAGCAGCCCCATCAATTTTCTCCACTTCTTTTGATAAAAGAAAAGAAAATCAAGAGAAAAGAATAAAGGAAATATTAAATAAAGAGGTATGGTGTTAGATAATGTTGACTTGGACTTTTCCTTGACTTTACAAACACCCCCACACCCTCTCTTCTCCCCCTCCTCAAATCTGGCCGAGCCTATCCCTCAAGCAGCCCCCCATTTTCTTGACCTCATTTTCCTATCTCTTTTGCTTCAAAAATTCATCAAATACCCATCAAAAAAATCCAAAAATCTAAATCAAGCTCTTACCCATTTTAGTGTAGCCTTCGATGCATGGATTGTGGTGAAAGGAGTGCTTTTTGGATGGCTAGATTTCAAGCTAGATCTCAAAAATTGGGAGGTATAAACTTTGACCCTATATAGAATTTGTTGTTTATATTGCTTAATCTAAGTTAATTAAGTGTTTAATTAGGTGTTTAAAAAAAAGGGGGGGTTTTGAATTGAAGTTTGAAATTTCAAGTGTATGGTTTTGAATGAAGATTAGGGTTTGAGCATTGGATTAGGGTTGTGATGGGTAGATTAACATATAATTGCTTGCTAAAATCAAATCTAGTTGCTAGTTGCATTTTTGTTAATTTAAATTTGTGATAATTATATATATTGCAAACTAGTTTTTGTAAATATTATGTTAAATTGAGAATTAAAATATGGTAAGGCTTTCATCATGTCTTTGGCATGTTAATGAGTATTTTAACACCTTAGGTTGTGCGAAACCTAGTCTAGTTGTTGAATTATGTATTGTTGCTTTAAAAGTGTTAAAATTGGGTAAAATTGTAAACTAGAATTTCGGGTTAATGAAAGTTAGTGAGATTAAAAATCTAATTAGGGTTTTTATGACTTATTTAAGATATTTAGTGAATATTGTGGCCGCTAGATTCGTTCATACATCGAGTTTTGTACTAAAACGGTGATTTGTGCTTGCTAGATTTTCGGAAAAATAACTTTTTAAGTGAAATTGGGGTTTTTGTGAGTTTTAACCTATTTTATATTAAAATTAGTGTTCGTGAATGTGAAAATGAGTGTATTTGGGTTTTTCTCGATGGTCTGGCGTTTGTACGCCGATGTCGAGGGTTTTTGGGTTAATTTGGGAAAGCAAACCATAGGTTTTGACCTATGTGGGATTCGTGTGTCGTTTTGGTCATGAGTCGGATTTTAATGCGATACGGTGCGTTATGATATGTAGGTACCCCATGTGGACTTCAAGACGACAAGCAAGCGCATGGCGACGTCGGCACCGGCAAGCGAGGACCAGGTGAGTAGATTTATATCTACGGGGAGAAGTCGGGTGGATGGCGTATAGCACCCCCGCAGTTCGTGGTGATGTATACGAATACGTATACACACATATATATATTTTTTATATATTGTTTCAGTATATTGATGATAATATGGATATTTAGTGTTCTTGGATGATTCAGTGTCCCGAAACCCTAGAGTAGTGGTCGCACTACACATGCACACACCAACCCATACTTGCATACTTTCTTCTTTCATTTGTGCTTATACGGGAATATATAGCTATGTGTTCACATGGGTATGGGACTATGTGTTCACATACGGATTTGAGGCTTGGGTTTGAGATGAGTCGATGAGATTTGTATTGAGGTTGTGACTTCGGTGATATGGCAGGATTCGTATTTGAGATACGACATGACGTTGTAGCGGGTTCTTGACGTAGTGTTTCACACACGTCCATGCATACTTAGGCGGTATCAGTATTGTACTAGACGTAGATCAGTACCCCGATCATGATATTTGATAAAGAGGATACCAGGTGAATAGTATGATGAATGTGATATTGACCCGTACCCAGATTTGGGGATGCCGTACGACGGATTTACGTACGAGCTATATTTTGATGATTGATCCGCACTCTTGACTTGGGATGTTTGGTTATGGATATGATATTATTGAGGCGGGATCACCGACTATACATATACAGGTATGTATATGTATCGACTCAGATGATAGGCGGTTTCCTTACCTGTAGTCCAGCTTGTTAGCTTAGCCCTTTAGTTTAGTTTAGTTGTTAGATTAGATTCGATTCTTACCTATTTCAAAACTAACGAATCGTGGGTATTTTAAAAGACAGCCCAAGGGATCCTACGGATATTTCAAAAGACGTATCTTTTCATAAAAACACCGTGGCCCCTATTTTCAAAAGCCCATGATTCGTGTTATTTCAAAAGACACCATTTGTAGGACTTATATTAGATTAATGCAGATTAGTTATAGTTGCGTCTAGTATTTAGCTCCCGCTCATTATTGTGGTTCGCTTCGCATCGCATGCTTATATTATGTTTCATATTCCATTATTGATATCATGCTGTTAGGACACCAGCACCATTACCGATGATGCGTATGTACCACGTACACTTACTTGCCGGCTCACACACATCTTCATCGGTAATTGCCATGTCACGTACACCTTAGAAAATATTATTGCTTGACATAGCATGTTAGCTAATAGTTTAGACATGATATTAGCGTACTTGCCTTATATGTTAGTTTAGACATTGTAGTTATTACCTGCTACTTCATGCATACTGTTATTCATTGTTATGCCGCATTCATGGATTCTCATGCATATATTCACTATTTTACGTGTTATTGAGGTTTCGGATTCGGATTTCCATGAGATTTTCTCGATTTGGAGGAAAACCGCAAAAACATAAATAAACCTTTTCTCTCTTTTAAAATAAAAAGTGCGGTTTTCCCATGATGTATGTGTCGTCCACCATGAGTTTGCTGATGGATTTCGAGACCCGATTCGAGGAGACGGATGAACCGTTTCGGGTACATGGTGGACCCGGTAAGGTACCCCGGGGCAAGAAGCGCGTGATGATGACGATGTGAGCCTGGCAGGGGAGCACTACCTACCGGTGATATTACCCGACGCGTCGGATATCCGGAGGATACCGTCGTGGTCTTGAGATGGATGGTAGGGGCCGGTCTGGACTGACGGCGCCCTAGATATTGTGATTGAGACATTGAGATTGAGACTTGAGGTACATAGATTGTGACACAGAGATATCGAGGTATTTGGACACTTGTTTTGTGTCGATGCTGGGCACTGTTTTATGCTGATTTCATATATGGTACCTCATTTCTTTTAAAATACAGAAATCTCACTGATTTATGAAACCAGTTTTATTCAGTACATGCATTCTGTTTCATGCATTCATACATCATCCATATGATATATTACTACCTGAGGCACTGACACGGGCACATGAGATCACACTCGGTTAGATATTACCCTAGCCATTGTTATAGGCTGCATGTTATACATATATTGAGGATATATTATGATCATTGACCCAGGTTGCGTTATTTATGCGATTTCTTTCCGTAGATGTTTTTCTATTCACGAGTTGGCAACTCACCCCCGTTGTGCCCCAGTTTCTTGCAGGTTTGCCGTACAGGTTTCTTTACGGCTTTGCGGGCATAGTTTCCTTCGGGTGATTTGCTAGTAGGTGGGTTTACTTGTATCGTACCCCCATTATATATCTTGTATATCATTATTCTGTTGTATCTAGAAGTTCCACCAACCAAACATGTATTTATTTTGAGATAGAGACCAGTGATGTTTTTCCTTCGACCTTAGAGTCGCGCGTTTTATCTCTGTGGTTTTCTTGGGGTTTGAGTTTCCTTTTGAGTTTTGATTCTCGCCGTTGGCGCTGTATATTATATTGCTTGTGTGGTTGTGACCGTCGTTTGACGAAGAGCTAGCTCCCGCTTGGGGATGCCTTTTTATTGATTTCGTATACTATTCATGTTGTATCCCATTTGGGGGCCAGTATTTACAAAGGAGACTCTGCCGAAATTTTCAGGAAATTTTTGATGTTTTTAGAAACTCGCATAATTCGGCTTATTCTATTGAAACCACTTGTTTTAAATTGGTTTTCCTTCACTCTACTACTTTTCTTGGTTTGGATTTCTGGGGTCTTGGTTTACTTAGATTACGTACGCCTCGAGACGTTCGTAGTTTAAGTGCCTGGCTTGTTCCGTACTCTCGGGACATGACAAAGTTGGTATCAGAGCGTTAGGTTTTACCTTCGGAGCGTAGGATGACCCCTGGTTGATGGAATAGGTGACTAAAGTAGAGTGACGTACCGTAGGTATGTTCTGCGGCATATTTACGATACGCTACTCCACTTAAGAAGCCTTAGGATGTACATTTCTTGCTCAGTATTATATTCATTCCGATCTAGCCTCATCAGTACCAGTTATGGTTTTGCTGCCATGATTACGGGCAGGGAAAGCTACGGCTAGAGTTGCGGTCAGCACGAGATCGTCACGAACGAGGACTGACCAGGACGAAATTCCGTCGACACACGATTGCGGAGATGTGTCTTTTTACTGTGTTTCCACGCCACGAGCGTTTGGCGGATCTCCTTTATGAGGTTACTCGGATGTACTGATCGACACTAGAGGATTGAGCCGCTGACAGAGGCCAGCCAGATTTTGATGACCGTTGGTGTATTGCTTACTCATGATGATTGAGGCACGGTTCAGCGTGCAGATGAGTGAGCCAGTTGTTGCTGCAAGTGACGAGATATCGCCCCATATGTTAGAGCTATTGCGGGACGAGTTGTACTAATAGATGATAGAAGGTCGCTAGTCACCCGAGAATGAATGACTAGGACATGTGGTTCGTTCGCTACCCCGATGCGAGGTCATCAGATAGATTGATTCCAGCTAGAGACGACTTCACGCGGAGACGTTGGGAGTCGACAGAGACGATCGAATGTCAGAAACCTATTATTCCAAGTTTAAAGTAGTCGGAAAGACATGCAGGCAATTCTATGGTCCCTCTAGAAGAATGAAACCCTAACTCGACTTAATGACCGTGTGAAAGCCTTTGAACCTTCGGGTTTGCGGCAGTTCTATGGCGCCATTAGTGAGGCTTGGGTTTGCCCTTCTACGGCTGGACCACCGATGCTGTGGTATGTACTCGATACTATTAATCTGTGCCCAAGATGTTGAGCCCTTGGGGGATTATGAGGTTTTGACAATCGATTGGATGGTTCGGCTTAATTCGGATGCTAGGTGGTGAAATGCTGTAACGTTTTGAAAATCGTTTCGGTGAAATTTCGAAAAATCGGTAAAATAAGAGGGTTTTCTGTAAAAAGTCAAAATACAAATATCTTATTATAAAAATTAAATATACATATTCTAGCTATGTAATTGCTATTATTTGGTGTTTATTGAGCCGCTGGTGAAATTTCAAATTTTCTGAAAAAAATTATTTTATTATTATTTTAAGCAGCCACTAATACATTTAATTAGGGAAAATTACAAATTGGAATGAGTTGAAACAAATTTTGTGCATCATAAAACATTAAATAAAATTTTATCATGTGGTTTTTGGAATGAAATCGTTTGCCAAAACGGTTTAGAAATTATTGAAGAAAAAAGGCTTTTTTTAGCGTAAATGGATGTTTGGGGTATTGTATTTATCATTTTCCATCACCCCACATCCATACACACACTCACACACCCTGATTTTCCCTCCCCCTTGACTGAATTCAGCAGCCCCCCCTCTCTTGTCCCCACTTGTTTTGCAAAAGAAAAGAAAAGAAAAGAAAAAAGAATGATAGAAGTAAAAGGTGGACTTTGACTTTTCTTCTCACTTTTTCCACCCCACTCTCTCTCCTCCCTCACCCACCCACAATTTCTGAACGAAATTGTGCAGGCCAACAGCAGCCCCCCCTTCCTTCTTCTCCTCTCTTTCCATCAAAAAAAATTTGTCAAAAAAATCATTTAAAACCTCACCGAAATCAAAATCCGACTCCTACCCATTTTCCCTCATCTCCTTTAGCATGGATCTTTGTGCAAGGATTTCAAAATGGAGGTCTAGAATTCAAGTTTGATCATGGTTTGTGAGGTATAACTTTTGACCCATTATTCATTTTTTTGATTTAAATTCCTTAATGAAGCTAATTAGGTGTTAAATTGTGGGTTTAATTGGAAATTCAATTGGGAATTTTGAATTGAAGCTAGGGTTTGAATTAAATTAGGTTCTTTATCATTAGCTTATGATTGTAATGAGGGGATTAACATGTAATTGAATGCAAAATCTAATTTGGTTACTAGTTGCTAATTTGTTAGTTTAAAAATGGTGATAATTATGCTAAATTGCTAACTAGGTTTTAGAAATTAAATAAAAACGTGGGATTAAAATCTAGTTAGGATTTTTAGCACATCATTAAGGTTTCCATGAGTGGTTTAACCATTTAATATATGCAAAACCAAGTTTCATTGTAAAATTTTGAATTTTACAATAAAAAGTGTTAAAATTGATATTTTTGCAATCTAGGATTTTGGAAATTATGCAAATTTATGTGATTAAATTATAGAAATGTTTTTTATGACTTATTTAAGTTATTTAATAAGTATTATGGCCGCTAGAATTGTTTAAACATCGAGTTTTGCACTAAAACGGGTAATTTTGCTTGCTAGTTTTTCGGAAAAACGGCTTTTAAAGTGAATTTGGGGTTTTTGTGAGTTTTAACCTAGTTTATATTAAAATTAGTGTGCGGGAATGTGCAAATAAGTGTGATTGGATTTTTCTCGATGGTTTGACGTTTGTACATCGACATCGAGGGTTGGTTTGACTATTCTTGCATGCGTAGGCGATAGGTTTGGACCTATGCGTGATACGCGTGCCGATTTGATTTTCGTATGCCGTTTCGATTTCGAATTTAGTTTTAATGTGATACGGTGCGTTATGATATGTAGGTACCCCATGTAGACTTCGAGACGACCAGCAAGCGCGTGGCGACGTCGGCACCGGCGAGCGAGGACCAGGTGAGTAGATTTATATCTACGGGGAGAAGTCGGGTGGATAGCGTATAGCACCCCCGCAGTTCATGGTGATGTATACAGACACGTATACACATATATATATATATTGGTTATATATTGTTTGAGTTATTGATGATAAATATGGATATTTGGTGTTCTTGGATGATTGAGTGTCGCGAAACCCTAGAGTAGCGGTCGCACCACACTTGCACACACCCACCCATACTTGCATACTTTCTTCTTTCTTTTGTGCTTATTCGGGAATATATAGTTATGTGTTCACATAGGTATGGGACTGTGTGTTCACATACGGATTTGAGAATAGTACTTGGGATTTATGATGAGTCGATGAGATTTGATTTGAGGCCGTGAGATCGGTGATATAGCGGGGTTCGTATTTGAGATACGACATGACGTTGTAGCGGGTCCTTGACGTAGTTTTTACACACGTGCATGCATACTTAGGCGATATCAGTATTGTACTAGACGTAGATCAGTGCCAGATCATAATATTGATAAAGAGGATACCAGGTGAATAGTATGATGAATGTGATTTTGACCCGTACCCAGAATTGGAGGATGCCGTACGACGGATTTACGTACGAGCTATATCTTGATGATTGATCCGCACTCTTGACTTGGGATGTCTGATTATAGATATGGTATCGGATATGATATTATTGAGGCGGGATCACCGACTAATATATATACAGGTATGTATATGTATCGACTCAGACGTTAGGCGGTTTCCTTACCTGTAGTCCAGCTTGTTAGCTTAGCCCTTTAGCTTAGTTTAGTTGTTAGATTAGATTCGATTCTTACCTATTTCAAAGCTTACGAATCATGCGTATTTTAAAAGACAGGTCAAGGGATTCTACGGACATTTCAAAAAACGTATCTTTTCTTAAAAACACCGTAGCCCCTATTTTCAAAACCCCATGATTCGTGTTATTTCAAAAGGCACCATTTGTAGGACTTATATTAGATTAGTGCAGATTAGTTATAGTTGCGTCTAGTATTCAGCTCCCGCTCATTTTTACTGTTCGCTCCGCATCGTATACTTATATTATAATTTCTTATTGCATTATTAATATCATGCTGTTAGGACCTCAGCACCATTACCGATGACGCGTATGTACCACGTACACTTACTTGCCGGCTCACACACATCTTCATCGGTAATTGACATGTCACGAACACTTTAGAAAATACTATTTCATTTGACATAGGTTGTTAGCTAATAGTTTAGACATGATATTAGTGTACTTGCCTTATATGCTAGTTAGACATTGTAGTTATTGCCTACTACTTCATGCATGTTATTATTCACTGTTGTGTCGCACATGGATTCTCATGCCTATATTCACTGTTTACATGCTATTGATGACTTGGATTCGGATTTCATGAGATTTCTTGGATTTGGAGGAAAACCCCAAAAACATAAATAAACCTTTTCTTCCTTTTAAAATAAAAAGTGCGGTTTTCCCATGATGTATGAGTCGTCCACCATGAGTTTGCTGATGGATTTTGAGACCCGATTCGAGGAGTGGAGGAACCGTTTCGGGTACATGGTGGGCCCGGTATGATACCCCGGGACAAGAGGAATGTGGTGTTGACGTTGAGCCTGGCTGGGGAGCACTACCTACCGGTGATATTACCCGACACGTCGGATATCCGGAGGATACCGTCGTGGTCTTGAGATGGATGGTAGGGGCCGGTCTGGACTGACGGCGCCCTAGATATTGAGATTGAGACATTGATATTTCGAGACATTGAGATTTATGTTTTGTGTCGATGCTAGACACTGTTGATACTGATTTCATTTATGATACCTCAGTTTAAAAATACAAAGGAAATCTCACTAATTTATGAAAACAGTTCTTCATTTACATGTATTCTGTTTTCATGCATTCATACCTCATTCATATAATATATTGCTACCTGAGGCACTGACACGGGCACATGAGATTACACTCGGGTTAGATATTTACCCTAGCCTTGTTATAGGCTACGTGTTATTCCTATATTTGAGGACATATTATGATCATTGACCTAGAATTGCGTTATTTATGCGATTTCTGTTCGTAGATGTTTTTCTATTCACGAGTTGGCAACTCACCTCCGTTGTGCCCCAGTTTCTTGCAGATTTGCCGTACAGGTTTCATTATGGCTTTGCTGGCACTATTTCCATTTCCGGGTGGCTTGCTAGTAGGTGGGTTATTTGTATCTTACCCATCATTATATCTTGTATATTATTATTCTGTTGTATCTAGAAGTTCCATCAACCAAACATGTATTTATTGAGATAGAGACCAGTGTTGTTTATTCTTTCGACCTTAGAGTCGCTCGTTATATATTTGGTGGTTTTGAGTTTCCTTTTGAGTTTTGATCCTCGCTGTTGGCGTTGTATATTATATTGCTTGTGTGGTTGTGACCGTCGATTGACGAAGAGCTAGCTCCCGTTTGGGGATGCCTTTTTCTTGATTTCGTATACTATTCATGTTGTATCCCGTTTGGGGGCCTGTATTTACAAAGGAGACTCTGCCGAAATTTTCAGTAAATTTTTGATGTTTTAAAAAACCGCATAATTCGGCTTATGCTATTGAAATTACTTGCTTTAAGTTGGTTTTTCCTGCACTCTACTACTTTTCTTGGTTTGGATTTCTGGGTTTTCGGTTTACTTAGATCACGTACGCCTCGAGACGTTTGTAGTTTAAGTGCCGGTCATGTTCCGTACTTTCGGGTCGTGACAAAGTTGGTATCAGAGCGTTAGGTTTTAACCTTCGGAGCGTAGGATGACCCTTGGTTGATGGAATAGGTGACTAAAGTAGAGTGACGTACCGTTGATATGTTCCGCGGCATATTTACGATACGCCACTCCACTTATGAAGCCTTAGGATGTACATTTCCTTGTTCAGTATTATATTCCTTCCTGATCTAGCCTCATCGGTACCAGTTTGGTTTTGCTGCTACGGTTATGGCA
This sequence comes from Agapanthus africanus, assembly GCA_030015575.1. Classification (NCBI taxonomy): domain Eukaryota; kingdom Viridiplantae; phylum Streptophyta; class Magnoliopsida; order Asparagales; family Amaryllidaceae; genus Agapanthus; species Agapanthus africanus. The sequence goes on along the minus strand of CM057346.1, from coordinate 331,049,277 downwards.
GGGAGAGCTACGGCTAGAGTTGCGGTCAGCACAAGCTCGTCATGAACGAGGACTGACCAGTGCATGATTCCGGCGACACACGATTGCGGAGATGTGTCTTTTTACTGTGTTTCCGCGCCACGAGCGTTTGGCGGATCGCCTTTATGAGGTTACTCGGATGTGCTGATCGACACTAGAGGATTGAGCCAATGATAGAGGCCAGCCAGATCTTGATGACCGTTGGTGTGTTGCTTACTCATGATGATTGAGGCACTGTTCAGCGTGCAGACGAGTGAGCTAGTTGTTGCTGCGAGTGACGAGATATCGCCCAATATGTTGGAGCTATTGCGGGATGAGTTGTACTAATAGATGCTAGAAGGTCGCTAGTCATCGAGGATGAATGACTAGGACATGTGGATCGTTCGCCTACCCCGATGCGAGGTCATCAGATAGATTGATTCCAGCTGGAGACGACTTCACGCGGAGACGTTGAGAGTCTACAGAGACGATCGAATGTCAGAAACCTATTATTCCAAGTTTAAAGTAGTCGGAAAGACATGCAGGCAATTCTATGGTCCCTCTAGAAGAATGAAACCCTAACTCGACTTAATGACCATGTGAAAGCCTTTGAACCTTCGGGTTTGCGGCAGTTCTACGGCGCCATTAGTGAGGCTTGGGTTTGCCCTTCTACGGCTGGACCACCGATGCTGTGGTATGTACTCGATACTATTAAATTGTGCCCAAGAAGTTGAGTTCTTGGGGGATTATGAGGTTTGACGACTCGGTCGGATGGCTCGACTTAATTCGGATGCTAGGTGGTGAGATGCATTTCTTGGGAGACTCCCGATACGAGGATAGCCGTTGGAGCTCAGTCCATGTAGCCATGATGAGACGATTCCGAAGCAGTCGACATTAGAGAAAGTGTAGTAAAGAGGTCCGTACAAGATCTGGATAAGACGATGTTCCACTCTGCCGACATCAGAGATGCGATACGCATGCCGAGGCAGAGTACTGGATATACCTTCCTGAAGGAGTCGCGATGGGTATGCAGCCGTTCTGGAGCAAGATGCAGATATAGGAAAGGACGATGACTTCCGGACAGTTGACAGAGGCGAGACATGGAAGAGACCATGAGCAGGATTCCTTCCAGGACACTGCTGCAATGATAGTTGCACCCAGAATCAGATGTGTCACGTACATTCAGAGAGCCAGAGGCCGACGCCAGTAATACGCTGTCTTACGAGTGGTCGCGATGATTGACCAAGAGATGACCAGAGAAGTGCCAGAACGGAATCGTCCCCGTTAGCACACCTGACAGGCCGATGAGCCGATGGACCGAAAGATTGGTAATTCACAGTGAAGACCTTGACCCAGGAGTGGTCATTGTTACGCACACCAGCAGGCCAGAATTCATGATCATCGACGAGACGTCCCACTAGTGACCGCGACAGTTGGCCCAAGATTCTTAGAGGATGCACTTGAGCGGTACTATTCCGTCATTATTGATTTCGATGTTTTGGGTGATTTATTCACATGATTTGATTTTGATGATTGTGGATTTACGATCCTTGCACAGTGTTACACTTGATATCGTTTTCGTGCTTTGGTTTCACATGTTTGTGATTTTACGGTTTTAGACACTTGAGTTGATTTTGTGCGTATGCATGCACACGATTTGGTTCCTGCACTCTGTATAGTTTATATATGCTTGCAGTGCAGTGATACGCCTTTTGTGCACTTAGATGCATTAGACTTTGATTTCGATGGTGATGTTCAATATTTGTTTTGTGCACCTCGTGCACCTGATTTGATTTTGCGCATGTTCGGCGCCTGATATTGGATTTCATGATTTCGTGCATGATGGATGCCCCTGGTTTTGGGTTTTCGCGCATGTTGAGCGCATGTCTTGAGATGCGATTTTGGTGCACACCAGATGCACTAAATCGAGATTTTTCGTGCATGTCAGATGCACCTGATTTTGCTGTCAGGCACGCATGTTGCCTACGACAGATGTTTCGTGCACACCCGATGCACTTAGATGTTATTTCTGTGCGCATGTATGGCACATTCATGGATTTTGATTTCCGTGCGCACCAGACGCACGTAGCATTCATGTGCATATTTTGGGGATTGATTTCGTATAGAGCAGTACGTTTTTATGATATTGCTATGTGTTTTCGTACTGAGCAGGACTAGTCAGAGGACAGTACCTGAATATATTTGGCATTCATTTCCTTCAGATATTTACATATATAGATTTGATATTTACATGTATAGTTTCGAGTTATATCATATTGGTTTTATATTGGATTTGACATCTGTGTCTTTACCGTGACTCCGATGATTGCGGGATGCTTGACGGAGTTTTGATTTTGAGTTATCTGTTCATTACTCATGCGCATGTATTGCGCTATGATGCGTTTTATATACTTAGGATTTCGGAGCCCCGACGACTTGATGGTTTTGCTTAGATGTTTTTGTATTTGGGGGGAGTTTGAATTTAAATTCGGGGACCGAATTTCTTTAAGGGGGGAAGATTGTAACGTTTTGAAAATCGTTTCGGTGAAATTTCGAAAAATCGGTAAAATAAGAGGGTTTTCTGTAAAAGGTCAAAATACAAATATCTTATTATAAAAATTAAATATACATATTCTAGCTATTTAATTGCTATTATTTGGTGTTTTTTGAGCCGCTGGTGAAATTTCAAATTTTCTGAAAAAAATTATTTTATTATTATTTTAAGCAGCCACTAATACATTTAATTAGGGAAAATTACAAATTGGAATGAGTTGAAACAAATTTTGTGCATCATAAAACATTAAATAAAATTTTATCATGTGGTTTTTGGAATGAAATCGTTTGCCAAAACGGTTTAGAAATTATTGAAGAAAAAAGGCTTTTATTAGCGTAAATGGATGTTTGGGGTATTGTATTTATCATTTTCCATCACCCCACATCCATACACACACTCACACACCCCAATTTTTCCTCCCCCTTGACTGAATTCAGCAGCCCCCCCTCTCTTTTCCCCACTTGTTTTGCAAAAGAAAAGAAAAGAAAAGAAAAGAGAATGATAGAAGTAAAATGTGGACTTTGACTTTTCTTCTCACTTTTTCCACCCCACTCTCTCTCCTCCCTCACCCACCCACAATTTCTGAACGAAATTGTGCAGGCCAACAGCAGCCCCCCCCCTTCCTTCTTCTCCTCTCTTTCCATCAAAAAAAATTTGTCAAAAAAATCAATTAAAACCTCACCGAAATCAAAATCCGACTCCTACCCATTTTCCCTCATCTCCTTTAGCATGGATCTTGGTGCAAGGATTTCAAAATGGAGGTCTAGAATTCAAGTTTGATCATGGTTTGTGAGGTATAACTTTTGACCCATTATTCATTTTTTTGATTTAAATTCCTTAATAAAGCTAATTAGGTGTTAAATTGTGGGTTTAATTGGAAATTCAATTGGGAATTTTGAATTGAAGCTAGGGTTTGAATTAAATTAGGTTCTTTATCATTAGCTTATGATTGTAATGAGGGGATTAACATGTAATTGAATGCAAAATCTAATTTGGTTACTAGTTGCTAATTTGTTAGTTTAAAAATGGTGATAATTATGCTAAATTGCTAACTAGGTTTTAGAAATTAAATAAAAACGTGGGATTAAAATCTAGTTAGGATTTTTACCACATCATTAAGGTTTCCATGAGTGGTTTAACCATTTAATATATGCAAAACCAAGTTTAATTGTAAAATTGTGAATTTTACAATAAAAAGTGTTAAAATTGATATTTTTGCAATCTAGGATTTTGGAAATTATGCAAATTTATGTGATTAAATTATGGAAATGGTTTTTATGACTTATTTAAGTTATTTAATAAGTATTATGGCCGCTAGAATTGTTTAAACATCGAGTTTTGCACTAAAACGGGTAATTTTGCTTGCTAGTTTTTCGGAAAAACGGCTTTTAAAGTGAATTTGGGGTTTTTGTGAGTTTTAACCTAGTTTATATTAAAATAAGTGTGCGGGAATGTGCAAATGAGTGTGATTGGATTTTTCTCGATGGTTTGACGTTTGTACATCGACATCGAGGGTTGGTTTGACTATTCTTGCATGCGTAGGCGATAGGTTTGGACCTATGCGTGATACGCGTGCCGATTTAATTTTCGTATGCCGTTTCGATTTCGAATTTAGTTTTAATGCGATACGGTACGTTATGATATGTAGGTACCCCATGTAGACTTCGAGACGACCAGCAAGCGCGTGGCGACGTCGGCACCGGCGAGCGAGGACCAGGTGAGTAGATTTATATCTACGGGGAGAAGTCGGGTGGATGGCGTATAGCACCCCCGCAGTTCATGGTGATGTATACGGACACGTATACACATATATATATATATATATTGGTTATATATTGTTTGAGTTATTGATGATAAATATGGATATTTGGTGTTCTTGGATGATTGAGTGTCGCGAAACCTTAGAGTAGCGGTCGCACCACACTTGCACACACCCACCCATACTTGCATACTTTCTTCTTTCTTTTGTGCTTATTCGGGAATATATAGTTATGTGTTCACATAGGTATGGGACTGTGTGTTCACATACGGATTTGAGGATAGTACTTGGGATTTATGATGAGTCGATGAGATTTGATTTGAGGCCGTGAGATCGGTGATATAGCGGGGTTCGTATTTGAGATACGACATGACGTTGTAGCGGGTCCTTGACGTAGTTTTTACACACGTGCATGCATACTTAGGCGATATCAGTATTGTACTAGACGTAGATCAGTACCAGATCATAATATTGATAAAGAGGATACCAGGTGAATAGTATGATGAATGTGATTTTGACCCGTACCCAGAATTGGAGGATGCCGTACGACGGATTTACGTACGAGCTATATCTTGATGATTGATCCGCACTCTTGACTTGGGATGTCTGATTATAGATATGGTATCGGATATGATATTATTGAGGCGGGATCACCGACTAATATATATACAGGTATGTATATGTATCGACTCAGACGTTAGGCGGTTTCCTTACCTGTAGTCCAGCTTGTTAGCTTAGCCCTTTAGCTTAGTTTAGTTGTTAGATTAGATTCGATTCTTATCTATTTCAAAGCTTACGAATCATGCGTATTTTAAATGACAGGTCAAGGGATTCTACGGATATTTCAAAAAACGTATCTTTTCTTAAAAACACCGTAGCCCCTATTTTCAAAACCCCATGATTCGTGTTATTTCAAAAGGCACCATTTGTAGGACTTTTATTAGATTAGTGCAGATTAGTTATAGTTGCGTCTAGTATTCAGCTCCCGCTCATTTTTACTGTTCGCTCCGCATCGCATACTTATATTATAATTTCTTATTGCATTATTAATATCATGCTGTTAGGACCCCAGCACCATTACCGATGACGCGTATGTACCACGTACACTAACTTGCCAGCTCACACACATCTTCATCGGTAATTGACATGTCACGAACACTTTAGAAAATACTATTTCATTTGACATAGGTTGTTAGCTAATAGTTTAGACATGATATTAGTGTACTTGCCTTATATGCTAGTTAGACATTGTAGTTATTGCCTACTACTTCATGCATGTTATTATTCACTGTTGTGTCGCATTCATTGATTCTCATGCCTATATTCACTGTTTACATGCTATTGATGACTTGGATTCGGATTTCATGAGATTTCTTGGATTTGGAGGAAAACCGCAAAAAAATAAATAAACCTTTTCTCCCTTTTAAAATAAAAAGTGCGGTTTTCCCATGATATATGAGTCGTCTACCATGAGTTTGCTGATGGATTTTGAGACCCGATTCGAGGAGTGGAGGAACCGTTTCGGGTACATGGTGGGCCCGGTATGGTACCCCGGGGCAAGAGGAATGTGGTGTTGACGTTGAGCCTGGCTGGGGAGCACTACCTACCGGTGATATTACCCGACACGTCGGATATCCGGAGGATACCGTCGTGGTCTTGAGATGGATGGTAGGGGCCGGTCTGGACTGACGGCGCCCTAGATATTGAGATTGAGACATTGATATTTCGAGACATTGAGATTTATGTTTTGTGTCGATGCTAGACACTGTTGATACTGATTTCATTTATGATACCTCAGTTTAAAAATACAAAGGAAATCTCACTAATTTATGAAAACAGTTCTTCATTTACATGTATTCTGTTTTCATGCATTCATACCTCATTCATATAATATATTGCTACCTGAGGCACTGACACGGGCACATGAGATTACACTCGGGTTAGATATTTACCCTAGCCTTGTTATAGGCTACGTGTTATTCCTATATTTGAGGACATATTATGATCATTGACCTAGAATTGCGTTATTTATGCGATTTCTGTTCGTAGATGTTTTTCTATTCACGAGTTGGCAACTCACCTCCGTTGTGCCCCAGTTTCTTGCAGATTTGCCGTACAGGTTTCATTATGGCTTTGCTGGCACTATTTCCATTTCCGGGTGGCTTGCTAGTAGGTGGGTTATTTGTATCTTACCCATCATTATATCTTGTATATTATTATTCTGTTGTATCTAGAAGTTCCATCAACCAAACATGTATTTATTGAGATAGAGACCAGTGTTGTTTATTCTTTCGACCTTAGAGTCGCTCGTTATATATTTGGTGGTTTTGAGTTTCCTTTTGAGTTTTGATCCTCACCGTTGGCGTTGTATATTATATTGCTTGTGTGGTTGTGACCGTCGATTGACGAAGAGCTAGCTCCCGCTTGGGGATGCCTTTTTCTTGATTTCGTATACTATTCATGTTGTATCCCGTTTGGGGGCCAGTATTTACAAAGGAGACTCTGCCGAAATTTTCAGTAAATTTTTGATGTTTTAAAAAACCGCATAATTCGGCTTATGCTATTGAAATTACTTGCTTTAAGTTGGTTTTTCCTGCACTCTACTACTTTTCTTGGTTTGGATTTCTGGGTTTTCGGTTTACTTAGATCACGTACGCCTCGAGACGTTCGTAGTTTAAGTGCCGGTCATGTTCCGTACTTTCGGGTCGTGACAAATGCATTTCTTGGGAGACTCCCGATACGAGGATAGCCGTTGGAGCTCAGTCCATGCAGCCACGATGAGACGAGTCCGAAGCAGTCGACATTAGAGAAAATGGAGTAAGTGGTTCGTACAAGATCTGGATATGATGACGTTTCCCTCCGCCGACATCAGAGATGCGATGCGCATGCAGTGGCAGAGTACTGGATATACCTTTCAGAAGGAGTCGCGATGGGTGTGCAGCCGTTCCAGAGCAAGATGCAGATATAGGAAAGGACGATGACTTCCGGACAGTTGGTAGAGACGAGACATGGAAGAGACCGTGAGCAGGATTCCTTCCAGGACACTGCTGCAATGATACTTGCACCCAGGATCAGATGTGTCATGTACATTCAGAGAGCCAGAGGCCGAAGCCAGTGATATGCTGTCTTACGAGTGGTCGCGATGATTGACCGAGAGATGACCAGAGAAGTGCCAGAACGGGATCATCCCCGTTAGCACACCTGACAGGGCCGATGAGCCGATGGACCGAGAGATTGGTAATTCACAGTGAAGACCTTGACCCAGGAGTGGTCATTGTTACGCACACTAGCAGGCCAGAGTTCATGATCATCGACGAGACGTCCCTCTAGTGACCGCGACAGTTGGCCCGAGATTCTCAGAGGATGCACTTGAGCGGTACTATTCCGCCATTATTGATTTCGATGGTTTTGGGTGATTTATTCGCATGATTTGATTTTGATGATTGAGGATTTACGATCTTTGCACGGTGTTGCACTTGATATCGTTTTCGTGCTTTGGTTTCACGTGGTTTTGATTTTACGGTTTTAGACATTTGAGTTGATTTTGTGCGTATGCACGCACACGATTTGGTTCCTGCACTCTGTATAGTTTATATATACTTGCAGTGCAGTGATACGCCTTTGGTGCACTTAGATGCACTGGACTTCGAATTCGATTGTGATACTCGATATTTGTTTTGTGCACCTTGTGGACCTGATTTGATTTTGCGCATGTTCGGCGCTTGATATTGGATTTCATGATTTCGTGCATGCTGGATGCCCCTGGTTTTGGGTTTTCGCGCATGTTGAACGCATGTCTTGAGATGCGATTTTGGTGCACACCAGATGCACTAAATCGAGATTTTTTTCGTGCATGTCAGATGCACCTGATTTTGCTGTCAGGCACACACGTTGCCTACGACAGATGCGTTGTGCACACCCGATGCACTTAGATCTTGTTTCTGTGCACTTGTATGGCACGTATATGGATTTTGATTGTCGTGCGCACCAGACGCACGTAGTATTCATACGCGTATTTTGGGATTGATTTCTTATAGAGCAGTACGTTTTTTTATGATAATTGCAATGTGTTTTCGTACTAAGCAGGACTAGTCAGAGGACAGTACCTGAATGTATTTTGCATACATTGATAGCTGTTGAAGGGAATTCCAAAAAGCGAGCTATAGTCTCAGTATTTACCTACGTGTCTGATATGACGCGAAACGTTTAAAACAAGAAAAACCCTTCTAAATTGTTTCCCAAAACGGCGGAACGTACATTTCAACTAAAGGTATATATGTATATAGTTATTTTCTTATGATAGACGTCCGCCACTGTGCAGTGTTATGGGCATTGCACAGTAACTTAAAGGATTTGGCATGCATTTCCTCCTGATATTTACGTGTATAGTTTCGAGTTATATCATATTGGTTTTGGTATTGGAATTGACATTGTGTCATTACCATGACTCCGATGATTGCGGGATGCTTGACGGAGTTTTGATTTGAGTTTTATGCTCATTTTTCATGCGCATGCGTTGCGCTACGATTTGTTTTATGTATTTATGATTTCGGAGCCCCGGCGATTTGATGGTTTTGGCGGAAATATTTTAGTATTTGGGGGAAGTTTTAATTTAAATTCGGGGACCGAATTTCTTTAAGGGGGGAAGATTGTAACGTTTTGAAAATCGTTTCGGTGAAATTTCGAAAAAACGGTAAAATAAGGGGGGTTTCGGTAAAAAGTCAAAATACAAATATCTTTATTATAGAATTAAATATACATATTCTAGCTATGTAATTGCTAGTATTTGGTATTTATTGACCCACTGGTGAAATTTCAAATTTTCTGAAATTTTTTCCGAAATTAATTATTTTAATATTATTTTAAGCGTCACTAATATATTTAATTAGGGAAAATTACAAATTGGAATGAGTTGAAACAAATTTTGTGCATCATAAAACATTAAATAAAATTTTATCACGTGGTTTTTGAAACGAAATCGTTTGCCAAAACGGTTTAGAAATTATTGAAGAAAAAAGACTTTTTTTTAGTGTAAATGGATATTTGGGGTATTGTATTTATCATTTTTCATCACCCCACACCCATACCCACACTCACACACCCTCATTTATTCCCTCCCTTGGCTGAATTAAGCAGCCCCATCAATTGTCCCCACTTCTTTTGATAAAAGAAAAGAAAATCAAGAGAAAAGAATAAAGGAAATATTAAATAAAGAGGTATGGTGTTAGATAATGTTGACTTGGACTTTTCCTTGACTTTACAAACACCCCCACACCCTCTCTTCTCCCCCTCCTCAAATCTGGCCGAGCCTATCCCTCAAGCAGCCCCCCATTTTCTTGACCTCATTTTCCTATCTCTTTTGCTTCAAAAATTCATCAAATACCCATCAAAAAAATCCAAAAATCTAAATCAAGCTCTTACCCATTTTAGTGTAGCCTTCGATGCATGGATTGTGGTGAAAGGAGTGCTTTTTGGATGGCTAGATTTCAAGCTAGATCTCAAAAATTGGGAGGTATAAACTTTGACCCTATATAGAATTTGTTGTTTATATTGCTTAATCTAAGTTAATTAAGTGTTTAATTAGGTGTTTAAAAAAGGGGGGGTTTTGAATTGAAGTTTGAAATTTCAAGTGTATGGTTTTGAATGAAGATTAGGGTTTGAGCATTGGATTAGGGTTGTGATGGATAGATTAACATATAATTGCTTGCTAAAATCAAATCTAGTTGCTAGTTGCATTTTTGTTAATTTAAATTTGTGATAATTATATATATTGCAAATTAGTTTTTGTAAATATTATGTTAAATTGAGAATTAAAATATGGTAAGGCTTTCATCATGTCTTTGGCATGTTAATGAGTATTTTAATACCTTAGGTTGTGCGAAACCTAGTCTAGTTGTTGAATTATGTATTGTTGCTTTAAAAGTGTTAAAATTGGGTAAAATTGTAAACTAGAATTTCGGGTTAATGAAAGTTAGTGAGATTAAAAATCTAATTAGGGTTTTTATGACTTATTTAAGATATTTAGTGAATATTGTGGCCGCTAGATTCGTTCATACATCGAGTTTTGTACTAAAACAGTGATTTGTGCTTGCTAGATTTTCGGAAAAATAACTTTTTAAGTGAAATTGGGGTTTTTGTGAGTTTTAACCTATTTTATATTAAAATTAGTGTTCGTGAATGTGAAAATGAGTGTATTTGGGTTTTTCTCGATGGTCTGGCGTTTGTACGCCGATGTCGAGGGTTTTTGGGTTGATTTGGGAAAGCAAACCATAGGTTTTGACCTATGTGGGATTCGTGTGTCGTTTTGGTCATGAGTCGGATTTTAATGCGATACGGTGCGTTATGATATGTAGGTACCCCATGTGGAATTCGAGACGACAAACAAGCGCGTGGCGACGTCGGCACCGGCAAGCGAGGACCAGGTGAGTAGATTTATATCTACGGGGAGAAGTCGGGTGGATAGCGTATAGCACCCCTACAGTTCGTGGTGATGTATACGAATACGTATACACACACATATATATATTATTTATATATTGTTTCAGTATATTGATGATAATATGGATATTTAGTGTTCTTGGATGATTTAGTGTCCCGAAACCCTAGAGTAGTGGTCGCACTACACATGCACACACCAACCTATACTTGCATACGTTCTTCTTTCATTTGTGCTTATACGGGAATATATAGTTATGTGTTCACATGGGTATGGGACTATGTGTTCACATACGGATTTGAGGCTTGGGTTTGAGATGAGTCGATGAGATTTGTATTGAGGTTGTGACTTCGGTGATATGGCAGGATTCGTATTTGAGATACGACATGACGTTGTAGCGGGTCCTTGACGTAGTGTTTCACACACGTCCATGCATACTTAGGCGGTATCAGTATTGTACTAGACGTAGATCAGTACCCCGATCATGATATTTGATAAAGAGGATACCAGGTGAATAGTATGATGAATGTGATATTGACCCATACCCAGATTTGGGGATGCCGTACGATGGATTTACGTACGAGCTATATTTTGATGATTGATCCGCACTCTTGACTTGGGATGTCTGGTTATGGATATGATATTATTGAGGCGGGATCACCGACTATACATATACAGGTATGTATATGTATCGACTCAGATGATAGGCGGTTTCCTTACCTGTAGTCCAACTTGTTAGCTTAGCCCTTTAGTTTAGTTTAGTTGTTAGATTAGATTCGATTCTTACCTATTTCAAAACTAACGAATCGTGGGTATTTTAAAAGACAGCCCAAGGGATCCTACGGATATTTCAAAAGACGTATCTTTTCATAAAAACACCGTGGCCCCTATTTTCAAAAGCCCATGATTCGTGTTATTTCAAAAGACACCATTTGTAGGACTTATATTAGATTAATGCAGATTAGTTATAGTTGCGTCTAGTATTTAGCTCCCGCTCATTATTGTGGTTCGCTTCGCATCGCATGCTTATATTATGTTTCATATTCCATTATTGATATCATGCTGTTAGGACACCAGCACCATTACCGATGATGCGTATGTACCACGTACACTTACTTGCCGGCTCACACACATCTTCATCGGTAATTGCCATGTCACGTACACCTTAGAAAATATTATTGCTTGACATAGCATGTTAGCTAATAGTTTAGACATGATATTAGCGTACTTGCCTTATATGTTAGTTTAGACATTGTAGTTATTACCTGCTACTTCATGCATACTGTTATTCATTGTTATGCCGCATTCATGGATTCTCATGCATATATTCACTATTTTACGTGTTATTGAGGTTTCGGATTCGGATTTGCATGAGATTTTCTGGATTTGGAGGAAAACCGCAAAAACATAAATAAACCTTTTCTCTCTTTTAAAATAAAAAGTGCGGTTTTCCCATGATGTATGAGTCGTCCACCATGAGTTTGCTGATGGATTTCGAGACCCGATTCGAGAAGACGGATGAACCGTTTCGGGTACATGGTGGACCCGGTAAGGTACCCCGGGGCAAGAAGCGCGTGATGATGACGATGTGAGCCTGGCAGGGGAGCACTACCTACCGGTGATATTACCCGACGCGTCGGATATCCGGAGGATACCGTCGTGGTCTTGAGATGGATGGTAGGGGCCGGTCTGGACTGACGGCGCCCTAGATATTGTGATTGAGACATTGAGATTGAGACTTGAGGTACATAGATTGTGACACAGAGATATCGAGGTATTTGGACACTTGTTTTGTGTCGATACTGGGCACTGTTTTATGCTGATTTCATATATGGTACCTCATTTCTTTTAAAATACAGAAATCTCATTGATTTATGAAACCAGTTTTATTCAGTACATGCATTCTGTTTCATGCATTCATACATCATCCATATGATATATTGCTACCTGAGGCACTGACACGGGCACATGAGATCACACTCGGTTAGATATTACCCTAGCCATTGTTATAGGCTGCATGTTATACATATATTGAGGATATATTATGATCATTGACCCAGGTTGCGTTATTTATGCGATTTCTTTCCGTAGATGTTTTTCTATTCACGAGTTGGCAACTCACCCCTGTTGTGCCCCAGTTTCTTGCAGGTTTGCCGTACAGGTTTCTTTACGGCTTTGCGGGCATAGTTTCCTTCGGGTGATTTGCTAGTAGGTGGGTTTACTTGTATCGTACCCCCATTATATATCTTGTATATCATTATTCTGTTGTATCTAGAAGTTCCATCAACCAAACATGTATTTATTTTGAGATAGAGACCAGTGATGTTTTTCCTTCGACCTTAGAGTCGCGCGTTTTATCTCTGTGGTTTTCTTGGGGTTTGAGTTTCCTTTTGAGTTTTGATCCTCGCCGTTGGCGCTGTATATTATATTGCTTGTGTGGTTGTGACCGTCGTTTGACGAAGAGCTAGCTCCCGCTTGGGGATGCCTTTTTATTGATTTCGTATACTATTCATGTTGTATCCCGTTTGGGGGCCAGTATTTACAAAGGAGACTTTGCCGAAATTTTCAGGAAATTTTTGATGTTTTTAGAAACTCGCATAATTCGGCTTATTCTATTGAAACTACTTGTTTTAAATTGGTTTTCCTTCACTCTACTACTTTTCTTGGTTTGGATTTCTGGGGTCTTGGTTTACTTAGATTACGTACGTCTCGAGACGTTCGTAGTTTAAGTGCCTGTCTTGTTCCGTACTCTCGGGACATGACACCTTACAGGTCGCTATTACACATTGATAATGCCCTTAGGATTCTTACTTGACTACCAGTAGTATGATGGCGATCATATACATGAGAGCTGGGGTCAATAAGCACATCCTTAAAAGGTTCCTAGTCGTGGGAGTTTCGAGACTGGGCATCGATACTCCATTAGTAGACTAGTGTATACAGTCGAGACCCCGACGAGGGGCGGTGGTCGGTCTCACAAGCCATTGGTGTCAGTTGGTTCACCTAAGATGTATACAGGTGCTCATTGGGTTATGAGTACACCGGACAGGACTTGCCGAGAACATGCTAGTTGGTATACCTGACGTCAGATGGCAGTTCTCTGGTGACATGTGTATAGGTTAGTTCATCGACCTGAGATCGTCATTTGTCTCGTGTGAGTTCCCATTGTGCTTTAATTACTACCCTACCACGGCTCAAAGGAGTCGTGCAAACAGATTTTAGTTGGGTACAGTCCCGAACCACATGGAGGCAGTGAGCGGATCGGCAGGGGTTTCGGCTCTCCCGGTATTGGGGGTGAGATCGCGCTGTGTCTAGGAGAGCCATTACACGAAGTTCTTAGATAAGGCAGGAGATTTACTGGTAGGTATTCCAGTAGTATCTCAGGGTGTTCTGGGCTACACCCCGACACGACTTGTACCGCTTTTGGGGGTTTGACTTTTACCACCCCCCTAGGCCCGCCATGCGATACTCATAGACGAACGGACCGGACTGTACGGATATTGTCACTGACAGGCTCAGTAGGGTGTCAGGATGAGTTCGCTCATTGACCTCCCTTTTGGTCAATATCTGGTGGCCCGTTACGTACAGCTAGTACCACTGACGTGCTAGTGGTTAAATCCACAGCCAATGTATTGAAGAGTCTTTAGAGTCCCCCACAGACAGTCTCTCAAGTTTCGGGTGAAACGTTGTAGAGACCGTATGGATTTATGGTAGGGTTCGAACATACGCGTGCACTTGTGCACGTGTCATGGTTCGGACGGATAATACTACCGGGCTTTGGTTTAAACCGGATCCTAGTATTATACTGTGTAGATTTTGTCTCATTGCATTTGTATTCGATCGAAATACTAATGTAGGTATGTATATACAGTTGCGGGGTTATCCCGTAATTTATTACGGGATCGCTTTTTGAAGTTGCCATTTCCATTTTGTTTCTTGTCTTTAAACATTTGGTTTAATGACGAGTTATCTTATTCTTTTGGGGCTGATTCTTTTCCTTGTCTGCTGCCAAATTCCTTGGAGAAATTTCGTGGGCTTTTTGCATGGGGTGGGCTTTGACATGTGGCATGGGGGCTTGACACTTGTGTCTTGACCATTGGCATTTGCATGCTCAAAGTGACGCATGTAGATGGGTATTTGTGAGCATTGTTATTGTTTGGACAAGTGGCTGTTCATTCCTCCAGCATGTTGATTTCGTGGCCCCCCCCTTTTTTTGTTGTGGTTTTAATTCCTTGGATTGCTATTAATTTATTGAAGACATCCACAAAACCACATAAAAGGTTTTCATCATCTTGGACAGCCCATATTCCTTCACTGTAAATGTTGTGTTCAGATTTTTCCTCACTGCCAAAGTTCATGAGCTCACATCTATCTCCTTAGCAACTTCGATTAACCCTTAAAACAAAATGTTCTACGTATATTCTACAGCAATCTTGGACACGCCGGCTAGCGAACTTCGTGTCCGAGTTGCCTCGGTTCAAAGGCGGGAGCCCGTAAAAAGACTCGAAGATGTGGTGCCCTTTCCGACGAGAAGACCGGAGATCGGAGATGCCGTGAGGAGCTTGGGATGGTGGCCAAAGACCGAAGCACACGGATCGATCGGTATAACCTTTCCCTCTTTTTTTCTAGTTAGCTAGTTATAGGTTAATGGTTCGATCCGGGATTATAGTATGCGATAGCGCCGGTTTCAAGTTTTGAAATAGTTTTCGTTTCTGCATTTTGGACTCGGACAGACGGCTGCGGCGCTACCGTAGACTTACAGGAACGAATAGAATTAAGGATCTCAAATGGATGTATAATCATGGGGATGAAGAGAATCACAGATCTCAAAATATGTACATCGTAAGGTCACTTAAGCGGAGTATCGTATCGTAAGTATGCCGCGTAACATACGCACGGTACGTCACGCTACTTGAGTTACTTACTCTATCAATCAGGGTCAACCTATGTAACAAAAGTTCGGGTCTAATACTCTCCTGTTCAAGTCTAAGTTCCGTAAAGTCAAGCCTAGGTTCCAAAATAGATCACGCCCCAGACTTTACATAGTCAAATCTAGACTCGAACCAAGATTAAACCTAGCGCTCTGATACCAACTTTTTCACGACCCAAAATTTAGTTCGTGACGGTACTTAAATCACGCCACGTCTACAGGCTTAACGTAACTTAAGTAAGCCGAAACTCAGAATCTAAACCATTTTAAATTTAAATAAAAGAGGTGAAGTTTTGAAATAAAAGTATGATGAAGTCAAAAGTTTTCTTAAATACATAGATAATGGAACATGAAAAATGCAAGTGGATTTATTAGTTGAAAAACATGTTTCGTCTTTTAAAAATTTGGGCAGCACCTCCTTTATATATTTTGATCCAAAACCACATATATATAACAACAATAAAGGTATCTTCAAGCGGAAGCTAGCTCTTCGCCAATCGGCGGAATCACAACCACGCAAGACAAAATATATCTATACGAAGCCCAACGGTGCAGATCAACACAAATAATAATGAATAAAGCAAGACATCAACCCTCCAAGAGAATATATAACCCATCGCTCTAAGTCTCGTAACTAAAAGTCTTGCTAAGTCTTACTACATATACAATTACTAGTTTCTGATTGATAGAGTTAACTAGATACAACGGAATAGTAAATATAAGAGTGGCACGATCCGATATGTACCACCTACCAAAGCAAAACACCCAAATGCAAGCTGTGTGCCAACGATGCCGCTACTGAACCATGCGGTCAACCT
The DNA here is from genome assembly GCA_030015575.1 of Agapanthus africanus. Classification (NCBI taxonomy): domain Eukaryota; kingdom Viridiplantae; phylum Streptophyta; class Magnoliopsida; order Asparagales; family Amaryllidaceae; genus Agapanthus; species Agapanthus africanus. Next base: position 331,032,783 of record CM057346.1, on the reverse strand, counting down.
GCAAGAAGTGTGGCATATCGGTGGTGAGTTGCCAACTCGTGAGTAGAAAACATCATCAGGTAGAAATCGAATAAAACAACGATTCTTAGGTCAACTATATCAGAAAGGTAATACTATGATATCTAGGATGACCGTATCTGCATATATGCCAACAATAATCAATGCCTATCAGCATGTGGATAACATTTACGTGTCCATCAATGACTCAACAATATCATGCATGCAAATATCATGAAAGCATATGCAAGTAAATATGAGGATATCACTATCGTGTGTCCATCAACGACACAACAAAATCATGGAACCTGAGTGTCCAACATCGACACTCGAAATATCATGAAACCTGTGTCCAACATGTTGGATATATGTATGCCCTAAAGGCCATTATATGTATAGTGGATGCTTGGACATGTATATATATATATATATATATATATTACTTTCTTGCTCGACATGATAGTATGCTATCTGGTTTACTTTATCTGACATGTTGATTTGATCATGCTTTTATTCATTTGCACATGTTGATAAAGCCCTCAGGATATTTGCTTGACTACTATGACTATGATGCGGATCATACTAGTGGGGCACGTGTAGTTTATAAGCATATCCTTGAACTGTTCCTAGTCGTAGGTGTATCGATACTGGGCATCGATATTCCAGAGTAGACTAGCGTATACCATTCTTGTCTCATGTGATGGGCGATGGATGATCCCATATCCATCTGGTGTGCTGACACCAAAGATTGTATGCGGATGCTCAGTGGAGACTGGGTACACTGAACGGACTCACAAAGAACTCCAATGTGGTATTATATCTATCGTCGGATAGCAGTTCTTAGGTGACATTAGTACAGGTTAGTCTGTAGACCCGAGATCGTCATAGAGTCTTTGCTGGAGATAGTGCCCTCAGAGTCAATTATTGGATCACAGGCACGTGATTGCAATGATTGAGGGAGGACCTATCCCGGTAGGACAGTCTTACTCAAGATGATAGTATGCTATCTGGTTTACCTTTATCATCGTGTACTGCTTTAGGTGACTTTACTGATCACTATTGCACGTTGATAGAGCCCCTAGGATTCTTGCTTGACTGCCAGCAGTATGAGGGCGATCATATACGTGGGAGCTGGTAGTCTATAAGCACATCCTTAAAAGGTCCCTAGTCGTGGGAGTTTCGAGACAGGGTATCGATACTCCAGAATAGACTAGTGTATACAGTCGAGACCCCGACGAGGGGCGGTGGCCGGTCTCACAAGCCACTGGTGTCAGTTGGTTCACCTAAGAAGTATACAGGTGCTCATTGGGTTATGAGTGAAAATGTGGATTGGCTAATGCGGCGGTTCCGCGGCAAGTTTGTCCCTTCTCCCAGTACTTTTTGCACAGTAATTCTTACATTTTAATGCTGTATTTTCTGGGAATTTTTAATTTGACTCAAGAGTTGAGTGTTCTGGGGTTGTATTGGGAGTTCGTATATTCGATCGGATTATCAAACTTTGTCTATGTGTTTTTCGGATAATTTTTGAATATGTTAAAAAGTTTGACCGGATATAAATACCCAACTTTTCCCCTGCCGGAAAATTTCCAAGTGTTGGATTTTTCCGAGGTTTAAAAACGTTCTAAGTAGTGCAAGTAACGAGATGAACCCTCTAGAAGACAACAAACCTTAACTCGATTATGTGACCGTCTTGAACTGCCCTTTGAACCTTAGGGTTTGGGGCAGTACGGCGTGCCACATGTGAGGCGTTGGCTTGACCCTTCTACGGTTGGACCGTTGGTACTGAGGCATGAACTGGATGTTTTTTTAAACTTGTTTCATGTGTTGATCTGTTTTGGGAAAACTTGGGTGTTTGAATGTTCGATCGGAAAGTTTAACATTTTCTATTTATCTGGAATGGGATACAATAATTGGAATTCACAAAAAGTTATGAGATAACTGAATGAATGTTATAAACATAGCACTTTAGTCTCACTTGATCGGTTGCCACGGAATTTTGATGTGATCAAAAGTCCGTCGCAATTACGTAGCGTACGCGGATACTCGCCGGGTAAACTTAATAGACAGTCTCACTCCATAGCCCCGACCAAGTGACTGTAGGAGAACCCCGTGGCCGAAAGCATCCGTTCGGGTGCTCGCGGTAGCGGTGTTCTGCCTTAGTACATTTCGTCGACGGTATCAGGGGTGCGGCCGCCTACTAAAGTTTGCGATGAGTATTCGATCAGGATGTCGGGAATCTTGTTGAATTGCCCGACTTGATATTGAAAAGTGTTTTCGATTTTGAGACTAAAATGCGGGGTTTATAATTGTTAGGCATGCGATGTCTAAGTAATTCATTTGATTAGGCATGCGATGTCTAAAGAGGTTGTGGATTCCAACTGTTGTAGTTTTACACTTTCTTTTCTGTGACCGTAAGTGTAATATGTGATATCGCCGGTTTCGTTGCTATATGTCAACGACAATTGGGATGGACATATTTACTTACGTTGATGACATGTGATGTTATGTGTTGTTGGATATGTTATATTGGATCGTCGTGTTTGAATAGCCGGGGTTTTTTTATGTGAGATGAGTGTTTTTCAATTTCATTCATGTAAAAAACTTGTATGTAATATTCTTTTATTGGGGCACTTCCAGGTTGCGGAAGATGTCACCCTTTGTATATTATTTTCTTTTCCGCACTAGGATAGACCCAAGGAGGGGAGCACAAGTAACCGGGTTCTGGAGTCCAGTGGGAGACCAACTCGAGGAGTCGAGTCCGGGTCTCCTAACTCTAGAATTGGTAGGGTTGCTTGCCGCTCTCGTAGGGGTCTAGGGGTGTGGGATTGGCTATTCATCACGACCGTGGAATCCGTGTTTTATACTGGCTCGAATTGAAAACACGGACGTCCTAGTATATCCAATATTTCATATGATTCTTCTGCTGCGATATCTGTGATGTGATCATGTGATTTGTTCTGTGATGGATACTTTATATAGTATATATGATATATTATATAGGCGTTACTTATGTTTTACACCCGCGCTAGCCCTGCCCCGCTCTGCCGTTAGTTACCTAACCTAACGGTGCACGAGGGGACATCGAGGCGAATGCGGATGGCATAAGTGTACGTCGTATTTATCTGTGATGTTTAGGTACTTAAATGATGGGACTTCATTAATGTGATTAATGAAAGAAAAGAAACCTAAGATGTTGTAGAATCGAATTTCAAAAATAAAACAGGTAGCTACAGTGCTTTGCACAGCGGTATATATGATATAACCTGCACCTTATTCGATGAGGAAAGGACCGAGATCCCTTCACCGGGAGTGACTCCTTTAGCAATAACTGGCAGATGCTACACACTCGGTTTGTCTTTTGAATGCTTTTAAGAGTTTTTGCTTTGCACAGTGATATATATGATATATCCCGCACCTCATTCGACGAGGAAAGGACCGACAATCCCTTCACCGGGAGTGATTCCTTTAGCAAAACTAGAAAAGCCTCAAAAACACTCCATTTCAAAATCATTTGATTCTACAACGATATCAAGTTCATTACGCAATAGGTTTTCAGAAAAACCTGTCGTAGCCCTCCGTCATTTCAGATAAGTTGTATATAGTATTCGTGCTGCATTTGTTGGCTTTCGTCAAGGTGCAGTGTGCGGTAGCTATATGCTGCTTATCTGCTGCATACGATGCGATTGGATTAGGGTAGTCGTGCGGTTTTGTTGGCTTTTGTCAAGGGTCGTGCGGGTGGGTTTAATTCAATCAAGAAATGTACGGGTTGAACTTGACTAGCGGGCTATGGTTTATTGGCTTTCGTCAAGGTCATAGCACGTTAGGGGCAAAATATTATCGGGAATTTCAAGTGTTGAAATTTGCAATGAGATTGCATACTTTCTATGAGATAGTTGGACCCCGATACCCGCTGCGAGTAATTGTTACTCCTGGGAGAATTTTACACATTACAATTAGCCGATCAAGTAGGTGTCTAGAAGGTGTTAACGAGGTTACGCCTCTGGGAAAACGAGGTTTACATTAATTAGGTTCATGCGAAAGCACGGGGGACCTCCCTCAAAATACCGACACTGGCCTGGCTGAAAGATTGGCGAACCTGTAGCGTGTAATTAATCCCGGCTAGTCTTTCCTTTTAGGTTTTGAAGGAAGATTTGATAAAAAGCAGTGGGAGCCAACCTGATTAGATAAAATAAAAACCAATCTATTCTTACAAGAGCGCACGCTGAGTGTTTTCTTCTCTCTCTCTCCAGGTAGCGACCATGTCACGCCTTAATCAAGATAATAATACGGATTATTGACCAAACCCGCTTGTTATACTGAGCTGGGGAACGTTGGTCCCGCTCCAACTTATAATTGTTATAAGACAGAGCAGGAAATTGGGGATTACCAGAATTCCCGTGCCACCCAAACGAAGAGAGTGCATGCTGATGCATCATTTTCGGGTGTGTTCATTATACAGAACTGTTTCTCAGTATGCTTTACGTCCTGGGTATGTGATACCGGATCAGGATCCCAGATATGTAATCAGTTACATAGGGCTACAGAAAGGTAGAGAACTGAGAACGGGTGATAAGTTTCATGAGGCAGAAAACGGGGCAAGTGTTGCAGCCAAGTCTGTTGGTCACTGTCATCCTGTATTCCAAATACATTGATTCTGAACGAAGGTTATTAGATACCGAACCTGATATACAAAATCATATCAGTCTCTTTATTAGTAAAGAAATGATAAAATTTTGTATTGTTGGATAATGTTTTGAACATTTCCTATATCAAAAGTTGATCGGTTCAGGCACGTTATCTAAAAGCATTGATGTTCTAAATCAAACTACAGTTCTTAGTATACAGAACACACACAAGTGGAAGTGTTCAGAACTGAACGAATCCTTCTTGAGGTATTGTAGACTAGGTCATATCAATGCGACCAGACTAGCTGAAGTTACATATAGATGCATATTTAAATCAGTTTGAATTTACATCTTGTGAAACTTGCCAGTCATGTCACAAAGATACGATGACCATAGCTCTGTTTACTGGAAACAGAGAAAGAGTTAGTAAACTCTTGGGATGATACATGTTGATGTATGTAAGGTCCCCTGTCTACATATGCCAGGACTGGTTCTTTGTATTTCGTTACATTCTCTGATAATCTCTCAAGATTCAGACATATGTTCCTGTTGAAACACAAGTCCGAACCTTTTGAGATATTCACAGAATATGATTTAGAAGTAGAAAAACAAAACACGGGTATAAGTATTATGTCCTTTGATGAGATCGAGGAGGAGAATACTTGAGCACGGAAATCCTGGATTATTCTAAAGAAGAATGAGATTCTCTCTCAGTATTACTCCTCCGTATACACCATAGCACGATGGTATATCGGGGCGGAGCAATAGCACCCTATGTGATATGGTGTGCTCTATGATGAGTACTACTGAGTTTCCTATTTCCTTTTGGGAGTTATGCATTTGAGAAGCTGCATACCAATTGAATTGGGTTCCAATCAAATCAGTTGCCTACCGCTTCATATATGATATGGAAAGGGAAGGGCCCATATCTTAAGTTGGTTAAGATTTGGGGTTGTCCGGGCTATGTCTAAAAGCATAATCCGGACAAGCTCGAGGCAAGGTCTGTTATGTAGAACTGGAAATGTTCCATCTATACAAACTGCAGCTGATGATTTGAAAGAACCAAAGGATTCAATAGTTACCAACGAATCTCAGCCTCTCCGCCGATCTAGTAGGGTTCCTCACCCACCTGAGAGATATTTCGGTTTCTCTATGACAGTGGGAGCGAGGATTGCATCATGAGATGATGACCCAACTAGTTTCGAGCTGGCCATCAGGAGTAAGACTCTGTAAGAATGGCTGGATGCTTAGTGATCTGAGATGGAATCTATGTACACCAACAAAGTATGGACTTTGGTTGCTATATCTGAAGGGTTAAATCCCCATCAGGAGAAAGTATATCTTGAGAAGATTACTTGGTGTAGATGGAAAAGTTAAGACTTTCAAAGCTAGACTTGTTAAAGCTTTTCGTCATCGACCAGGCGTGGATAATGATGAAACCTTTTCAAGTAGCCATGCTTAAGTCCATCCAGATCCTACTTGCCACGACTATATACCATGACTACAATATCTGGCGGTTGGGTGCCATGACTGCTTTTCTAAATAATGTTTTAGAAGAGAACGTCTATAAGTACACAGCCAGAGGGATTCGTAGACAGTGGGAGCAGCGGAAACGTGTACAAGATGCTTTATAGGATAAAGCAAGTATCGCGGAGTTGGAACATCTGTTTTGATGTCTTAGTCAAAGAGTTTGACGTCATCAAAATGGCAGATGAACCTTGTATAAACAAAATGGTAGTAGAGAGTATGGTGGTGATCCTCGTAGAGTACGTGGATGTCATACTCTTGATAGGGAAGGAGTTTCCTATACTACGCTCAGTCAATCTCCGCTTATCACAATGATTCTCCATATAGGACCAAAGTGATACCTCCTAAATCCTGGGTTTTGGATCTATGAGATAGATCTAAATGGATGTTAGGATTCTCACTAGTTGTAGTGAGATGGTATCAATCGATCCTGGGGAGAATCACTGGAAGGGTTCTAAAGTGATAAGGACGACTGAAAGTCAGTCACAGGCATTGTCTTTACCCTCAGTAAAGGGACGGTATGTTGGAAGAGTTCCAAGCTAGATACCGTGGCATACTAGACGATAAAGGCTGGATACATCGCTACTTAAGATGCTACCAAAGTGGCTGTCTGGGTGTATATTTGTTCATGAGATGAACTTAGTTCCTCCCATTGTCTGACAATGGAGTTGTGTCTTATGCCAAGGAACGTCCGTCCCATCAGTGATCCAGACATATTCTAAGGCAGTATCACCTGATCATGGAGATGGTTGATCTCCAGGGTGATCGAGGTTAGGAGAGTAGACTCAGAGGACAACACGGCGGATCCACTCACAAAGGCCTTTTCCCAGAGAGAGACTTTTATGGGATGGTTGAGTATGAGATACTTCAACCACTGCTATCAGATGGCCCTAGTGCAAGTGGGAGATTGTTAGTTATATGTATGCCCTAGAGGCCATTACTATACATAGGATGTATATTGTAGTGGATGCTTGGACATATATAGGGAGGACTTTCTTGCTCGACATGATAGTATGCTATCTGGTTGCTCTTTACCTTAACGTGTACATTGATTGTCTCTCTGTTACATGTTGGTAAAGCCCTTAGGATGTGTACTTGACTACCTGGACTATGATGCGGATCATACTAGTAGGGACATGGTAGTCCATAAGTACATCCTTCAAGGTCCCTAGTCGTGGGTGTATCGAGACAGGGCATCGATATACCAGAGTAGACTAGCGTATACCTTCTCGACCCATACAGATGGACGATGGATGATCCCATATCCATTGGTGTTTGACATCAGAGATGATATACGGGTGCTCAGTGGAGACTGGGTATACTGGACGGACTCGCCGAGAACTCCCAGATGGTATTATACCTTACGTCAGATGGCAGTTCTCTGGTGACACTGGTACAGAGTAGTCTGTTGACCCGAGATCGTCATAGAGTCTTGTGTGGTTCCCACTGTGCTTTGATTTCCACCTTACCACGTCCAAGAGGGCGTACAAAACGGTGGTTTTTACAGCCCCGAATCACATGGAGACAATGAGCGATAGGAGAGGATTCGTCTCTCCCGGTATAGGGGGTTGATGTTGCGCTGTGTTCGATTGGCTACCGGAAATCCCTGGCCAGGGTTGCTGAGATTTACTGGTAAGTGTTACCAGTAGTTTCTCAAACTGTTATAGACCTCATATCGACACGACTTATCGAGCTATTGGGGTCTGACGTTTACCACCCCTAGGCGAGATATGCGACATATCAGACGACGAGACCGGACTGTACGGTAAGTGTTACTGGTTGGATTCACAGGAGTGTGAGCGGGCTTGCTCGTCGATCTTCTGATCGCTCAATACCCGGGTGGCCGTTACGTTTAGCAGACCGCTTGCGGCTTGTGGGTGTTTGATATGATCATCACCTGCTGCCGGCGTATTGACGAGTCTTTAGAGTCCTACACAGAGGTTTCCTGGCTCAAGCGAAACGAAATAGGAGTGCATATGAGATATGTGCGGGACCGAGAATAATGCGTGTATGTGATACCGTATTCCATTCTCGCGATGAATGTATCGATTAGGTTATATGCGATATAACCTAGTTGTCGAATCAAGGATTGATTCGATAAGCCGATACATAGGATACTAGTCGGTTATATGCGATATGACCGGATCGTTAAATCAAGTGTTGATTTAATGATTTAATGTATAATTATATATTTGATATATTACTTTGCATTAACTAGTATTGGTTCACTTTGAATGGATTTTCTCACTTGAATATCACAAGTTGTATATGTGATATACTTTTGTGCACTTGATTGTATCATGTTTGATGATACATGTTTACTTGGTTAAGTGTAAAGAATTAAATCTTGGTTAAGTTAATGATTAGGGTTTTCTTTTTCTTACTAATTTATTTATTTATTTGTTTTGGAAAAGATATGAAATGAAATGATTGCTAGTTTTGTTTTTTTCTTTGAAGCTTCTTGAAGCTTTGACTAAAGTGACCATTTTGTCTCATACTTAACCCTAACCATTCCAATTAACCCTAGTACATTCTCTACACCTAACCAAGGTTAGAAAATGATAAGTGTTGATTTTATTTTCTATTTTTTGAATAACACTTATCATATCTTTTTCTTCTTCTTCTTCATGAGCAAGAAAGAAAAGCTTTCTACATCAATGGCAAGTAATGAAATCAAGTGAGAAATCCAATTCTAAAGTGAACCCACTTCCTATTTCTTCATCCTCTACCTCTTGCCAAGTAGTATAGGGTGTTTTCTTCACATGTTTCATGACTTGGTGAAGTGGGAGCTTGATCTTGTGATGCCTCGACGTAGATCATCTTCGGCATCGTTGTCGATGACCTAGCCCGCCCATTTCTCCGATAAAGCCGACGCTAGAGCCCGGGATTGGATTTGGACAGCAAGGGGACTTCATCATGGAGCAATGGAGGTGGAGAACCGGATCTACAAAGGTTGTATTTCCGTTCACTTAGTTAAGTTGTTAACTAGCTTCTTGTTTCGCCTAAAATTCTAGTTAACGATCCGTATTAGAGTTTCTCGGCACTTGTAAAATTTGAAATTGGCATGGTTGATGCCTTGTGAGACCTCATTAGTGTGCCTAGGAACCCTACAATGAGTACACCGGACAGGACTCGCCGGGAACATGCTAGTTGGTCTTATACCTGACGTCAGATAGCAGTTCCCTGGTGACATGTGTACAGGTTAGTTCATCGACCTGAGATCGTCATTTGTCTCGTGTGAGTTCCCACTGTACTTTGATTACTACCCTACCATGCTCAAAGGAGACGTTCAAACAGGTTTTAGTTGGGTACAGTCCCGAGCCACATGGAGGCAGTGAGCGGATCTGCAGGGGTTCGTCTCTCCCGGTATTGGGGGTGAGGTCGCGCTGTGTCTAGGAGAGCCATTACACGAAGTCCTTGGCCAAGGCAGGAGATTTACTGGTAGGTATTCCAGTAGTATCTCAGGGTGTTCTGGGCTATACTCCGACACGACTTGTACCGCTTTTGGGGGTCTGACTTTTACCAACCCCCTAGGCCCGCCATGCGATGCTCATAGACGAACGGACCGGACTGTACGGATATTGTCACTGACAGGCTCAGTAGGGTGTCAGGATGAGTTCGCTCATCGGCGTCCCTTTTGATCAATACCTGGTAGCACGTTACGTATAGGCTAATTGCTCTGACGTGCTAGTGGTTAAATCCATAACCAAAGTATTGACGAGTCTTTAGAGTCCCCCACAGACCAGTTTCTCAAGTTTCGGGCGAAACGCTGTAGAGGCCGTATGGAGATATGGCAGGGTTCGATCAGATACGTGCGGTATTGCATGGATCATGATCGGACGGATAATACTAGCGGGCTTTGGTTTAAGCCGGATCCTAGTATTTTACAGTGTAGATTTGTCTCATTGCATTTGTATTCGGTCGGAATACAAATGCGGGTATGTATATACAGTCGCGGGGTTTTCCTGTAATTTATTACGGGATCAGTTTTATGAAGTTGCCAGTTTGTTTTCCGTTTCGGCCATTTTCCTTTGTATCTTTCATTGGCTGAAAATTGGTGGAGGAGGGCTTATTTGCGTTTGTACAAATAAGCATTGTGGAGGGTGGTCTTTGCATATTGTTGCTTCATGATAGATCTTGTTTGACCTTGACTTCTATCTTCATCATGGCTTGACTTTTGTGGGACATGGTTTTCATGATGGTTGGTGGAGTGTGGGTTTTAGTGGGTGATCATTTCTTTTCATGATAACCCTTTTTCTCTCTCTTGCATTATGAGACTCTCTCTCTCTCTCATTTTTGATACACACTCTCATTCCTCTCCTCTCTATTGCTTTGGCCGTCCATGCTCTTCATGGGGCTGTCCAAGAATTTGGATGGGGAATTTTGTTCTATTCTTGCTATAAAAAATTCCCTAGTTCATTGCAAAAGGTTCACATCTCATTCCTCCACCATATACATGGCAACTTCAACCCCTAGAGACACATAGAGTTCTACACTATTCTACAGCAACTCTTGGGCACGTCGACTCGCCAACTTCGTGCCCGAGTTGCCTCGGTCCAGAGGTGGGAGCCCGTAAAAGAAGCCGGCGACGTGGTGCCCTTCCGGCGAGGAGGTGAAGACCGGAGATTCCGCGGGGAGATCGGGACGACGACGAGAAGACCGAAGGACACGGATCGCTCGGTATATCTCTCTACCCATTCTTTAGTTAGCTAGGACTAGATTAATGGCCCGATCCGGGATTTTTGTGCGCGGTGGTGCTGATTAGTGTCAAAATATTAAGTTTACCGCAATCAGAAACGGCGTCGCTTCGCAGCTAGCCGGTGAGTACGGGTCGATCCACAGAGATGGGTAAATTCCTTTTATGTGTTTTAACGAGTTGATTCAAAGTATCGTTTTGGTTGCTTTATAAAAATCTATGAAAACTGGATATAATTAATCTAATTAAAAGTCTTGCTAGGGTTAGGCTTAGGGGAAGTTTTGGAGATTAACGTTTTTCTTTACCGCTTTCAATGCCTTCTTTTTTAGATCTATTAGATGTTACGGTAAATGTCAATAAAGTGGGTCTGAATCTTTTGGGAAGATGTTTCTTCCTCTAGATTCGCATCCTTCCTTTGTTGATAATTACCCTAACCCCCATGTAAAACACGCGCAACCGGCCCTTTATACTACGGTTCATCGTTACCTCGAGGGGTAGGATGCCGTAGGGAGCGGTTGTGCATGCATGCATGGAGTTCTAACTCTTAAGTGAATGTGGCATTGAAAGGGGTAAGAGATCTCATCTCTCAACCCTTTCCCTAAGGCTAACCCTAACAAGCGAGGAGATTACTCGCTCATTAGGGGATGAGAAAACATTTTAATTAAAGGAACAGAAATAAAATTACTTACTAATTCGATGGCTCCCTCCAAGTAAGAAGAACAGATCTGAATAAACTCCCAGAAAGTCTGAATTTTATTGATTGAAAAGAGGCATAGGTTTTTAAAGATCTGGGAATACAATTTATAGGAAAACATGAAAACTAGGGTTACAGACTCTCGTAGACATACAATTACAGATTTGACCCCTAAAAATCCCAACACCCGCACTGACACGGCAACAGAAGAAAAATCCACCGACACGGGCATTAGACGGCCGCGGAACCGCGGCGCAAGGCTGGGTTTGGCCGCGGTTCCGCGGCCAATGAAGGGAGTTGGGCTCTGCAACTTTTGGGCTTGGTTCAGGGGTTCTTGGGCTCTTTATTTTTATATGTATTTTCTCTGTTGGGCTTCTTATTCTCCTCCAGATGTTTCAGTGAATACTTGTAGCGATCTTTTAACCGTTCACTTGACACTTTGGACCTTGCACTATTCTTCGTCTCGGCTTGAGTAAGATCCGTCTGCTTGTTGGTCAAAAGTCCATTTTCTGTATCAACTTCTTCTTTTTCACTGTATTTGCTCCAAGAGCCTGTATCCTGTAACATGCAACAAAAGTGCGTCAAGAGTACCTGTTTATTTATAAAACGGATAAGAATAGGGGAATGAAAAATGCAATATTATGGTCTAAACAAATACCCCCAAACTTACCTTTTGCTCGTCCTCGAGCAAACTTATTATTTTATTCACTAAAATCCTAACCGCACTTTCGCAGGAAAACGCGATTGCACTGAGCATGTGCAACAAGCCGTTAAACCTCTAGGTGTCCCTAGTAGGAGGAGTGTTGTCTCCTGAGGGTTTTCAGCGGATACTACCCACAAAATCCTATCAATTCAGCACATTGACTTTTGTTCTCCAATTAGGTTTTCTAACAAGGAATTCTATTATCGTTGACCCGCAAATTATCCACCCACATTCTTCACACTTCCTCATCATTTAACTTAAGATTATATATGTTATGTAGACTTACTTAGCTTTCGGCATCTCTTAAGTCTTCCTTCTAGGGTTTCATCTCCACTTAGGAATTTCTATCAACCCTACTAAAGATACAAGTTTTATTCTTCATTCCTCTCTCTTATCTAAATTCCAATCACATATCCCTACGTGTGTGTATAGATCACCCCTACACTTGGAAATTCAAATCAAGCAATCCTACTCCCGTCTATTGTCCAAAGCACTTATTAATTAGTGAATTTTTAAATGAAATTTGCTTACACATCCTTCATGCGACCGTTAATACTTCTTGAGGTACCAACAACCGATTACAAGATGCGTTAGCACTTTAAAGCGTACTTCCTAGTTTTGCAACACCCAAGGTTTTAGCAGTGACTCCCAAACCAGTTAGTCTAAGGCACTAGGTGATGAAGCACCCTCGCTAAATATTTTTTTATTTTTGCAGCCTTAAGTAATCACAAAAACCAGTGTCCATTTTTTTATTCTTTATTCACTTTTTTTTCTTTATTTTCATTGTACTAAGGACTTTAGACAAGAGCACTTCAAGGTCTCTTCTACTATTCCAAGTTTCAAGGTTCGTGATTGTGCAAATTGTAGGGTATACATTTTCAGAATCTAGACTTAAGTTAGGAACTATTTTTCAAACTTATACTCTAATAAGAACATCAATACTTTTCCTTAGTTTCGACTTAGCCCAAGAAGTGAACTCAAAATTTGCCTATTTCTAAATAAACTACAAAACATATACTTTCTACCGCTAAACTTTAAGGAAGGTTATTTTTAGGGTTTTTAATTTACTAAATCTAAGATCTAGTTGTTCCTAGCCAGTTAACCTATTTGTCAAACTCAAGTCAATTAGCCAAAATTGAATACAATAATTTTTATAATTTTTGAAATTTTTCAATTTTTTTATGGGTTTTCAAATAAGTATGCAAATGCAAAAATATATACAAATGAATGCGAAGGAAGAAGACGTACCGAGCATACCCCCAAACTTGTACTTGACAGTGTCCTCACTGTCATGCTAAACCAAGAGGGTCAAAATACCGATACTCCCCTGTTTATTTATTTACAAATTTTTTATTGTTTTTTGTTTTTTTTTTGTTTTGAATTTTTTTTATTTTTTTAAAGAAAACAAAAATATATATACATATATACAATAAGATTCCCCCCAAACTTAAGCTTGGCCTTACACAAGCCAAAGGTTAGCACCAACCATTCAAAGATCTTATCATGGTAGTGGTATAGTTGGTGCAAGAATGGGGTGGAAAGAAGAGAAATGAGAAACACGCGAGACCGTGTTGAAAGAAGAATGGAAGATAGTCTCGGCGGAGGAGAAGAATGGCGGAAAGAAAAAAGAAGGATCGCGCGAACTTGAGGGTGTAAATCGAGTGAATAAATTAGCGCAATATGTGATGACTGATATGTTATAAGCGATTGCGCTAACCTATCAACTCGTCGAGAAATGGGATCAAATCCCTCAAGATTCGCAAGAAAACATGGGTACGCCGAACTTGGTATAGTAGATGAAAGCGTAACGTTCACTTGTTCGGTCGGAACGATAGGAAGGAGGGAGGGTGATATAACAGTCAAAGGTTCAGGAGGCTGAATTGGAAAATCCGACACATTAAACAAAAATGGTTCACCCTCAATATTATCCTCAATATTTAACTCATCCATGCCATTATCATCAAAATCTAGACGCATATGAGATTCGGGAAAGACATCTAATAACTCGGGATGATGATTTGAACATAAAATCTCAATTAAATCGACAGGTTCATCATCCGAAACATTCCCGGCGTCTATATCCTCAATCAAGTGAAAATCAATTTCTTTAGACACCTCATCAAAAGCATGGATATGTATCGATTTAGGTTCTAGAGTGGAGGTGTAAAGATCGAAAGGATTAGGTGTGGTTTCACTAGAAAGGGGTTCCGCACAATCTGGCAAATCAAACATTACAAAATCACACAACTCATTTTTATTTTCAACTGGTGAATCATTTAGGACAATCGATGGAAAACAGGAGTTGTGGACTTCAATTGGGTAAGGGTAGGTTTGATTTGTAAATCCTCTCTCATTCTCACTCTGTCCAACTGCCGCCTCATACATTGAAAAATTTGGAGCTAGCGGGACACTAGCTACCGGTTTGGTAGGTTGCATAAGGGCGGCTAAAGACGCTTCCACATTCCTAGTCATTTTATTCGTTGCTGCAATGTACGCTTCCAACGACTCTTCCAAACTAGACTTAGGTGGTGAGGGGGTTTCGGTAAAAGATTCAAAATGGCGTGGATATGCAAAACTCCCAATAGGCTGTGTAGAAACGGTGTCTATTGAAGGTGGGAAGGTTGGGTATGACTGGTAGGAAGTGGGTGGTTGGGCAGGGGTAGGGTCAACATATGGATAAAAAGGTGAATAGTCGTGTTGATCCCTAGAACTAGATGTGTGGAGAGGGGTGAAAGATCGGCTACGAGATTGAGCAATATGCTCAGCAATGGACATTGGTTTAGGAGTGACAGTAGGACTTGAAAGAGTGGTGTCAACATACGAAGGTGGTAAAGGTTGACTTGGTTGACACAAAGTGGGTTGCAAAGTCGAACTGTTTCTCCTAGACGCTTCTATTTGATCTTTCAGCGAAATTTTGGGCATGGAAGGATCGTCTTTAATTCGACCGAAACAATTGACGAACGACACAAAGTTAGGTTCGGGATACCAAAATTCGGCAAGAGATTTATGATGTAGGGTACCCATTATGAGAAAAGAAAGAAGGTAGGTGGTGCAAGTGGGGTGCAGGGATTTCTTAGCGACAAAATTTTTGCAAGTTTTTATAAAAATTTTCCTTTTTTTCTCTTTTTATTTATGTGAGAGTTTTGCAAAAAGGTTTTTTTTGAAAAGGGACTCGTGACACAAAATGTATCAACCACACATGCACAATCAGGCCTAGATCTAGGGTCACCTAGGTCTGCTAGACAGCTCCTAACTAGTGCTAGAAATAGGACCTCAAACCGCCTCTTCACGGACAAGTATGGCCAGGTAAGTGGGAAGGAACCACCACTACAGTAGGCCTAATTAATAACCACTAGCCTAGACACCGCAATGTCAGTTAGGATAAACGGCCGAAGCCTATACTAGTCCTTTTCCTATTGAGCTCGATGTCCTTAGGTCTGAGTCTAGTCTTTTTTTTAATTAATTGTGGTCGATGCAAAATGCTTTAAGTGTTTTCTGGGGTCCTGGGAAGGGTGATGAAATCCCCACCCAATCTGAGTTTGGTCAATTATCCCCTTAGAGTCCGGTTAAATTATGCAAAACAAATAAAATTTCACTTGCAATCAAATTTTTTTTTAGCGCGGCGCAAAGAAACCTGCAGAAAATCTGTTATTTAGAAGGGGGAGAAAGAATTTTTAGCGCAAAGAACCCTGCAGAATTTTTTTTACAGTGGATATATGGAGGTCACAGAGGGGAGAATGAGGAAACAAACAGAGCAAATCTGGTGTGCTGACGTGGCAGACGAGGCGCGGAACCGCGGCCAATATAGGGCCAGGACCGCGGAAAGGCGGCGGAATGGTGGGCTCACACTTTGAGAAAAATTGCACTGCTCTGTTATAAAATTTCCCCTCTGTTCCGATATGTACTTTTCTGATTTGCCCTCTGTAAATTTCCAGATCCGCGATTCGTCGCTATTCCTGCAAGATTCAAAAAATATACACCCTTCAAACAGATCAAGATTGATAATTTTTGTATTTTTTTTATATTTTCAGATTTTTATAATTTTTAAAATTTATATCAACCCGAAATTGCACAGAAAGAAATTTTACGCCATCTCCGGCAACGGCGCCATTTGATTAGTGTCAAAATATTAAGTTTACCGCAATCAGAAACGGCATCGCTTCGCAGCTAGCCGGTGAGTACGGGTCGATCCACAGAGATGGGTAAATTCCTTTTATGTGTTTTAACGAGTTGATTCAAAGTGTCGTTTTGGTTGCTTTATAAAAATCTATGAAAACTGGATCTAATTAATCTAATTAAAAGTCTTGCTAGGGTTAGGCTTAGGGGAAGTTTTGGAGATTAACGTTTTTCTTTACCGCTTTCAATGCCTTCTTTTTTAGATCTATTAGATGTTACGGTAATTGTCAATAAAGTGGGTCCGAATCTTTTGGGAAGATATTTCTTCCTCTAGATTCGCATCCTTCCTTTGTTGATAATTACCCTAACCCCCATGGAAAACACGCGCAACCGGCCCTTTATACTACGGTTCATCGTTACCTCGAGGGGTAGGATGCCGTAGGGAGCGGTTGTGCGTGCATGCATGGAGTTCTAACTCTTAAGTGAATGTGGCATTGAAAGGGGTAAGAGATCTCATCTCTCAACCCTTTCCCTAAGGCTAACCCTAACAAGCGAGGAGATTACTCGCTCATTAGGGGATGAGAAAACATTTTAATTAAAGGAACAGAAATAAAATTACTTACTAATTCGATGGCTCCCTCCAAGCAAGAAGAACAGATCTGAATAAACTCCCAGAAAGTCTGAATTTTATTGATTGAAAAGAGACATAGGTTTTTACAGATCTGGGAATACAATTTATAGGAAAACATGAAAACTAGGGTTACAGACTCTCGTAGACATGCAATTACAGATTTGACCCCTAAAAATCCCAACACCCGCACCGACACGGCAACAGAAGAAAAATCCACCGACACGGGCATTAGACGGCTGCGGAACCGCGGCGCAAGGCTGGGTTTGGCCGCGGTTCCGTGGCCAATGAAAGGAGTTGGGCTCTGCAACTTTTGGGCTTGGTTCACGGGTTCTTGGGCTCTTTATTTTTATATGTATTTTCTCTGTTGGGCTTCTTATTCTCCTCCAGATGTTTCAGTGAATACTTGTAGCGATCTTTTAACCGTTCACTTGACACTTTGGACCTTGCACTATTCTTCGTCTCGGCTTGAGTAAGATCCGTCTGCTTGTTGGTCAAAAGTCCATTTTCTGTATCAACTTCTTCTTTTTCACTGTATTTTCTCCAAGAGCCTGTATCCTGTAACATGCAACAAAAGTGCGTCAAGAGTACCTGTTTATTTATAAAACGGATAAGAATAGGGGAATGAAAAATGCAATATTATGGTCTAAACAGGTGCCGGTTATAAAGTTAAAGTAATTTATCGCTTCCGCATTTTGGCCTCGGAAAGACGGCCGGGGCGCCGCCGTGCACTTACACTGGTATCAGAGCCACGCCATTAACCTAGTCTAGCTTGCACTAGTATGTTTAAAGCTTCGATCGAACAAAAATCCCAAAACCGCATTTTCAAAAGGATCATTTTCTGTCGAAATTTTTTTGGCTCCAAAATTTTTTCAGGTTGTTGCAGAATACTGAGCAGGAAATTCTAAGACATCTGTGAAAAATTGGTGGCGTGATACTGTAGAACCACAGCGGAACCGCGTCCAAAACCCCCTTGGCGCCGCGGTTCCGCCGCAGTACAGTGCCCTCACTGCACCAATTTTGTACAGAGCTCTTTAAACAGGGAAATGGGGGTTTTGGAATATTATTTTTGGGCCCAGAATTTCTTTAAGTGCTACAGTAGTGCTTGGGGGCCCACTTGGTAAAATTTGATCGATCAAAAATTTTAAACACAGTAGTTCACAGTATTTACATTATATCTGCAACTGTGAATGTCACTTGATCGGTAAATCCTGTCTAACTGCTATAGCCCGGTTAGACGGATTTGCGAACGTGACATTCATGTTGATGTTTTGTGTTGTGCTGTGATGTTGCGGATTGGTCGTGGGGGATAGCCTGGATGCAATGCTAGTACAGTTTTGGTTGTATTATGTACATTTGATATTGCGGGGCGAGCGTCTGACATGTGGACCGCCGTCACTGCCTGTTTGTATATTATTCTTTTGGGGCACGACCGGGTCGAGGTCGATGTACCCGTTGTATGTATATTTTACTTTCTGTACTAGGATTACCCCGCGGAGGGGTGCACGGATAGCCGGGTTCTAGAGGGCAACGAGCCCGCATCTCATGGTATTGAGACGGAGGGGGCTTTACTCTAGAATTGGCGGGCTATTCGTCGCACTCGTAGGAGGTACAGGTTGACCCAGGAGGGGTGCCCAAGTTACCGGATTCCGTGAAGTGCTGGGTGGTCCATTCACGTTGCTGAAGGGGGCTGCCTCGCTTCAGGTTTTGGCGGGTAACTTGCTGCGCCCGTAGGGGTCTAGGATTTCATTACACAGGCTATCCACACGACCAGGGGAATGTCGGGTTTCAGTAGCGGCTCTGTAAAACCCGGGGATCCCAGATATCTGTATTGTTTTGTGATGCTTATTACATTTATGTGATGTTGCATTTTATCACGCCTTGAGCGAAATATTATATATTGATATATATACTAGTAGATGTTGTATATGTTTTGCATCCGCGCTAGTCCAGTCCCCGCTCTGTCGTTAGTTAACTAACCTAACGGGTAATGACGGGACCCAGTGGCGAATGCGTACGTCATTATTTTCGTTCTTTATTGGTGTGATCAATAGATGGGACTGCGTTGATTCGGATCAATGCAAGTTAAACAAACCTATTCTGATGTTGTTGGAACATTTTTCAAAAAGCTGTTATTGCAAGGACGTTCACTTTTGTTTTGCACAGTGGTATTCAGTTGGAATATCCTGCTCCTCAGTCGACGAGGCAAGGGCCGAGATCCCTTCACCGGGAGTGACCCCTTGGACAAAAGTTTGCGTCAGGGCAGTAACTTCACTATAGCCGATTGCTTTTGCTTTGCATCGTGGTATTCAGTTGGAATATCCTGTACCTCATTCTACGGGGAAAGAGCCGAGATCCCTTCACCGGGAGTGACCTCTTTAGCAAAGGTTTTCGTCACTATATTTTTAAAAGCTATCCGGTTCCTTCAACGATATCAAGTTTATTACGTTATAGGTTTTCTCCAGAAACCATTCGTAGCCCTCCGTCGTTTCACATGAATAGTCAATAAGTATTCAAGCTATGTTTGTTGGCCAAAGTCAAGGCATAGTGATTGGTAGCTATTGGGTATTCATGTGCAGCATAGATAGATGCGTTGGTTTGGGGCAGTCGTATAGCCTTGTTGGCCAAAGTCAAGGGCTTGTGCGGGTGGGCTCAAATTAACCTGGAGAATGACGGGTAGAACTTGACATGTGACTTATGATTTGTTGGCCAAACTCAAGGTCATAAGCGCATGGGGCAAAAATCACATCGGGAGTTTCTAAAGAAACTGAAACTTGCCAGATATGCGCATAGCTTCTTGAGTGTGATAACGTGAGCGGATTCCGTCACGTTATCATGCGGTGATAGTTGGATCCCGATTCCCACCGATGAGTTGGTTTACTTCTTGGGTGATCCCGACTAATTCTTCTTTCAGGTTTGGAGGAGAATTTGAAGGTACAGTGGGAGGTTTCCAGATTAGATAAATTGGTAACCATTCTGATCTAGGTTAGAGTGCACGCTGAGTGTTTCTTTTCTCTCTATCTTTGGCAGCGACCATTGACCCGACCCTAGACTATGACTCAGAGACCAAGTTGACCGAACCTTCTTATAAGACTGGCTTTTGGATTGTCAGAGTTGCACACCTCATTGCCACTCCTACTTTTACCCTTTTCTCCAGGACACCCCGTATAACTACGAACGTCCACTTCTATTGGATAAACCATCGTATGGTTATATACGAACTCGAAGGAATTTATTCGAGGATGGTTTCTGGTTCTGGAGAAAACAAATAGGATTATTCAGTTGTCTTTTCCTTTTACCTTCTCTCAGATTGCGAGTACTCCTTGGTTTAGGAGATAGTACACCTATTACGCAAATTGGATAGTCTTCTTCCAAACCATAGGCAGGTGCTGACCAGTAAGAAGAAAACCAATTAGCATAACGATGGTGTACAGAAGGTATTAAGTAAAGACATATCAAGGGATTAGTAAGAGGGCAAAGTAAATTGCGACTGATATTCACGACCAAACCAAGTATTTCATTACCACTCCCACTTCACCTTTGTATTTCTCCAGAACACTCCGTATCACTACGAAGATCCACAGTTTATTGGATATTCCATCGTATGGTTATATACGAACTCGAAAGGAACTTGTTCCAGTTCGGGGATGGATTCTGGTTCAGGAGAAATAGGAATAAGGTTTATTCAGGTGTCTTTTATCTTCACCTTCTCTCGCATTGCGAGTGCTCCTAGGATTAGGACAGTACACCCATTATGCTTATTGGATAGTCTTCTTCCAAACCATAGGCTGGTGCCGAACAGTGGGGAAGGAAGAAAACCATTTGGCCTAAAGGGGTGTACAGAAGGTAATGACTAAAGACATATGAAGGGATTTGGAGAGATGGCAAAGAAATATACGGTTACAGTTGTGAATCTGGATAATGGAAGAGGCATTACTAGGAATACCCGGATACCCCTACGAAACATTTCAATGTTTCAGTTTCACTGTGTACTGTTAAAAGAAAACTGATTTCCCAATTAGACACTTGCTCCAGGGTATGTATTTACCAGGTTTGATTCTCACATCTGTATGGTTTTACAGATGCTGAGTGGGAGTAAGTTATTGGGAATTAGGTGATTGTCCTCATTATATCGGAATTCGTTGTAATTGGTGATATTTGAGGAAATCGCCTGGGCTATTTGCCGGTCGGCAAATATTTGGTTTTGAATATCCGTTGCTATGCACCAATTTCAAATTGATATATCTGTACGTCTATTTTTATAGAGTGAGATATAACTTTTTGAAATTATATCTATGACATTTACCTATATCAGTTGATGGTTAGGTAAGGAGTATTAAACAGCGGTGTAATTCTTCTTAACCATAAGTACAGTTTTCAACCTACAACACACAGGGAGTGAGTAAATAGACTCAAGGGACTTGTACAGAGTATTGTATATTGTCCAGTGTCCATTATGACAGAGGGGATGTTTCTCGTACTATATTCGGTTTACTTATGACTTCTCTAGTTCTTAGACAGGTGTTTCGTAGAAACACAGGGTTCAAGTTTTGAGAAGTTATAGGTATAAGAATAAAGTAGAGAACCAGGTGTTGCAAGTATCGGGATTCTTCAAAGAGATCGAAGATGTAGATACTTGTGTACGGTATTCAGGTGATAGTAATGATTAAGAGAAATTGCTTCTCTTTCAGGTTACTCATAAATAGAAGCATTCCTAAGTTGAGTAACGCTGATCGGCCTCCTTCTATTTAATTGATATGCACTGGAGACAGCTGCATGATTTGAATCTAGTTCAATTAAATCAGTGCCTCTATTTCTATATTGGATATAGAACAGTTCATATCTTAACGATGTTAAGGTACGGGGAGTTGTCCGGCTTATGCTTAAAACCAGACTCTGGATAACTCAAGGCATGTTTCTGTAATGGCTGTTTGTGGGTTGACCCAGGCTATGACGAGAGTTGACTTTCTACCATCTGGAAGATCAATAGTGATATTGTTCTAAACTCGCCACAGTTTTAACAAAAATGGATTTTTTCAGAAAACAGTAGTGGGAATATGGTAGAACTGGAAGTGATTCCAGAACCGCAAACGATTACTGAAAGTTTGATAGGAACCTAAAGATTCAATCTGGCTTGACATTCCATTGGCCACTCCGCAGATATGGTGGGTAAACTCAGGCACCCGTGGGGTACTCCGGTAGCCTCAAGGACGGTGACAGGGAGGTTCTTGTTTACCCAGACTTACCATTGCTGTTGTTCCAGGCTGCGAGACCCGGCAGGAGGATAAGTATAGCGTCGTTCTAAACTAGCTTTAGAAGTGTACGTGTATATGACTCTGCCAGAGGGTTTTCGTAGTCAGTGGGAGCAGCGGAAGCATGATGGACAGGTGGCTTATGTCTATTTATAGACTAAAGCAGATGTAGCGGAGATAGATCATCTATTTCTGATGTGATAGTCATAGGTTTGACTTCATCAGAATAGGGGATGGATCTGTTAAGAAGGTAGTAGGGTGTGATGTTCTGGTATTTGGATGACATACACAGAGTAGGAAGTGAAATTCCTATACCACGATCGGTTATACTTTGGTTGTCACACAGTGTTTTCTCCACATAGGACTTGGATATTATATCAAACATCTTGGATTACTGGATCTATATTTTTAGATCTAGATTTGGGTAGTTTCCCAATCTGGGTACTTAGACAGCATTCTACAGGTGTTTTAGAATGGACGACTCCATGCACGGTAGTGTACCTGCAGGTGGTGGAGTCACCCTCTCTGAAGGTGTCTTACAGACTAAAGGGGAGAGGGATGTGCATGATTGGCAGATCACTTGCTTAGGCAATTGAGTCAATCATGAGATATCAAGTACCACACCAGATGTTGTTTTTGCGGTAGATGCAATAAGTTGATATTGATCCTATCCTGGAGAAACAATCGGAAGCAGTTTTAGAACATAAGTGGATATTCTAGGGATATGATAACGACAGCCTCATTCAGGAGACAGTTATCATTCCAGGCTTCCAAGGTGACCTGGACGACAGGGTGGCCGTCAGAGTTATAGTTTTCCCTCTGACGAGGGGCAGTGTTTTGGACAGGTGATCCAAGCGGACATTGAGGGAGGCATTACGCTGGATATTGATTAAGTTCAGTTGTCGATACAGTCTAAGAGGTTTGGATTTGGAGTTCATTTGTGAGCTAGGTCCCATCAGACATCCAGAGACATTCTAAGACAGGTATTGCTCATTTCGGGAGATGGGTTTCTCCGCGAACTTGAGATATAGAGAGACATAGAAAGAAACATCAAAGCGGATCCACTCACTGAGGCTATTCCTCGAACGCAATAGTTTCGCAAACGGGTTTTGTGAGACTGACTAGTAGAGGTGTTGGGTGTTCGGTATCACACGGGCTGTGGTATGCGACATCGCAATAATTAGCCTTGAGTGCAAGTGGGAGATTGTTGGAGATAGTGCCCTCAGAGTCAATTATTGGATCACAGGCACGTGATTGCAATGATTGAGGGAGGACCTATCCCGGTAGGACAGTCTTACTCAAGATGATAGTATGCTATCTGGTTTACCTTTATCATCGTGTACTGCTTTAGGTGACTTTACTGATCACTATTGCACGTTGATAGAGCCCCTAGGATTCTTGCTTGACTGCCAGCAGTATGAGGGCGATCATATACGTGGGAGCTGGTAGTCTATAAGCACATCCTTAAAAGGTCCCTAGTCGTGGGAGTTTCGAGACAGGGCATCGATACTCCAGAGTAGACTAGTGTATACAGTCGAGACCCCGACGAGGGGCGGTGGCCGGTCTCACAACCCACTGGTGTCAGTTGGTTCACCTAAGATGTATACAGGTGCTCATTGGGTTATGAGTACACCGGACAGGACTCGCCGGGAACATGCTAGTTGGTCTTATACCTGACGTCAGATAGCAGTTCCCTGGTGACATGTGTACAGGTTAGTTCATCGACCTGAGATCGTCATTTGTCTCGTGTGAGTTCCCACTGTACTTTGATTACTACCCTACCACGCTCAAAGGAGACGTGCAAACAGGTTTTAGTTGGGTACAGTCCCGAGCCACATGGAGGCAGTGAGCGGATCTGCAGGGGTTTGTCTCTCCCGGTATTGGGGGTGAGGTCGCGCTGTGTCTATGAGAGCCATTACACGAAGTCCTTGGCCAAGGCAGGAGATTTACTGGTAGGTATTCTAGTAGTATCTCAGGGTGTTCTGGGCTACACTCCGACACGACTTGTACCGCTTTTGGGGGTCTGACATTTACCAACCCCCTAGGCCCGCCATGCGATGCTCATAGACGAACGGACCGGACTGTACGGATATTGTCACTGACAGGCTCAGTAGGGTGTCAGGATGAGTTCGCTCATCGACGTCCCTTTTGGTCAATACCTGCTAGCACGTTACGTATATGCTAATACCTCTGACGTGCTAGTGGTTAAATCCACAACTGAAGTATTGACGAGTCTTTAGAGTCTCCCACAGACCAGTTTCTCAAGTTTTGGGCGAAACGCTGTAGAGGCCGTATGGAGATATGGCAGGGTTCGATCAGATACGTGCGGTATTGCACGAATCATGATCGGACGGATAATACTAGCGGGCTTTGGTTTAAGCCGGATCCTAGTATTGTACAGTGTAGATTTGTCTCATTGCATTTGTATTCGGTCGGAATACAAATGCGGGTATGTATATACAGTCGCGGGGTTTTCCTGTAATTTATTACGGGATCAGTTTTATGAAGTTGCCAGTTTGTTTTCCGTTTCGGCCATTTTCCTTTGTATCTTTCATTGGCTGAAGATTGGTGGAGGAGGGCTTATTTGCGTTTGTGCAAATAAGTATTGTGGGGGGTGGTCTTTGCATATTGTTGCTTCATGATAGATCTTGTTTGACCTTGACTTCTATCTTCATCATGGCTTGACTTTTGTGGGACATGGTTTTCATGATGGTTGGTGGAGTGTGGGTTTTAGTGGGTGATCATTTCTTTTCATGATAACCCTTTTTCTCTCTCTTGCATTATGAGACTCTCTCTCTCTCATTTTTGATACACACTCTCATTCCTCTCCTCTCTATTGTTTTGGCCGGCCATGCTCTTCATGGGGCTGTCCAAGAATTTTGGTGGGGAATTTTGTTCTATTCTTGCTACAAAAAATTCCCTAGTTCATTGCAAAAGATTCACATCTCATTCTTCCACCATATACATGGCAACTTTAACCCCTAGAGACACATAGAGTTCTACACTATTCTACAGCAACTCTTAGGCACGTCAGACTCGCCAACTTCGTGCCCGAGTTGCCTCGGTCCAGAGGTAGGAGCCCGTAAAAGAAGCCGGCGACGTGGTGCCCTTCCGACGAGGAGGTGAAGACCGGAGATTCCGCGTGGAGATCGGGACGACGACGAGAAGACCGAAGGACACGGATCGCTCGGTATATCTCTCCACCCGTTCTTTAGTTAGCTAGGACTAGATTAATGGCCCGATCCGGGATTTTTGTGCGCGGTGGTGCCGGTTATAAAGTTAAAGTAATTTATCTCTTCCGCATTTTGGCCTCGGAAAGACGGCCGGGGCGCCGCCGTGCACTTACAGTCTTGTGTGTCCTCCCACTGTACTTTGATCTCCACCCTACCACGGCTCTACTGAGTCGTGCAAACAGGTGGTCTTTGGGTACAGTCCCGAGGCACATGGAGGCGATGAGCAATGGGAGGGATTTCGTCTCTCCCGGTATTGTGAGTTGATGTTGTGCAATGCTCGATTGGCTATAACAGGAAGTCCCTGGCCAGGGCTGCTGAGATTTACTGATAAGTGTTATCAGTAGTTTCTCGATCTGTTATGAGCTATACACCAGCATGACTTATTGAGTTATTGGGGTCGACGATACCATCCCTAGACTCGATATGCAACATATCTGATGAGGAGACCGGACTGTACGGTAAGTGTTGCCAGGTGGCTCGACGGGAGTTTTGACAGCTTTTCTGGTTTTCTTCTGATCGTTCAATACCCGGGTGACCGTTACGTTTAGCTGACCGCTTGCGGCTTGTGGGTGCTTGATATGATCATCATCCACTGCCGGCGTATTGACGAGTCTTAGAATCCCATACAGAAGTTCCCTAGCCCAGGCGAAAAGATGTAGTGTGCATATGAGATATGCGCGGGGACCCGATTGAATACGACTATGTGATACCGTATGTTAATTGGGCGTTTTTCTATTAGTCGGGTCGTATGTGATATGACCAGATTGTTAAATCAATTGTTGATTTAACATTTTGACTTTTAGTTTTATTCTTATTCTTTATTCAAACGCTTTTTATTAAAGAGGAAGAATGCATTCATGCATGTATGCACATGTTGATGTGCATGGACACATACATACAAAGTATCATGGTTGATGATACACCTTTGAAGGCAATATAAGACTTACATGGAACTTAATTTATATATATATATATATTCATTTGCATTTAAATTAAAAGGAAAAGAAAAGGATTATTCATCCATGCTTATCTTCTACACTCTTCTTGAAGTTGACCACACTTCACCCACTTTTTAACCTTGGATTAGTATTCCTTTTGCCTTTTAACTCAAGTGCAAAAATATCTAAATTAAGTAACCAAGGTTTGAGATGAGAAAAAGAAAATATATATGTTATTTTCTATTCTCATTATTGATTATCTTTTGATATTATCTTGAGCTCTTAAGCTTGCCTTCATCTTCTTCTTTCTCCTTGCTCTCTTGAGTTGAAAAGAAAGTGAGTTAATGAAAAAGATTGGGTTTTGATTAGAGAAAACAAACCACCTCTTCATTCTACTCTAATCTAGCCAATTAGTTTAGAGTGTTTGGCTTCATCATCTTCTTTGATCAAGTGAAGTTAGGAGCTTGGACAAAGTAGACTTCGGGTGGATCATCGTGGACAAAGGAGCTCACTTGCAAGCATTTCCAACTCTCAACGATCCAAGGAGTCACTACCAAGAGGACTACAAAGGTTGTATTCCTTTCACTTAAAGATAGAATGGTTTTAGTATGAGATACAAGTGTTGTTACCCTAGTATTCTAGTTAAAGATCTTTGCTTTGTTTTCTTAGCACCTCTATATTTTTTAAAGTGGCATGTGTGATTCTTTCATAACTACAGTAGGTGCTAGGTAACCCTCACAGTGGTATCAGAGCCAAGCTGGAATTCTGGACATAGTATTAGAACTAATACGAAAACGAAACCAACTCCAAAAATATGATATTACGGAACCCTAGAATTGCTCTCTGGAAATTTTTTAAAATGTCGTCTAAAAATTTTTTTAACAACTGCAGAGTGATATTTGGGACAATATAAGAACACTGGGGAAATACGGAGGGGAGAGCTCGGATTTTGGCCGAGCCCTAGGCTCCCAAAACCGAGGAGGCCGGCCCCCTTGGCTCCTCTCCCCCCGTAATGCTCCAGTGTCTTTTGTGTTCATTTTGGGTTTTGTAGAATTGTTTGCTTAGCCCAATTTTCATGTGATGATTATTTAGACTTGGGGCTAGTTCGTAGTGCTTCGTAGTCGTAAATTCTAGCACAGTATTGGTAACCTTGATAATGTTTAGTAGTTCGAATGAACTTCAAAGCCCCACTTTTTGACCCCGCTGAAATTTCCAAGTGTTGTGTTTTTCCTAAGTTAACTTTATACTCAATAGTCGCGCAAGTATCCTATGGACCCTCTAGAAGACCATAATAACCTTAACTCAATTCTATGCCCACGGAACCGCGATCGAACCTTTGGCTTTGTGTTCACACCATAATATTGTATTATTATATTCCCCATTCTTATTCTTTTTATAAATAAACGGGTGCTTTTGACGCATGTCTGCTACATGTTACAGGTTACAGGTTCTTGGACAGGAAACAGTGAAAACGAGGTAAAGACGACGTAAAAGTGAGACTTTGACCGACAAACAGAGAATCTTGATCAAGCCTACATAAGGAACAATTCAAAAAGCAAGATTCAAGATATCGACTCAAAGCGAATGGGTAGAAGTCCACTATAATGTTCATTGAAGATCTGTAACCAACCTAGAAGCCCAAATGGAAAAAGATATATAGAAATAAGAAGCCCAAGCCAACAAGAAGCAGCCCACAAAAGCTCACAAGTTGATCTCTCTAAAGGGCCGCGGAACCGCGGCCCAAGCCTGCCATTGCCGCGGTTCTGCGGCCTTCTGGTGCCCACGTTGTAAGTGCACGGCGGCGCCCCGGCCTCCATCCCGAGGCCAAATGCGGAAGCGATGATAAACTTTAATTTTGCAAACTAGCAAACCGGCACCACCGCGCACTAAACACCCGGATCGAACCATTAACTAGTCCTAGCTAACTACAAGATGGGGAATAGAGATATACCGACTGATCCGAGTCCTCCGGTCTTCTCGTCGTCGTCCCGATCTCCCGCGGAATGTCCTGTCTCCACCTCGTCGCCGGAAGTGCACCACATCGCCTATATCTTTTACGGGCTCCCACCTCAATGCCGAGGCAACTCGGGCACGAAGCTGGCTAGTCGACGTGCCCAAGATTTGCTGTAGAATGTATAGTAGAACTTGTGTCTCACTTTGGGGTTGTAGGAGGTGCCATATTGGTGGAGGTATGATATAAGCTTTTGGAGATGGTGTAGTGGGATTTTTCCAACATGAAATGAACCAAAAATCCCACATCCAAAATTTTGGACAGCCCCATGAGGGAATTGGCCGGCCACCTTGGTGAGGGGAGAGTGAGAATGAGGGAGAGACCAAAAGAAATGAGTGGAGAACCCTATCATGCTAGTGAGAGGAATCAAAAAGATATCATGAAAGAACATGGTCACCAAAACAAAAACCACATTCAACCACCTACCATCATCAACAACCATGATTGCTTACAAAGTCAAGCAATCATGAACTCAAGAAAGGTCAAGGGATGGGGCTTCATCATGAAACCATCATGATACAAATATATGCAAAGAACACCCTCCACAAATGCCCATTTGCAACAATGCAAATAAGCCCTCCTCCACCAATCTTCGGCCAATGAACGATACAAAGGAAATCGGCCGAAACGGAAAGCAAACTGGCAACTCCAGAAAACTGGTCCCGTAATAAATTACAGGAAAACCCCGATACTGTGCATACACACCCGCATTTGTATTCCGACCGGAATACAAATGCAATGAGACAAATCTACACCGTACTATACTAGGATCCGGCTTAAACCAAAGCTGGCTAGTATTATCCGTTCGATCCTGATCCGTGCAATACCGCACGTATCTGATCGAACTCTGCCATATATCCATACGGCCTGTAGTACAAACTGTCCGATCCTGATCCGTGCAATACCGCACGTATCTGATCGGACCTTGCCATATCTCCATACGGCCTCTACAGCTTTTCTCCCGAAAGCTTGAGTAACTAAATGTGGGGGACTCTAAAGACTCATCAACACCTTGGTTGTGGATTTAACCACTAGCACGTCAGAGGTATAAGCCAATACGTAACGGGATACCAGGTATTGACCAAAAGGGACGTCTGTGAGCGAACTCAGCCTGACACCCTACTGAGCCTGTCAGTGACAATATCTGTACAGTCCGGTCCGTTCGTCTATGAGCATCGCATGGCGGGCCTAGGGGGTTGGTAAAAGTCAGACCCCCAAAAGCGGTACAAGTCGTGTCGGAGTGTAGCCCAGAACACCCTGAGATACTACTGGAATACCTACCAGTAAATCTCCTGCCTCGGCCGAGGGCTTCATGTAATGGCTCTCCAAGACACAGCGCGACCTCACCCCCAATACCGGGAGAGACGAACCCCTGAAGATACGCTCACTGCCTCCATGTGGCTCGGGACTGTACCCAACTAAAACCTGTTTGCACGTCTCCTTTGAGCGTGGTAGGGTAGTAATCAAAGTACAGTGGGAACTCACACGAGACAAATGACGATCCCCAGGTCGATGAACTAACCTGTACACATGTCACCAGGGAACTGCCATCTGACGTCTGGTATATGACCAACTAGCATGTTCCCGGCGAGTCCTGTCCGGTGTACTCATAACCCAATGAGCACCTGTATACATCTTAGGTGATCTAACTGACACCAATGGCTTGTGAGACCGGCCACCGCCCCTTGTCGGGGTCTCGACTGTATACACTAGTCTACTTTGGAGAATCGATGCCCTGTCTCGAAACTCTCACGACTAGGGACCATTTAAGGATATGCTTATAGACCCCCAGCTCCCACTTATATGATCGCCCTCATACTGCTGGTGGTCAAGCAAGAATCCTAGGGGCTCTATCAACGTGTAATAGTGACGTGTCAGGTCACCTAAAACAGTACACGATGATAAAGGTAAACCAGATAGCGTACTATCATCTCGAGTAAGACTGTCCTACCGGGATAGGTCCTCCCTCAATCATTGCAATCACGTACCTGTGATCCAATAATTGACTTTGAGGGCACTATCTCCAACAATCTCCCACTTGCACTCAAGGCTAATTATTACGATGTCGCATACTCACAGCCCGTGTGATACCGAACACCCAACTCCTCTACTAGTCAGTCTCACAAAGCTCGTTTGCGAAACTATTGCGTTCGAGGAATAGCCTCAGTGAGTGGATCCGCCTTGATGTTACTTTCTATGTCTCTCTATATCTCAAATTCGCGGAGAAAACCATCTCCCAAAATGAGCAATACCTGTCTTAGAATATGTCTGGATGTCTGATGGGACCTAGCTCATAAATGAACTCCAAACCCAAACTTCTTAGACTGTATCGTCAACTGAACTTAATCAGTATCCTGCGCCATGCCTCCCTCAGTATTGCCTTGGATCACCTGTCCAAAATACTGCCCCTCGTCAGAAGGAAAACTATAACTCTGACAACCTCCTTGTCGTCTAGGTCACCTTGGAAGCCTGGAATGTTAACTGTCTCCCGAATGAGGCTGTCGTTATCATATCCCTAGAACATCCACTTATGTTCTATAACTGCTTCCGACTGTTTCACCAGGATTGGATTAATGTCAACTTATTGCATCTAGTGCAAGAACAACATCTGGTGTGGTACTTGACATCTCATGATTGACTCAATTGCCTAAGCAAGTGATTTGCCAATCATGCACATCCCTCTCCACTTTAGTCTGTAAGACACCTTTAGAGAGGGTGACTCCATCACCTGCAGGTACACTACCGTGCCAGGAGTCGTCCATTCTAAATACTCATAGAATGCTGTCTAAGTACCCAGATTGAGAAACTACCCAAATCTAGATCTACAACCATAGATCTAGTAACCAGTATGTCTGATATAATGTCCAAGTCCCATGTGGAGAAACCACTGTGTGACGACCAAAGTATAACCGATCGTAGTATAGGAATATCACTTCCTACTCTGTGTATGTCATCCAAATACCATGACATCACACCCTACTACCTTCTCAACAGATCCATCCCCTATTCTGATGAAGTCAAGCCTATGACTGTCACATCAGAAATGGATGATCTATCTCCGCTATATCTGCTTTAGTCTATAAATAGACATAAGCCACCTGTCCACCAATGCTTCCGCTGCTCCTACTGACTACGACAACCCTCTGGCAGAGTCATATAGACGTACACTTCTAAATCTAGTTCAGAACGACGCTATACTCATCCTCCTGCCGGGTCTCACGGTCTGGAACAACAGCAATGGCAAGTCTGGGTAAACAAGAACTTCCCTGTCACCGTCCTTGAGGCTACCGGAGTACCTCTCGGGTGCCTGAAGTTACCCACCTTATCTGCGGAGTGGCCAATGGAATGTCAAACCAGATTGAATCTTTAGGTTCCTATCAAATCTTCAGTAATCGTTTGTGGTTCTGGAATCACTTCCAGTTCTACCATACTCCCACTACTGTTTTCTGAAAAAATCCATTTTTGTTAAAACTGTGGCGAGTTTAGAACAATATCACTATTGATCTTCCAGATGGTAGAAAGTCAACCCTCGTCATAGCCTGGGTCGACCCACAAACAGCCATTACAGAAACGTGCCTTGAGTTGTCCAGTGTCTGGTTTTAATCATAAACCGGACAACTTCCCGTACCTTAACATCGTTATGATATGAACTGTTCTATATCCAATATAGAACCAGAGGCACTGATTTAATTGAACCAGATTCAAATCATGCAGCTGTCCCCAGTGCATGTCAACTGAATGAAAAAAGGCCTATCAGCGTTACTCAACTTAGGAATGCTTCCAATTATGAGTTACTTGAAAGAGAAGCAAGTTCTCTAAATCACTACTGTCAACTGAATACCATTGACAAGTATCTACATCTTCGATCACTTTGAAGAATCCCGATACTTGCTACACCTGGTTCTCTACTCTATTCAAATACCTATAACTTCTCAAAATTCGGACCCTGTGTTTCCACGAAACACCTGTCTAAAAACTAGAGAAGTCATAAGTAAACCGAATGTAGTACGAGGACCAACCCCTCTATCCTGATGGACCCTGGACAACATACAATACTCTGTATAAGTCCCTTGAGTCTGATAACTCATTTACTGTGTGTCGTAGGTTGAAAACTGTACTTATGGTTAAGAAGAATTACACCGCTGTTTAATGCTCCTTACCTAACCATCCACTGATATAGGTAAATGTCGTAGACATAATTTCAAAAAGGCATATCTCACTCTATGAAAATAGACGTACAGATATATCAATTTGAAATTGGTGCATGACAGCGGATATTCAAAACCAAATACTTGCCGACTGGCAAACAACCTAGGTGTCTTCCTCAAATATCACCGATTACAACGAATCCCGATATAATGAGGATGATCACCTAATTCCCAATAACTTACTCCCACTCATCATCTGTAAAACCATACAGATGTGAGAATCATACCTGGTAAATACATACC
The DNA here is from genome assembly GCA_030015575.1 of Agapanthus africanus. NCBI lineage: Eukaryota > Viridiplantae > Streptophyta > Magnoliopsida > Asparagales > Amaryllidaceae > Agapanthus > Agapanthus africanus. The sequence continues at coordinate 330,999,912 of CM057346.1, read as the reverse complement.
CTGGAGCAAGTGTCTTAATTGGGAAATCAGTTTTCTTTTAACAGTACACAGTGAAACTGAAACATTGAAATGTTTCGATGGGGTATTCCGGTATTCCTAGTAATGCCTCTTCCAGATTCACGACTGCAACCGTATAATTCTTTGCCACCTCTCCAAATCCCTTTATATGTCTTTAGTCATTACCTTCTGTACACCCCTTTAGGCCAAATGGTTTTCTTCCTTCCCTACCGTTCGGCACCAGCCTATGGTTTGGAAGAAGACTATCCAATAAGCATAATGGGTGTACTGTCCTAATCCTAGGAACACTCGCAAAGCGAGAGAAGGTGAAGATAAAAGACAACCGAATAAACCTTATTCCTATTTCTCCTGAACCAGAATCCATCCCCGAACTGGAACAAGTTCCTTTCGAGTTCGTATATAACCATACGATGGAGTATCCAATAAACTGTGGATCTTCGTAGTGATACGGAGTGTCCTGGAGAAATACAAAGGTGATTTGGGAGTGGTAATGAAATACTTGGTTTGGTCGTGAATATCAGTCGCAATTTACTTTGCCCTCCTTCTAATCCCTTTCTTTGTCTTTACATAATACCTTCTGTACACCGTTTAGGCTAATTGGTTTTCCTCATTCCCTACCGTTCGGCACCAGCCTAAGGTTTGGAAGAAGACTTTCCAATTTGCGTAATAGGTGTACTATCTCCTAACCTAAGGAGTACTCGCAACCTGAGAGAAGGTAAAAGGAAAAGACAACTGAATAGTCCTATCCGTTTTCTCCAGAACCTGAAACCATCCTCGAATTCCTTCGAGTTCGTATATAACCATACGATGGTTTTGTCCAATGGAAATGGACGTTCGTAGTAATACGGGGTGTCCTGGAGAAATAGGTAAAAGTAGGAGTGGCAATGAGGTTCGCAATTCTGACAATCCAAAAGCCAGTGTTTAGAAGGTTCGGTCAATTTTGGTCACTGAGTCATAGTCTTAGGGTCGGGTCAATGGTCGCTGCCAAAGAGAGAGAGAAAAGAAACACTCAGCGTGCACTCTTACCTAGATCAGAATGGTTGCCAATTTATCTAATCTGGAAACCTCCCACCGTACCGTCAAATTCTCCTCCAAACCTGAAAGAAGAATTATTCGGGGTCACCCGAGGAGTAAACTAACTCATCAGTGGGAATCGGGATCCAACTATCATCGCATGATAACGTGACGGAATCCGCTCACGTCATCACACTCCAGAAGGTATGCGCATATCTGGCAAGTTTCAGTTCTTTTGAAACTCCCGATGTGATTTTTACCCCATGCTCTTATGACCTTGACTTTGGCTAACAAATCATAAGTCACATGTCAAGTTCTACCCGTCATTCTCCAGGTTAATTTGAGTCCACCCGTACATACCCTTGACTTTGGCCAACAAGGTAGTACGACTGTTCCAAACCAACGCATCTATCTATGCTGCATATGAATACCCAATAGCTACCAATCACTATGCCTTGACTTTGGCCAACAAACATAGCTTGAATACTATTGACCACCCATATGAAACGACGGAGGGCTACGAATGATTTCTGGCGAAAACCTTTAACGTAATGAACTTGATATCGTTGAAGGAACGGATAGCTTTTAAAAATATAGTGACGAAAACCTTTGCTAAAGAGGTCACTCCCGGTGAAGGGATCTCGGCTCTTTCCCCGTAGAATGAGGTGCAGGATATTCCAACTGAATACCACGGTGCAAAGCAAAAGTAATCGGTTATAGTGAAGTTATTGCCCTGACGCAAACTTTTTATCCAAGGGGTCACTCCCTGTGAAGGGATCTCGGCCCTTGCCTCGTCGACTGAGGAGCAGGATATTCCAACTGAATACCACGATGCAAAACAAAAGTGAACATCCTTGCAATAACAGCTTTTTGAAAAGTGTTCCAACAACATCAGATTAGGTTTGTTTTTAACTTGCAGTGATCCGAATCAACGCGGTCCCATCAATTGATCACACCACAAAGAACGAAAATATACTGATGTACGTATATGCCATCCGCATTCGCCACTGGGTCCCGTCATTACCCGTTAGGTTAGCTAACTAACGACAGAGCGGGGACTGGACTAGCGCGGATGCAAAACATATACAACATCTACTAGTATATATATATATATCAATATATTATATTCGCTCAAGGCGTGATAAAATGCAACATCACAGAAATGTACAGCATCACAGAACAATACAGATATCTGGGATCCCCGGGTTTCACAGAGCCGTTGAAACCCGACGTTCCCCTGGTCGTGTGGATAGCCTGTGCAATGAAATCCTAGACCCCTACGGGCGCGGCAAGTCACCCGCCAAAACCTGAAGCGAGGCAGCCCCTTCAGCTCCGTGAATGGACCACCCAGCACTTCATGGAATCCGGTAACTTGGGCACCCCTCCTGGGTCAACCTGTAACCCCTACGAGTGCGGCGAATAGCCCTCCAATTCTAGAGTGAAGCCCCCTCCGTCTCAATGCCATGAGATGCGGGCCCGTTGCCCTCTAGAACCCGGCTATCCGTGCACCCCTCCGCGGGGTAATCCTAGTACAGAAAGTAAAATATACATACAACAGGTACATCGACCGCAACCTGGTCGTGCCCCAAAATAATAATACAAACAGGCAGTGACGGCAGTCCACATGTCGGACGCTCGCCCCGCAATATCAAATGTACATAATACAACCAAAACTGTACTAGCATTGCAACCAGGCTATCCCCCACGACCGATCCGCAACATCACAGCAATACACAGAACATCAACGTGAAAATCACGTTCGCAAATCCGTCTAACCGGGCTATAGCAGTTAGACAGGATTTACCGATCGAGTGACATTCACGGTCGCAGATATAATGTAAAAACTGTGAACTAATGTGTTTTAAATATCCGATCGATCAAATTTTAACAAGTGGGCCCCAAGTACTACTGTAGCATATCAAGAAATTCTGGGCCTAATATTAATATTCCAAAACCCCTAAAATAATCCCAGAAGGGAACTGTAGAAATTGGATACAGTGATCACACTATAATGCGGCGGAACCGCGGCCCAAAGGGGCGTTTGGCCGCGGTTCCGCGCTCCTATGGTCGACTCACTGTGTCGAATTTCTACAGATCTCTTAGAACTTCCAGTACATCAATTTTATGCAACCTGAAAAATTTTTGGACTTCAAAAAATTTCGACAGAAAACTGATGTGTAGGAAACGCGGAGTTTTGGAATTTTAGTCGATCGGAAATGTAAACACATTTAACAAAGCTAGACTAAGTTAATGGTAAGGCTCTGATACCACTGTAAGTGCAAGGCGGCGCCCGGCCTCCATCCCGAGGCCAAATGCGGAAGCGATGATAAACTTTAATTTTGCAAACTAGCAAACCGGCACCACCGCGCACTAAACACCCGGATCGAACCATTAACTAGTCCTAGCTAACTACAAGATGGGGAATAGAGATATACCGACTGATCCGAGTCCTCCGGTCTTCTCGTCGTCGTCCCGATCTCCCGCGGAATGTCCTGTCTCCACCTCGTCGCCGGAAGTGCACCACATCGCCTACATCTTTTACGGGCTCCCACCTCAATGCCGAGGCAACTCGGGCACGAAGCTGGCTAGTCGACGTGCCTAAGATTTTCTGTAGAATGTATAGTAGAACTTGTGTCTCACTTTGGGGTTGTAGGAGGTGCCATATTGGTGGAGGTATGATATAAGCTTTTGGAGATGGTGTAGTGGGATTTTTCCAACATGAAATGAACCAAAAATCCCACATCCAAAATTTTGGACAGCCCCATGAGGGAATTGGCCGGCCATCTTGGTGAGGGGAGAGTGAGAATGAGGGTGAGACCAAAAGAAATGAGTGGAGAACCCTATCATGCTAGTGAGAGGAATCAAAAAGATATCATGAAAGAACATGGTCACCAAAACAAAAACCACACTCAACCACCTACCATCATCAACAACCATGATTGCTCACAAAGTCAAGCAATCATGAACTCAAGAAAGGTCAAGGGATGGGGCTTCATCATGAAACCATCATGATACAAATATATGCAAAGAACACCCTCCACAAATGCCCATTTGCAACAATGCAAATAAGCCCTCCTCCACCAATCTTCGGCCAATGAACGATACAAAGGAAATCGGCCGAAACGGAAAGCAAACTGGCAACTCCAGAAAACTGGTCCCGTAATAAATTACAGGAAAACCCCGATACTGTGCATACACACCCACATTTGTATTCCAACCGGAATACAAATGCAATGAGATAAATCTACACTGTACTATACTAGGATCCGGCTTAAACCAAAGCCGGCTAGTATTATCCGTTCGATCCTGATCCGTGCAATACCGCACGTATCTGATCGAGCTCTGCCATATATCCATACGGCCTATAGTACAAACTGTCCGATCCTGATCCGTGCAATACCGCACGTATCTGATCGGACCTTGCCATATCTCCATACGGCCTCTACAGCTTTTCGCCCGAAAGCTTGAGTAACTAAATGTGGGGGACTCTAAAGACTCATCAACACCTTGGTTGTGGATTTAACCACTAGCACGTCAGAGGTATAAGCCAATACGTAACGGGCTACCAGGTATTGACCAAAAGGGACGTCTGTGAGCGAACTCAGCCTGACACCCTACTGAGCCTGTCAGTGACAATATTTGTACAGTCTGGTCCGTTCGTCTATGAGCATCGCATGGCGGGCCTATGGGGTTGGTAAAAGTCAGACCCCTAAAAGCGGTACAAGTCGTGTCGGAGTGTAGCCCAGAACACCCTGAGATACTACTGGAATACCTACCAGTAAATCTCCTGCCTCGGCCGAGGGCTTCGTGTAATGGCTCTCCAAGACACAGCGCGACCTCACCCCCAATACCGAGAGAGACGAACCCCTGAAGATACGCTCACTGCCTCCATATGGCTCGGGACTGTACCCAACTAAAACCTGTTTGCACGTCTCCTTTGAGCGTGGTAGGGTAGTAATCAAAGTACAGTGGGAACTCACACGAGACAAATGACGATCCCCAGGTCGATGAACTAACCTGTACACATGTCACCAGGGAACTGCCATCTGACGTCTGGTATATGACCAACTAGCATGTTCCCGGCGAGTCCTGTCCGGTGTACTCATAACCCAATGAGCACTTGTATACATTTTAGGTGATCTAACTAACACCAATGGCTTGTGAGACCGGCCACCGCCCCTCGTCGGGGTCTCGACTGTATACACTAGTCTACTCTGGAGAATCGATGCCCTGTCTCGAAACTCTCACGACTAGGGACCATTTAAGGATATGCTTATAGACCCCCAGCTCCCACTTATATCATCGCCCTCATACTGCTGGTGGTCAAGAAAGAATCCTACGGGCTCTATCAACGTGTAATAGCGACGTGTCAGGTCACCTAAAACAGTACACGATGATAAAGGTAAACCAGATAGCGTACTATCATCTCGAGTAAGACTGTCCTACCGGGATAGGTCCTCCCTCAATCATTGCAATCATGTACCTGTGATCCAATAATTGACTTTGAGGGCACTATCTCCAACACACGCTTCGTGAAATTTTTACATAATTTGGGTGCGGCTCTGAAAATATTTCCTAAGGGCTATTTTTGTCAGACATGCGAAACAAATGTAACCCTAGGGTTTCCTATCCTCTATAAATAGGAACTCTAATCATTGTAAATTCTTATGCCTCTTTTTAAATAATAAATTCAGATCTCTTTATGGAGAGCATCGGTGTTTCTTTTCAATTCATGAATTCAGATCTGACAACCCTGTATAAATGGTTGGAGAGATCCATCTGTAAAGTAAGTAGATTTATTTATTTCCTTGCCCTAGATAATTTCAATTCCTGCCCTAGATTAAATTTATTTTCCTGCCCTAGTATGGATTTTATTTATCTGCCCTAGTTATAACTTTCAATTAATTGCCCTAGGTAGAATAATTAGGTTTTTAGATTTAATAACCAATCCGAACACCTTTCGGAATTAACTCGTAAGCGCGATTAGGAGATTCAAAAAATCCCTGTGGACCGACCCGTACTCACCGGCTAGCTTCATGCGACGCCGTTCTTGATTGCGGTTATTAGAAATAGTTTTTGACAAGACTCAATCAAATGGCGCCGTTGCCGGGGACGGCGTGTCATTTCCTTTTTGCAATTTCGGGTTAATCTTAATAAAAAAATCATAAAAATCCAAAAAAATATAAAAATATATATACTTTGTTATTTTTGGAAGGGATACTTTGTTGTTTGAATTTTGCAGGATATACAAACTCGGATCTGAAAATTTCCAGAAAGCAAAACAGAAAAGAAAAGATCAGAACAGAGGAGAATTTCAGAAACAGAACAACAGAAAAATTCTCGAGACGTGAACCGCCCACTAGACCGCGAATCCGCGGCAAAAACTGCCTTTTGCCGCCTTTCCGCCGCGCTTTGGAGAGATCTCGGGATCTGCGCCGCTTCAGCCGCCGCGCTTCCGCCGCGCCAAGCCGCCTACGAACGCGATTCCGTGGCTATCTAGTGTCTTCAGCGCAGGAAATTTGCTCTGTAACCCTCTCTGGTTCATCCTCTGTAATTTTTGAAATATATTTTCTGAAAAATGCCTGCAGGATTTTGTGCACTTTAAAAATATATCCCCTTCCATATAACAATCTTGTGCAGGAATTTTGGGCCTCGCTTAAACTAAATTGATTGCAAGAAATATTTTGTTGTTGCATATCTTTTCTCGAATATCTTTTTGCAACAATTTTTTCCAAATAAAGATTCTTGTGATATGCTTAAAATAATAACTGATTGCAAGTAATATTTTGTTGTTGCATATCTTTTTTCTCTAAAATCTTTTTGCAACAAAATTTTTCCAAATAAAGAGAAAAAGAATAAAAATAAAAATGACAAATTTTATTAGAAACTTGCAAAATTTTTGGCCTCAAATAGATACTTGCACCACAAACTTTCTTTCTTTCCCCTTTCTTACAACATGGGTACCCCACATAATAAATCACTTGCCGAACTTTGGTATCCCGAACCTAATTTTGTGTCGTACGTTAATTGGTTCGGTCAATTTAAAGACGATCCCTCCTTGCCAAAAATTTCTTTGAAAGATCGAATAGAGGCGTCTAGGAGGAACAATTTGACTTTTCAACCCACTTTGTGTCAACCTAGTCAACCTTCACCACTTACATACGTTGACACCACATTTTCAAGCCCTTCTGTCACTCCTAAGCCGATGTCCATTGCTGAGCATATTGCTCAATCTCGCAGTCGATCTTTCACCCCTCTCCACTCATCTAGTTCTAGGGATCCACACGACTATTCACCTTTTTATCCAGATGTTGACCCTACGTCCAACCACCCACTTCCTACCAGTCTTACCCGACCTTCCCACCCTCACTAGACACTGTTTCTACACAGCCATTAGGGAGTTTCAAATATCCAACCAATTTCGAATCTTTCACCGAAACCCCCTCACCACCTAAGTCTAGTTTGGAAGAGTCGTTGGAAGCTTATATTGCAGCAACAAATAAAATGACTAGGAATGTGGAAGCGTCCGTGGCCGCCCTTATGCAACCTAGTGAACCGGTAGCTAGTTTCCCGCTAGCTCAAAATTTTTTAATGTATAAGGAGGCGGTTGGACAGAGTGAGAATGAGAGAGGATTTTCAAATCAAACCTACCCTTACCCAATTGAGGCCCACAACTCCTGTTTTCCATCGATTGCCCTAAATAGTTCACCTGTTGAAAATAAAAATGAGTTGTGTGATTTTGTAGTGCTTGATTTGCCAAATTGTGAAGAACCCTTTTCGAGTGAAACCACACTTAATCCTTTCGACCTTTACACCTCCACTCTAGAACCTAAATCGATACATATCCATGCTTTTGATGAGGTGTCTAAAGAAATTAATTTTCACTTGATTGAGGATATAGACGCCGGGAATATTTCGGATGATGAACCTGTCGATTTAATTGAGATTTTATGTTCAAATCATCATCCCGAGTTATTAAATGTTTCTCCCGAATCTCATATGCGTCTTGATGTTGATGATACTGGCATAGATGAGTTGAATTTTGAGGAGAATTATAAGGAAAGTATTGAGGAGAGTTTTGAGGATAATATTGAGGTTGAATCATTTTTGTTTGATGTGTCTGATTTTCCAATTCATCCTCCTGAACCTTTAAGTGTTATATCACCCTCCTTCCTTTCCATCGTTCCGACCACGCTTGAAGACTGTGAGCTTGAAAAATTTTCCTTTGAATCCGGTAATGTTCTCACAGATGATAACACTTACGAGTGTTTCACTTTTTCGGACGATGTTAATGACTCACCGCCCGAGTTTAAGTCCTTTACATTTTCAGATGAGCCATCAGACTCGGTTGATTATAGTAGTTTCGAACCATTAATGGAATCTTTCAAGTTCGAAACAGTTTACTACGGTGAGAAAGATACTATCCCTAATTCACTCCCTTTCGTCTTTCCCATTGTCCCGACCGTACAAATGACCGTTACGCTTTCATCTCCTATACCAAGTTCGGCGTACCCATGTTTTCTTGCGAATCTTGAGGGATTTGACCCCATTTCCCGACGGGTGGATAGGTTAGCGCAATCGCTTATAACACATCGGTCATCACATATTGCGCTAATTTATTCACTCGATTTACACCCTTAAGTTCGCGCGATCCTTCTTTCTCCTTTCCGCCCTTCTTCTCCCCCACCGAGACCATATTCTACCATTCTTCTTTCCACACGGTCTCGCGTGTTTCTCATTTCTTTCATCTCCACCCCATTCTTGCACCGACTATACCTTCACCATGATAAGATTTTTGAATGGTTGGTGCAAACCTTTGACTTGTGTAAGGCCAAGCTTAAGTTTGGGGGGAACCTTGTTGTATATATGTATATATATATATATATATTTTGTTTTCTTTTTCTATAAAAAATATAAAAAATAAAAAAATTTCAACACAATAAAAAAAAAATGTAAATAAATAAACAGGGGAGTGCTGGTATTTTGACCCTCTTGGTTTAGCATGACAGTGAAGACACTGTCAAGTTCAAGTTTGGGGGTATGCTCGGTACGTCTTCTTCCTTCGCATTCATTTGTACATATTTTTGCATTTGCATATTTATTTGAAAACCCATAAAAATTGAAAATTTTCAAAAATTATAAAAATTATTGTATTCAATTTTGGCTAATTGACTTGAGTTTGACAAATAGGTTAACTGGCTAGGAACAACTAGATCTTAGACTTAGTGAATTAAAAACCCTAAAACTAACATTCCTTAAAGTTTAACGGTAGAAAGTATATGCCTTGTAGTTTATTTAGAAATAGGAAAATTTTGGGTTCACTTCTTGGGCTAAGTCGAAACAAGGGAAGAGTATTGATGTTCTTATTAGAGTATAAGTTTGAAAAATAATTCCTAGCTTAAGTCTAGATTCTGAAAACGTATACCCTACAATTTGCACAATCACGCACCTTGAAATTTGGGATAGTAGAGAAGACCTTGAAATGCTCTTGTCTAAAGTCCTTAGTACGAAGAAAATAAAAGGAAAAAAAGAGTGAATAAAGAAAAGAAAAAAATGAACACTGGTTTTTGTGATTACTTAAGGCTGTAGAAATAGAAAAATATTTAGCGAGGGTGCTTCATCACCTAGTGCCTTAAACCAACTGGTTTGGGAGTCACTGCTAAAAGCCTTGGGTGTTGCAAGACTAGGAATTACGCTTTAAAGTGCAAACATATCTTGTAATCGGTTGTTGGTACCTCAAGAAGTATTAACAGTCGCATGAAGGATGTGTAAGCAAAATTCAATTAAAAATTCACCTACTAATAAGTACTTTGGACAACGGACAAGGGTATGATTGCTTGATTTGAATTTCCAAGTGTAGGGGTGATCTATACACACACGTAAGGGTATGTGATTGGAATTTAGATAAGAGAGAGAAATGAAGAATAGAACTTGTATCTTTAGTAGAGTTGATAGAAATTCATGAGTGGAGATGTAACCCTAGAAGGAAAACTTAGGAGATGCCGAAAGCTAAATAAGTCTATAGAACATATATAATCTTAAGTTAGATGATGAGGAAGTGTGAAGAATATGGGTGGATAATTTACAAGTATAAGATAATAGAATTCCTTATTGGAAAACTTAATTGGAGAACAAAAGTCAATGGGCCGAATTGATAGGATTTTGTGGGTGTAATCCGCTGAAAACCCTCAGGAGACAACACTCCTCCTACTAGGGACACCTAGAGGTTTAACGGCTTGTTGCACGAGCTCAGTGCAATCGCGTTTCCCTGCGAAAGTGTGGTTAGGATTGTAGAGAATAAAAAATAAGTTTGCTCGAGGACGAGCAAAAGATAAGTTTGGGGGTATTTGTTCACACCATAATATTGTATTATTATATTCCCCATTCTTATTCTTTTTATAAATAAACGGGTGCTTTTGACGCATATCTGCTACATGTTACAGGTTACAGGTTCTTGGACAGGAAACAGTGAAAACGAGGTAAAGACGACGTAAAAGTGAGACTTTGACCGACAAACAGAGAATCTTGATCAAGCCTACATAAGGAACAATTCAAAAAGCAAGATTCAAGACATCGACTCAAAGAGAACGGGTAGAAGTCCACTACAATGTTCACTGAAGATCTGTAACCAACTTAGAAGCCCAAATGGAAAAAGATATATAGAAATAAGAAGCCCAAGCCAACAAGAAGCAGCCCACAAAAGCTCACAAGTTGATCTCTCTAAAGGGCCGCGGAACCGCGGCCCAAGCCTGCCATTGTCGCGGTTCCGCGGCCTTCTGGTGCCCACGCTTCGTGAAATTTTTACATAATTTGGGTGCGGCTCTGAAAATATTTCCTAAGGGCTATTTTTGTAATTTCAGACATGCGAAACAAATGTAACCCTAGGGTTTCTTATCCTCTATAAATAGGAACTCTAATCATTGTAAATTCTTATGCCTCCTTTTAAATAATAAATTCAGATCTCTTTATGGAGAGCATCGGTGTTTCTTTTCAATTCATGAATTCAGATCTGACAACCCTGCATAAATGGTTGGAGAGATCCATCTGTAAAGTAAGTAGATTTATTTATTTTCTTGCCCTAGATAATTTCAATTCCTGTCCTAGATTAAATTTATTTTCCTGCCCTAGTATGGATTTTATTTATCTGCCCTAGTTATAACTTTCAATTAATTGCCCTAGGTAGAATAATTAGGTTTTTAGATTTAATAACCAATCCGAACACCTTTCGGAATTAACTCGTAAGCGCGATTAGGAGATTCACAAAATCCCTGTGGACCGACCCGTACTCACCGGCTAGCTTCATGCGACGCCGTTCTTGATTGCGGTTATTAGAAATAGTTTTTGACAAGACTCAATCACTTTGCCGTAGTTCTGTGGTGTCATAGGTGAGGTGTTGGTTAACTCCTTCTACGGCTGGATCATAGACACTGTGGCGCGTTTTTGAGTATTTGTAACTTTGCTCAAGTGTTGAGCTCTTGGGGTAAGATGTGGGTGTATGTTGATTCGATCGAAACGTTGAACATCTTCTTGATTTCTGTGATTGCAATTGTTGTTTTTCACTTTCTTTTCTGCGACCGTAAGCGTAGTATGTGGTGTATCGCCGGCTTCGTTGTTATACATCAACGACAATTGGGATACGCATACTTGCTTACGTTGATGATATAAGATATTATGTGTTGCTGAGATATGATGTGCAGGATCGTTGCGATTGAATAGCCGGGGGTTCTATGTGAGATGAGAGTTTTTTAATTTTCATTCATGTAAAAATTAATTGTATGTAATATTCTTTTATTTGGGGCACTTCCGGGTTGAGGATGATATCACCATTATTGTATATTATTTACTTTTCCGCATTAGGATAGACCCAAGGAGGGGAGCACAAGTGATCGGGTTCTAGGGTTCAGTGGGAGGCCATCTCGAGGAGTCGAGACCGGGTCTCCTAAACTCTAGAATTGGTAGGATCACTTGCCGCTCTCGTAGGGGTCTAGGGGTGTAGGCTTGGCTATTCATCGCGACCGTGGAATCCGTATTTTCTATTGCTGGCTAAATACAAAATACAGACCTCCTAGATATCCTTTTTTATTTTCATATGTGCTTCTGCTGCTGTTGATATTCTGTAATATGATTACTTAGTATCTGAGACGAATGGATTATTATTATATATATGATATATAATAAATGTTGCTTATATTTCACACCCGCGCTAGTCCCGTCCCGCTATGCCGTTAGTTAAGTAACCTAACGGTGCATAACGGGACACTGTGGCGAATGCGGATGGTATAAGTATACGTTCTATTTTCGTTTCTTTTCTGTGATGGCTTAGGAATTTAAATGATGGGACTACATTAATGAGATTAATGTAAAGTAAAAGAAACCTAAAGATGTTGCAGAATCTGATTTGAAACCCACTCGGCCTTTTTATGAAAAATGCAAGTTTTCAAAAGATGCGGAGCTTAAGCCACTCCTTTTCTAAACTGTTTTGATTCTATAACGAGATCAAGTTCAAAGTGTTAAAGGTTTTCATAAAAACCATCCGCAACCCTCCATCATTTTAGGAAGCAGAGTACTTAGTATTCGTGCTACGTATGTCGACCATAGCCGAGGCATTGTGTACGGTAGCTAAGTGATGTCTTCCTACACCGCATATGATGCGATTAGTTAGGACAGTCACATGATTATGTCGACCATAGCCGATGGTCATATGGGTGGGCCTAATTAATCACGAAAGGATGGGTATAACTTGACTAATGCTTGTGATATTTTGACCATAGCCAGGGTCATAAGCATCTAAGGGTAAAAACTATATCGGGAGTTTCAAGAGTTGAAATTTGCAATGAGATTGCATACCATCTATATGATAGTTGGATCCCGATCCCACTGTGAGTAAGAGTTACTTCCAGGAGAGTTTTGCATTTTGCAATTAGCTAATCCAGTAGGTGTCTAGAAAGGTGTCAATGGGTTTGACCTCTGGGAAAATGAGGTTTATTTTAATTAGGTCCGTGCGAAAGCACGGGAAACCTCCCTCAAAGTACCGACACTGGCCTGGCTGACCGGTTAGCGAAACTGTAGAATGTAATTAATCCTGGCTAGTTTTCTTTTCAGGTTTTGAATGAAAATTTGATAAAAGCAGTGGGAGACATCGATTAGATAAGATAATAACCAATCTAATTCTTTGCAAGAGCATTTCGCTGAGTGTATTCTTTTCTCTCTCCTAATAGCAGATACCGATGACGACTTAAGCTTCTACTAGAGAAAAACATACTGACGGGACTAAACTATAAAGAATGGTTGAGGAACTTGAACATTGCACTCACGTATGATAAAATATCATATGTCCTCACAACCAAAGTCCTACCCATCCCAGGACCTGAATCATCTGTTTCGGATAGGGAGATCCGAAAAACATGGGATATTGATTGTAACACGGCCAAATGCCTCGCGCTGGCTTCTATGGACAGTATCCATCAGAAACAGCACGAGAAGATGGATGTTCAATCCATCTTTCTTCATACAAAGGAGTTGTATGAAGAGCGGTCTCGAACTTTGCGATACGAAGCATCTAGAAGTTGTTTCAGATGTGAATGGCCCCTGGTACATCAGTAGGAGAACATGTTTTGAAAATGATTGGTCTTCTAAAAGAACTCGAGGAACTAGGATGGACGATGGATAATGAGCAATATACGGATATTGTTCTGCAGTCTCTTCCCATGCCTTTGCTCCGTTCATAGTGAACTTCAATATGAACGATTTGGAGAAATCATTGCCTGAACTTCTCAATATATTGAGAAGTGCAGAGAGCACGCTTAAGCAAGCGAAGACTCCCGCTCTGATTGCTGGGCCATCTTCCTCTTCTGTCCCAAAAGCCAAGGCCAAGGGAAAGAAGAAGAAGAAACCCATCAAACAGAAAGGTGGAGTTAAAAAGGCGAAGGGGAAAGAAATATCTAGGGCCGCGGGAAGTGAAAAAGGAGAATGTTTTTACTGCCACAAGTCGGGACATTGGAAACGCAACTGTGCTGTGTATCTTGCTGATCTCAAGAAGAAGAAGCATGGTGATGCTTCCTCTTTAGGTGTGTTTGTAACTGAGAACTGTTTTTCAATTAACTCTGCATCTTGGGTATTAGATACCAGTTCTGGTTTTCACATCTGCAATTGTGTGCAGGGGTTGAGAAACAGTAGAGTTTTGAAGACTGGAGACCATACTCTACGGGTTAGAAATGGTTCCAATGTACATGCTGTATCCGTAGGAGAGTATCATCTGGGTTTGCCTTCGGATTGTATATTGGTTTTGAATCCGTGTTATTTTGTACCAAGTATGCTATGTAATATAATATCCGTTTCTTTGTTGGACAATAAAGGATATCATTTTGTGTTGCAGAATAATGTTATGAACATCAACTTAAATCAAAAGTTGATTGGGTATGGTACATTAAATAACGGTATTTACGTCCTGAACCAACACACATTTTTCAATATACAACATACTAATAAAAGAAAACTTTCAGATATAAATGAAGCTTTTCTTTGGTATTGTAGACTTGGTCATATTAATGAAATAAGACTAAGCAAGCTACATAAAGATGGATATTTAAATCCTTTTGAATATAAATCTTAGGCAACTTGTCAGTCTTGTATCAAAAGTAAAATGACCAAAACTCCATTTACTGGACACGGAGAAAGAGCTGTAGAACTCTTAAGCCTCATACATAGTGATGTATGCGGACCAATGTCTACATATGCTAGAAGCGGTTTTTCATACTTCATTACTTTTACTGATGATTTCTCAAGATTCGGACACGTGTTTTTGATAAAGCATAAATCCGAAGCTTTCGAGAAATTCAAGGAGTACAAACTTGAAGTAGAAAAACAAACAGGTTTGAGCATCAAGAAACTTCGATCAGATTGAGGTGGAGAGTACTTAAGTACAGAGTTTTCAGACTTCTTAAAAGAGAATGGAATTCTCTCTCAGCTCACTCCTCCTTACACACCATAGCACAACGATGTGTCAGAACGGAGGAATCGTACCCTATTAGATATGGTATGGTCCATGATGTGTGATGCTGAGTTACCGCTTTCCTTTTGGGGGCATGCATTGGAGACAACAATGTATCTGTTAAACAGGGTTCCAACCAAGACCGTGTCTACCACTCCATATGAGATATGGAGTGGAAAGAGACCATCTCTTAAAAGAGTTAGGATTTGAGGTTGTCAGGCTTTTGTTAAAAAGCAGAATCCAGACAAACTTGAGACACGATCGGTCATGTGTAAATTTGTGGGATATCCAAAACATTCATATGGATATCTATTCTACCACAAAGAGGAACAAAAGGTGTTTGTTTCTCAGCATGCCACATTTTTGGAAAATGAAATCTTTACAGACGGTACTGATGGCAATGCGGTAGAACTAGAAGAGGTTCCAGAGACACAAATTACTCAGGACGAATTGGTTGAAACTGATGTTGCAGTAGAACTTCAAGAACCTCAGCCGCTCCGAAGATCTAGTAAAACTTCTCGCCCACCAGAGAGATACTATGGGTTTCTCATTGATGGTGATAGAGAAGATTGCATCATGGATGATGATGGCCCTACTAGTTTTCAGCAAGCTATCACGAGTGGTGACTCTGTGAAGTGGCTGGAAGCCATGAGATCCGAAATGGAGTCCATGTACACCAACAAAGTATGGACTTTGGACATTGCACCTCCTGGGATAAAACCCGTTGGGTGCAAATGGATCTTTAAGAGAAAGATTGGTGTAGATGGACAGGTAGAGACCTTTAAAGCAAGGCTTGTAGCGAAAGGTTTTCGTCAAAGACCAGGATTGGACTATGATGAAACTTTCTCTCCAGTAGCAATGCTTAAATCCATTCGGATCCTGCTTGCTATTGCTGCTCACTATGATTATGAAATCTGGCAGATGGACGTTAAAACTGCATTTCTGAATGGTGATTTAGAAGAATGCGTTTTTATGGATCAGCTAGAGGGCTTCATTAACAGTGGGAGTAGCGGGAAAGCATGTAGATTGCTTAAATCCATTTATGGATTAAAGCAGGCCTCACGGAGATGGAACATCTATTTTGATGATACAATCAAAGAGTTTGATTTTATCAAAAATATAGATGAACCATGCATTTATAAGTAGATTGTAGGGAGTACTGTCACATTCCTCGTATTGTACGTGGATGACATTCTCCTGATAGGAAATGATATTCCTGTTTTACAATCGGTCAAATTAATCTTATCACAAAGGTTCTCCATAAAGTACCTGGGTGATGCCTCGTGCATTTTGGGCATAAGGATCTATAGAGATAGATCCAAGAGGTTATTGGGATTGTCCCAATCAAAGTACATAGACACCATCCTAAAAAGGTTTATTATGGAAGATTCCAAGCATGGTGCCTTGCCTGCTTGTCATGGAATCATTCTCTCCAAGGACTTCTGTCCGAAGACTGATAAAGAGAGAGCTTGCATGAGCATTATACCCTACGCTTCAGCCGTAGGATCTATAATGTATGCAATGTTATGTACTCGCCCTGATGTTGCTTATGCATTAGCTGTTGTAAGCAGGTATCAATCCAACCCAGGGGAGAAACATTGGATAGCAGTGAAGAACATTCTTAAGTACTTGCGAAGGACTAAAGAATTGTTCTTGGTGTATGGTGATGGCAATCTCCAAATGGAGGCCTTTACCGATTCCAGCTTCCAAAGTGATAAGGATGACAGCAAATCTATCTCAGGGTTTGTATTTACCCTCAATGGAGGGGCGGTTAGTTAGAAGAGTTGCAAACATGATACCGTTGCAGACTCCACGATGGAAGTTGAGTATATTGCTGCAAACGATACTGCCAAGGAAGCCGTCTGGATGAAAAAGTTCATCGCGGAACTAGGAGTAGTTCCAACCATTGTTAATCCAATATCATTATATTGTGATAATAATGGGGTTATGGCGTTAGCCAAAAAACCAAGGTCCCATCAAAAGTTCAGACACATCCTAAGGCGATATCATTTGATCTGGGAGATAGTAGATTGCCACGAGATCGAGATTCGGAGAGTAGATACAAAGAATAACACAGCGGATCCACTCACCAAGGCCCTTCCACAGCCGCAGCATGAGCGACTTTTTGAGATGTTAGGTATGAGATACGCCAATAATTGGCCTTAGTGCAAGTCGGAGATTGTTGGATATATGTATGCCCTAGAGGCCATTATATGTACTTTCTAATCAATAACTCACTTTCTATTCTCATTATTGATTATCTTTTCATATTATCTTGAGCAGTTAAGCTTGCCTTCATCTTCTTCTTCCTCCTTTCTCTCTTGAGTTGAAAAAAAAGTGAGTTAATGAAAAAGATTGGGTTTTGATTAGAGAAAACAAACCACCTCTTCATTCTACTCTAATCTAGCCAATTAGTTTAGAGTGTTTGGCTTCATCATCTTCTTTGATCAAGTGAAGCTAGGAGCTTGGACAAAGTGGATTTCGGGTGGATCATCGTGGAAAAAGGAGCTCACTTGCAAGCTTTTCCAACTGCCAACAATCCAAGGAGTCACTACCAAGAGGACTATAAAGGTTGTATTCCTTTCACTTAGTGATAGAATGGTTTTAGTATGAGATACAAGTGTTGTTACCCTAGTATTCTAGTTAAAGATCTTTGCTTTGTTTGCTAAGTACCTCTATATTTTTTAAAGTGGCATGTGTGATGCTTCCATAACTACAGTAGGTGCTAGGTAACCCTCATACAACATCGATACATAAATCCTCATATCTCGGGCTCCGTCAGTCCGGATCGGCAAACGGGCTCAGTCAGTCCGGATCGGCCCATATCATCTTACGCTCCGGTCGGTATCCTCCGGATAACCGCCGAGTGCAAATACTATCACCGGTTGGTAGTGCTCCCCTGCCAGGCTCACCGCCTAACTATACGAGTTTTCTTGCCCCGGGGTACCTCACCGGGTCCACCATGTACCCGCTGACGGTGCCTACCGCTCCTCAAATCGGGTTTCACATGCCAATCTCAGAATAGAGAAAACACATGGTGGACGTCTCGAAATATAATATCAAGATAAAGCGGGTTTTTAAAACAATACATATTTTCCTGTGAAATATAACCATGGTTCTCAAATCCAGAATCTCATGAAAACAGCATCTCCATGTGTAATATCATAAAGCATGATGTATGCAAACATGGATCAGAAATGTGAGCATATCCGTATATCATGCAACATATCGAATTGATGTGAACATAGCAAGTATATCATGCAAAGAGTCATATGACAGTACCGAACAATTAAGAGTCATAGCATGATGTAGCAATTCTCTTATGTAGTGACAGCAATTATCGATGATGAAAGTGTTGGAGATAGTGCCCTCAAAGTCAATTATTGGATCGCAGGTACGTGATTGCAATGATTGAGGCAGGACCTATACCGATATAACAGTCTTGCTCGAGATGATAGTTTGCTATCTGGTTTGTCTTTATCATCGTATACATGCTTTAGTTCACTATTGCATGATGATAGAGCCCATAGGATTCTTGCTTGACTACCAGCAGTATGATGGCGATCATATACGTGGGAGCTGGGGTCTGTAAGCATATCCTTTAAGTGTCCCTAGTCGTGGGAGTTTCGAGACAGGGCATCAATACTCCAGAGTAGACTAGTGTATACAGTCGAGACCCCGACGAGGGGCGGTGGCCAGTCTCACAAGCCACTGGTGTCAGTTGGATCACCTAAGATGTATACAGGTGCTCATTAGGATATGAGTACACCGGACAGGACTCGCCGGGAATCTGCTAGTTGGTATTATACATATCGTCAGATAGCAATTCCCTGGTGACATGTGTACAGGTTAGTTCATCGACCTGAGATCGTCATTTGTCTCATGTGAGTTCCCACTGTGCTTAGATTACTACCCTACCACGCTCAAAGGAGTTGTGCAAACAGGTTTTAGTTGGGTACAGTCCCGAGCCACATTGGAGGCAAGTGAGCGGATCGTCGGGGATTCGTCTCTCCCGGTATTGGGGGTTGATGTTGCGCAGTGCACGGGTGGCCATCACTAGGAATCCTCGGCCGAGGTAGTGGAGAATTACTGATTTGGATCAGTAGTTTCTCAGGTGGTGATGGGCTTCATGCCGACTCGATTTATCGCGTTATTAGGGGTCTGACTTTATCCACCCCCCTAGACTCGATATGCGATACTCTTTAGACGAATGGACCGGACTGTATATACATTGTCACTGTCAGGCTCAGTAGGGCTTATAGATGAGTTCGCTCGTCAGCTTCCCTTCCAATCAATACATAGGCAAAACGTTACGTGCAGCTTGTACCTCTGACGTGCTAGGGGTTATACACAGTGCCAGTGTGTTGATGAGTCATTAGAGTTCCCTACAGACACTTTCCCAAGTTCGGGCGAAACGTTGTAGAGGCCGTATGGTGATATGGCACGGTTCGGAAAAAGCACGTGCGTTTTCGCACGTGTCGTTTTTCGGGCAGATAATACTGGTCGGCTTTGGTTTAAGCCGTATCCGAGTATTATGCTGTGTAGATATAATATCTTTGTCTCAGTTGCAATTGTATTCGGTCGTAATACAAATGTGGGTATGTTTATACTGATACGGGGTTATCCTGAAATTCGTTTCAGGATCACTTTTGGAAGTTGCCAGTTTCCAGTTTTCTATCTGCCGTATTTGACATTCGGTTAAATGCGGATTTATCTTTTCTTTGGATGAGTGTAGAAGCTTCTAGAAGGTGGTGACTAGGTTCATGCATCTTGGTGAGTCATTAGTGCATTGATTATTGCATTAAATGCTTTTGTGACTAGGTTTAAGTTCATTGGTTATCATTTAATGCATTCATACAAGGTGTCTTGTGACTCATTCTTTTGGTTTAGTGCTAATGGTCACTCTCTTGTATCCTACACTCACCTCCCTCTCCTATAAGTGGCCGGCCTCCCCTCCACTCTTGGATCATGGTTGTTGTTTGAAAAGATTAAGGATTTTGGTTCATGGAAATTGATATACTCCATTTCTCATTTCGTATCGATCCAAAAGGCAACTTCATTAACCGTTCGTCCATAGCCTTGGACGTAACGAGACAAAGTGTTCTACTCATTCTCTACTTCATCTTGGTCGTCTCTTTTAACAAACTTGACGATCGAGTTGCCTCGGTTCAGAGGCGGGAGCCCGTTTAAAGATCCGTCGACGTGGTGCCACCTGGACGATAAGACTGGAGATCGAGAAGATCTGAGCAGCCGCAACAAGCGTGTGATGATGGTTGAAGACCGAAGGACTCGGATCGTTCGGTATAACTCTTCTACCCACTTTGTAGTTTGTTAGTTTAGCTTTAATGGCAGATCCGGGTTACGGTACGCGATAGCGCCTGTTTATAAAAAGTTTTTGTTCCGCATTTGGCGTCTGTTAGATGGCCGGGACGCTACCGTGGACTTACAGTGGTATCAAAGCCTCACCATTAAGCTATACTAACTTGTGCTAACGCGTCTAAAAGATCGATCGAACGGAATTTCCGAAACTACAATTTTCTGTACTAAAGTTTCTGTCGATTTTTAAAAGGGTCTAAAAATTATTTTAAGCATCACAGAAAAACAAGCAGGTTTTTTGAAGAAAACTCCAGAAATTTGATTCCCTGATTCGTCCGTACGGCCGCGGAACCGCCGCCAAAGCCATGCTTTGGCCGCGGATCCGCGGCCATATTGGAGCTTCAGAGGGTAATATTTCTTCTGTTGTTTCTTCTGAGAAAATTATGGTTTCTGGTATATATCTTTTGGTCCCAGATTTGGTTACTGTACACCAGATGTACGCGGGGCCCACTTCGGGAAATTTGGTCGATCGAAATTTTAAATTTGTTAGTATGCAGTATTTACATTATATCTCCGACCGATAATGTCATTTGATCGGTAAACCGCGTCTGATTGCTATAGTTCTTTTAGACGGGCTTGCGAACGTGACATTCGCGTTGATGTTCTGTGTTGTGCGGTAATGTTGCGGATATGTCGTGGTGGATAGCAGGGTGCAATGATAGTGCAGTTTGGATTTATTTGTACATTTGATATTGCGGGGCGAGCGTCTAACACGTGGACTGCCGTTACTGCCTGTTTCTATAATATTCTTTTGGGGCACGACCGGGTCGAGGTCGATGTACCCGTTGTACATATTTTATTTTCTGTACTATGTTCATCCCGCGAAGGAGTGCACGGATAGCCGGGTTCTGGAGGGCAACGGGTCCGTATCTCATGGTTTTGAGAGGCAGAGGGACCTCACTCTAGAATTGGCAGACTATTCGCCGCACTTGTAGGGGGTACAGGTTGACTTAAGGAGGGGTGCTCAATTTACCGGATTCCGTGAAGTGCCGGGTGTTCCATTCACTATGTTGTGGGGACTACCTCGCTTCAGGTTTTGGCGGGTTACTTGCCGCACCTGTAGGGGTCTAGGTTTCATTGCACGGCTATCCACACGACCAGGGGAACGTCAGGTTTCAGTAGCGGCTCTGTGAAACCCGGGGATCCCAGATTATCTGTATTGTTCTGTGATGCTTATTACTTTTCTGTAATATTGCATATTATCACGCCTGGAGCGATTATTGTATATTGGTATATATACTATTAGATGTTGTATATGTTTTACACCCGCGCTAGTCCAGCCCCCGTTCTGTCGTTAGTTAAGTAACCTAACGGGTGATGACGGGACCCAGTGACGAATGCAGATGGCATATACGTACATTTTATTTTTTCGTTCTTTTCTGGTGTGATTGATTGATGGGACTGCATTGATTCTTATCAATGCAAGGATAAAACAAACCTATATTTGATGTTGTTGGAACAAATTTTAAAAGGAGTTATTACAAAGATGTTTACTTTTGTTTTGCATAGTGATATTCAGTTAGAATATCCCGCACCTCATTCGACGAGGCAAGGGCCGAGATCCCTTCACCGGGAGTGACCCCTTGGGCAGAAGTTTACGTCAGGGTAATAACTTTAATATAGTCGATTACAAGTCGCTTTGCATCGCGGTATTCAGTTGGAATATCCTGCACCTCATTCCACGAGGAAAGAGCCGAGATCCCTTCACCGGGAGTGACCTCTTTAGCAAAACGTTTTCGCCACTATATTTTTATAAAAAGCTATCAGTTTCCTTCAACGAGATCAAGTTTATTACGTTAAAGGTTTTTCACCAAAAACCAGTCATAGCCCTCCGTCATTTCGTATGGATATGAAAGGTTAGCCTAGCACCTCATGAAGGGTTTGGAACCATCACATGAACCAAAGAATGAATTTTTTGGGTGCTATGTTAACGAACATAGAATCGATCCTAGAAAAATTAGGGTTTCGAATTTTTCACATCATCATATGAAAGAAAAGCGAGGGTTTAGAGAGTACAACCTTTGTAGCTCCATACGCTTGACTCCTCGGCTACTTGGGGTTTGAAAGAGCTCCGCTTGAACACCTCGAGGTCACCGATGATCCACCCGGAGTCCGCTTTGTCCAAGCTTGCAACTTTATCCGATCAAGTGAACGAAATCAAGCTAACACTCCAAACAAGTGGGCTAGACTTGTGTAGAGTGGTTCTCTTTCTCACTTCAAAATCCTAACTTGATGATTGTATTGCTCACTACAAAAATCTAGAGAGCAAATGAGAGAGGTTGATGAAGATGATGGCCTTTTAGAAGAAGAGAAGAAAAACTCTCTCTCTTGAAAAATGAAAATATAAGTATATATATTTTCCATCTCTCATTTCAAACCATGGTTAATTATATAGATATTATTGCAATGGAGTTAAAAGCACAAAAGGAAAATAAACCATGGGTTAAAAGGTAGGTGAGCATGGTAAAGTGAAGAAGAGTGTAGAAACATTCTATCATTTAACCCTTTTTCTTTTCCCTTTTTGTTTTAATTCAAAAGCAATGAAAAATCCATATAATAACCATGGTGTGATTCTTATATTGCCACCATTCTCATTATATAAGCCACCATGATGTATGTATGTATGTATGTATGTGTATATGTACATCCATATGTACATGAATCAAAAAGGAATGCATACATGCATCCATACATCCATAGAAACAAGAAAGGATTTCTAGTGAGAATCTAATGGTTAAATGATAAATCAACACTTGATTTATCAATCCGGCCATATCACATACGACCCCTACCAAAAGCAAGCCGCCCGATCAATATACGGTATCCTATACGCGCATTTTAATCGGGTCCATGCGCATATCGCATAGGCGCACCACAACGTTTCGCCTGGACTAGGAAACTCCATTGTGGGACTCTAAGACTGGTCAATACGCCGGCAGTAGGTGATGATCATATCAAGCACCCCCAAGCTGCAAGCGGTCAGCTAAACGTAACGGCCACCTGGGTATTGAGCGATCAGAAGAGAACAAGCGAACCTGCTACAACTCCCGTCGAGCCAATCGGCAACACTTCCCGTACAGTCCGGTCTCCTCGTCTGATATGTCGCATATCAAGTCTAGGGGTGGTAAACGTCAGACCTCAATAACCGATAAGTCGTGCCGATGTGAGGCTCATAACGGGTCGAGAAACTACTGGTAACACTTACCGGTAAATCTCTAATCAGCCCTGGCTAGGGACTTCCCTGTTACGGCCAATCGAGCACAGTGCAACATCCACCCCCAATACCGGGAGAGACGAAACCCCTCCTATCGCTTATTGCCTCCATGTGACTCGGGACTGTACCCAAAAACCACCGTTTTGCACGCCCTCATGGACGTGGTAAGGTGGAAATCAAAGCACAGTGGGAATCACACAAGACTCTATGACGATCTCGGGTCTACAGACTAACCTGCACAAGTGTCACCTGAGAACTGCCATCTGACGTGAGGTATAATACCATCTGGGAGTTCTCGGCGAGTCCGTCCAGTGTACCCAGTCTCCACTGAGCACCCGTATACCATCTCTGATGTCAAACACTAATGGATATGGGATCATCCATCGCCCATCTCATGGGTCGAGAAGCGTATATGCTAGTCTATACTGGTATATCGATGCCCCATCTCGATACACCTACGACTAGGGACCTTGAAGGATGTACTTATGGACTACCATGTCCCCACTAGTATGATCTGCATCATAGTCCAGGTAGTCAAGTACACATTCTAAGGGCTTTACCAACATGTAACTATAAGACAGTTTAAAGAGACTAGTATATATGTTAAGATAAAGAGCAACCAGATAGCATACTATCATATCGAGCAAGAAAGTCATCTCTATATATGTCCAAGCATCCAATATAATATACATCATCTGTACAATACTGGCCTCTAGGGCATACATACAACTAACAATCTCCCACTTGCACTAGGGCCAGCTACTGTAGTATCGCATACCGAGCATCCCGAAGAGTCTCTCAAACTGTATATGGGGAATGGCCTTCGTGAGTGGATCCGCTGTGTTATTCTTCGTGTCAACCCTCCTGACCTCGATCTCCCGGCGATCAACTATCTCCCGGATCTGGTGATACCGCCTCAGAATATGCCTAGATCGCTGATGGGACCTGGGTTTCTTGGCCAAAGCTACCGCTCCATTGTTATCGCAATACAAAGGTATTGGATGCTTAATGGATGGAACCACTCCAAGTTCAGTAATGAACTTCTTGATCTAGACAGCCTCTTTGGCAGCATCGTTGGCAGCGATGTATTCAGCCTCCATCGTCGAGTCTGCTACGGTTTCCTGCTTGGAACTCTTCCAGCTAACCGCCCCTCCGTAAAGTGTAAAGACAAATCCCGACTGCGACTTAGAGTCGTCCTTATCACTCTGGAAGCTCGAATCGGTAAAGGACTCCACTTGGAGTTCTCCATTACCATACACCAAGAGTATCTCTTTAGTCCTTCGTAAGTACTTGAGAATGCTCTTCACAGCTGTCCAGTGACTCTCCAGGATCAGCTTGATACCTGCTCACTACACTTAGTGAGTATGCTACATCGGGTCTGGTACATAGCATCGCGTACATGATAGAGCCTACAGCTGAAGCATAGGGTATCCCTTGCATGCGAGCTCTCTCCAAATCAGTCTTGGGAGACATCTTTTTGGAGAGAGTGACTCCAGAGATCGTGGGCAAATTCCCATGCTTGGATTCTTCCATACTAAACCTCTTTAGTATGGTGTCAATGTACCTGGATTGGGACAATCCCAATATCCGTTTGGATCTATCTCTATAGATCCTAATTCCCAATATGCAGGAGGCATCACCAAGATCTTTCATTGAGAATCTTTGTGATAAGAAGAGCTTGACCGATTGCAGCATAGGAATATCATTTCCTATCAAGAGTATGTCGTCCACGTATAATATGAGGAAGACAACCTTACTCTCTGCCACCTTCTTGTAGATACAAGGTTCATCTGGGTTTTTGACGAAATTAAACTCTTTGATAACGACGTCAAAGCAGATGTTCCAACTCCGCGATGCTTGCTTTAATCCATAAATGGATTTAAGCAGCTTGCACACCTTCCCGCTGCTCCCACTGTCTACGAAGCCCTCTGGCTGAGTCATGTACACGCACTCTTCTAAATCACCGTTTAGAAAGGCGGTCTTAACATCCATTTGCCAGATTTCGTAATCATGATATGCAGCGATGGCAAGCATGATCCGGATGGATTTAAGCATAGATACTGGAGAGAAGGTTTCGTCATAGTCCACACCTGGTCTTTGACGAAAACCCTTCGCAACAAGTCTAGCTTTGAAAGTCTCCACTTTCCCATCTACACCAAGCTTTTTCTTGAAGATCCACTTGCTCCCAATGGGTTTTACCCCTTCAGGAGCATCTTCCAAAGTCCATACTTTGTTGGTGTACATGGATTCCATCTCGGACCGCATTGCATCCAGCCATTTCACTGAGTCTCTACTCGTGATGGCCTGCTCGAAACTAGTTGGGTCATCATCCTCCATGATGCAATCCTCGCTCCCACCATCAATGAGAAAACCGTAGTATCTCTCAGGTGGACGAGAAACCCTACTAGATCGGCAGAGAGGCTGGGGTTCGTTGGGTACTACTGAATCCTCTGGGTCTACCAAGTCTTCTGTTATAGTTTGTGTCGCTGGAACCTCTTCCAGTTCTACCTCAATACCACTTGTCTGTTTCATAAGAAAACCCTTTTCTAAGAAAGTGGCATGTCGAGAAACAAACACTTTTTGTTCCTCGGAGTGGTAGAAGATATACCCTCGCGAATGTTTGGGATATCCAACAAACTTATATAGAACAGACCTTGCCTTGAGTTTGTCCGGATTTTGTGTTTTAACATAGGGCGGACAACCCCATATCTGAATAAAATTAAGACATGGTCTCTTACCATTCCATATCTCATATGGAGTGGTAGGCACTGATTTGGTTGGAACTCTATTCAATAGGTATGCAGCTGTCTCCAGTGCATATCCCCAGAAGGAAATAGGTAACTCAGCTGCACTCATCATAGAGCGCACCATATCTAATAGGGTGCGGTTTCTCCGCTCCGATACACCGTTGTGCTGTGGTGTATAAGGAGGAGTAAGCTGAGAGAGAATCCCATTCTCTTTTAGATAATCTCTGAATTCATTGCTTAATTATTCTCCTCCTCGATCAGATCAAAGGATCTTAATACTTTTGCCCGTTTGGTCCTCTACTTCGTTTTTATATTCTCTGAATTTCTCAAAAGCTTCAGACTTGTGTTTCATTAGGAACACATATCCGAATCTTGAGAGATCGTCAGTGAATGTAATGAAGTAGGATGAACCATCCCTGGCATGTGTAGACATGGGGCCACATACATCGCTATGCACCAGTCCCAAGAGTTCTGTAACTCTTTCTCCGTGTCCCGTAAACGGAGTTTTGGTCATCTTGCCTTTGAGACATGAATGGCAAGTATCATAAGATGATAATTTGAACGAATTCAAATATCCATCTTTTATAACTTAGCCAGTCATGTCGCATTGATATGACCAAGTCTACAATGCCACAAGAAGGATTCGTTCATTTCTGAACTTTTCCTCTTGTGTGTGTTTTGTATATTGAGGACTGTATTTTGATTTAGAATGAATATGCCATTATGAAACGAGCCTGATGCAATCAACTTTTGATCTAGGAATATGTTCATAACATTATCCTTTACTACAAAATTATATCCTTCTTTACTTAATAAAGAAACTGATATAATGTTGCACATCATGTTCGGTATATAATAACACGCATTTAGAATCAGAGTATCACCACTTGGTAATACTAGGTGATATTCGCCAACTGCTTTAGCTGCAATACTTGCACCAGTCCCTACTTGAACGGAATGATCACCTTTTCCCAGTTCTCTACCTTTCCGTAGCCCATGCAACTGTTTACATATGTGGGATCCTGATCCGGTATCCAATACCCAGGACGTAGGGTGAACTGAAAAATAGTTCTCAATGACAAACACACCCGAAGAAGGTGCATCAACATGCATGTTCTTCATTTGGGCGGTGTGAGAATCCAGATATTCTCCTGTTTCCTGTTCATTCTTATAACACTTATAAGATAGAACGGGTTCAACGTTCCCCTGCACAGTATAACATGCGGGTTCGGTCAATACATTTATATTATTATCTTGATTAAGGCATGACATGGTCGCTACCTGGAGAGAGAGAGAAGAAAACACTTTAGCGTATGCTCTTGCAAGATCAGATTGGTTATTATCTTATCTAATCAGGATGGCTCCCACTGGTTTTTATCAAATCTTCCTTCAAACCCTAAAAGGAAAGATTAGCTGGGATTAATTACACCCTACAACTTTGCCGATCTTTCAGCCAGGCCAGTGTCGGTACTTTGAGGGAGGTTCCCCGTGCTTTCGCACGGACCTAATTAAAGTAAATCTCGTTTTCCCAAAGGCGTAATCCCGTTGACACCTTTCTAGACACCTACTTGATCGGCTAATTGTCCTGTGTAAAACTCTCCCAGGAGTAACAATTACTCGCAGTGGGTATCGGGATCCAACTATCTCATAGAAGGTATGTAATCTCATTGCAAATTTCAACACTTGAAATTCCCGATAATGCTTTTGACCCTAGCGTCCCATGACCTTGACGGAGGCCAAACTACCCACAGGGCGCTAGTCAAGTTCAACCCGTCATTTCTTGATTGAATTAAACCCACCCGTACGACCCTTGACGGAGGCCAAACTACGCCGTACAATACCCTAATCCAATCGCATCATATGCTAGCAGATAAGCACTAGTTAGCTACCATACACTACGCCTTGACGGAGGCCAAACTACCGCAGCATGAATACTAAGTAGTACTTATCTGAAATGACGGAGGGCTACACAGGTTTTTCTGAAAACCTATTGCGTAATGAACTTGATATCGTTGTAGAATTAAGTGAATTTTGAAATGGAGTGTTTTTGAGGCTTTTGTAGTTTTGCTAAAGGGGTCACTCCCGGTGAAGGGATCGTCGGCCCTTTCCTCGTCGAATGAGGTGCGGGATATATCATATATATCACTGTGCAAAGCAGAAACTATAGAAGCAATCAAAAGACAAACCGAGTGTGTAGCATCTGCCAGTTATTGCTAAAGGGGTCACTCCCGGTGAAGGGATCTCGGCCCTTTCCTCATCGAATAAGGTGCATGGTATATCATATATACCACTATGCAAAGCAAAACTGTAGCTACCCTTTTTATTTAAAATTTTGATTCTACAACATCTATTAGGTTTCTTTTCTTTCATTAATCACATTAATGAAGTCCCATCATTTAAGTCACCTAAACATCACAGATAAATACGACGTACACTTATGCCATCCGCATTCGCCTCGATGTCCCCTCGTGCACCGTTAGGTTAGGTAACTAACGACAGAGCAGGGCAGGACTAGTGCGGGTGAAAAACATAAGTAACGCCTATATAATATATCATATATACTATATACTGTATCCATCAGAACATATCAAATGGTCACATCACAGATATCGCAGCAGAAACATAGATATAATGTGGGATATACCAGGACGTCCGTATTTAGTATTTAGCCAAAATAGAAAATACGGATTCCACAGTCGCGATGAATAGCCAATCCCACACCCTGGACCCCTACGAGAGCGGCAAGCAACCCTACCAATTCTGAGGTTTAGGAGACCTGGTCTCGACTCCTCGAGATGGCCTCCCACTGAACCCCAGAACCCGGTCACCTGTGCTCCCCTCCTTGGGTCCATCCTAATGCGGAAAAGTAAATAATATACAACACTGGTGACACAACCTCAACCCGGAAGTGCCCCAAATAAAAGAATATTACATTACATTTGAATTTACATGAATGAAAATATAAAACTCTCATCTCACATAAAACCCCCGGTTATTCAATCGCGACAATCCTGCACATCATATCTCAGCAACACATAATATCTCATATCATCAACGTAAGTAAGTATGTATACACCGATTGTCGTCGACGTATAGCAACGACAATCGGTAAATACATACTACACTTACGGTCACAGAAAAGAAACTGTAAAATTGCAATATCTGGAATCCACATTCTCTTTAGATATCATAAATGCGAAGTATCACATACCTCGTATTTCATGTCTTATAATATGAATTCCACACATTGTATCTTATTCCGGATAATTAGACGGTATTAAAGTTTTCGAACGAATGATCAAATACCCAAAATTCTTTAAAGCTCAACACTTGAGTGGAGTTCAAAAACCCGGAGTGTGACACAGTGGTAGCGGTCCAGCCGTAGAAGGGTCAAGCCAACGCCTCACATGTGGCACGCCGTACTGCCCCAAACTGTTAGTGTATATGCCCTAGAGGCCATTACTGTATCATACTAGTATGTATATTACTTGATGGAAGCTTGGGATATTCACAGTTGTATAGACATTCTTGCTCAATATAGTAGTATGCTACTTGGTTTGTCTCTACTTTAATGTGTACATGTGTGTTTCTTTATTGTATCACCTATACGCATTAGTAGAGCCCTTAGGATCTTTGATTGATTACCGGCGTTGTGATGGAGATCACACTCGTGGGGCTGGGTAATCCACAAGCACATCCTTATACACGTCCCTAGTCGTGAGATTATCGAGACAGGGCATCGATACTCCGGAGTAGACTAGCGTATGCGCTTCTCATCCCAGCACGGGAGACGGTCTGTCCCACAGCCGTCAGTATGTCGTACTTGAGATAGTATGCGGGTGCTCGTTAGGTTACGAGTACACTGGACAGGATTCGTCGGGAACTGATGGTTGGTATTATACCTATCGTCAGTTATCAGTTCCCAGGTGACATGAGTACAGCTTAGTCCGCTGACTTGACACTGTCACTTCGCCTCGAGTGTGTTTCCACTGTTCTTTGATTACTACCCTACCACGGCTCTACTGAGTCATGCAAACAGGTAGTAGTTGGGAGCAGTCCCGAAGCACTTGGAGGCAGTGACGGTTAGACAGGATTCGTCTCTCCCGGTATTGGGGGTTGACATCGCGCTGTGTCTAGGAGAGCCATTACACGAGTAGTCCCTGGCCAGGGCAAACGAGATATACTGGTAGGTTTCCAGTGTCATCTCAGGGTGTTCTGGGCTTCACTCCGACACGACTTGTACCGCTATTAGGGGACTGACGTTTACCGCCCCCTTAGGCCCGCCATGCGATGTATCAGACGAACAGACCGGACTGTACGGAGATTGTCACATACAGGCTCAGTAGGAGTTCGGATGGGTTTACCTCATCGGCCTTCTTATCGACATCTACCTGGGGACCGTTACGTACTGCTAGTGCCGCTTGCGGTCTGTGGTTAAACCCACTGCCAGCGTAGTGTCGAGTCTTTAGAGTCCCACACAGAGAGTTTCCCTGCACTGAGCGAAACGTGTAGAGGCCATATGGTTTTGCGGCAGGGCTGCGATCACTTACGTATACTTGTATGCGTGTGGTGTTCGGGCAGGCAATACTAGTGGGCTTTGGTTTAAGCCGGATCCTAGTATTGCACGGATGGATTTGTTTTGTCTTCTGTGCATCCGCATTCTACGGAATACGGATGCAGGTGTGTATGCACAGTTTTCCGGAGCGATGAAGGAGGAGGTGCCTCATTAGGGTTTTGGCAGTTGGTTCGGCCAAAACCGTTATGTGGCAGGCTCATTAGGGTTTTTGACAGTTCGTTTGGTCAAAACCATTGTGAGCCGCGGACATCATTTACTAATCCTTTTAGTGATAATTTTATGATGGCTAATTGCATTGACCATTTGACCCCGTTGACCTCTCTTGACTTTGTTGACCGGTTGACCGTGTTGACCATTGACTTTCAAGAGGGATCTACACTCTTCTTTTCTTTTTCTTTTTCCTTTTGGATTATGATAATGGTCATTTCAATGTAGCCATCAAACTTTATCTTGATGGGATTAGTAATGATGTTGTTTTTACATTATTGCAACCATGGTTACTTTTCTTTGTATCATAATTTCTTTCTCATTCTCTCTCTTGTTTTTTCAAGTGAGAAGAAAAAGATATGAACCATGGTTGTTGCTCCTCCTTCTTCTTCCTCCTCTTGATTCATCTTTTGATCTCATGTGTTGAGAGATAAAGATCCCACAAAGACAAAACCATCCATTGATCACTTCTACACAACCTAGGGTTTCTAGATTAGCTATCTCTTTGCCCTAGTTACCTCGGCTCGAGGTGGAGCCCGGTGTACATCTCTCGGGTGGATCGTCTTCGACTCAAGGAGGTCGCGGAGGTGACCAAAGTCCGGATCAAGCCTCGGAGCAAGCAAGGAGAAGAACAACAAGAGGAGAAAGAGTCCAAGTTGAAGAGGTCGCGGAGGTGACCAAAGTTCGGATCAAGCCTCGGAGCAAGCAAGGAGAAGAACAACAAGAAGTGAAGGAGTTCAAGTTGAGGTATAACCCCTAACCGAGTAGATAGATCTCTAGTTAGGATGCTAGTGTATTGTTTAGCAAAGATCCGGCTTTTACGGTCCATGTTACCAAGTTTAGAAAAAAATTTGTTTTACCGTTTCCGCAACCCCGAAAGTACCGGGAGAGGTAACGTGGACTTAAAAGTGGTATCAGAGCCAAACTAAACACACCCTAGCATGTTAGCAAAGTATTTAGAATATCGACCGGACGAAAAACCGCAAAACCACCCCGAAAAATTCAGTTTCTGCCAATTTTCAGATCTGTTCCAAAAGCAATAAATTATACACTAAAATTCGGTTCAGGCTTTTCTTAGAACATGCAGGAAAAATGATCGCACGAGTCGACCAACTCACCGCGGTTCCGCGGCCGAGTTGACTCGGCCGTGGATCATTTTTGTTGCAGTTTGTTTCTGGTGGGTTTTTGGGATTTTTGGTATATGACATTTCTGCCCAGATTTTCCAGAAAGCAAAATTTGTTTTTGGGGCTCAAAAATCCGTATTTTTGGTCGATGTTCTGTAGACTTTGGCTAATGGTTATATTTGTAATGTTATATGTGTATTGAACGTCTGCTAATCGCTATACGTCGATTAGTGGGGGTTATACATATCTGTGATCTGTGTTGTTGATGGTTTGTGTATATGAACTCGTTGGATTGTCGCGGATGAATAGCCGGGGTGGATGTGAGATGAGAGTTTCTTTTTCTTTCATTCATGTAATAAATTTGTAAATTGATGTAATATTATTTGTATGGCCGCACAACTGGGTCGGGGTTGTAGCCGTCATTGTATAATTCTTTTTACTGTTTTTGCTCCTAAGATAGACCCATGGAGGGGGTGCACAAACTACCGGGTATCTCGAAGTGCCGAATGGCCTACTCACGGCATTGAGGGAGGTTGCTTCGCTTCGGGTACTTGGCGGGTAGTTTGCCGCACCCGTAGGGTCTTGGGTGGGGTATTGGCTATTCATCACGACCGTATAATCCGCTTTTCGTTGCAGGCTCGAACGAATCGCGGGTTCCTAGTATATCCAAAGTGTTCATCTGTGATCTGGATTGGCTATCATTGCTATACATCTATATATAATAACTATTTAGGCGTTGCTTATGTTTTACAGCCGCGCTAGCCCAGCCCCCGCTCTGTCGTTAGTTAAGTAACCTAACGGGTGATGACGGGGCCCCGTGGCGAATGTGAATGGCATAAGAGTATGTCATATTTTTGTTGTTTTCTGCAATGGTAGGATTTAAATGATGGGACGCATTAAAAGAACTAATGCAAGAAAATAAA
Organism: Agapanthus africanus; assembly: GCA_030015575.1. Taxonomy (NCBI): domain Eukaryota; kingdom Viridiplantae; phylum Streptophyta; class Magnoliopsida; order Asparagales; family Amaryllidaceae; genus Agapanthus; species Agapanthus africanus. Next base: position 330,966,722 of record CM057346.1, on the reverse strand, counting down.
CCTAAAAGACGTTGTTGGAACAAGTTTTTCAAAAAGCTGTTATTGCAAGGACGTTCATTTTTTGTTTTGCATCGCGGTATTCGGTTATGAATGCCCAGCACCTCAGTTGACGAGGCAAGGGCCGAGATCCCCTCATCGGGAGTGACCCCTTGGACAAAAGTTTGCGTCAGATTAATAACTTCACTATAGTCGATTATTCTTGCTTTGCATCGAGGTATTCGTCTTATGAATGCCCAGCACCTCACTCAACGAGGAAAGAGCCGAGATCCCTTCACAGGGAGTGACCTCTTTAGCAAAAAGTTTTCGCCACTATATTTTCAAAAAGGCAATCACGTTCCTTCAACGATATCAAGTTCATTACGTTAACGGATTTTTCTCCAAAAACCCAGCCGTAGCCCTCCGTCGTTTCAGATTAATATTATTTAGTATTCGTACTGCGTTTATTGACCTAGTCAAGGCGTAGTGAACGGTAGCTGAATGATATTTTTCTGTGGATTGCAAATGTGATTGGTTAGGACAGTCGTACGGCCTTGTTGACCTAGTCAAGGGAACGTATGGGTGGGTCTAATGCAGTCAGGATAATGACGGGTAGAACTTGACTAACGGTTTGTGGCTTGTTGACTTAGTCAAGGTCATAAACCGTAAGGGGAAAAAACCACATCGGGAGTTTCAAAAGAACTGAAACTTGCAGATTTAGCATATCTTCTGGAGTGTAGTGACTAGAGTGGATTCCATCTAGGTCATCACACAATGATAGTTGGATCCCGATCCCGCTGATGAGTTGGATTACTCTCGGGAGATTGTTTCACTTAACAATCAATGCTATAAACCTAGTAGGTGTCTAGAAAGGTGTTAGCGGGGTTACGCCCCCAGGGAAAAGAGGTTCTTAAATTAAGGAACTTCGCGAAAGCGTTGGAAAACCTCCCTCGAAGTACCGACACTAGCCTGGCTGAAAGGTTAAGCAAGTATTGTGACGTGAATTAAATCCCGACTAGTTCTTCTTTTAAAAGGTTTTAAGAAGAATTTGAGGAAACAGTGGGAGACATCCTGGTTAGATAAACTAATAAACCAATCTAATCTTGAAAGAGCGCCCGCTGAGTGTTTCTTTCCTCTCTCTCCAGGTAGCAACCATTTCACGCCCTAATCAAGATAATAAAATGTATCGCTTGACCAATCCGAATTCTTATTCGAGGCTGGGGAACGTTGGTTCAGCTCTAACTTGTGGCAACAGTCATGAGTATGAGAATGGGAAAGGGGATTGTATGGATTTCCAGGATACCCAGTTGAAGAAGAAGCATGGTTTTGCATCTACTTCAGGTGTTCTTGTAATTGAGAACTGTTTTACGATCAGCCCTACCTCCTGGGTACTTGATACCGGATCAGGATCTCATATCTGTAATTTATTGCAGGGACTGAGAAAAAGTAGGAAAGTTGCACCGGGTGATATGTCGCTCAGAGTAGCGAACGGAGCACAAGTTAATGCGGCAGCCGTCGGTGAATATCACCTAGTATTGCCAAATGGCAAGACTATGATTTTGAATGATTGCTACTATGTACCCTCCATGGTTTGCAACATCATATCAGTTTCTTTACTCGATAAAGATGGATATAACTTTGTTCTTGACAAGAATATCATGAACATTTACCTTCATAAGGTACTGGTTGCAGAGGCTACACTGTGTAATGGTATCTACGTTCTAAATCAGAATACAGTTCTCAATGTACAAAACACACGCAAGAGGAAGAATTCAGATACGAATGAATCCTACTTGTGGCATTGTAGACTTGGTCATATCGGAGAGAAAAGACTGAGTAAGTTGCATAATGATGGACTCTTGAATGCGTTCGAGTTTTCATCTTATGAAACTTGTCAGTCTTGTCTCAAAGGGAAGATGACCAAATCTCCGTTCATCGGACATGGAGAAAGAGCAGCAGAGCTCTTGGGACTCGTACATAGTAATTTATGTGGTCCGATGTCTATACATGCAAGGGGTGGGTTCTCCTACTTCATCACATTCACTGACGATCTCTCTAGGTTCGGATATGTGTATCTGATGAAACACAAATCTGAAGCTTTTGAGAAATTCAAGGAATTCAGAAACGAAGTAGAGAACCAGACTGGCAAAAGTATCAAGATCCTCCGGTCTGATAGAGGAGGGGAGTACTTAAGCATGGAATTCCTAGATTACTTAAAAGAGAATGGTATTCTCTCTCAGCTTACTCCTCCTTATACACCACAGCACAATGGTGTATCGGAGAGGAGGAATCGTACCCTTCTGGATATGGTTCGCTCCATGAGGAGTAATGCCGAGTTGCCTCTTTCATTTTGGGGACATGCGCTATTGACAGCAGCATATCTATTGAATGATGTTCCGTCTAAATCAGTGCCTAAGACTCCATTCGAGATATGGAATGGAAAAAGGCCATATCTTAAAAGATTTAAGATATGGGGTTTTCCGGCTTATGTTAAAACGCATAAACCGGATAAACTAGAGGCACGGTCAGTTTTATGTAAGTTTGTGGGATATCCAAAGAATGGTTATGGATATCTATTCTACCACACCGAGGAACAGAAGGTGTTTGTTGCTCAGCATGCCGTTTTCTTAGAAACGGAGTTTCTTGCAAAAGAAATTAGTGGGAGCACGGTAGAATTGGAAGAAATTCAGCGACCATAAATTGAAACTGAAAATTTGACAGAACCTCAGGCTTCAATAACCCCAGACGAACCTCAGCCACTCCGCAGATCTGGTAGGATTTCTCGTCCGCCCGAGAGATACTACGGTTTTCTCATTGACGGGGATCGAGAGGATTGCATCTTGGAAGAAGATGACCCAACCAGTTTCAGGCAGGCCATTATCAGTAGGGACTCTGATAAGTGGCAGGAAGCAATGCAATCCGAATTGGAGTCCATGTATGCCAATGAAGTGTGGACCTTGGATATTGCTCCACCTGGGGTAAAACCCGTTGGATGCAAATGGATGTACAAAAGGAAACTTGGTGTAGATGGGCAGGTGGAAACCTATAAAGCTAGACTCGTTGCAAAAGGTTTTCGTCAAAGACCTGGTTTGGACTCTGACGAAACTTTTTCTCCGGTGGCTATGCTCAAATCCATTCGGATCTTACTTGCCATTGCTGCCTTCCATGACTATGAAATCTGGCAGATGGATGTTAAAACGGCTTTCCTAAATGGTTGTTTGGAAGAGTGCGTTTACATGGATCAACCAGAAGGTTTCATAGACAGTGGGAGCAGCGGGAAGGTGTGCAAGTTGCTTAAATCCATTTATGGATTAAAGCAGGCATCGCGGAGCTAGAACATCTGTTTTGATGAGGCAATCAAGGAATTTGATTTCATCAAGAACGAAGATGAACCCTGTGTTTATAAGAAGATTGTAGGACGAACTGTCGTATTCCTAGTCTTGTACGTGGACGACATTCTTTTGATAGGAAATGACATTCCTATGCTATAATCGGTCAAGCTATTTTTGTCACAAAGGTTCTCCATGAAGGACCTGGGTGATGCCTCGTACATTCTGGGGATCAAGATCTATAGAGATAGATCCAAGAGACTGCTGGGACTTTCGCAGTCTAGGTACATAGAGACCGTACTAAAGAGATTTAGTATGGAGGATTCCAAGCGCGGTAGCATACCCGCATTGCACGGAATTACCCTCTCCAAGAAGATGTCTCCTAAGACTGACGAGGAGAGGGCTCGCATGAGCACTATACCCTACGCTTCGGCGGTAGGATCTATAATGTATGCGATGCTATGTACAAGACCAGATGTAGCTTACGCGCTGAGCGCGGTAAGCCGGTATCAGTCAGACCCAGGGGAGGACCACTGGACAGCAGTGAAGAACATTCTTAAGTACCTGAGAAGGACTAAGGAGATGTTCCTGGTTTACGGTAATGGAGACTTCAGGGTCGAGTCCTTTACCGATTCAAGCTTCCAGAGTGACAAAGATGACAACAAGTCTGTCTCGGGTTTTGTGTTTACCCTCAACAGAGGGGCGGTATGTTGGAGGAGTTCCAAACAGGATACCGTCGCAGACTCGACGATGGAGGCTGAATACATTGCTGCAAGCGATGCCGCAAAAGAGGCGGTCTGGATGAAGAAGTTCATTAGTGAACTTTAGGTGGTTCCGTCTATTGTCGACCCAATACCATTGTATTGCGATAACAATGGGGCTATAGCTTTAGCGAAGGAACCAAGGTCCCATCAGAAATCCAGGCACATCTTAAGGCGGTATCACCTGATCAGGGAGATCATTGATCGCCAGGAGATCGAGGTGCGGAGAGTGGACACAAAAGACAACACGGCGGATCAATTCATGAAGGCCTTACCCCAGACTCAGTCGAGCGGCTGATCGAGATGATAGGTCTCCGATACGCCAGTACATGGCCTTAGTGCAAGTGGGAGATTGTTAGTGTATATGCCCTAGAGGCCATTACTGTATCATACTAGTATGTATATTACTTGATGGAAGCTTGGGATATTCACAGTTGTATAGACATTCTTGCTCAATATAGTAGTATGCTACTTGGTTTGTCTCTGCTTTAATGTGTACATGTGTGTTTCTTTATTGTATCACCTATACGCATTAGTAGAGCCCTTAGGATCTTTGCTTGATTACCGGCGTTGTGATGGCGATCACACTCGTGGGGCTGGGTAATCTACAAGCACATCCTTATACACGTCCCTAGTCGTGGGATTATCGAGACAGGGCATCGATACTCCGGAGTAGACTAGCGTATGCGCTTCTCATCCCAGCACGGGAGACGGTCTGTCCCACAGCCGTCAGTATGTCGTACTTGAGATAGTATGCGGGTGCTCGTTAGGATACGAGTATACTGGACAAGACTCGTCGGGAACTGATGGTTGGTATTATACCTATCGTCAGTTATCAGTTCCCAGGTGACATAAGTACAGCTTAGTCCGCTGACTTGACACTGTCACTTCGCCTCGAGTGTGTTCCCACTGTTCTTTGATTACTACCCTACCACGGCTCTACTGAGTCGTGCAAACAGGTAGTAGTTGGGAGCAGTCCCGAAGCACTTGGAGGCAGTGACGGTTAGAAAGGATTCGTCTCTCCCGGTATTGGGGGTTGACATCGCGCTGTGTCTAGGAGAGCCATTACACGAGTAGTCCCTGGCCAGGGCAAACGAGATATACTGGTAGGTTTCCAGTGTCATCTCAGGGTGTTCTGGGCTTCACTCCGACACGACTTGTACCGCTATTAGGGGACTGACGTTTACCGCCCCCTAGGCCCACCATGCGATGTATCAGACGAACAGACTGGACTGTACGGAGATTGTCACATACAGGCTCGGTAGGAGTTCGGATGGGTTTACCTCATCGGCCTTCTTATCGACATCTACCTGGGGACCGTTACGTACTGCTAGTGCCGCTTGCGGTCTGTGGTTAAACCCACTGCCAGCGTAGTGTCGAGTCTTTAGAGTCCCACACAGAGAGTTTCCCTGCACTGAGCGAAACGTGTAGAGGCCGTATGGTTTTGCGGCAGGGCTGCGATCACTTACATATACTTGTATGCGTGTGGTGTTCGGGCAGGCAATACTAGTGGGCTTTGGTTTAAGCCGGATCCTAGTATTGCACGGATGGATTTGTTTTGTCTTCTGTGCATCCGCATTCTACGGAATACGGATGCAGGTGTGTATGCACAGTTTTCCGGAGCGATGAAGGAGGAGGTGCCTCATTAGGGTTTTGGCAGTTGGTTCGGCCAAAACCGTTATGTGGCAGGCTCATTAGGGTTTTTGACAGTGCGTTTGGTCAAAACCATTGTGAGCCGCGGACATCATTTACTAATCCTTTTAGTGATAATTTTATGATGGCTAATTGCATTGACCATTTGACCCCGTTGACCTCTCTTGACTTTGTTGACCGGTTGACCGTGTTGACCATTGACTTTCAACAGGGATCTACACTCTTCTTTTCTTTTTCTTTTTCCTTTTGGATTATCATAATGGTCATTTCAATGTAGCCATCAAACTTTATCTTGATGGGATTAGTAATGATGTTGTTTTTACATTATTGCAACCATGGTTACTTTTCTTTGTATCATAATTTCTTTCTCATTCTCTCTCTTGTTTTTTCAAGTGAGAAGAAAAAGATATGAACCATGGTTGTTGCTCCTCCTTCTTCTTCCTCCTCTTGATTCATCTTTTGATCTCATGTGTTGAGAGATAAAGATCCCACAAAGACAAAACCATCCATTGATCACTTCTACACAACCTAGGGTTTCTAGATTAGCTATCTCTTTGCCCTAGTTACCTCGGCTCGAGGTGGAGCCCGGTGTACATCTCTCAGGTGGATCATCTTCGACTCAAGGAGGTCGCGGAGGTGATCAAAGTCCGGATCAAGCCTCGGAGCAAGCAAGGAGAAGAACAACAAGAAGAGAAAGAGTCCAAGTTGAAGAGGTCACGGAGGTGACCAAAGTCCGGATCAAGCCTCGAAGCAAGCAAGGAGAAGAACAACAAGAAGTGAAGGAGTTCAAGTTGAGGTATAACCCCTAACCGAGTAGATAGATCTCTAGTTAGGATGCTAGTGTATTGTTTAGCAAAGATCCGGCTTTTACGGTCCATGTTACCAAGTTTAGAAAAAAATTTGTTTTACCGTTTCCGCAACCCCGAAAGTACCGGGAGAGGTAACGTGGACCTAACACAAACCCTAAGGTTCAAAAGGCAGTTCAAGACGGTCACATAATCGAGTTAAGATTTGTTGTCTTCTAGAGGGTCCACCACAAACAAACTTGCATGTATTTCCGAAAGATTTTAAACCCCGTGAAAAGTGAGCAAGTGATACTCGTTCAAATACTTCAATACATTCTAATTTATCCGGAAAAGAAACGAAATGAAAATTCCGATCGAATCGTCGAGTCCAAAACCATCTCCAGAATTGTCAACAGTATATTCAGATTAAACATACTCAAAACAATGTACAAGCAGTTTAAGGAGTTACTGTACAAAAACGAAGCCATGAAGCCACTATATGGCCGCGGAGCCGCGGCTTAAGCCAATATTTGCCGCGGTTCCGCGGCGGTTTGTTCAGATCATGGGTTCGTATTTCACAGTAATTCTTATGTTTTCCTGCTGTATTTTTTAAGTATTTTTATTTATGAAAATAACCAGATTTTAAAAAATGTCCTGAGGGCATTCTAAAAGGCCGTATTTCGGTTCGATCGGAGTTTTAACTTCGTAAAATAGTCGCCTAATGTTCTAGGTTGGCTCTGATACTAGTGAAAGGTTAGCCTAGCACCTCATGAAGGGTTTGGAAGCATCACATGAACCAAAGAATGAATTTTTTGGGTGCTAAGTTAACGAACATAGAATCGATCCTAGAAAAATTAGGGTTTCGAATTTTTCACATCATCATATGAAAGAAAAGCGAGGGTTTAGAGAGTACAACCTTTGTAGCTCCCTATGCTTGACTCCTCGGCTACTTGGGGTTTGAAAGAGCTCCGCTTGAACACCTCGAGGTCACCGATGATCCACCCGGAGTCCGCTTTGTCCAAGCTTGCAACTTTATCCGATCAAGTGAACGAAATCAAGCCAACACTCCAAACAAGTGGGCTAGACTTGTGTAGAATGGTGTTGTGGTTCTCTTTCTCACTTCAAAATCCTAACTTGATGATTGTATTGCTCACTACAAAAATCTAGAGAGCAAATGAGAGAGGTTGATGAAGATGATGGCCTTTTAGAAGAAGAGAAGAAAAACTCTCTCTTGAAAAATGAAAATATAAGTATATATATTTTCCATCTCTCATTTCAAACCATGGTTAATTATGTAGATATTATGGCAATGGAGTTAAAAGCACAAAAGGAAAATAAACCATGGGTTAAAAGGTAGGTGAGCATGGTAAAGTGAAGAAGAGTGTAGAAACATTCTATCATTTAACCCTTTTTCTTTTCCCTTTTTGTTTTAATTCAAAAGCAATGAAAAATCCATATACTAACCATGGTGTGATTCTTATATTGCCACCATTCTCATTGTATAAGCAACCATGATAGATGTATGTATGTATGTATGTGTATATGTACATCCATATGTACATGAATCAAAAAGGAATGCATACATGCATCCATACATCCATAGAAACAAGAAAGGATTTCTAGTGAGAATCTAATGGTTAAATAATAAATCAACACTTGATTTATCAATCCGGCCATATCACATACGACCCCTACCAAAAGCAAGCCGCCCGATCAATATACGGTATCTTATACGCGCATTTTAATCGGGTCCATGCGCATATCGCATAGGCGCACCACAACGTTTTGCCTGGACTAGGAAACTCCATTGTGGGACTCTGAGACTCGTCAATACGCCGGTAGTGGGTGATGATCATATCAAGCACCCCCAAGCCGTAAGCGGTCAGCTAAACGTAACGGCCATCCGGGTATTGAGCGATCAGAAGAGAACAAGCGAACCTTCTACAACTCCCGTCGAGCCAATCGGCAACACTTCCCGTACAGTCCGGTCTCCTCGTCTGATATGTCGCATATCAAGTTTAGGGGTGGTAAACGTCAGACCCCAATAACCGATAAGTCGTGCCGATGTGAGGCTCATAACGGGTCGAGAAACTACTGGTAACACTTACCGGTAAATCTCTAATCAGCCCTGGCCAGGGACTTCCCTGTTACGGCCAATCGAGCACAGTGCAATATCAACCCCTAATACCGGGAGAGACGAAACCCCTCCTATCGCTCATTGCCTCCATGTGACTCGGGACTGTACCCAAAAACCACCGTTTTGCACGCCCTCATGGACGTGGTAATGTGGAAATCAAAGCACAGTGGGAATCACACAAGACTCTATGACGATCTCGGGTCTACAGACTAACCTGCACAAGTGTCACCTGAGAACTGCCATCCGACGTGAGGTATAATACCATCTGGGAGTTCTCGGCGAGTCCGTCCAGTGTACCCAGTCTCCACTGAGCACCTGTATACCATCTCTGATGTCAAACACTAATGGATATGGGATCATCCATCGCCCATCTCATAGGTCGAGAAGCGTATACGCTAGTCTATACTGGTATATCAATGCCCCATCTCGATACACCTACGACTAGGGACCTTGAAGGATGTACTTATGGACTACCATGTCCCCACTAGTATGATCTGCATCATAGTCCAGGTAGTCAAGTACACATCCTAAGGGCTTTACCAACATGTAACTATAAGACAGTTTAAAGATACTAGTATACATGTTAAGATAAAGAGCAACCAGATAGCATACTATCATATCGAGCAAGAAAGTCATCTCTATATATGTCCAAGCATCCAATATAATATACATCATCTGTACAATACTGGCCTCTAGGGCATACATACAACTAACAGGATAGTCAGTAGTATTCAAGCTATGCATTTGACCAACGCCAGGGCATAGTGTTTGGTAGCTGCTGGGGTATTTCATATGTTGCATAGATAGATGTGTTGGTTTGGGACAGTCGTTCTGCCATTTGGCCAACGTCAGGGGCATGTGCGGGTGGGTTCAAATTAACCTGGACAATGACGGGTAGAACTTGGCATGTGACTTATGACATTTTGATCAATGCCAAGGTTATAAGAGCATGGGGAAAAAATCATATCGGGAGTTTCAAATATACAGGAAACTTGCCAGGCATGCGCATACCTTCTGGAGTGTGATAACTTGAGTGGCTTCCATCAAGTTATCATGCGATGATAGTTGGATCCCGATTCTCACTGATGAGTTGGTTTACTCTTCGGGTGATCCCGACTAATTCTTCTTTCTGGTTTGGAGGAGAATTTGAGATTACACTGGGAGGTTTCCTGATTAGATAAAGTGATAACCATTCTGATCTAGGTTAGAGTGCACGCAGAGTGTTTCTTTTCTCTCTCTCTCAATGGCAGCGACCTTTTGACCGACCCTAGACTATGACTCAGTGACCAAGTTGACCGAACCTTCTTAAAATACTGGCTTTTGGATTGTCTGAGTTGCATAAGTCATTGCCGCTCCTTCTTTTACCCTTTTGTATTTCTTAGAACACCCCGTATTACTACGGATATCCACTTCCATTGGATAGATCCATCGTATGGTTATATACGAACTCGAAGGGATTTCTTCGAGGTTGGATCCAGGTTCAGGAGAAATAGAATTGGTTTATTCAGTTGTCTTTTATTATTACTTCTCTCAGGTTGCGAGGGCTCCTTGGTTTAGGAGGGTACACCTATTACGCTTATTGGATAGTCTTATTCCAAACCATAGGCTGGTGCCGAAAGGTAGGGAATGAAGAAAACCAATTAGTCTAAGTAAGGTGTACAGAAGGGAATAACTAAAGACAAAATAAAAGGATTAGAAAGAGGGCAAAGTAAATTGCGACTGTTATCATTCACGGCCAAACCGCGTACTTCATCGCCACTCCTATTTCACCTTTGCTTTTTCCCCAGTTCGGGAGAAATAGAATAAAGTTTTATTCAGTAGTCTTTTATCATCACCTTCTCTCAAGTTGCGAGTACTCCTAGGATTAGGAGAGTACATCTATTATGCTTACTGGATAGTCTTCTTCCAAACCATAGGCTGGTGCCGAACGGTAGGGAAGGAAGAAAACCATTTAGCCTAACGATGGTGTACAGAAGGTAACGACTAAAGACAAATAAAGGGATTTGGAGAGATGGCAAAGAAATATACGGTTACAGTCATAAATTGGATTATGGAAGAGGCATTACTAAGAATACCAGAATACCCCTACGAAACATTTTCATGTTTCAGTTTCACTGTGCATTGTTAATTGTAAACTGATTTTCCGATTACATACTTACTCCAGGGTATGTATTTACCAGGTTTCATTCTCATATCTGTACAGTTTTACAGATAATGAGTGGGAGTAAGTTATTGGGAATTAGGAGATCATCCTCATTATATCGGAATTCGTTGTAATTGGTGATGTTTGAGGAAATCTCCAGGGTACAGTTTTCAACCTACGATGCACAGGTTTTTGAGTTATTCAACTCAGTGGACTTATACAGAGTATTGTATGTTGTCCAGTGTCCGTCAGGACAAAGGGGTAGGTCCTCGTACTATGTTTTGTTTACTTGTGACTTCTCTAGTTTTTAGACAAGTATTTCGTACAAATACAATGTCTAAGTTTTGAGAAGTTGTGGGTATAAGAATAAAGTAGAGAACCAGATATCGCAAATATCGGGATTCTTCAAAGAGATTGAAGATGTAGATTCTTGTCATTGGTATTCAGTTGATAGTAATGGTTTTGAGAAACTTGTTTCTCTTTCAGGTTACTCATAATTGGATGGATTCCTAAGTTGAGTAATGCTGATTAGCCTTTTTCCATTAATTTGATATGCACTGGAGACAGCTGCATAATTTGAATCTGGTTCCAATTAAATTAGTGCCTCTGTTTCTATATTGGATATAGAATGGTTCATATCTTAACGATGTTAAGATACGGAGAGTTGTCCAGCTTATGCTTAAAACCAGACACTGGATAACTCGAGGCACGTTTCTGTATGGCAGTTTGTGGGTTGACCCTGGCTTTGACGAGGGTTGACATTTCTACCATCTGGGAGATCAATAGTGATATTGTTCTTGACTCACCACAGTTTTATTAAAATGAATTTTTTCAGAAAACAGTAGTAGGCGTATGGTAGAACTGGAAGTGATTCCAGAACCGCAAACGATTACGGAAAATTTAATAAGACCTATATATTCAATCAGGTTTGACATTCCAATAGCCACTCCTCAGATATGATGGGTAATCTCAGACACCCGAGAGGTACTCCGGTAGCCTTAAGGACGGTGACAGGGAGGTTCTTGTTTACCCAAACTTGACACTACTGTTGTTCCAGACTATGAAACCCGGCAAGAGGATAAGTATAGCGTCGTTCTAAACTAGCTTTAGAAGTGTACGTGTATATTATTCTGCCAGAGGGTTGTCGTAGTCAGTGGGAGCAGCGGAAGCGTAGTGGGCAAGTAGCTTATGTCTATTTATAGACTTGAGCAGATATAGCGGAGATAAGATCATCTAATTTTGATGTGACAGTCATAGGTTTGACTTCATCAGAATAGGGGATGGATCTGTTAAGAAGATAGTAGGGTGTGATGTCCTGGTATTTGGATGACATACACAGAGTAGGAAATAAAATTCCTATACTACGATCGGTTGTACTGTGGTTATTACACAGTTGTTTCTTCACAAAGGATATGGATATAATATCAAGACATTCTGGTTACTAGATCTATGGTTTTAGATCTAGATTTGGGTAGTTTCCCAATGTCGGTACTTTGACAGTATTCTAATGGTATTTAGAATAGATGACTCCTGGCATGGTGGAGTACCTACAGGTGATGGAGTCACCCTCTCTAAATGTGTCTTAGAGACTAACGGAGAGAGGGATGTGCATGATTGGCAGATCACTTGCTTAGGCAATTGAGTCAATCATGAGATATCAAGTACCACACCAGATGTAGTTTTTGCACTTGATGCAATAAGTTTATATTAATCCAATCCTGAAGAAACATAAGGAAGCAGTTTTAGAACATAAGTGCTTGTTCTACAGATTTGATGTCGGCAGCCTCCTTCGGGAGTCGGCAGCTTCCAAGGTGACATAGATGACAGAGTGATTGTCAGAGTTATAGTTTTTCCTCTGACGAGGGACGGTATTATGGACAAGTGGTCCAAGAGGATACTGTGGGAGGCATGGTGCTGGATACTGATTAGGTTCAGTTATCGATACAGTCTAAGAAGTTTGGATTTGGAGTTCATTTATGAACTAGGTCCCATCAGATATCCAGACATATTCTAAGACAGGTATTACTCGATTCGGGAGATGGTTTTCTCCGCGAACTTGAGATTAAGAGAGACATAGAAAGAAACATTAGGGCGGATCCACTCACTGAGGCTATTTCTCGAACACAAGAGTTTTACAAACTAGCTTTGTGAAACTGATTAGTAGAGGAGTTGGATGTTCGGTATCACACGGGCTGTGAGTATGCGACATCGCAATAATTAGCCTTGAGTGCAAGTGGGAGATTGTTGGAGATAGTGCCCTCAAAGTCAATTATTGAATCGCAGGTACGTGATTGCAATGATTGAGGCAGGACCTATACCGATATGACAGTCTTGCTCGAGATGATAGTTTGCTATCTAGTTTGTCTTTATCATCGTATACATGCTTTAGTTCACTATTGCATGATGATAGAGCCCATAGGATTCTTGCTTGACTACCAGCAGTATGATGGCGATCATATACGTGGGAGCTGGGGTCTGTAAGCACAACCTTTAAGTGTCCCTAGTCGTGGGAGTTTTGAGACAGGGCATCGATACTCCAGAGTAGACTAGTGTATACAGTCGAGACCCCGGCGAGGGACGGTGGCCGGTCTCACAAGCCACTGGTGTTAGTTGGATCACCTAAGATGTATACAGGTGCTCATTAGGATATGAGTACACCGGACAGGACTCGCCGGGAATCTGCTAGTTGGTATTATACATATCGTCAGATAGCAATTCCCTGGTGACATGTGTACAGGTTAGTTCATCGACCTGAGATCGTCATTTGTCTCATGTGAGTTCCCACTGTGCTTAGATTACTACCCTACCACGCTCAAAGGAGTTATGCAAACAGGTTTTAGTTGGGTACAGTCCCGAGCCACATTGGAGGCAAGTGAGCGGATCGTCGGGGATTCGTCTCTCCCGGTATTGGGGGTTGATGTCGCGCAGTACACGGGTGGCCATCACTAGGAATCCTCGGCCGAGGTAGTGGAGAATTACTGATTTGTTTCAGTAGTTTCTCAGGTGGTGATGTGCTTCATGCCGACACGGTTTATCGCGTTATTAGGGGTCTGACTTTATCCACCCCCCTAGACTCGATATGCGATACTCTTTAGACGAATGGACCGGACTGTATATACATTATCACTGTCAAGCTCAGTAGGGTTTATAGATGAGTTCGCTCGTCAGCTTCCCTTCCAATCAATACATAGGCAAAACGTTACGTGCAGCTTGTACCTTTGTCGTGCTAGGAGTTATACCCAGTGCCAGTGTGTTGATGAGTCATTAGAGTTCCCCACAGATACTTTCCTAAGTTCGGGCGAAACGTTGTAGAGGCCGTATGGTGATATGGCAAGGTTCGGAAAAAGCACGTGCGTTTTCGCACGTGTCGTTTTTCGGGCAGATAATACTGGTCGGGTTTGGTTTAAGCCGGATCCGAGTATTATGCTGTGTAGATATAATATCCTTGTCCCAGTTTCATTTGTATTCGGTCGTAATACAAATGTGGGTATGTTTATACTGATACGGGGTTATCCTGAAATTCGTTTCAGGATCACTTTTGGAAGTTGCCAGTTTCCAGTTTTCTATCTGCCGTATTTGACATTCGGTTAAATGCGGATTTATCTTTTCTTTGGATGAGTGTAGAAGCTTCTAGAAGGTGGTGACTAGGTTCATGCATCTTGGTGAGTCATTAGTGCATTGATTATTGCATTAAATGCTTTTGTGACTAGGTTTAAGTTCATTGGTTATCATTTAATGCATTCATACAAGGTGTCTTGTGACTCATTCTTTTGGTTTAGTGCTAATGGTCACTCTCTTGTATCCTACACTCACCTCCCTCTCCTATAAGTGGCCGGCCTCCCCCCCACTCTTGGATCATGGTTGTTGTTTGAAAAGATTAAGGATTTTGGTTCATGGAAATTGATGTACTCCATTTCTCATTTCGTATCGATCCAAAAGGCAACTTCATTAACCGTTCGTCCATAGCCTTGGACATAATGAGACAAAGTGTTCTACTCATTCTCTACTTCATCTTGGTCGTCTCTTTTAGCAAACTTGACGATCGAGTTGCCTCGGTTCAAAGGCGGGAGCCCATTTAAAGATCCGTCGACGTGGTGCCACCTGGACGACAAGACTGGAGATCGAGGAGATCTGAGCAGCCGCAATAAGCGTGGGATGATGGTTGAAGACCGAAGGACTCGGATCGTTCGGTATAACTCTTCTACCCACTTTATAGTTTGTTTGTTTAGCTTTAATGGCAGATCTGGGTTACGGTAGGCGATAGCGCCAGTTTGTAAAAAGTTTTTGTTCCGCATTTGGCGTCTGTTAGACGGCCGGGGCGCTACCGTGGACTTACAGAAAGTGTGTGTGCCGGCTAATCTGTGTAAGTGTAATATACGCATCATCGATAATGGTGTAGGTGTACTAGCACAGATATATATAATGCAATGAGAATGTCATGAACGTAACATAAAGAACATCGTACGCGAAATGCTATCAGGTATACATATCTAAGATATATCCGAGTCGGTGAATCTATCAATCGGCATCCAGCCTCACAACATCACGTACGGTATAATCCATCGTACGGCATCCTCTAGTAAAGGGTATGGATCAATCCTCAAGTAAAACTCATCACGTACGGTATCCATCGTACGGAGGCATTAAACCATTAGTGATCCTATCAACCTATATGACAATGAGGGTACGGACCTAACGTCTCGTACGGCATATCACTCATGATTCACAACATTATATATATATCTATATACCTATATCCCAGGTCACATCTGTATCAATCTCATAACATGGGACTGGCAAAGGTATAAATTATCACATATCGACTCGTATTCGTATAACGACATATCAAACCTAGTCATCATATCTCTTCGTATACTTTTTTCATCACATCAATATCTCACATCAAGTTATTTTACATATACATTCTATCTTATAAATCTCATGTCATGCTACTTTAAATCTCATACTTAATCTCTGTAACGTTTTGAAAATCGTTTCGGTGAAATTTCGAAAAAACGGTAAAATAAGGAGGGTTTCTGTAAAAAGTCAAAATGCAAATATCTTTATTATAAAATTAAATATACATATTCTAGCTATGTAATTACTAGTATTTGGTGTTTATTGAGCCACTGCTGAAATTTCAAATTTTCTGAAAATTTTTCCGAAATTAATTATTTTAATATTATTTTAAGCCGGTAAGAAAATAGATTAAATCACCGATAAATACAAATTTAAATGGGCTAATTTTAATATTTAAAATCATTTTAATTAAAATCTAGTTGTAATATAATTTTTTAGTATTTTATTTCAAGTTTTAATTGATTTATCTTATGGAAAACAAAAATATAGTTATTTTGAACTAAAACTTGCAAATATGGTATTGTGGGGGGTCTTTTTGCATAGAATTTTTTTGTAAAGTCTCTCACACTCACCCTGACTCCCCTTGGCCGGCCCCACACTATTATATCAGCCCAAGAATTTTATTTCCCTCTTTTTGACCTTAAATCATGTGAGAAATGGGTTAAAATAAGGTTTTTATATATAGTAAAGTAGGTGGGGGTATTATGGTAATTGGGAGGGGCTTTGACCTTAGAATTTCCACCCCAATTTCCCCACCTCATTCCAGCCCCTCTACTGGCCAAAATTTCTGCTACAACAGCCCCCTCTTTTTCCTCCATTTTCCATCTCTTTTGCTTCAAAAATTGACTCAAAATCCATCAAATAAATCCCAAAATCCAAATCCAACTCCTACCCATTTCTCATTAGCCAAACTTGCATGGATCTAGGGAATAAGTTGGCATTTTAGAGGCTTTGATTTCCATAATTGATCTCTTGATCATGAGGTATAATTCTAACCTTTTTCTTAAATTGTTGTTAATTGCTTTAGGTTAGCTTAATTATATGTTTAAATAGGTTTTTATTTTAGTTCTAAGTGCATGATTTGAAATTCAAGAGTGGGATTTGAATTCAAATTGGGGTTTTGTGTTGTGAGTTTAGGGTTTTGTGATGTATTTGACATATTAGGTTATGCTAAATCCAATTTAAGTTGCTAGTTTGCATATTTGTTGATTTAAATTGTGATAATTATATAAACTGTAAACTAGGTTTTTAAAATAATTATATTCTTGTGAGATAAAATTCAAATTAAGGGTTCATGTCATTATAAATATTATATTGAGTGGTTTAATGCTTTTAGTTCATGAAAATCCAAGCTAAATTGTTGTTTGTGCATTTTTGCTATAAATTGTTAAAATTTAGGTATATTGTAAACTAGAATTTTGGGGTTATTGAAATTTATTGGGAATAAATTATAGAAATGGTTTAGATGATTTAATTAAGTTGTTTAATAAGTATTATGGCCGCTAGATTTATTTAAACATCGAGTTTTGTACTAAAACGGTTAATTATGCTTGCTAGATTTTCGGAAAAATAGCTTTTAAAGTGAGTTTGAGGTTTTTGTGAATTGCAAACTATTTGATATTATAATTAGTGTTTGTGAATGTGTAAATGAGTGTGTTTGGGCTTTTTCTTGATGGTTTGGCATTTGTACGCCGACGTCGAGGGTTTTTGAGTTGATTTGTGAAAGGAACCATAGGTATTGACCTATGTGGGATTCGTGTGTCGTTTTGATCATGAGTCGGATTTTAATGCGATACGGGGCGTTATGATATGTAGGTACCCATGTGGAATTCGAGACGACAAGAAAGCGCGTGGCGACGTCGGCACCGGCGAGCGAGGACCAGGTGAGTAGATTTAAATCTACGGGGAGAAGTCGGGTGGATGGCGTATAGCACCCCCGCAGTTCATGGTGATGTATACGAATACGTATACACACACATATATATATTGTTTATTTTGTTGAGTTATTGATGATAAATATGGATATTTGGTGTTCTTGGATGTTATAGTGTCGCGAAACCCTAGAGTAGCGGTCGCACCACACTTGCACACACCCACTCATACTTGCATACTTTCTTCTTTCATTTGTGCTTACGGGAATATATTGTTATGTGTTCACATGGGTATGGGACTATGTGTTCACATACGGATTTGAGATGAGTCGATGAGTTTTGTGTTGAGATTGTGATTTCGGTGATATGGCAGGATTCGTACTTGAGGTACGTCCTGGTGTTATAGCGGATCTTGGGACGACAATACGGGTGAATAGTGTTATTAATTAAACGGTCGACATGTGATCGCGATATGTGATATGGTATGCTAGGATATTGATCCTAGGCCGTATTGGGCGATGTATACCCCTTGATGATGATTTGTGCTGATGATATCAGTTGGTACGAGACTGTCGATCAGTAGGCAGATCATGACTATATTGAGGATATTAGTACTGTACTAGACGTAGATCAGTACCCCGATCATGATTTTTGATAAAGAGGATACCAGGTGAATAGTATGATGAATGTGATATTGACCCGTACCCAGATTTGGGATGCCGTGCGACGGATTTACGTACGAGATATATTGATGATTGATCCGCACTCTTGACTTGGGATGCCTGATTATAGATATGGTATCGGATATGATATTATTGAGGCGGGATCACCGACTATACATATACAGGTATGTATATGTATCGACTCAGATGATAGGCGGTTTCCTTACCTGTAGTTCAGCTTGTTAGTTCAGCCGTATAGTTTAGTGTAGTTGTTAGATTAGATTAGACTCCTACCTATTTCAAAACTAGCGGATCGTGGGTATTTTAAAAGACAGGTCAAGGGATCTACGGATATTTCAAAAACGTATCCTTTCTTAAAAACCACCGTAGCCCCTATTTTCAAAACCCCGCGATTCGTGTTATTTCAAATGACACCATTGTTTAATTTTAGCTTCCGCTCATTTTGGTTGCTCGCTCCGCATCGCATACTTACATTGTTATTTCATATTGCATTGTTGACATTATGCTGTTAGGACACCAGCACCATTACCGATGATGCGTATGTACCACATACACTTACTTGCCGGCTCACACATATCTTCATCGGTAATTGCCATGTCACGTACACCTTAGAAAATATTATTGCTTAACTTAGATTGATAGCTAGTAGTTTGACATAATATTAGTGTACATACCTTATATGCCAGCTTAGATATTGTAGTTATTACTTGTCGCTTCATGCATACTGTTATTTATTGTTATGCCATATTCATGGATTCTCACGCTTATATTCATGGTTTTACATGCTATTGATGATTCGGATTTCCATGATATTTTCTGGATTTGGAGGAAAACCGCAAAACCTATATAAACTGCTTTCTCTCTTTTTAAATAAAAATGTGGTTTTCCCATGATGTATGAGTCGTCCACCATGAGTTTGCTGATGGATTTCAAGACCCGATTCGAGGAGTAGAGGAACCGTTTCGGGTACATGGTGGGCCCGGTGCGGTACCCCGGGGCAAGAGGATCGTGTTGTTGACGTTGAGCCTGGCAGGGGAGCACTTCCGACCGGTGATATTACCCGACACGTCGGATATCCGGAGGATACAGTCGTGGTCTTGAGATGGATGGTAGGGGCCGGTCTGGACTGACGGCGCCCTAGATATTGTGATTGATACATTGAGATTTCGAGATATTGAGGTACAGAGACTGTGATACAGAGATATCGAGATTTTGGGATTACGTTTTGTGCCGATGCTAGGCACTGTTTTATGCTGATTTCATTATGATACCTCATTTTAAAAATACAAAGGAAATCTCATTAATTATGAAAAAAGTTTCTTCATTTACATGTATTCTGTTTTCATGCATTCATACCTCATTCATATGATATATTGCTACCTGAGGCACTAACACGGGCACATGAGATTACACTCGGGTTAGATATTTACCCTAGCCTTTGTTATAGGCTGCATGTTATATATATAATTGAGGATATATTATGATCATTGACCTAGGTTGTGTTATTTATGCGATTTCTTTCCGTAGATGTTTTTCTATTCACGAGTTGGCAACTCACCCCCGTTGTGCCCCAGTTTCTTGCAGGTTTTGCCATACAGGTTTCATTACGGCTTTGCTGGCATTGCTTCCCATTTCCGAGTGACTTGCTAGTAGGTGGGTTTACTTGTATCGTACCCCCATTATATATCTTGTATATCATTATTCTGTTGTATCTAGAAGTTCCATCAACCAAACATGTATTTATTTCAGAGATAGAGACCAGTGATGTTTTTTCTTTCGACCTTAGAGTCGCGCGTTATATTTCTGTGGATTTCTGGTGGTTTTGAGTTTCCTTTTGAGTTTTGATCCTCGCCCTTGGCGTTGTATATTATATTGTTTGTGTAGTTGTGACCGTCGATTGACGAAGAGCTAGCTCCCCCTTGGGGAAGCCTTTTTATTGATTTCGTATACTATTCATGTTGTATCCTGTTTGGGAGCCAGTATTTGCAAAGGAGACTCTGCCGAAATTTTCAGGAAATATTTAATGTTTTTAAAAAGGCATAATTCGGCTTATGCTATTAAAACTACTTGATTTAAATTGGTTTTCCTTCACTCTACTACTTTTCTTGGTTTGGATTTCTGGGTTTTCGGCTTACTTAGATTACGTACGCCTCGAGACGTTCGTAGTTTAAGTGCCGGTCATATTCCGTAATTGCGGGACGTGACAAAGTTGGTATCAGAGCGTTAGGTTTTACCTTCGGAGCGTAGGATGACCCTTGGTTGATGGAATAGGTGACTAAAGTAGAGTGACGTACCGTGGGTATGTTCCGCGGCATACTTACGATACGCTACTCCACTTAAGGAGCCTTAGGATATACATTTCTTTGCTCAGTATCATATTCATTCCTGATCTAGCCTCATCGGTACCAGTTGCGGTTTGCTGCCACGATTACGGGCAGGGAGAGCTACAGCTAGAGTTGCGGTCAGCACGAGCTTGTCACGAACGAGGACTAACCAGGGCGAAATTCCGGCGACACACAATTGCGGAGATGTGTCTTTTTACTGTGTTTTCGCGCCACGAGCGTTTGGCGGATCGCCTTTATGAGGTTACTCGGATGTGCTGATCGACACTAGAGGATTGAGCCACTGACAGAGGCCAGCCAGATTTTGATGACTGTTGGTGTATTGCTTACTCATGATGATTGAGGCACTGTTCAGCGTGCAGACGAGTGAGCCAGTTGTTGCTGCGAGCGACGAGATATCGCCCCATATGTTGGAGCTATTGTGGGACGAGTTGTACTAATAGATGATAGAAGGTCTCTAGTCACCCGATGATGAATGACTAGGACAGGTGGTTCGTTCGCCTACCCCGATGCGAGGTCATCAGACAGATTGATTCCAGCTAGAGACGACTTCACGCGGAGACGTTGATAGTCGACAGAGACGATCGAATGTTAGAAACCAATTATTCAAAGTTTAAAGTAGCCGGAAAGACATGCAGGCAATTCTATGGTCCCTCTAGAAGAATGAAACCCTAACTCGACTTAATGACCGTGTGAAAGCCTTTGAACCTTCGGGTTTGCGGCAGTTCTGCGGCGCCATTAGTGAGGCTTAGGTTTGCCCTTCTACGGCTGGACCATCGATGCTGTGGTACGTACTCGATACTGTTAAACTGTACCCAAGTTGTTGAGCTTTTGGGGGATTATAAGGTTCTGACGAATCAATCGGATGGTTCGACTTCAATCGGATGCTAGGTGGTGAGATGCATTCTTGGGAGACTCCAGATATGAGGATAGCCGTTGGAGCTCAGTCCATGCAGCCACGACGAGACGAGTCCGAAGCAGTCGACGTTAGAGAAAAGTGGAGTAAGAGGTTCGTACGAGATCTTGATGAGACGACATTCCACTCCGCCATCAGAGATGCGATACGCATGCCAAGGCATTGTACTTGGATATACCTTCCAGAAGGAGTCGCGATGAGTATGCAGCCGTTTCGGATACGAGAACAGATCTAGTAAGGGACGATGACTTCCAGACAGTTCGGCAGAGACGAGATTTGGGAGAGATTTCGATAGGACCTTTCTGGAATAAATTACGAGAAGACTTGGACCCAGGAGTGGTCATGTTATGCACACTGGCAGGCCAGAGTTCAGGATCGTCGGCGAGACATGCTATGAGTGACCACGACAGTTGGCCAGAGATTCTTGGAGGATGTGCTTGAGTGGGATTATTCCGCCATATTTGATTTCGGTATTTTGGACGATCTATTCGCATGATTGATTTTGATGATTGAGGATTTACGATCTTTGCACAGTGTTGCACTTGATATCGTTTTCGTGCTTTGGTTTCACTTGTTTGTGATTTTACGGTTTTAGACATTTGAGTTGATTTTGTGCGTATGCACGCACACGATTTGGTTCCTACACTCTGTATAGTTTATATATGCTTGCAGTGCAGTGATACGCCTTTTGTGCACTTAGATGCACTGGACTTCGATTTCGATTGTGATACTCGATATTTGTTTTGTGCACCTTGTGCACCTGATTTGATTTTGCGCATGTTCGGCGCTTGATATTGAATTTCATGATTTCGTGCATGATGGATGCCCCTGGTTTTGGGTTTTCGCGCATGTTGAGCGCATGTCTTGAGATGCGATTTTGGTGCACACCAGTTGCACTAAATCGAGATTTTTTTCGTGCATGTCAGATGCACCTGATTTTGCTGTCAGGCATACACGTTGCCTACGACAGATGCTTTGTGCACACCTGATGCACTTAGATCTTGTTTCTGTGCACTTATATGGCACGTATATGGATTTTGATTGTCGTGCGCACCAGACGCACGTAGTATTCATACGCGTATTTTGGGATTGATTTCTTATAGAGCAGTACGTTTTTTTTATGATAATTGCGATGTGTTTTCGTACTAAGCAGGACTAGTCAGAGGACAGTACCTGAATATATTTTGCATGCATTGATAGTTATTGAAGGGATTTCTAAAAAGCGAGCTATAGCCTCAGTATTTACCTACGTGTCTGATATGACACGAAATGTTTAAAACAAGGAGACCCTTCTAAATTGTTTCCAAAACGGCGGAACGTACATTTCAAACAAAGGTATATATGTATATAGTTATTTTCTTATGATAGACGTCCGCCACAGTGCAGTGTTATACGCGTTGCACAGCGCCTTAAAGAGATTTGGCATGCATTTCCTTCAGATACTTACATATATAGATTCGATATTTACATGTATAGTTTTGAGTTATATCATATTGGTTTTGCTTTGGATTTGGCATTGATGTCTTCCCCATCACCCCGATGATTGCGGGATGCTTGACGGAGTTTTGATTTGAGTTATATGCTCATTTTTCATGCGTATGCGCTGCGCTACGATTTGTTTTATGTACTTACGATTTCGGAGCCCCGACGACTTGATGGTTTTGCTTAGATGGTTTAGTAGTTGGGGGGAGTTTTAATTTAAATTCGGGGACCGAATTTCTTTAAGGGGGGAAGATTGTAACGTTTTGAAAATCGTTTCGGTGAAATTTCGAAAAAACGGTAAAATAAGGGGGGTTTCTGTAAAAAGTCAAAATGCAAATATCTTTATTATAAAATTAAATATACATATTCAAGCTATGTAATTGCTAGTATTTGGTATTTATTGAGCCACTGCTGAAATTTCAAATTTTCTGAAAATTTTTCCGAAATTAATTATTTTAATATTATTTTAAGCCGGTAAGAAAATACATTAAATCAGCGATAAATACAAATTTAAATGGGCTAATTTTAATCTTTAAAATCATTTTAATTAAAATCTAGTTGTAATATAATTTTTTAGTATTTTATTTTAAGTTTTAATTGATTTATTTTATAGAAAACAAAAATATAGTTATTTTGAACTAAAACTTGCAAATATGGTATTGTGGGGGGTCTTTTTGCATAGAATTTTTTTGTAAAGTCTCTCACACCCACCCTCACTCCCCTTGGCTGGCCCCACACTATTATAGCAGCCCAAGAATTTTATTTCCCTCTTTTTGACCTTAAATCATGTGAGAAATGGGTTAAAATAAGGTTTTTATATATAGTAAAGTAGGTGGGGGTATTATGGTAATTGGGAGGGGCTTTGACATTAGAATTTCCACCCCAATTTCCCCACCTCATTCCAGCCCCTCTACTGGCCGAAATTTCTGCTACAACAGCCCCCTCTTTTCCCCCCATTTTCCATCTCTTTTGCTTCAAAAATTACCTCAAAATCCATCAAATAAATCCCAAAATCCAAATCCAACTCCTACCCATTTCTCATTAGCCAAACTTGCATGGATCTAGGGAACAAGTTGGCATTTTAGAGGCTTTGATTTCCATAATTGATCTCTTGATCATGAGGTATAATTCTAACCTTTTTCTTAAATTGTTGTTAATTGCTTTAGGTTAGCTTAATTATATGTTTAAATAGGTTTTTATTTTAGTTCTAAGTGCATGATTTGAAATTCAAGAGTGGGATTTGAATTCTAATTGGGGTTTTGTGTTGTGAGTTTAGGGTTTTGTGATGTATTTGACATATTAGGTTATGCTAAATCCAATTTAAGTTGCTAGTTTGCATATTTGTTGATTTAAATTGTGATAATTATATAAATTGTAAACTAGGTTTTTAAAATAATTATATTCTTGTGAGATAAAATTCAAATTAAGGGTTCATGTCATTATAAATATTATATTGAGTGGTTTAATACTTTTAGTTTATGAAAATCCAAGCTAAATTGTTGTTTGTGCATTTTTGCTATAAATTGTTAAAATTTAGGTATATTGTAAACTAGAATTTTGGGGTTAATGAAATTTATTGGGAATAAATTATAGAAATGGTTTAGATGATTTAATTAAGATGTTTAATAAGTATTATGGCCGCTAGATTTATTTAAACATCGAGTTGTGTACTAAAACGGTTAATTATGCTTGCTAGATTTTTCGGAAAAATAGCTTTTAAAGTGAGTTTGAGGTTTTTGTGAATTGCAACCTATTTCATATTATAATTAGTGTTTGTGAATATGTAAATGAGTGTGTTTGGGCTTTTTCTTGATGGTTTGGCATTTGTACGCCGACGTCGAGGGTTTTTGAGTTGATTTGTGAAAGGAACCATAGGTATTGACCTATGTGGGATTCGTGTGTCGTTTTGATCATGAGTCGGATTTTAATGCGATACGGTGCGTTATGATATGTAGGTACCCATGTGGAATTCGAGACGACAAGCAAGCGCGTGGCGACGTCGGCACCGGCGAGCGAGGACTAGGTGAGTAAATTTATATCTATGGGGAGAAGTCGGGTGGATGGCGTATAGCACCCCCGCAGTTCATGGTGATGTATACGAATACGTATACACACATATATATATTGTTTATTTTGTTGAGTTATTGATGATAAATATGGATATTTGGTGTTCTTGGATGTTATAGTGTCGCGAAACCCTAGAGTAGCGGTCGCACCACACTTGCACACACCCACCCATACTTGCATACTTTCTTCTTTCATTTGTGCTTAAGGGAATATATTGTTATGTGTTCACATGGGTATGAGACTATGTGTTCACATACGGATTTGAGATGAGTCGATGAGTTTTGTGTTGAGATTGTGATTTCGGTGATATGGCAGGATTCGTACTTGAGGTACGTCCTGGTGTTATAGCGGATCTTGGGACGACAATACGGGTGAATAGTGTTATTAATTAAACGGTCGACATGTGATCGCGATATGTGATATGGTATGCTAGGATATTGATCCTAGGCCGTTTTGGGCGATGTATACCCCTTGATGATGATTTGTGCTGATGATATCAGTTTGTACGAGACTGTCGATCAGTAGGCAGATCATGACTATATTGAGGATATTAGTACTGTACTAGATGTAGATCAGTACCCCGATCATGATTTTTGATAAAGAGGATAACAGGTGAATAGTATGTTGAATGTGATATTGACCCGTACCCAGATTTGGGATGCCATACGACGGATTTACGTACGAGATATATTGATGATTGATCCGCACTCTTGACTTGGGATGCCTGATTATAGATATGGTATCGGATATGATATTATTGAGGCAGGATCACCGACTATACATATACAGGTATGTATATGTATCGACTCAGATGATAGGCGGTTTCCTTACCTGTAGTTCAGCTTGTTAGTTCAGCCATATAGTTTAGTGTAGTTGTTAGATTAGATTAGACTCCTACCTATTTCAAAACTAGCGGATCGTGGGTATTTTAAAAGACAGGTCAAGGGATCTACGGATATTTCAAAAACGTATCCTTTCTTAAAAACCACCGTAGCCCCTATTTTCAAAACCCCGCGATTCGTGTTATTTCAAATGGCACCATTGTTTAATATTTAGCTTCCGCTCATTTTGGTTGCTCGCTCCGCATCGCATACATACATTGTTATTTCATATTGCATTGTTGACATTATGCTGTTAGGACACCAGCAACATTACCGATGATGCGTATGTACCACATACACTTACTTGCCGGCTCACATACATCTTCATCGGTAATTGCCATGTCACGTACACCTTAGAAAATATTATTGCTTAACTTAGATTGATAGCTAGTAGTTTGACATAATATTAGTGTACATACCTTATATGCCAGCTTAGATATTGTAGTTATTACTTGTCGCTTCATGCATACTGTTATTTATTGTTATGCCGTATTCATGGATTCTCACGCTTATATTCATGGTTTTACATGCTATTGATGATTCGGATTTCCATGATATTTTCTGGATTTGGAGGAAAACCGCAAAACATATATAAACTGCTTTCTCTCTTTTTAAATAAAAATGCGGTTTTCCTATGATGTATGAGTCATCCACCATGAATTTGCTGATGGATTTCGAGACCCGATTCGAGGAGTGGAGGAACCGTTTCGGGTACATGGTGGGCCCGGTGCGGTACCCCGGGGCAAGAGGATCGTGTTGTTGACGTTGAGCCTGGCAGGGGAGCACAACCGACCGGTGATATTACCCGACGCGTCGGATATCTGGAGGATACCGTCGTGGTCTTAAGATGGATGGTAGGGGCCGGTCTGGACTGACGGCGCCCTAGATATTGTGATTGATACATTGAGATTTCGAGATATTGAGGTACAGAGACTGTGATACAGAGATATCGAGATATTGGGATTACGTTTTGTGCCGATGCTAGGCACTGTTTTATGCTGATTTCATTATGATACCTCATTTTAAAAATACAAAGGAAATCTCACTAAATTATGAAAAAAGTTTCTTCATTTACATGTATTCTGTTTTCATGCATTCATACCTCATTCATATGATATATTGCTACCTGAGGCACTAACACGGGCACATGAGATTACACTCGGGTTAGATATTTACCCTTGCCTTTGTTATAGGCTGCATGTTATATATATAATTGAGGATATATTATGATCATTGACCTAGGTTGTGTTATTTATGCGATTTCTTTCCGTAGATGTTTTTTTATTCATGAGTTGGCAACTCACCCCCGTTGTGCCCCAGTTTCTTGCAGGTTTTGCCGTACAGGTTTCATTACGGATTTGCTGGCACTGCTTCCCATTTTCGGGTGACTTGCTAGTAGGTGGGTTTACTTGTATCGTACCCCCATTATATATCTTGTATATCATTATTCTGTTGTATCTAGAAGTTCCATCAACCAAACATGTATTTATTTCAGAGATAGAGACCAGTGATGTTTTTTCTTTCGACCTTAGAGTCGCGCGTTATATTTCTGTGGATTTCTGGTGGTTTTGAGTTTCCTTTTGAGTTTTGATCCTCGCCCTTGGCGTTGTATATTATATTGTTTGTGTGGTTGTGACCGTCGATTGACGAAGAGCTAGCTCCCGCTTGGGGAAGCCTTTTTATTGATTTCGTATACTATTCATGTTGTATCCCGTTTCGGAGCCAGTATTTGCAAAGGAGACTCTGCCGAAATTTTCAGGAAATATTTAATGTTTTTAAAAAGGCATAATTCGGCTTATGCTATTAAAACTACTTGATTTAAATTGGTTTTCCTTCACTCTACTACTTTTCTTGGTTTGGATTTCTGGGTTTTCGGCTTACTTAGATTACGTACGCCTCGAGACGTTCGTAGTTTAAGTGTCGGTCATATTCCGTAATTGCGGGACGTGACAATCTCATGCAACTACATATATTTATATATCGTGATTCACATTTACGCTTCACAACCTTATAGATCACTTCGAGACATCCTTATCAATCATATTATTTCATACTAAACCTTTAATCACATCCGTGGGTTCCTAATATAGGTTTCTCCGACTATATTCTAAATATCGGTTTCCATTTATTAATTGCGGGGGTGCTATACGCCATCCACCCGACTTCCCCCGTAGTTATAAATCTACTCACCTGCGAAACTCCTTGTTCAGCCGTAGTCGATGTGTTTCGTCGTCTGGAATCCACACAAAGGTACCTACAATAAATACACAGTCGCAATGCTATTAAAATCAAGTCCGGAAAACCAATATGGCACACAGTGCGTTCATAGGTTAGAACCTATAGCCTACGCATGCAAAAGCAACCAATCAACCTTTGTCGTTGACGTACAAATATCCAACGACCTAATACAATATCAAATATCAAATCCCAAATTCATAAACCACAAATACCATATCCAGCAACCTAGGAAAATGGTTCCAGATTTTTAGTCAGGTGAAAAGAGTCTAAACAAGCAATGCTGTGGGGTTGTATATGAAAGAACTGAGCTACAGAACAAACCTAGACACCAATGCCTACAATTTGGCCGGCGACAAACATGGGAATTCCGGCCTGCTCGGCCCAATGAAGAAGTTGGGGTTTCATCTTCTCAGGGTGGTCTCCTAGTGTCTTAAATAGGTCTCTGGAGTTGCTAGTTTTTCTAATAAGTAGCCCAGGTTGCTCCAGATTCCCTGTAGGCTATAAAACCCTACAAAACCGACACGGGGAAGTTTATAAGTTCGTATTTTGGTTTCTATTCCATGTCTTGGCCAGTGAAACACCACTAAGGGTTAAGTAAACACCCACTACAGATCACAAGTCCCCAAAATCACCCAAACCCTCTCTTGGGATTTCCAAGTTCATAAATCCATACTTAATCACATTCTAAACTAAAATAGAATACACTAAACATAATAACTTAGTTAGGGTTTAGAATTATACCTCATTTGGCAACTCAAGAATTTTCTTGAGTTGCTCAAAGTCTTCAAAATCCATCTTTGATTGGTCCAAAGTGTTGAGGATGAAGTGAGGATCATTTTTAATGAAGGGAGTATAGGGTTTTGATGAAAATTTTGAGATGATACTTGGAGGTGGAGCTGGCGGGAACATGAGGATGAGGAAGATGAAGGAAACAAATGTGGGTGAGGAAAGATGGCAGCTCTCTCTATCTCTTTCTTATTCTCACCCTCTCACAACTCATGTCTTGACTTTTGACCACCCTCTCCAATAATACACTCTTTCTTCCCTTTTCTCTTTTCTTTTCTCTAAAAGCCAAATATCAACAAATACTAATGAAGCAACATGCAACCAAATGCAACATATCATGGTGCACTAACCATGGAAAAATGTAGAAACACGGATTTGGCTTAATCGCAATTAGTGATGCACTAATCAATTTTTATTCAAACTCCATATAATTAGTTATAAAAATGCCAAATCCGATAAATATATTTTTAAATGAATAAATCATTTTAATCTCCAATTATTTCACAAATATTGCTATATATTTATACCATTTTACAAAAACCCCAAATTCGTAAATCGGCTAGTTTTCGCGAAATATATTATTTTAATATTAAATTCCAAAAATAATATTTTATATTTTCTGAAATGTTACTCCTTTTTGGTATGATTTCTATGTATCTGGATTGGGACAATCCCAACATCCACTTCGATCTATCTCTATAGATCTTTATCCCCAGGATGTAGGTGGTATCACCAAGATCTTTCATGGAGAACTTGTGTGATAAGAAGATCTTGACCGAGTGTAGCATAGGAACATCGTTTCCTATCAAGAGTATGTCATCCATGTACAATACGAGGAAGACAACCTTACTCACTACAACCTTCTTGTATATACAAGGTTCATCTATATTTTTGATGAAGTCAAACTCTTTGATAGCTTCATCAAAATAGATGTTCCAGCTCCGTGATACTTGCTTTAATTTATATATGGATTTAAATAGCTTGCACACCTTTCCGCTGCTCCTACTGTCTACGAAGTCCTCTGGCTGAGTCATGTACACGCTCTCTTCTAAATCACTATTTAGAAAAGCAGTCTTGACGTCTATCTGCCAGATTTCGTAGTCATGGCATGCAGAAATGGCAAGTAAGATCCTGATGGACTCAAGCATAACCACTGGAGAAAAGGTTTCATCATAATAGACACCAGGTCGTTGACGAAAACCTTTTGCAACAAGTCTAGCTTTGAAAGTCTCAACTTTTACATCTACACCAATTTTCTTCTTAAAGATCCACTTATCCCCGATGGGTTTTACCCCTTCAAGAGCAACTTCCAAAGTCCATACTTTTTTGGTGTACATGGATTCCATCTTAGATCGCATAGCATCCAGCCATTTCACAGAGTCCCCACTTGTAATGGCCAGCTCGAAACTAGTTGGATCATCATCTTCCATGATGCAATCCTCACTCCCAATATCAATGAGAAAACCGTAGTAT
Organism: Agapanthus africanus; assembly: GCA_030015575.1. Lineage (NCBI taxonomy): Eukaryota > Viridiplantae > Streptophyta > Magnoliopsida > Asparagales > Amaryllidaceae > Agapanthus > Agapanthus africanus. Next base: position 330,936,339 of record CM057346.1, on the reverse strand, counting down.
CTCTCAGGTGGATGAGAAACCCTACTAGATTGCGGAGTGGATGGGGTTCGTTGGGGACTATCGAATCCTCCGGTTCCTCCAAATTGTCAGTTATACTTTATGAAGCTGGAACTTCTTCCAGTTCTACCTCATTACCACTAATTTTTTTTACAAGAAATTCCTTTTCTAAAAAGGTGGCATGTTGAGCAACAAACACCTTTTGTTCCTCATAATGGTAGAAGAGATATCCATGTGAATTCTTTGGATATCCTACAAACTTACATAGAACTGACCTTGTCTCGAGCTTGTCCGGATTTTGCTTTTTGACATAGGCTGGACAACCCCATATCTTAACTCGTTTAAGATACGGTCTCTTTCCACTCCATATCTCATATGGTGTTTTAGGCACAGATTTTGATGGAACTTGATTCAATAGGTATGCAGCTGTCTCTAGCGCATAACCCTAAAAAGAAATAGGTAACTCAGTAGTACTCATCATAGAACGCACCATATCTAATAGGGTGCGATTCCTCTGCTCCGATACACCGTTGTGTTGTGGTGTATGTGGAGGAGTAAGCTGAGAGAGAATCCCATTCTCTTTTAAATAATCTAGGAACTCCGTGCTTAAGTAATCTCCTCCTTGATCAGATCGAAGGATTTTAATACTTTTACCCGTTTGGTTCTCTACTTCGTTCTTATATTCCTTGAATATCTCAAAAGCTTCAGACTTGTGTTTCAACAAGAACACATGTCCGAATCTTGACAGATCATCGGTGAATGTAATAAAGTACGAGAAACCATTCCTGACATGTATAGACATAGGACCACATACATCACTATGTATCAGTCCCAAGGGTTCACTAGCTCTTTCTCCGTGTCCAGTAAACGGAGTTTTAGTCATTTTACTTTTGAGACATGACTCGCAAGTTTCATAAGATGTAAGTTCGAACGGATTCAAATATCCATCTTTATGTAACCTAGCTAGTCTTGTCGCATTGATATGACCTAGTCTACAATGCCACAAGTAGGCTTCATTCATTTCTGAACTCTTCCTCTTGTGTGTGTTATGTACGTTTAGAACTGTTGTTTGATTTAGAACGTATATACCATTACATAACGTACCAAACCCAATCAACACTTGATTTAGAAAAAAGTTCATAACATTATCCTCTAATGTGAAATTATATCCTTCTTTAGTTAGCAAAGAAACTGATATAATGTTGCACATCATCTTTGGTACGTAGTAACAGTCATTCATAATCAATATATTACTAGTTGGTAACACTAGGTGATATTCGCCAATTGCTTTGGTTGCAACAATTACACCATTCCCTACTGTTAGAGACTTATCACACTTTCCCAGTTCTCTACCTCTCTTTAGCCCATGTAACAAATTACATATGTAGGATCCTGATCCGGTATCCAATACCCAGGACGTAGAGCAAATTGAGAAACAATTTTCGGTTATGAACACACTCGAAGACGATGCATCAACATGCTTATTCTTCGTTCGGGTTGCATGTGAATCCTGATATTCCCCTATTCCTTGCTCAGACTTATGACAATCATAAGAAAAGCGGAACCAATGTTCCCTAGCTCAGTATAATAAGCGGGTTCGGTCAATACATCCATTTTATTATCTTGATTAAGGCGTGTCATTGGTCGCTACCTGGAGAGAGAGAAGGAAACGCATTAGCATGCGCTCTTTGCAAGATTAGATTGGTTATTATCTTATTTAATCAGGATGGCTCCTACTGTTTTTATCAAATCTTCTTTCAAACCATAAAATGTAAGATTAGCCGGGATTAATTACACTCTATAAGTTCGCCAATTGTTCGGCCAGGCAGGTATTGGTACTCCAAGGGAGTCTCCCCATGCTTTCGCATGGAACTAATTAAATAACCTCGTTTCCGCAGGGGCATAATCTCGTTAACACCTTTCTTAGACACCTACCTAATCGGTTAATTATAAAGTGCAAAACTCTCCCAGAAGTAACTCTTACTCACAGTGGGTATCGGGATCCAACTATCATATAGAAGGTATGCAATCTCATTGCAAATTCCAACACTTGAAATTCCTAATATTGTTTTTACCCCATGCGATTTATGACCTTGACAAGGTCAACAAACCATAAACCGCAAGTCAAGTTCAACCCGTTCATTTCGTGATTGAATTAAACCCACCAGCACGACCCTTGACAAGATCAACAAGGCCGCATGACTACCCTAATCCAATCGCATCATATGCAACAGATAAGCACTAATCAGCTACTGCACACTATGTCTTAACAAGGTCAACAAACGCAGCATGATTACTAAATAGCACTTATCTGAAATGACGAAGGGCTATGTTGATTTTTAAGAAAACGTTTAGCGTAATGAACTTGATATCGTTGTAGAATCTAGTGTTTTGAAAAGGAATGTTTTTTTTAGCTTTTGCTAGTTTCGTTAAAGAGGTCACTCCTGGTGAAGGGATCTTGGCTCTTTCCTCATCGAATGAAGTGCTGGATATTCATCCAGGAATACTACTATGAAAAGCAAAAACTAGAGAAGTCATTAAAACAAAACTGAGTGGGTTGTAGCATTTGCTAGTTTTGCTAAAGAGCTCACTCCCGGTGAAGGGACCTCGGCTCTTTCCTCATCGAATGAGGTGTTGGATATTCATCAAGGAATACCACTATGCAAAGCAAGAACTAGAGCTACTCTTTTTGAAAATATCGACCCTACAACATCTTTAGGTTTCTTTTCTTTTCATTTATCTCATTAACGAAGTCCCATCATTTATGTTTCCCTAAACATCACAAAAAAATGAAACGAAAATAGAACATACGCTTATGCCATCCGCATTCACCACGGGGCCCCATCATGCACCGTTAGGTTACATAACTAACGGCAGAGCGGGGGCTGGACTAGCGCGGGTGCAAAACATAAGCAATATATATATATATATATATATATATATAGCATTCGTCTCACGCAGTTATATGATCACATTACAGAACTAACCAGTAGCAGAAGTAAAACATATGAAATATTGGATATTCTAGAAGGTCCGTGTTTTAAATTCAGCCAGTAATGAAAAACACGGATTCCACGGTCGTGATGAACATCCTAACACACATCCCTAGACCCCTACGAGAGCGGCAAGCAACCCTGCCAATTCTAGAGTTAGGAGACCTGGTCTCGACTCCTCGAGATGGCCTCCCACTGGACTGTAGAACCCGGTTACTTGTGCTCCCCGCCTTGGGTCTATCCTAATGCAGAAAAGTAAATAATATATATCAGTAGTGACATCATCCTCAACCCGGAAGTGTCCCAATAAAAAAATATTACATACAAATTTTACATGAATGAAAATACAAAAACTCTCATCTCACGTAAAACCCCCGTCTATTCAATCACGACGATCCAATATAACATATCAGCAACACATAATATCACATGTCATCAACGTAAGTAAATATGCATATCCCAAATTCTGTTGACATATAGCAACGAGATTTGGGATACCCCACATATTACACTTACGGCCGCAGAAAAGAAATGAAAAACTACAATAATTAGAACCCGCATTTCTTTAGACATCATAAACCCGGAATATCTCATATTTCGAATTTCATGCCTAACCTTGTAAACCTTGCATTTTAGTCTCATATCAAAAACACTTTTCAATAATTTAGTCGAGTAATTCAACAAGATTCCCGACTACCCGATCGAATACTCGTCAGGAACTTTAGTAGATTGCTGCAGCCCCGATGCTGTCGACCAAGTGCACTTAGGCGGAACACCATGGCCGTGAGTACCCGAGTGGATGCTTTTGGCAACGGGGTTTTCCTAAAGTCACTTAGTCGGGGCTATGGGGCGTGGCTACCTAGTAAAGTTATCTGGCGAGTATTCACGTACGATACAGATTGCGACGGAGTTTCGATCCGAATCGAAACTTTGTTGCAATCGATCAATAGAGACTAACATGCTAGATTTACAATCACTAACTAGTTTTCACAAACTAATTAAATGTGGATTCCAACTAGCGTATCACATATCAAACTTTCAACCCGATACAATATTAAAATTATGACTACGAAACACTCCGTTTAGCCCCAATAGGAAAGTTAACATCATATGCAAACTGGGATAATCAAACATAACCTAAAACCCTAAAACCAAGCCATCAGAACACACAAAAAATTCGAGCTAAAAATTTCAGAGGGGCCGGCCAGGCCGGTTAAAAAGGAAATCTCGCCAGGTCATTTTTTGAGTTTTGGCCTCGAATTTCTCTGGGGTTCTAGTTACATCACATGTAACATTCTGCACCTGTTTAAAAAATTTTCAGAGACCGTTTTAAAATCGACAGAAAGATGATATTTTGGGTTTCAGTTTCGGAGTTGTTTCTTTTTCGTAATCTATCTAATATCGTCTAATCTTCTATCTTTGGCTCCGGTTCCATGAAAGTGTTTGATACCACCACCACTAGGTTCTACTAGCATCAAGCATGCCATTTTAAAAAAAAATTTGGTGCTAATCAACACTATCCTAGAATCTAAACTAGATGATTAGGGTTTAGCATGATATAAAGAAAACTATACTAAGAGAACGAAACTACAACCTTTGTAGATCGTGTCCTTCTCTTCTCAAGCTCCGGGTTGTAGTCTCTAAGACTCCTCATAGCTCCATTAAATATGGTACAAGCTCCTTTCGTGATCTTCGTGCCAAAGACAATCCACCCGAAGCTTCTCTAATCAAGCTACCTCTTCACTAAAATCTCATTAGTGAAGAAAACAAACTAGTTTAGAGTGGTAATCTAAACTAGGATGATGAAGCAGGGTTTCTAAGCACACTAGAACTTATTCTAAGCCCTATGGTTCACATCACATATGAGGGTTAGGGCTTAGCATGAGGAGGAAGAAGAAGATGGAAAATGGAGAGAGCTAGAATGGCTTAAGGCAAAAATGAGCTCAAGAAAATAACTCAAGTGTAGAATGGCAAGTGAAAGCTCACATATTATTGAAGCATACAATTTTTAACCATTAAAAATTGTGACCATGCTTCAATAGTGCAAGCAAATGAATAAAATAAATGAAATAGCCATGCTTGCCCATTCCACAAATATCTCACCATTTTCCATTTCATTTTCTATTCTCTAAAAATAGAAAAACCAAGCATGCTACATTATATATATATATGTATGTATGTATGTATGATATATATATATATATATGTGTGTGTGTGTGTATATATATATATATGTATATATATATATATATATATATATATATATATATATATATAAAGTAAAGAAAATAATTACTGAGCTAATAATATTAGTTATTATATAATTATATCAAATATAATATATATCAAATTATTAAATCAACACTTGATTTAATAATCTGGTTATATCACATATAACCGTCTAATATCATTTATCTGTATATCACATTATCAAATAAACACTTTTTTCAATAATCCGGTTATATCACATATAACCTAACTGATATCAAATAACCGCCAGATTAGAATACGGTATCACATACTCGTATTTAATCAGGCCCCTGCACATATTAACATATACGCCCTACTTCGTTTCGCTTGAACCAGGAAACTTCTATGTGGGACTCTAAAGACTCGTCAATACGCCAGCAGTAGGTGATGATCACATCAGTCACCCACAAGCCGTCAGTGGTACTACCTAGACGTAACTGTAGGGTTCCTAGGCACTCTAAGGAGGTCTCACAAGGCATCAACCATGCCAATTTCAAATTTTTCCGATGCCGAGAAACCCTAATATAGATCGTTAACTATAGATTAGGCGATAAACTATGCAAGTAAACAACTTTACTGCTAAGTGAAAGAGACTACAACCTTTGTAGATCCGGTCCTCCACTTTCTTAGCTCCGTGATGATGTCCCTCCGCTGCGATCATCGGATCCCGGACTCTAGCAATGGTTTCGTCGAAGAAATGATCAGGCTAGGTCGTCGACTTCGATGCCGAAGATGATCTACGTTGAGGCAACACAAGATCAAGCTCCAACTTCACCAAGTCATGAAACTTGTGAAGAAAACACCCTATACTACTTGGCAAGTGGTAGAGGATGAAGAAATATGAAGTGGGTTCACTTTAGAATTGGATTTCTCACTCTTTTTCTCAAGTCACCATTGAAGCTAGCAAGCTTCTTTCTTCTTGAAGAAGAAGAAGAAGAAGAAGAAGAAAAAGAATATGATAAGATTAATAGATAATAGTAAATAAAATGATTCTTATCATATTAGCAACCATGGTTAAGTGTAGAGAATGAACTAGGGTTTAGTTAAAGGGTTAGGGTTTAGGAAAGAAACAAAATGGCTTGACTTTCAAACCTTCATGAAGCTTCAAGTGAAATACAAATAAAGTCACCATTTTATTTCTTACCTAAATGAATAAATAAATAAATGAATAAGTAAATAAATCAAATGATATGAAGCCCTAACCATTTACTAAACATGGCTCAATTCAAACATACACCCAAGTTTGCATGTATCATCAAACATGATACAAACAAGTGCACAAAACTATATCACATATACACTGTGCACATCAAGTGAGAAAATCCATCTTTAAGTGAACAAATACTAGTTAATGTAAAGTAATATATCTAATATATAATATAACATTAAATCACTAAATCAACACTTGATTTAACGATCCGTTCATATCGCATAAGACCGACTAATATCCAATGTATCGTCTTATCGAATCAATCCTTGATTCGATAACTAGGTTATATCACATACAACCAATCTGTTAGTTATATGTATTCCCTAGAGGCCATTACTATACATAGGATGTATATTGTAGTGGATGCTTGGACATATATAGGGAGGACTTTCTTGCTCGACATGATAGTATGCTATCTGGTTACTCTTTACCTTAACGTGTACATTGATTGTCTCTCTGTTACATGTTGGTAAAGCCCTTAGGATGTGTACTTGACTACCTGGACTATGATGCAGATCATACTAGTGGGGACATGGTAGTCCATAAGTACATCCTTCATGGTCCCTAGTCGTGGGTGTATCGAGACGGGGCATCGATATACCAGAGTAGACTAGCGTATACCCTCTCGACCCATTCAGATGGGCGATGGATGATCCCATATCCATTGGTGTTTGACATCAGAGATGATATACGAGTGCTCAGTGGAGACTGGGTACACTGGACGGACTCGCCGAGAACTCCCAGATGGTATTATACCTTACGTCAGATGGCAGTTCTCCGGTGACACTGGTACAGAGTAGTCTGTTGACCCGAGATCGTCATAGAGTCTTGTGTGGTTCCCACTGTTCTTTGATTTCCACCTTACCACGTCCAAGAGGGCGTGCAAAACGGTGGCTTTTGGGTACAGTCCCGAATCACATGGAGGCAATGAGCGATAGGAGGGGATTCGTCTCTCCCGGTATAGGGAGTTGATGTTGCGCTGTGTTCGATTGGCTATAACCGGAAATCCCTGGCCAGGGTTGCTGAGATTTACTGGTAAGTGTTATCAGTAGTTTCTCGAACTGTTATAGGCCTCAAATCGACACGCCTTATCAAGCTATTGGGGTCTGACGTTTACCACCCCTAGGCGAGATATGCGACATATCAGACGAACAGACCGGACTGTACGGTAAGTGTTACTGGTTGGATTCACAGGAGTGTGAGCGGGCTTGCTCGTCGATCTTCTGATCGCTCAATACCTGGGTGGCCATTACGTTTAGCAGACCGCTTGCAGCTTGTGGGTGTTTGATATGATCATCACCTGCTGCCGGCGTATTGACGGGTCTTTAGAGTCCTACACAGAGGTTTCCTGGCTCAAGCGAAACGAAATAGGAGAACATATGAGATATGTGCGGGACCGAGAATAATGCGTGTATGTGATACCGTATTTCATTCTTGCGATGAATGTGTCGAATGGTTGTATGCGATATAACCTAGTTATCGAATCAAGGATTGATTCGATAAATCGATACATTGTATACTAGTCGGTTGTGTGCGACATGACCGGATCATTGAATCAAGTGTTGATTTAATGATTTAATGCATAATTATATATTTGATATATTACTTTGCATTAACTAGTATTGGTTCACTTTAAATGGATTTTCTCGCTTGAAGTTCACAAGTTGTATATGTGATATACTCTTGTGCACTTGATTGTATCATGTTTGATGATACATGCTTACTTGAGTTTGTGTAAAGATTAAACCATGGTTATTTAAATGGTTAGGGTTTTGTTTTTTCATATCTTTTTCTTCTTATTTATTTATTTATTTATTTTGGAAAAGATAAGAAATGAAATGGTTGCTAGTTTTGTTTTTTCTTTGAAGCTTCTTGAAGCTTTGACTAAGTGACCATTTTGTCTCATGCTTAACCCTAACCATTCCACTTAACCCTAGTTCATTCTCTACACTTGACCATGGTTGTATTATGATAAGTTTTGTTTTTTCTTTTTCTATTTTGAATAACTTATCATAACATTATCATCTTCTTCTTCTTCTTCTTCACAAGAAGAAAAGCTTGCTTGATCAATGGTGATTTGAGCAAAAGTGTGAGAAATCCAATTCTAAAGTGAACCCACCTCCTATTTCTTCATCCTCTACCTCTTGCCAAGTAGTATAGGGTGTTTTCTTCACAAGTTTCATGACTTGGTGAAGTGGGAGCTTGATCTTGTGATGCCTCGACGTAGATCATCTTCGGCATCGAAGTCGACGACCTAGCCCGCCCATTTCTCCGATGAAGCCAACGCTAGAGCCCGGGATTTGTTATGGACAGCGAGGAGACTTCATTGCGGAGCTATAGAGGTGGAGGACCGGATCTACAAAGGTTGTATTTCCGTTCTTGTAGTTAAGTTGTTAACTAGTTTCATTCTTTCGCCTAAAATTCTAGTTAATGATCCGTATTAGGGTTTCTCGGCACCCGTAAAATTTGAAATAGGCATGGTTGATGCCTTGTGAGACCTCATTAGCGTGCCTAGGAACCCTACAGTGGTATCAGAGCCTAGCTAGAGCCTTAGGCGATGCTTAGACGATGTTAGAAACCCGATCGAACCGAAACCCTAAACCCAAAATTGCTCTCTGTACTTTTTTGTAAAATGTGGATTTTTCTATATTAAAAATATGCAGAAAAATCAGCAGGAGATTATAAGAATTACTGAGAAGCCCGTACCCCTGAATCCACCAAAGTGCGGCGGAACCGCGGCATTAGCATGGCTAATGCGGCGGTTCCGCGGCCATGTGGTCTCTTCTTGCGTTAAATTTTGTACAGTAATTCTCATTATGCAGTGTTGGTTTTCCTGGGAATTTTTAATATTTATTCAAGAGTTGAAATTTCTGGGTTGTATTGGGGACTCGGTGCTTTCGATCGGATTGTCTAATCTTGTCTGTGTTTTCCGGATATTTGGAATATGTTAAAAAGTTCGATCGGATATAAATACCCACCTATTCCCCTGTCGGGAAATTTCCAAGTGTTGGATCTTTCCGTGGTTTAAACAACGTTCTAAGTAGTGCAAGTAACGCGATGGTCCCTCTAGAAGACAACAAACCTTAACTCGATTATGTGACCGTCTTGAACTGCCCTTTGAACCTTCGGGTTTGGGGGCAGTACGGCGTGCCAAATGTGAGGCGTTGGCTTGACCCTTCTACGGCTGGACCGTTGGTACTGAGGCACGAAGTGAATGTTTTTGAACTTATTTCATGTGACGATCTGTTTTCGGGAAAACTTGGGTGTTTCGAATGTTCGATCGGAAAGTTTAATATTTTCTATTTATCCGGAATGGGATACAATATTTGGAATTCACAAGCAGTTATGAGATAACTGAATGAATGTTATAAATCTAGCGGTTTAGTCTCACTTGATCGGTTGCTACGGAATTTTGATGTGATCAAAAGTCCGTCGCAATCACGTAGCGCACGCGGATACTCGCCGGGTAAACTTAATAGACAACCTCGCTCCATAGCCCCGACCAAGTGACTGTAGGAGAACCCCGTCGCCGAAAGCATCCGTTCGGGTGCTCGCGGCAGCGGTGTTCCGCCTTGGTGCACTTCGTCGACGGCGTTAGGGGTGCGGCCGTCTACAGAAGTTTGCGACGAGCATTCGATCAAGATGTCGGGAATCCTGTTGAATTGCCCGACTTGATATTGAAAAGAGTTTTCGATAATGAGACTAAAATGCGGGGTTTATAATTGTTAGGCATGTGATGTCTAAGGTATTCATTTGATCAGGCATGCGATGTCTAAAGAGATTGCGGATTCCAACTGTTGTAGTTTTACACTTTCTTTTCTGTGACCGTAAGTGTAATATGTGATATCGCCGGTTTCGTTGCTATATGTCAACGACAATTGGGATACGCATGTTTACTTACGTTGATGACATGTGATGTTATGTGTTGCTGGATATGTTATAATTGGATCGTCGTGATTGAATAGCCGGGTTTTTTTTTATATGAGACGAGTGTTTTTCATTTTCATTCATTTAAAAATCTTGTATGTAATATTCTTTTATTGGGGCACTTCCAGGTTGCGGAAGATGTCACCCCTTTGTATATTATTTACTTTTCCGCACTAGGATAGACCCAAGGAGGGGAGCACAAGTAACCGGGTTCTGGAGTCCAGTGGGAGACCAACTCGAGGAGTCGAGTCCGGGTCTCTTAACTCTAGAATTGGTAGGGTTGCTTGCCGCTCTCGTAGGGGTCTAGGGGTGTGGGTTTGGCTATTCATCGCGACCGTGGAATCCGTGTTTTATACTGGCTCGTATTGAAAACACGGACGTCCTAGTATATCCAATATTTCATATGTTTCTTCTGCTGCGATATCTGTGATGTGATCATGTGATATGATCTGTGATGGATACTTTATATAGTATATATGATATATTTATATAGGCGTTACTTATGTTTTACACCCGCGCTAGTCCTGCCCCGCTTTTGCCGTTAGTTACCTAACCTAACGGTGCATGAGGGGACATCGAGGCGAATGCGGATGGCATAAGTGTACGTCGTATTTATCTGTGATGTTTAGGTACTTTAATGATGGGACTTCATTAATGAGATTAATGAAATAAAAGAAACCTAAGATGTTGTAGAATCGAATTTCAAAAATAAAACAGGCAGCTACAGTTCTTGCTTTGCACAGCGGTATATGTGATATATCCTGCACCTTATTCGATGAGGAAAGGACCGAGATCCCTTCACCGGGAGTGACTCCTTTAGCAATAACTGGCAGATGCTACACACTCGGTTTGTCTTTTGATTGCTTTTAAGAGTTTTTGCTTTGCACAGTGAATATATATGATATATCCCGCACCTCATTCGAAGAGGAAAGGACCGACGATCCCTTCACCGGGAGTGACTCCTTTAGCAAAACTAGAAAAGCCTCAAAAACGCTCCATTTCAAAATCATTTGATTCTACAACGATATCAAGTTCATTACGCAATAGGTTTTCAGAAAAACCTGTCGTAGCCCTCCGTCATTTCAGATAAGTCCTATTTAGTATTCGTGCTACGTTTGTTGACCTCCATCAAGGCGTAGTGTGCGGTAGCTAACTAGTATTTATCTGCTTATGCATATGATGCAGATTAGATTAGGGTAGTCATGCGGCCTTGTTGACCTCCGTCAAGGGTCGTGTGGGTGGGTTTAATTCGATCAAGAAATGACGGGTTGAACTTGACTAGTAGCCTATGGTTTGTTGACCTCCCGTCAAGGTCATAGGGTGCTAGGGGAAAAATTATCGGGAATTTCAAGTGTTGAAATTTGCAATGAGATTGCATACCTTCTATGAGATAGTTGGATCCCGATACCCGCTGCGAGTGATTGTTACTCCTGGGAGAGTTTTTACATATTACAATTAGCCGATCAAGTAGGTGTCTAGAAAGGTGTCAACGAGATTACGCCTCTAGGAAAACGAGGTTTACATTAATTAGGTTCATGCGAAAGCACGGGGGACCTCCCTCAAAGTACCGACACTGGCCTGGCTGAAAGATTGGCGAACTTGTAGTGTGTAATTAATCCCGGCTAGTCTTTCCTTTTAGGGTTTGAAGGAAGATTTGATAAAAAGCAGTGGGAGCCATCCTGATTAGATAAAATAATAACCAATCTATTCTTGCAAGAGCGCACGCTGAGTGTTTTCTTCTCTCTCTCTCCAAGTAGCGACCATATCACGCCTTAATCAAGATAATAATACGGATTATTGACCGAAAACCGCTTGTTATACTGAGCTGGGGAACGTTGGTCCCGCTCCAACTTATAATTATTATAAGACAGAGCAGGGAAATTGGGGATTACCAGAATTCCCGTGCCACCCAAACGAAGAGAGTGCATGCTAATGCATCATCTTTGGGTGTGTTCATTACAAAGAACTGTTTCTCTGTATCCTCTACGTCCTGGGTATGTGATACCAGATCAGGATCCCAGATATGTAATCTGTTACATAGGGCTACCAAAAGGTAGAGAACTGAGAACGGGTGATAAGTTTTCATGAGGCAGAAAACGGGGCAAGTGTTGCAGCCAAGTCTGTTGGTCACTGTCACCCTGTATTCCAAATACATTGATTCTGAACGAATGTTATTAGATACCGAACCTGATATACAAAATCATATCAGTCTCTTTTATTAGTAAAGAAAGGATATAATTTTGTATTGTTGGATAATGTTTTGAACATTTCCTATATCAAAAGTTGATCGGTTTAGGCACGTTATCTAAAAGCATTGAAGTTCTAAATCAAACTACAGTTCTTTAGTATACTGAACACACAAAAGAGGAAGAGTTCAGAAATGAATGAATCCTTCTTGAGGCATTGTAGACTAGGTCATATCAATGCGACCCGACTAGCTGAAGTTACATGAAGATGCATATTTAAATCAGTTTGAATCTACATCTTGTGAAACTTGCCAGTCATGTCACAAAGATATAATGACACCAGCTCTGTTTATTGGAAACAGAGAAAGAGTTAGTGAACTCTTGGGATGATACATGTTGATGTATGTAAGGTCCCCTGTCTACATATGCCAGGGACTGGGTTCTTTGTACTTCGTTACATTCTCTGATAATCTCTCAAGATTCAGACATATGTTCCTGTTGAAACACAAGTCAGAACCTCTTGAGATATTCAAAGAATATGTTTAAGAAGTAGAGAACCAAAATGCGGGTATAAGTATTATGTCCTTTGATGTGATCGAGGAGGAGAATACTTGAGCACAGAATTCTTGGACTTTTCTAAAGGAGAATGAGATTCTCTCTCAGCATTACTCCTCCGTATACACCATAGCACGATGGTATATCGGGGCGGAGCAATCACACCCTATATGATTAAGGTGTGCTCTATGATGAGTACTACTGAGTTACCTATTTCCTTATTGGGAGTTATGCACTTGAGAAGTTGCATACCTATTGAATAGGGTTCAAATCAAATCAGTTACCTACCGCTTCATATGTGAAATGGAAAGGGAAGAGCTCATCTCTTAAGTTAGTTAAGATTTGGGGTTGTCCAGCCTATGTCCTGAAAAGCAAAATCCGGACAAGCTCGAGGCAAGGTCTGTAATGTAGAACTGGAAAGGTTCCAGCTATACAAAACTGCAGCAGATGATTTGACAGAACCAAAGGATTCAATAATTACCAACGAACCTCAGCCTCTCCGCCGATCTAGTAAGGTTCCTCACCCGCCTGAGAGATACTTCGATTTCTCTATGACAGTGGGAGCGAGGATTGCATCATGAGATGATGACCCAACTAGTTTCGAGCAGGCCATCGAGAGTAGGGACTCTGTAAGAATGGCTGGATGCTTAGCGATCTGAGATGGAATTCATGTTACACCAACAAAGTATGGACATTGGTTGCTATATCTGAAGGGTTAAATCCCCGTCAGGAGCAAGTATATCTTGAGAAGATTACTTGGTGTAGATGGAAAAGTTGAGACTTTCAAAGCTAGACTTGTTAAAGCTTTTCGTCATCGACCAGACGTGGATAATGATGAAACCTTTTCAAGTGGCTATGCTTAAGTCCATCCAGATCCTACTTGCCACGGCTACATACCATGACTACGATATCTGGCGGGTTGGGTGCCATGACTGCTTTTCTAAATGATGTTTTAGAAGAGTACGTCTATAAGTACACAGCCAGAGGGCTTCGTAGAAAGTGGGAGCAGCGGAAAACGTGTGCAAGATGGTTTATGTGATAAAGCAGGCATCGTGGAGTTGGAACATCTGTTTTGATGGATAAGTCAAAGAGTTTGACATCATCAAAATGGTAGATGAACCTTGTATAAACAAAAAAGTAGTAGGGAGTATAGTGACGATCCTCGTAGAGTACGTGGATGACATGCTCTTGATAGGGAAGGAGTTTCCTATGCTACGCTCGGTCAATCTCCGCTTATCATAATGATTCTCCATATAGGATCAAAGTGATACCTCCTAAATCCTGAGTTATCATCTATGAGATAGATGTAATTGGATGCTAGGAATCTCACTAGTAGTAGTAAGATGGTATCAATCGATCCTGGGGAGAATCACTGGAAGGGTTCCAGGGTGATAAGGACGACTGAAAGTCAGTCACAGGCATTGTCTTTTACCCTTGGTAAAGGGGACGGTATGTTGGAAGAGTTCCAAGCTAAATAGCGTGGCATACTAGACGATTAAAGGCTGGATACATCGCTACTTAAGATGCTACCAAAGAGGTCGTCTGGGTGTATAATAGTTCATGAGATGAACTTCGTTCCTACCATTGTGTGACAATGGAGTTGTGGCTTATGCCAAGGAACGCCGGTCCCATCAGTGATCCAGACATATTCTAAGGCAGTTGTCACCTGATCAAGGAGATGGTTGATCTCCAGGGTGATCAAGGTTAGGAGAGCAGACTCAGAGGATAACACGGCGGATCCACTCACGAAGGCCTTTTCCCAGAGAGAGACTATTATGGGATGGTTGAGTATGAGATTACTACAACCACTGCTATCAGATGGCCCTAGTGCAAGTGGGAGATTGTTAGTTATATGTATGCCCTAGAGGCCATTACTATACATAGGATGTATATTGTAGTGGATGCTTGGACATATATAGGGAGGACTTTCTTGCTCGACATGATAGTATGCTATCTGGTTACTCTTTACCTTAACGTGTACATTGATTGTCTCTCTGTTACATGTTGGTAAAGCCCCTTAGGATGTGTACTTGACTACCTGGACTATGATGCAGATCATACTAGTGGGGACATGGTAGGTCCATAAGTACATCCTTCATGGTCCCTAGTCGTGGGTGTATCAAGACGGGGCATCGATATACCCAGAGTAGACTAGCGTATACCCTCTCGACCCATTCAGATGGGGCGATGGATTGATCCCCATATCCATTGGTGTTTGACATCAGAGATGATATACGGGTGCTCAGTGGAGACTGGGTACACTGGACGGACTCGCCGAGAACTCCCAGATGGTATTATACCTTACGTCAGATGGCAGTTCTCCGGTGACACTGGTACAGAGTAGTCTGTTGACCCGAGATCGTCATAGAGTCTTGTGTGGTTCCCACTGTGCTTTGATTTTCCACCTTACCACGTCCAAGAGGGCGTGCAAAAACGGTGGCTTTTGGGTACAGTCCCCAATCACATGGAGGCAATGAGCGATAGGAGGGGATTCGTCTCTCCCGGTATAGGGAGTTGATGTTGCGCTGTGTTCGATTGGCTATAACCGGAAATCCCTGGCCAGGGTTGCTGAGATTTACTGGTAAGTGTTATCAGTAGTTTCTCGAACTGTTATAGGTCTCAAATCGACACGACTTATCAAGCTATTGGGGTCTGACGTTTATCACCCCTAGGCGAGATATGCGACATATCAGACGAACAGACCGGACTGTACGGTAAGTGTTACTGGTTGGATTCATAGGAGTGTGAGCGGGCTTGCTCCGTCGATCTTCTGATCGCTCAATACCCGGGTGGCCATTACGTTTAGCAGACCGCTTGCGGCTTGTGGGTGTATGATATGATCATCACCTGCTGCCGGGCGTATTGACGAGTCTTTAGAGTCCTACACAGAGGTTTCCTGGCTCAAGCGAAACGAAATAGGAGCGGCATATGAGATATGTGCGGGACCGAGAATAATGCGTGTATGTGATACCGTATTTCATTCTCGTGATGAATGTGTCGAATGGTTGTATGCGATATAACCTAGTTATCGAATCAAGGATTGATTCGATAAATCGATACATTGTATACTAGTCGGTTGTGTGCGACATGACCGGATCATTGAATCAAGTGTTGATTTAATGATTTAATGCATAATTATATATTTGATATATTACTTTGCATTTAACTAGTATTGGTTCACTTTAAATGGATTTTCTCACTTGAAGTTCACAAGTTGTATATGATGATATACTCTTGTGCACTTGATTGTATCATGTTTGATGATACATGCTTACTTGAGTTTGTGTAAAGATTAAACCATGGTTATTTAAATGGTTAGGGTTTTGTTTTTCATATCTTTTTCTTCTTATTTATTTATTTATTTATTTTGGAAAAGATAAGAAATGAAATGGTTGCTAGTTTTGTTTTTCTTTTAAGCTTCTTGAAGCTTTGACTAAGTGACCATTTTGTCTCATGCTTAACCCTAAACCATTCCACTTAACCCTAGTTCATTCTCTACACTTGACCATGGTTGTATTATGATAAGTATTGTTTTTCTTTTTCTATTTTGAATAACTTATCATAACATTATCATCTTCTTCTTCTTCTTCTTCACAAGAAGGAAAAGCTTGCTTGATCAATGGTGATTTGAGCAAAAGTGTGAGAAATCCAATTCTAAAGTGAACCCACCTCCTATTTCTTCATCCTCTACCTCTTGCCAAGTAGTATAGGGTGTTTTTCTTCACAAGTTTCATGACTTCGTGAAGTGGGAGCTTGATCTTGTGATGCCTCGACGTAGATCATCTTCGGCATCGAAGTCGACGACCTAGCCCGCCCATTTCTCCGATGAAGCCAACGCTAGAGCCCGGATTTGTTATGGACAGCGAGGAGACTTCATTGCGGAGCTATGGAGGGTGGAGGGACCGGATCTACAAAGGTTGTATTTCCGTTCTTGTAGTTAAGTTGTTAACTAGTTTCATTCTTTTCGCCTAAAATTCTAGTTAACGATCCGTATTAGGGTTTCTCGGCACCCGTAAAATTTGAAATAGGCATGGTTGATGCCTTGTGAGACCTCATTAGCATGCCTAGGAATCCTACAGTGGTATCAGAGCCTAGCTAGAGCCTTAGCCTACAGTGGATCCGCTGTGTTTGTCCTCTGAGTCTACTCTCCTAACCTTGATCACCCTGGAGATCAACTATCTCTATGATCAGGTGATGCTGCCTCAGAATATGTCTGGATCACTGATGGGACGGACGTTCCTTGGCATAAGCCACAACTCCATTGTCACACAATGGGAGGAACTAAGTTCATCTCATGAACTAATATATACCCAGACAGCCTCTTTGGTAGCATCTTAAGTAGCGATGTATCCAGCCTTTATCGTCTAGTATGCCACGGTATCTAGCTTGGAACTCTTCCAACATACCGTCCCCTTTACCGAGGGTAAATACAATGCCTATGACTGACATTCAGTTGTCTTTATCACCCTGGAACCCTTCCAGTGATTCTCCCCAGGATCGATTGATACCATCTCACTACTACTAGTGAGAATCCTAGCATCCAATTTTATCTATCTCATAGATCCAAAACTCAGGATTAAGGAGGTATCATTTTGATCCTATATGGCAAATCTTTGTGATAAGCGGAGATTTACCGAGCGTAGCATAGGAAACTCCTTTCTTATCAAGAGTATGTCATCCATTGTACTTTACGAGGATCACCACCATACTCCCTACTACCCTTTTGTTTATATAAGGTTCATCTACCATTTTGATGATTTCAAACTCTTTGACTAACACATCAAAAACAGACGTTCCAACTCCGCGATGCCTGCTTTACATAAAACATCTTGCTCGCGTTTCCGCTGCTCCCACTGTCTACGAGGCCCTCTGGCTGTGTACTTATAGACGCACTCTTCTAAAATATCACTTAGAAAAGCAGTCATGGCACCCAACCGCCAGATATCGTAGTCATGGTATGTAGCCGTGGCAAGTAGGATCTGGATGGACTTAAGCATAGCTACTTATAAAAGGTTTCATCATAATCCATACCTGGTCAATGATGCAAACTTTCAACAAGTCTAGCTTTGAAAGTCTCAACTTTTCCATGTACACCAAGTAATCTTCTCAAGAATATACTTGCTCCTGATGGGGATTTAACCCTTCAGATAAAGCAACCAAAGTCCATACTTTGTTGGTGTATAAGGATTCCATCTCAGATTGCTAAGCATCCAGCCATTCTCACAGAGTCCCCACTCTTGATGGCCAGCTCAAAACTAGTTGGGTCATCATCTCATGACGCAATCCTCGCTCCCACTGTCATAGAGAAACGGAAATATCTCTCAGGTGGGGTGAGGATCCCTACTAGATCGGCGGAGAGGCTGAGGTTCGTTGGTAACTATTGAATCCTTTGGTTCTTCCAAATCATCAGCTGCAGTTTGTATATTTGGAACCTTTCCAGTTCTACATAACAGACCTTGCCTCGAGCTTGTCCGGATTATGTTTTTAGACATAGCCCGGACAACCCCAAATCTTAACCAACTTAAGATATGGGCTCTTCCTTTTCCATATCACATATGAAGCGGTAGGCAACTGATTTGATTGGAACCCTATTCAATAGGTATGCAACTTCATAAGTGCATAACTCCCAAAAGGAAATAGGTAACTCAGTAGTACTCATCATAGAGCACACCTTATCATATAGGGTGTAAATGCTCCGTCCCGATATACCATCTTGCTATGGTGTATACGGAGGAGTAATGCTGAGAGAGAATCTCATTCTCCTTTAGAATAACCCAGGATTTCCGTGCTCAAGTATTCTCCTCCCTGATCACATCAAAGGACATAATACTTATACCCGTATTTTGGTTCTCTACTTCTAACTTATATTCTGTGAATATCTTAAAAGGTTCGGACTTGTGTTTCAACAGGAACATATGTCTGAATCTTGAGAGATTATCAGAGAATGTAATGAAGTAGAAAGAACCGGTCTTGGTATGTATAGACAGGGGACCTTCATACATCAACATGTATCATCCCAAGAGTTCACTAACTCTTTCTCTGTTTCCAACAAACAGAGCTGTGGTCATCGTATCTTTGTGACATGACTGGCAAGTTTCACAAGATGTAAATTCAAACTGATTTAAATATGCATCTAAAATGTAACTTCAGCTAGTCGGGTCGCATTGATATGACCTAGTCTACAATGCTTCAAGAAGGATTCGTTCATTTCTGAACTCTTCCTCTTGTGTGTGTTCTTTATACTAGGAACTGTAGTTTGATTTAGAACGTCAATGCTTTTAGATAACGTGCCTGAACCGATCAACTTTTGATATAGGAAATGTTCAAAACATTATCCAACAATACAAAATTTTATCATTTCTTTACTAATAAAGAGACTGATATGATTTTGTATATCAGGTTCGGTATCTAATAACATTCATTCAGAATCAATGTATTTGGAATACAGGGTGACAGTGACCAACAGACTTGGCTGCAACACTTGCACCATTTTCTGTCTCATGAAACTTATCTCCCGATCTCAGTTCTCTATCTTTCTATAGCCCTATGTAACAGATTACATATCTGGGATCCTGATCCGGTATCAAATACCCAGGACGTAGAGGATACAGAGAAATAGTTCTTTGTAATGAACATACCTGAAGAAGATGTATCATATGCACTTTCTTCGTTTGGGCGGCACGGGAATTCTGGTAATCCCCAATTTCCTGCTCTGTCTTATAACAATTATAAGTTGGAGCGGGACCAACGTTCCCCAGCTCAGTATAACAAGCGGGTTCGGTCAATATTCCGTATTATTATCTTGATTAAGGCGTGAAATGGTCGCTGCCTGGAGAGAAAGAGAAGAAAATACTCAGCGTGCACTCTTGCAAGATCAGATTGGTTATTATTTTATCTAATCAGGATGGCTCCCACTGTTTTTTATCAAATCTTCCTTCAAACCCTAAAAGGAAAGACTAGCCGGGATTAATCACACAATACAAGTTTGCCAATCTTTCAGCCAGGCCAGTGTCGGTACTTTGAGGGAGGTCCCCCGTGCTTTCGCACGAACCTAATTACAGTAAACCTCATTTTCCCAGAGGCGTAACCCCGTTGACACCTTTCTAGACACCTACTTGATCGGCTAATTGTAATGTATAAAACTCTCCCAGGAGTAACTCTTACTCACAGCGGGTATCGGGATCCAACTATCTCATAGAAGGTATGCAATCTCATTGCAAATTTCAACACTTGAAATTCCTGATAATATTTTTCCCCTAGCAGCTATATGACCTTAACATAGTCAACAAATCATAAGTGCTAGTCAAGTTCAACCCGTCATTTCCCGATTGAATTAAACCCACCCGCACGACCCTTAACATAGTCAACAAAGTCGCATGACTACCCTAATCCAATCGCATCATATGCTTATGCAGATAAGCACTAATTAGCTACCGCACACTACGCCTTAACATAGTCAACAAACGTAGCATGAATATTAACTAGTACTTATCTGAAATGACGGAGGGCTACGACAGGTTTTTCTGAAAACCTATTGCGTAATGAACTTGATATCGTTGTAGAATCAAATGATTTTGAAATGGAGTGTTTTCGAGGCTTTTCCAGTTTTGCTAAAGGGGTCACTCCCGGTGAAGGGATCGTCGGCCCTTTACTCATCGAATAAGGTGCGGGATATATCATATATATCACTGTGCAAAGCAAAACTCTTAAAAACAATCAAAAGACAAACCGAGTGTGTAGCATCTGCCAGTTATTGCTAAAGGAGTCACTCCCGGTGAAGGGATCTCGGTCCTTTCCTTATCGAATAAGGTGCAGGATATATCATATATACCGCTGTGCAAAGCAAGAACTGTAGCTACCTGTTTTATTTTTGAAATTCGATTCCACAACATCTTTAGGTTTCTTTTTCTTTCATTAATCATATTAATGAAGTACCATCATTTAAGTACCTAAACATCATAGATAAATACGACGTACACTTATGCCATCCGCATTCGCCTCGATGTCCCCTCGTGCACCGTTAGGTTAGGTAACTAACGGCAGAACGGGGCAGGGCTAGCGCGGGTGTAAAACATAAGTAACATCTATATAATATATCATATATACTATATACAGTATTTATCACAGAACATCACATGATCACATCACAGATATCGCAGCAGAAGAATCATATGAAACATTGGATATACTAGGACGTCCGTGTTTTCAATACGAGCCAGTATAAAACACGGATTCCACGGTCGCGATGAATAGCCAAACCCACACCCCTAGACCCCTACGAGAGCGGCAAGCAACCCTACCAATTCTAGAGTTAGGAGACCCGGACTCGACTCCTCGAGTTGGTCTCCCACTGGACTCTAGAACCCGGTTACTTGTGCCCTCCTCCTTGGGTCTATCCTAGTGCAGAAAAGTAAATAATATACAAAAGGTGACATCTTCCGCAACCTGAAAGTGCCCCAATAAAAGAATATTACATACAAGTTTTTACATGAATGAAAATGAAAAACACTCATCTCACATAAAAACCCCCCGGCTATTCAAACACGACGATCCAATATAACATATCCAGCAACACATAACATCACATGTCATCAACGTAAGTAAATATGCGCATCCCAATTGTCGTTGACATATAGCAACGAAGCCGGTGATATCACATATTACACTTACGGTCACAGAAAAGAAAGTGTAAAACTACAACAGTTGGAATCCGCAACCTGCTTAGACATCGCATGCCTAAACCAATGAATTCCTTAGACATCACATGCCTAACGATTATAAACCCCACATTTTAGTCTCTTTATCGAAAACTCTTTTCAATATCAAGTCGGGTAATTCAACAAGATTCCCAACATCCTGATCGAATGCTCGTCGCAAACTTTAGTAGACGGCCGCACCCCCGACGCCGTCGACGAAGTGCACCAAGGCGGAACACCTCTGCCGCGAGCACCCGAACAGATGCTTTCGGCGACGGGGTTCTCCTACAGTCACTTGGTCGGGGCTATGGGGTGAGGCTGTCTATTAAGTTTACCCGGCGAGTGTCCGCGTACGCTACGTGATTGCGACGGACTTTTGATCACATCAAAATTCCGTGGCAACCGATCAAGTGAGACTAAACCGCTAGATTTATAACATTCATTCAGTTATCTCATAACTACTTGTGAATTCCAATTATTGTATCACATTCCGGATAAATAGAAAATATCAAACTTTCCGATCGAACAATCGAACACCCAAGTTTTCCCGAAACAGCTCAACACATGAAACAAGTTTAAAAACATTCACTTCATGCCTCTGTACCAACGGTCCAGCCGTAGAAGGGTCAAGCCAACGCCTCACATGTGGCACGCCGTACTGCCCCAAACCCTAAGGTTCAAAGGGCAGTTCAAGACGGTCACATAATCGAGTAAGGTTTGTTGTCTTCTAGAGGGTCCATCGAGTTACTTGCACTACTTAGAACGTCTTTAAACCACGGAAAAATCCAACACATGGAAATTTCCCGGCAGGGGAAAAAGCGGGTATTTATATCCGGTCGAACCTTTTAACATATTAAAAAATTATCCGGAAAACACAACGAAATTAAAAATTCCGATCGAAACAACGATTACAAAATAAACCCCAAAATACTCAACTCTTGAGTCAGTGTTAAAAATGCCCAGAAAATAGAAACAACAGAGTTATGAATTACTGTGAAACAATCCGTCGCTAATTCCATTATACTGCCGCGGAACCGCCGCCAAAGGGGGGGTATTGCCGCGGTTCCGCGGCCATATAGAGCACTTAGGGACTCGTTTTTCATGGTAATTCTTAGAAAACCCTGCTGAATTTTTTAAGCATTTTTAATTTAGAAAATTCCCAGATTTTAAAAAATGTACAGAGAGGGGTTTGAAATGTCGTATTCGGGTTCGTTCGGAATTTTAACTTCGTTAACACATCGCCTAATGCTCTAGCTAGGCTCTGATACCACTGTAGGGTTACTAGGCACTCTAATGAGGTCTCACAAGGCATCAACCTTGCAAATTTCAAATTTTTCCGGTGCCGAGAAACCCTAATATAGATCGTTAACTAGAGATTAGGCCATAAACTATGCAAGTAAACAACTTTACTGTTAAGTGAAAGAGACTACAACCTTTGTAGATCTGGTCCTCCACTTCCTTGGCTCCGTGATGATGTCCCTCCGCTGCGATCATCGGATCCCGGACTCTAGCGATGGTTTCGTCGAAGAAATGATCGGGCTAGGTCGTCGACTTCGATGCCGAAGATGATCTACGTCGAGGCAACACAAGATCAAGCTCCAACTTCACCAAGTCATGAAACTTGTGAAGAAAACACCCTATACTACTTGGCAAGTGGTAGAGGATGAAGAAATAGGAAGCGGGTTCACTTTAGAATTGGATTTCTCACTCTTTTTCTCAAGTCACCAATGAAGCTAGCAAGCTTCTTTCTTCTTGAAGAAGAAGAAGAAGAAGAAAAAGAATATGATAAGATTAATAGATAATAGTAAATAAAATGATTCTTATCATATTAGCAACCATGGTTAAGTGTAGAGAATGAACTAGGGTTTAGGAAAGAAACAAAATGGTTTGACTTTCAAAGCTTCATGAGGCTTCAAGTGAAATCCAAATAAAGTCACCATTTTATTTCTTACCTAAATGAATAAATAAATAAATGAATAAGTAAATAAAGCAAATAATATGAAACCCTAACCATTTACTAAACATGGTTCAATTCAAACATACACCCAAGTTTGCATGTATCATCAAACATGATACAAACAAGTGCACAAAACTATATCACATATACAATGTGCACATCAAGTGAGAAAATCCATCTTTAAGTGAAAAAATACTAGTTAATGTAAAGTAATATATCTAATATATAATTATACATTAAATCATTAAATCAACACTTGATTTAACGATCCGGTCATATCGCATAAGACCGACTAATATCCAATGTATCGTCTTATCGAATCAATCCTTGATTCGATAACTAGGTTATATCGCATACAACCAATCGATACATTCATCGCGAGAATAGAATACGGTATCACATACACGCATTATTCTCGGTCCCGCACATATCTCATATGCGCTCCTATTTCGTTTTGCTTGAGCCAGGAAACCTCTGTGTAGGACTCTAAAGACTCGTCAATACGCCGGCAGCAGGTGATGATCATATCAAACACCCACAAGCCGCAAGCGGTCTGCTAAACGTAAGGGCCACCCGGGTATTGAGCGATCAGAAGATCGACGAGCAAGCCCGCTCACACTCCTGTGAATCCAACCAGCAACACTTATCGTACAGTCCGGTCTGTTCGTCTGATATGTCGCATATCTTGCCTAGGGGTGGTAAACGTCAGACCCCAATAGCTCGATAAGTCGTGTCGATATGAGGTATATAACAGTTCGAGAAACTACTGGTAACACTTACCAGTAAATCTCAGCAACCCTGGCCAGGGATTTCCGGTTATAGCCAATCGAACACAGTGCAACATCAACTCCCTATACCGGGAGAGACGAATCCCCTCCTATCGCTCATTGCCTCCATGTGATTCGGGACTGTACCCAAAAACCACCATTTTGCATGCCCTCTTGGATGTGGTAAGGTGGAAATCAAACCACAGTGGGAATCACACAAGACTCTATGACGATCTCGGGTCTACAGACTAACCTGTACCAGTGTCACCAGAGAACTGCCATCTGACGTAAGGTATAATACCATCTGGGAGTTCTCGGCGAGTCCGTCCAGTGTACCCAGTCTCCACTGAGCACCCGTATATCATATCTAATGTCAAACACCAATGGATATGGGATCATCCATCGCCCATCTGTATGGGTCGAGAAAGTATACGCTAGTGTACTCTGGTATATCGATGCCCTGTCTCGATACACCTATGACTAGGGACCTTGAAGGATGTACTTATGGACTACCATGTCCCCATTAGTATGATCCGCATCATAGTCCAGGTAGTCAAGCACACATTCTAAGGGCTTTACCAACATGTAACAGAGAGACAATCAGTGTACACGTTAAGGTAAAGAGCAACCAGATAGCATACTATCATGTCGAGCAAGAAAGTCCTCACTATATATGTCCAAGCATCCACTACAATATACATCCTATGTATAGTAATGGCCTCTAGGGAATACATATAACTAACAGTAACGGCTACCCAGGTATTGAGCGATTAGAAGATCAATAAGCAAGCTTGTCCAAAATCTCATGAAGCCTATAAATAACACTTACCGTACAGTCCGGTCTCTTCATCTGATATGTCGCATATCGAGTCTAAGGGTGGAATTGTCAGACCCCAGTAACTTGATAAGTCATACCGATGTATGGCTTATAATGGTTCGAGAAACTACTGATAACACTTACCAGTAAATCTCATCAACAGCCCTGGCCAAGGACTTCTTGTTATAGCCAATCGAGCATAGAACAAAATCAACTCCCAATACCGGGAGAGACGAAACCCCTCCTATCGCTCATTGCCTCCATGTGACTCGGGACTATACCCAAAATCCACCTGTTTCCACGACTCCTTTGAGCTGTGGTAGGGAGGAAATCAAAGCACTGTGGGAGCCACACAAGACTCTATGACGATCTCGGGTCTACAGACTAACATGTACCAGTGTCACCAGAGAACTGCTATCCTACAATACAATAGATATAGTACCAACTAGGAGTTCTCAGCGAATCCTGTTCGGTGTACCCATTCTCTAATGAGCACCTGTGTACAATCTCCAATGTTAAACACCAATGGCTATGGGATCAACCATCGCCCCCATACAGGGTCAAAAAACGTACACACTAGTCTACTCTGAAATATCGATGCCCTATTTCGATATACCCTCGACTAGGAACAATTAAAGGATGTGCTTGTAGACTACCCAGGTCCTAGTAGTATGATCCGCATCATATTCCTGGTAGTCAAGCTAACACCCTAAGGTCTTTATCAACATGTATAAGAGAGACAGTATAATAATACTAAGTGTACATGTTAAGATAAAGAGTAACCAGATAGCATACTATCATATCGAGCAAGAAAGCCCTTTATATATATATATATATCTCCAAGCATCCACTATAATATACATCAATATACAATAATGGCCTCTAGGGCATACATATTCCTAACACCGGGGACACTATTAAGGATATGCTTATAGACTGCTTATTCCTCACAAGTATGACCGCCATCATAACGCAGGTAGTCAAGCATATCCTACCGGCTTTATCAATATGTATAAGTAGTACGTAATAATAAGTAGAACATACGTACATGTTAAGATAAAGTCAAACCAGATAGTATACTATCATTTCGAGCAAGATTGTCCTATATATATATCCATAGTATCCATTACAAATAATGACCCCTAGGGCATATATATATATATATATATATATATATATATATATATATAGTACCCATTACAAATAATGGCCTCTAGGGCATATATATACTACAATCTCCCACTTGCATTAAGGCCAGTTATTTACATAACGCATCCCCAACATCTCGAACAACCACTCGAACTGTGCTTGAGGTAAGGCATTCGTGAATGGATCCGCCGTGTTGTCTTTTATGTCCACTCTCCGAACCTCGATCTCTTTGCGATCCACGATCTCCCTGATTAGGTGATACTGCCTCAAGATATGTCTGAATTTCTGATGGGACCTTGGTTCTCTCGCTAAGGCTACATCCCCATTGTTATCGCAATATAAGGGTATTGGATTGGTAATGGACGGAACCACCTGAAGTTCAGAAATGAACTTCTTCATCCAGACTGCCTCTTTTGCGGCATCGTTAGCAGCTATATACTCATCTTCCATTTTTAAGTCTGCGACGGTGTCTTGTTTGGAACTCTTCCAACACACCATCCCTTCATTGAGGATAAACACATAACCCGAGACGGATTTAGAGTCATCCTTGTCACTTTGGAAGCTTGAGTCGGTAAAAGTCTTGATCTGGAGGTCCCCATTACCGTACACCAAGAACATCTCCTTAGTCCTTCTTAGATAAGAATGTTCTTTACTGCTATCCAATGCTTCTCACCCGGGTATGACCGATACCTACTTACCATACTAAGTGCGTAAGCTATGTCTGGTCTGGTACATAACACCGCATACATTATAGATCCTACCGCCGAAGTGTAGGGTATAATGCTCCTGCGAGCCCTCTCTTCATCAGCCTTTGGAGAGGGTGATTCTATGACAAGCGGGTAAATTACCACGCTTGGAATCTTCCATACTAGACCTCTTCAGTATGGAGTTAATGTACCTGGACTATGAAAGTCCCAACATTCTTTTAGACCTATCACGATAGATCTTAATCCCCAGAATGTAGGAGGCATCACCCAAGTCTTTCATGAAGAACTTCTGTGACAAGAAGAGCTTGACTGATTGCAGCATAGGGATGTCATTCCCTATCCGGAGTATGTCATCTACGTACAGTACGAGGTAGACTACTGCTTCTCCTACAATCTTCCTATAAATACATGGTTCATCTACATTTTTTATAAAGTCAGATTCTTTGACTGTCTCATCAAAGCAGATGTTCCAACTCCGCGATGCTTGCTTTAATCTATAAATGGATTTAAGCAACTTACACATTTTTTCGCTGCTCCTACTCTCTAAGAAACCTCTGGCTGATCTATGTAAACACTCTCTTCTAAATTTCCATTTAGAAAAGCTGTTTTCACATCCATTTTCCAGATGTCATAGTCATAGAAGGCAGCAATGGTAAGCAGGATCCGAATGGATTTAAGAATAGCCACTGGAGAAAAGATTTCATCATAGTCCAATCCTGGTCTTTAACGAAAACCTTTTGCAACAAGTCTAGCTTTGTAGGTTTCCACTTGTCGATCTGCAACAATCTTCTTCTTAAAGATTCATTTGCATCCGACGGGTTTTACCCCAGGAGGAGAAACTTCTAAAGTCCATACTTTGTTGGTGTACATGGATTCTATTTCGGATGTAATAGCATCCAACCACTTCACCGAGTCTTTACTCGAGACAGTCTGCTGAAAATTAGTAGGTTCATCATCATTGATAATGCAATCCTCTCGATCCCATCTACAAGAAGCCCATAGTATCTCTCAGGCGGATGAGAATGCCTACTAGATCTGCGGAGCGGCGTCGGTTCGTCAGGCTCTATTGAAACCTGAGGTTCTACTATGTCCTCAGCAGTAGTTTGTGGTTCTGGAATTTCTTCCAGTTCTACCGCGATCCTACTAATTTCTTTTGCAAGAAATTCGCTTTCTAAAACCACTATGTGGCGAGCGATAAACACCTTTTGTTCTTCAGTGTGGTAGACATGATATCCCCTTGAATTCTTGGGGTATCCCACAAGCTTGCATAAAACCGATCATGTCTCGACCTTGTCCGGATTCTGCTTTTTGAGAAAAGCTGGACACCCCCATATCTTAAGATACTTGAGACATGGTCTCTTCCCACTCCACATTTCATATGGAGTGGTAGGCATAGATTTAGTTGGAACCCTATTCAATAGGTATGTTGCTGATTCCACCGCAAAACCCCAGAAGGAAAGTGGTAACTCAACACTACTCATCATGGAACACACCATATCGAGTAGCATGCGATTCCTTCTCTCTGATACACCATTATGATAGGGTGTATACGGAGGAGTAAGCTTAGAGAGAATTCCATTCTCTTTTAAATATTCAAGGAAACTGGTACTTAAGTATTCTCCACCCCGTTCAGATTGAAGTATCTTGATACTTTTACCCGTTTGTTTCTCCACTTCATTTTTATACTACTTGAATTTCTCAAAGGCCTCAGATTTATGTTTCGTTAAGAATACATGTCCATACCTTGAGAAATCATCAGTAAAAGTGATGAAGTAGGAGTAATAGCTTCGTGCATGTGTTGACATCGGACCACATACATCGCTGTGTATGAGTCCCAAGAGCTCAGTGGCTCTTTCTCTGTGTCCTGTGAACGGAGACTTGGTCATCTTTCCTTTGATACATGATTGACAAGTTTCATATGATATATATTCAAATGGATCTAAATATCCATCTTTATACAACTTAGTTAACCTTGTTTTATTAATATGTCCAAGTCTACAATGCCATAAGAAGGATTGGTTTGAATTTGGAGCCTTTCTTTTGAGTGTGTTTTGGATGTTGAAAACTTGATGTTGATTGAGTACATATATGTCATTATCCAGTGTGCCAGACCCAATCAGTTCTTGATTTAGGTGAATGTTCATGACATTTCTTTCAAGTGCAAAATTAAATCCTTTATTAGATAATAAAGATACTGATATAATATTACATAGCATACTAGGTACACAAAAGCAGCTATACAACACCAAAATGTGCCCACTTGTCAACCCCAGATGATAATCCCCTACCGTAATAGCATCCACGTTTGCTCCGTTTCCAACCTTAAGGGTTATATCACCTGCCTTTAGTACTCTACGGTTTCTCAGAGCCTAAAAAGAATTACAGATGTGAGAACCAGAACCGGTATCTAGTACCCATGATGTAGTGTTTACTGGAAAACAGTTTTCGATTACGAACACACCTGAAGTAGAAGCATCAGCTTGCTTCGTGTCCTTGCCCTTGGCTTTGAAAGCCCTGCAATCCTTCTTCCAGTACCCCTTCTTGTGACAGTACTAGCACTCATCCTTTCACCTTTTTGACACCACCTTTCGTCTTGGTGGTGGTCTTCTTCTTCTTCCCCTTAGCTTTCGCTTTGGATTTAGAAGAGAAAGATTCCCCAACAATAAGAACATGTGTCTTCTCCTTTTTCAAGGGGCTCTCCGCTACGTTTAACATTTTGAGGAGCTTTGGAAGATCATCTTCCATTCCGTGCATGTTAAAGTTCAACACGAATTGAGAGAAGGTGTGAGGAAGGGACTGTAGAATCAAGTCAATATATAACTGTCACGACCCGAAGGTACGGAACGTGACTGGCACTTAAATTACGAAACGTCTAGATGCGTACGTAATCTAAGTAAGCCAAAGCCCAGAAAACTAAACCGTTTAACAATTAGAGTGAAGGAAAACTTGTGTTAAAGAAAATGGTTTTAACAAAATAAGTAGCCTTAAATATCTAAAAGCAACATCAGATTTTCCTAAAAATTTCGGCAGAGTCTCCTTTGTAAATACTAGCCCCCAAATGGGTACAACACATGAAAATACATATAAAAGATGAATAAAGGCATCCCCAAGCGGGAGCTATCTCTTCGCCCATGGAGAAACCACAACCACCTGTAATATGTATATCAAAAGTGCACAATAAGCATCTGAAAGCAAGAAACAAGCAAAAACCACGTCGGCTCAAGTGAGCATCGACACCAAACACCACAAATACAAGTCTCACGAGTCTCACTGTCTAGTCAAATATACAAGGGTAGATGAAGTATACTAGATACAATATAATGTACATGATGGAATAAAACTATCTTCGCAACCCACCTACGAGCAATGCTGCAAATCAAGCAAATGAAGCCAAGAAAGGAAGAACGCCTACCGCTACTGCGCTGACGGGTCAACCTGCAAGATACTATGGCACAACGGGGGTGAGTTGCCAACTCGTGTGTAATAAGTAACATCTAATAAGTCTATCGTAACCATGTACGCAATTTCGTCACAGCCTACATATGCTAATGTGATGCGATGCACTAGAATGTATGCATAATCAACACGAGATCTGAATATGTTTAGTACGAGAAAATCTGTATTCTTATCTTAGTAAAACTTCTGTGTAATTTAACTGTAGTATCATTAATGAAATCAACAGGAATCCGTGTCAAGCATCAACACCAAATATGAATATCTCAATGTCTCGACATTTCAAGTCTCAATATCTAGATGTCTCAATGTATTAAAATCTTTAATATCTCGGGCTCCGGCAATCTAGACTGGCCCTTATCATCAAATCTCGGGCTTCGGCAATCCAGACTGTCCTATATCATCAAATCTCAAGACTACGTCGGTATCCTCCGGATATCCGCCGCGTCACAAATAACCGGTCGGTAGTACTCCCCTGCCAGGCTCAACGCCGTCATCTGCGACCATCTTTTCCCGGGGTACCGCACCGGGTCCACCATGCACCCGCAGACGGTTCCTCCTCCTCGTCGAATCGGGTGTATGATACCGCTCATGAACCGAGAAATCTCATGGTGGACGACACATACATCATATCATGAGAAACCCGCAACTTGCATTATTAAAATGATAACAGGTTTATAAAATTCTTGCGGTTTTCCCAAAAATCCAGAAATCTTATAATACTGAAATCCTCAAGGAAAGTCACCATATGTACACATGTCGGCAATGATGAATGCCTATGGTATCAACGATATGAAATACGATGTGTGACTAGAAAACTATGCATGAACGATGATGCAATAAGATATATGCATATGACTAGCAATCCTACATATCCATATTGATGAATTGAATATACAAGTAGAGGTTTACAAATCATATATGATGCAATTGTTTTAGATTCTGATTTAAGCTAGTTATATATTATTCGTGGTATAGAAATTACCAAGGCGTGTGTGTCCACATGAATAGTGCTCGTGCAGCATAAACCAATGGTAATCGTGCAAGTGTCCTATGAGATGATATCATACACACACACACACACAGACACACACATATATAAAGATGATGCGATGCAACGAGATGAATAACTAGGAACTACGCATATAAATACAAGTACTAATAGAAATTCTAACTATCGGCGCCTTGCGCCATCCAGACGATTCCCCCGTAGATGTGTACATCTACTCACCGAGACGCCTCGGCTAATCCGATCTGACCTCAGCCATGCCTTTTCCGCGCCACATCCGATGCCTCTGCACCCGATCCTAGAATCGCACACAAGTAATTAAGAGGATAAATAAATGATAGTCGCGGATACAAACAACACAAGTCAAACCACGCACACAACAAGATGCGCACAAACTTGGTGTACAAAACGCGCTTACGACAACGCCACAAACTACAACTAGGATCGCAATACGTGAAAACCACTAATCCTAGTACCCACTCGTACCAATTGCGCATTCACAATACTCTAAATATTATATGAAATAGGTTGTAAACCATCAAAATCTCAAACTTAATTAAAATCGATTTATCCGAAAAACCTAGTAAATATCAATTAACCGTTTTGGTACAAAACTTGATGTTTTAGCCAAACTAGTGGCCACAATAAATACTTAATGGCTTAATTAAGCTACACAAACATTTACTAGAATTTTATCTCACCTGTTTACCTTAATCCTAAAAATCTAGTTTGCAAGATAGCTTAATTAGGACAATTTAAATTCAACAATTAGTAATTTAGCAACTAGGCTAGGTTTTGCAAAACTCAAGATGTTAAACTAAATATCATAACCAAAATCAAGTGATCAAAACCATAACTTGATCCAAACCCATTTCTTTAAACACCAAACTTGCAATTAAAACCCTAATTAAACATCAAAATTAAATAAATTGAAATAATTAACTAACAAATTAACCATATAGCTAGGATTTATACCTCACAATTTTGTAGATCTAACCTGCAAAATCATGGCCTCCAAAAATGGTTTCTTGCTCCAAGATCCATGCTTGATTGAATAAAGAAATGATGGTGAAGGTTTAATTAGCAATTAGTAGGAATTTGTGTGGATTTTTGAAGCATTTCTTTAAGATTTTGGAGGTGAAATGTGGTGTGAAAATTGGGGCAGCAGCAGGAGGTTGGGCTCGGCAGTGAGGAAGGGGGAGAGCGTGTGAAGTGTGTAGGTGTATGGAAAAAGAAAGTCCAAGTCAAGAAGACCCCATTCCTCAATTATTATTCTATTAATTTAGTTTCTTTTTTTTTAATGAGATGAGAAGGTGAGTTGAAGGAGAGGGGGGCTGCTGGTTTCGGCCACATCAAGGGGTGTGTGTGTATGGGTGTGTGTGGGTGGGTGAAGTAAACAATAAATACCATACCCCAAGTCAGCAAGCTCAAACCTCATTTCAATTTAACTTATTTTCACAATTTAAGCCTTTTTCTTTTATATTTTCTAAAACTATCTTGACAATTTCTTTTCATTTCAAAAATAACATGTTGCATTTTGGTTTAATGTGTCATGAGGCACAAAACTTGTATTAACCCATTCTAATTTGTAATTATCATTAATTAAATGTATTAGTGAAAATTAAAAATAATTAATTAAGGAAAAATATTTAAGTAAACAAACAATTTATGAGCGACCAAATAAATATCAATACTAGCCATTACATAGCTAAAATAGGTATATTTAAGTCTATGTTGAAAAATAATTAAATCTTGGTTTTTACGGAAAACACCAGTTATTTACCAATTATCGGAAATTTCACCTAAACGATTTTTTTCCAAAACGTTACAATCTTCCTCCCTTAAAAAAATTCGGTCCCCGAATCTAAAATTTTAACTATGCGTACCATTGAAGAGATGGGAATATTTCTTCCGCATCTCGTCCTCGGTTTCCCACGTGACCCTCTTCACCGTTCGGCCACGTCAAAGAACCTATACGGACGGTATGACTTCGGACTTCAGTTCCTTCACCTGCCGATCTAGAATGACTATCGGCTGCTTGGTGAAAGAAAGATCGCGCTCCAGCTGGATTGTCTGATGCTGTATCACGCGAGAGGGGTCATGAAGGTACTTGCGGAGTATTGATAAATGAAACACTGGGTGAATATCTGGAAAGCTGGGTGGAAGAACTAAACGATAAGAAATTGCGCCGACACGCTAGAGAATCTCGAAAGGACTCACAATCTGGAACTAAGTTTCCCTTTCTTTCTGAAACTCCATACGCCCTTCATTGGAGAAACCTTCAAGAAAACATGATCTACAACGACGAACTCAAGTCTACGCCAACGTCGGCCTGCATAAGATTTCTGCCTGCTCTGGGTCGCTCTCATCCTATCCCAAATCAACTGAATCTTTTCACTCGTCTCCTGCACAATCTGTGGCCCCAAAATACTGCTCTCACTGAGCTCTATCCAACAAACCGGTGATCGACATTTCCTCCTATATAATATCTCGAAGGGTGCCATCTGAATCTCCTCCTGGAAGCTGTTATTATAGGAAAACTCTATCAAGGGCAAGTGGCTATCCCAACTGCCACGAAATCTAGAATTCAAGCTCGGAGCATATCCTCAAGAATCTGAATGGTCCGCTCTGATTGGCTATTGGTCTACGGGTAGAAAGCTATACTGAAACTCAATCGGGTGTCCAAAGTCTCTTAATGTTTCTATAATAGTCAGGTGGTGAACTGGGTATCTCTGTCGGACATAATACAAGTCGGAACTCCATATAGTCACACAAACTCATCAACATATATCTGAGCATACTGAACGAATCCGAAGGTGGTCTTCACTGGCAGAAAGTGAGCTGCTTTCGTTAATCGGTCTACAATCACTCAAATAGAGCCATACTCTCGACTGGTCCTAGGTAGACCCACGATACAATCCATAGAATTTTATTCCCATTTCCACTCCGGAATGAGCAAAGGTTGTAATTCTCCTGCTGGCCTCTGATGCTCAGCCTTGACTTGCTGACAAGTCAGCATCCCGAAACAAAATCTGTGACATCTCTCTTCATCCCTTCACACTAGTAGACTTCTATCAAATCATGATTCATATATGCTGACTGATGCACCTCCTCTAAGATCTCGCGTCTCAGTCCCTTGGAATCTGGCGCACATAGTCGAGTCCCAAATCGTAGTACTCCCTGATCATCAATCAAGAACTCTGAATCTCTGCCCTGTCGAACCTGCTCTAAGATCTCAGACAAACGAACGTCATCGGACTGTGCCTCACGGATATAATCATATAATTGTGGACATGCACGGACACGGACAAGTTGTCCCCCGGTCGACGTAAACTCGAATTGTACTCGGTTGTCACAAAGAATCCGCTAATCTGTCGTCGACTGTCTCTGAACTATGCTCAAACAAGAAAAGCTACCTCCGGGCTTCCGACTCAAGGCATCTGCCACAACATTCTCTTTGCCCAGATGATAAAGAATCTCGCAGCCATAGTCTTTCACTAGCTCTATCCATCTGTGCTATCTCAAATTCAGATCTCGCTGCTGAAAAAAATGTACTTTAAACTCCTGTGGTCCATGACTATCTGGCATGACCTATCGTATAAGTAATGTCTCCAAATCTTAAGTGTAAAATCCACCACATCCATTTCTAAGTCAGGAGTGGAATAATTCTGCTCGTGTTTCTTCGACTTCCGAGAAGCATCGTAATAAACGACAAAACCGCCTGATCCTTAAGGTAAAAATAATACTGGCGCCGAAATCAAACAAGTCTTCAACTGCTGAAAGCTCCGCTCGCATTCCTCAGTCTAAAGAAAATGAACTCTCTTCCGGGTCAACCCGGTCAACGTTGCAGCTATCTGTGAAAAATCCTGTACGAAATATCAATAGTATCCGTCCAAACCCAAAATGCTGTGAATCTCCGTCACTGATACAGGTCTGGGCCAGTGCTGAATGGCCTTGATCTTCTTCGGTTCCATACTTGCTACCTCTTGTAACTACGTGACCCAAGAAGTCAACATCATCCAACCAGAAAACACACTTGGATAATTTAGCGAAAAGCTGGCGCTCCCTCAAGGTCTGCAAAGAAATCCTCAATTACTGCCCAGGCTCCTCTCGGTTCCAAAAGTATACTAAAATGTCATCAACGAACACGATGATGGACTGATTAAGAAAAACGGCCTGAATATACGGTTCATCAAATCTATAAACGCTGTTGGGGCATTGGTGAGCTCGAACGACATCATCAAGACTCATAACGCCTGTATCGTGTGTGAAAAGCGGTCTTCCGAATATCATCCTCTCAAACCCGCAACTAATGGTAACCTAATCGCAAGTCAATCTTCGAGAAATTTCCCGCACCCTAGAGCTAATCAAATAAATCGTCGATACGAGGTAAGGGATATCTGTTCCGCACAGTAAACCGATTCAACCGACAAATATCGATGCACAAACACAACTGCCGTCTTTCTCCTTGACGAACAGAACAGGAGCTCCCCAAGGTGACGCACTCGGACGAACAAGCCCTTTATCCAACAAATCATGCAACTGATCCTTCAGTTCTTTAAGCTCACCCGGATCTATCCGATATTGCGGTATAGAAAAAGGCTCCGTGCCGGAAATCAAGTCAAAGTAGAACTTAATATCGCGCTCTGGCGACAAACCAAGCAACTCATCAGGAAAACATTAGAAAACTCTCTTCCAATCGGGACCTGGTCCAACGGGACCATTGCGGCTCGAACATCACAAACATACGCCAAGAATTCCTGACATCCTTTCTTAAAAGCTGACTAGCTCGACAAGAAGAAATCAAACTGGGAAAGGCGACACTACGGTCTCCCCAAAAACAAACAAGAACTGGCTTACTCGGAAAATTAAATCTGAATGCCTTCTCACGGCAGTCCACGGATGCATAACACAGGGCTAACCAATCCATGCTTAGAAGAACTTCGAAGTCAAACATATCGAGAAAATCAAATTGACAGAAGAATCCCTATCTCCAATACGAATAAAACGAACGTGAGTGAGAAACACATAGAGCTACAAAAGACTAGCCTATGGAAGAAATCACAACAAGCGGCTGATTTAGCAAGGATTATTATCGGCTTGACTTCGATATAAAGTGCGTAGATACAAGTTCAAACAACAAAAGAAATATGCACATCGAAAGAAACACTGAAATAACACCAGAAAGAAGAACGCATCGGAGGAAACATTGAAAGAATAACTATCACAACAGCATCTATCTAACCGCCTGTGAGCCGGTATACCGGTACAATTCCGCTTTGGTCCAGAAACGACTGAAGTCTCAGAAATGCGCTCCTCTAGCAGCAAGGTTGCATCTATCGCGGCTGCATACGTTCAAAATGCTAGGTGCCGATGGCAAGAAATTGCTGCATGTCGAATCTCCACACGAACCTCTTTATCCGTTTCTCTTCAGTATCCACCAGGTAAGGAGCATATCAGACCGCTAAGTAACTGAATGTCATACTATGACACTGTCATCCCTGAAGTCTTGCGCAAAGGCTCGAAACTATAGGCTCGGGCATCTCGAATGCTCTCCGGAAGGAAACGAGCAAGAAGTACAGCTGTGAACTCCTCCCAAGTCATAGGAAGTAGGTCTGCAGCTCGGCCTCTCTAAATTGATTCGCACCACGTCTGAGCAAGACCTCTCTAGACGAAAATTCGCAAGATCAATCCATATCTCATCAGAACATCTTTATGAACGACAAATTCTAGCCATCCTATCAAGGATTGTCTACGGATCCTTCACTACATTTGTGCCTATAAAAACTAGAGGCTTCTGCCTAAAAAACTCCTGTGAGGGTACGAAAATAATCTTGGTAACAACAAAAACAGCTGCCTGTGCAGCAGGTAAAATCACAGTCCCTGCAGTAGGAGGGACATCATCGGCTCTCAGAGCTTGGCCAAGCACAACTAACTATCCAACCATCTGTCGCAAGTCCTGAATACTCGACTCCAGCCTAGCTATCCGGCCAGGAAAAAGCGGATCACTTTGACCGTGAGGGGTAAGTGTACCGCCCTGATCGGTCCTCGTCTCAAACGAGCCTACTCTAATTTCATCTCTGGCGGCAGCCCTCTGGCCCTCGTAGTCTCCGGCGGCATAGTGGCTGGAACAAGAAAAAGGATTGATAGAAACATTGCGATAAAATCAAAGGATTTCCGGAATCAAGGAAGGAAATAGAAGCAAAAATATATCCTAAGGTCACTTAGGCGGAGTACCGTATCATAAGTATGCCGCGGAACATATACACGCTACGTCACTCTGCTTAAGTCACCTACTCCATCTACCAAAGGTCATCCAACACTCAGAAAGGTAAAACCTGTGGCTCTGATACCAACTTTGTCACGACCCGAAGGTAAGAAACGTGACTGGCACTTAAATTACGAAACGTCTAAAGGCGTACATAATCTAAGTAAGCCAAAGCCCAGAAAACTAAACCGTTTAACAATTAGAGTGAAGGAAAACTTGTGTTAAAGCAAATGGTTTTAAAAAAATAAGTAGCCATAAACATTTAAAAGCAACATCAGATTTTCCCGAAAATTTCCGCAGAGTCTCCCTTGTAAATACTGGCCCCCAAATGGGTACAACAAATGAAAATACATATAAAAGATGAATAAAGGCATCCCCAAGCCGGAGCAATCTCTTCGCCCATGGCGAAACCACAACCACATGTAATATGTATATCAAAAGTGCACAATAAGCATCTGAAAGCAAGAAACATGCAAAAACCATGTCGGCTCAAGTGAGCATCGACACCAAACACCACAAATACAAGTCTCACTGTCTAATCAAATATACAAGGGTAGATGGAGTATACTAGATACAATATAATGTACATGATGGAATAAAACTATCTTCGCAACCCACCTACGAGCAATACTGCAAATCAAGCAAATGAAGCCAAGAAAGGAAGAACGCCCGCCGCTATTACGCTGACGGGTCAACCTGCAAGATACTGTGGCACAACGGGGGTGAGTTGCCAACTCGTGAGTAATAAGTAACATCTAAGAAGGCTATCGTAAGCATGCACGCAATTTCGTCACAGCCTACATATACTAATGTGATGCGATGCACTAGTATGTATGCATAATCAACACGACATCTGAATATGTTTAGTACGAGAAAATCTATATTCTTATCTTAGTAAAACTTCTGTGTAATTTAACTATAGTATCATCAATGAAATCAACAGAAATCCATGTCAAGCATCGACACCAAATATGAATATCTCAATGTCTCGACATTTCAAGTCTCAATATCTCGATGTCTCAATGTATCAATATCTCAAATATCTCGGGCTCCGGCAATCTGGAATGGCCCATATCATCAAATCTAGAGCTCCGGCAATTCGGACAGGACCATATCAAATCTCAAGACTACGTCGGTATCTTCCGGATATCCGCCGCGTCATAAATAACCGGTCGGTAGTACTCCCCTGCCAGCCTCAATGCCATCATCTGCGACCATCTTGCCTCGGGGTACCACACCGGGTCCACCATGCACCCGCAGACGGTTCCTCCCCCTCCTCGAATCGGGTGTATGATACAGCTCAAGAACCGATAAATCTCATGGTGGACGACACATACATCATATCACGAGAAAACCGCAACTTGCATTATTAAAATGATAACAGGATTATAAAATTCTTGCGATTCCCAAAAATCTAGAAATCTCATAATATTGAAATCCTCAAGGAAAATCACCATATGTACATATGTCGGCGATGATGAATGCCTATGGTATCAACGATATGAAATACGATGCGTGACTAGAAAACTATGCATGAACGATGATGCAATGAGGTATATGCATATGACTTGCAATCCTACGTATCCATCCTGATGAATTGAATATACAAGTACATGTTTACAAATCATATATGATGCAATTGTTTTAGATTCTGATTTAAATAAGTTATATAGTGTTCATGGCATAGCAATTACCAAGGCATGTGTGTCTACATGAATAGTGCTCGTTCAGCATAAACCAATGGTAATGGTGCAACTGTCCTATGAGATGATATCACACACACACACACACACACACACATAAAGATGAT
Organism: Agapanthus africanus; assembly: GCA_030015575.1. Classification (NCBI taxonomy): domain Eukaryota; kingdom Viridiplantae; phylum Streptophyta; class Magnoliopsida; order Asparagales; family Amaryllidaceae; genus Agapanthus; species Agapanthus africanus. Next base: position 330,896,588 of record CM057346.1, on the reverse strand, counting down.
ACGATGCAACGAGATGAATAACTAGGAATTACGCATATAAATACAAGTACTAATAGAAATTCTAACTATCGGCGCATTGCACATCCAGACAATTCCCCCGTAGATATGTACATCTACTCACTGGGACGCTTCGGCTAATTCGATCTGACCTCAGCCATGCCTTTTCTACGCCACATCCGACACCTCTGCACCTGATTTTAGAATCGTACATGTTCCCCTCCGAAGGACGGCGCAGCGGACGTCTTGCCTGAAATTCGGGGCAGATGCTAATTGGTGCTATCCGTTTACCTCTCCGAAGATGCCAAGTTGATTTATGGCACCATGTATCGAAGGTTTAAACGGATGCGTCCGATGTAGCAGACTTCGTCAGATTCCCCCTCGCTTGAGGGGTTTTTGATTGTGGGGACGCTCTTCCCTGCAGGCGCAAGCCCCTACAGTTAATTACGCTACCGCATTGCGGTAACAACTTTCTCCTTCTCCAGATGATCACTTCGTGCCGTGTGTGTTTATTTTGTGTTTGGTTTCCCGTGGATTGTATACGGAGACTGAGTTATGTCGTCGCCCGTAGGGCGCGGACTAGTCCAAATCCGTATTATCTTAGATTTGGGTTTGGGGGTTTGGGTTTAAGGATACGTTATTCTCGTTTGAGACTAAGATCGACTTAAACGTTTGTTAAGGATACGTCAGCCTATTTTTTAAACTAAGATCAACTTAACGGGATCGTTTAGATCCGACAAGAGAGCAATTAAGGGGGCCCTGTTGTTTAGTTTAGTGACATTGCGGTCGATAGGTAGTTTAAGGACATTGCGGTTCAGTGTTAGTTTTAAGACATTGCGGTCGAGGTTAAGGATGTCGTAGTCCGTGGATTTAAGGTCTCCACAGTCCAATGTTAGTTTTAAGACATCACGGTCAAGGTTAAGGACCTCGTAGTCCATGGATTTAAGGACTCCACAGTCCGGCGTTAGTTTTAAGACATCACGGTCAAGGTTAAGGACGTCATAGTCCGAGGGTTTAAGGACCCCACAGTCCGTCGTTAGTTTTAAGATATCCTGGTCAAGGTTAAGGACCTTATAGTTCATGAGTTTAAGGACCCCACAGTCCGTATCAATGTGTGGTCATCGGGACCCGCTACCTCTTTGAATACGTTGAGGAATTACAACACCAAGTATCAAAGGAGTGAAGAGATATACCCTTGAACCGAGGTAGATTAAATAATCTTTGGCCCAATTTGGAACCAAGACCAGTTAATTATGTTATGAGCCCATTGGCCCAGTTAAGTCTGAATTGAGGACTTATGGCCAGCTTGGGCTAAGTCCAATCATGTTTAGGATATGGGCACTCTGTTGGTCCATTGAAGGAGGGGCTTTGCCTTTAGAAACTTAGCCAATTGGGCTAAAGCTAGTGTTGAACACTAGAGACCAACAGTGTTGAACACTGGGAGTGAGATTGACAAATTAGTGTTTAACACTAAAAGATAATCAGTGTTGAACGCTGGGAACAGAGTTTTCAAATGAGTGTTAAACACTAAGGCAAATCAGTGTTAAACACCGGGAACAAAGTTTTCAAATGAGTGTTAAACACTAAGGCAAATCAGTGTTAAACACTGGGAACAAAGGTTTCAAATTAATATTAAACACTAAGGAAATTAGTGTTGAACACTGAGAGCAGAATTTTCCAAGTTAGTGTTTGAACACTAAGAAAATCAGTGTTAGACATAGAAAATGGAGTTTTCAAACTAGTGTTAAACACTATGGAAATCAGTGTTAAACACTCGGAGCAGATCATCAGTTTGATGTTAAATATTGTAAGAGAAAAGATCACGTGGGGGCACGTGATGGGGGCTCACACTTTGATCTGTTAGAATGTTCATTAGGGGTCACGTGGTGACACGTGAGGGCGCTCCAGAGCTTCTTTTCTTTTGCTTTTTCTTTGTGCGCTTTGGGGGCCACGTGGAGCACGTGAGGCGTTGCCTCAAAATTCTTCTTTATGGATCTTTACAGGGGTCACGTGGTAGCACGTGACCCTGTTTCTTTGCCTGTTTGAAGATGTGTTTATCTTTTTAAGAATTAAATTCCTTGTAGGGTTAAACCCTAGCAATAAACTTTAGAGGAATTAAATTCCTGTTTTCTTCTGAAGAATTATATTCTTAGATAGGGTTAAACCCTAATTTCTTTTCTGTAGGAATTAAATTCCTCATGTATGTAAAGAATTAAATTCTGGCATGGGGTGAAACCCTAATTTCCTTTTCTTTTCTTTTTTAAGGGAATTAAATTCCTGTGATTTTGAGAGAATTAAGTTCTCCAATAGGGTTAAACCCTGGTTCTGTCCATTTTGAAGGAATTAAATTCCTATAACATAGGGTTAAACCCTAATTTTATCTCAAAGGAATTAAATTCCTATAATTCTGTGAGAATTAAATTCTCAAAACTCAGTTCCTCCTCTGTGTTTTAGATTTGCATGGCAGGATCTCAACCCAATGAGAATTAAATTCTCAATTCATGGGGAGATGTGCACTTTGCAGATCCTCCACCAGAGAAAGAACTAAGTTCTTTTTTTTGTATAAGAGTTAAACTCTTTAAGAATTAAATTCTCTTTTTTAAGCCTCCCCCTTCTTACCTAAGGTTTTCTTTTGTAGAGGATCAAATTCTTCCCAAAATCTCAAGGCTCTATTTCTCTCTCTCTGTATGTCTCTGTATGTGTCTCCCTCTGTCTATAATTTCTCTCTTTTCTGGCTTCTATTTATAGGAGAAGGAAGAGAATCAATCAGTTTTAGTGAATCTTTCATTGAAAGATTTGATTTGTTTATTGAGAGATTTGATTTATATTTATCATTCATCTGGACCTTTGGATCTAGATGAATTTTATTCACCATTGGATTTTAAATCCAAAGATATCTCTTTGTCATTTCGGTTAGATTTAATGGGAAATCTTTCCAAGTTCAAGATTTTTCCATAAATAGGTGAAATTTAATCACCTTTAGATTTTTAATCCAACGGTTCCAAATAATCATTCTCTTTTGGTAAGATTTGAATGCTTTCAGAATTTAATTCTGTTAAATAAAAGGCTTTGAAAGCTGGTCACGTGTGGCCACGTGACCCCTGGTCACGTGTAAGCACGTGACCCCTGGAACGGGCCTTTCTTCTCCTTTTGCGCTCTATTCTCTAGCCGCTGCTCAGCCATCACGTGCTAACCCGTGACCCCTGGTCACGTGTAAGCACGTGACCTTTTCTGGAGCCTTTTCTTAGATTTAAACAGGGAGCGAATCTGCCTTTTGCTGCTGCTTTTAAATGTCACGTGTCAACACGTGACCGCTGGCCACGTGCTAGCACGTGATGCCTCCTCCATAAGCTTTCCTGATTTTAAATCAGGAAACAAATGCCCCCACAGCGTTGTTCTCACATGTCTGTACGTGAGTGCAACGCTGTCACTTTTTGTGACCATTGGATTGCTCTAGGAAACAAATGCCCCCACAGCGTTATACCTTTCTTTTTCTCGAACTCCTTCGTCTTCAAGCTTCGATGGTCGTCCGAATCGGCTTCTCCCCGTCGTCTCCTTGCGCCGAAGATAGATCTACCTGAAAGCTTCAACCTTTGGCTCCTTCTTCGAACTTTGAAGAAACTAGTTCACTCGGTTTGCTAAACCTTGTGAACTAGAGTGAGTAGAGAAGAGTTTGTATGGGATTTTATCTATGGTTCTTGGTTCTCAACTCATGAGACAAGTGAACCATAGAGTCAAGAGAGGGAGAGCAAGAGGAGGAGATGAGAGCTCAAGAACAAGAGAGAGAAATGAGCATGAAAGAATGAGAGAAGACTTTTCTCATTTGGCTCTCATAATCCAAAACAATCATAACACCTCATATCAATCAAGTATTATGTGATGGTTTAAGCAACCATAGCCATATCATTTCATGCACTCATTTTGCACAAAAGAGCAAGCAAGCAAAAGTCTTTGCCATGAAATGATAGCTATAGTTATCATGATGGTCAACTAGTCAAGCCTAGTCAACCGGTCAACAAAGTCAACAAGTCAGCAAAAGTCAACAAGTCAACAAAGTCAATCCCTCAACAACCATGTCACCATAATACTTAATTAATATAATTGTTAATCACATATCATATTCTCATTAGGGTTGAGCAAAAAGTCAATAGTCAACTGTCAACGGTCAACAACCCTAATGAGAATCCTCTGCCTCTGTCTCTCCGTCAACTGTGCATACACACCCGCATCCGCGTTCCGAGGAACACGAATGCATACTGGATAAAACCAATCCCAAAAGGTACACTAGGATCTGGCTTAAACCAAAGCCCGCTAGTGTGAATTGTCCGGACACTGTACGTGCACAAGTGCACGGATGTGACCGAACCCTGTCGCAAAACCATGCGACCTGTCGCAAAACCATGCGACCTCTACTCTTTTGCCTAAAGGCGAATAGCTTTCTGTGTGGGACTCTAAAGACTCGACACTACGCTGGCAGTGGGTTTAACCACAGACCGCAAGCGGCACTAGCTGTGCGTAACGGTTCCCAGGTAGATGCCGACAAGAAGACTGACGAGGCGAAACCCATCTGAACCCCTACTGAGCCTGAATGTGGCATTCTCCGTACAGTCCGGTCTGTTCGTCTGATACATCGCATGGCGGGGCTAGGGGGCGGTAAACGTCAGTCCCCCAATAGCGGTACAAGTCGTGTCGGAGTGAAGCCTAAAACACCCTGAGATAACACTGGAAGCCTACCAGTATATCTCGTTTGCCCTGGCCAGGGACTACTCGTGTAATGGCTCTCCTAGACACAGCGCGATGTCAACCTCCAATACCGGGAGAGACGAATCCTGTCTAACCGTCACTGCCTCCAAGTGCTTCGGGACTGCACCCAACTACCACCTATTTGCACGACTTCTTTGAGCCGTGGTAGGGTAGTAATCAAAGTACAGTGGGAACACACTCGAGGCGAAGTGACAGTGTCAAGTCAGTGGACTAAGCTATACTCATGTCACCTGGGAACTGATAACTGACGATAGGCATAATACCAACTAGTCAGTTCCCGACGAGTCCTGTCCAGTGTACTCGTAACCCAACGAGCACCCGCATACTATCTCAAGTACGACGTACCGACGGCTGTTGGACAGACCGTCTCCCACACTGGGATGAGAAGCGCATGTGCTAGTCTACTCCGGAGTATCGATGCCCTGTCTCGATAGTCCTGCGACCAGGGACCTGCATAAGGATGTGCTTATAGATTACCCAGCCCCACTAGTGTGACTGCCATCACAACGTTGGTAATCAAGCAAAGATCCTAAGGGCTCCACTAATGTGTATAGGCGATATACTAAAATAAACACATGTACACATTGAAGTAGAAACAAACCAAGTAGCATACTACTATTTTGAGCAAGATTGTATATGCAAGGTGAATATCCCAAGCTTCCATTAAGTAATATACAAACTAGTATGATACAGTAATGGCCTCTAGGGCATATACACTAACAATCTCCCACTTGCACTAAGGCCATGTACTGGCGTATCGAAGACCTATCATCTCGATCAGCCGCTCGAACTGAGTCTGGGGCAAGGCCTTGGTGAATGGATCTGCAGTGTTATCTTCTGAAGCGACTCTCCGAACCTCGATCTCCTGGCGATCCACGATCTTCCTGATCAGGTGATACCGCCTCAAGATGTGTCTGGATCTCTGATGGGACCTGGGTTCCTTTGCTAAAGCTATAGCCCCGTTGTTGTCGCAATACAGAGGTATTGGATCAACAATGGACGGAACCACCTGAAGCTCTTTCAAGAACTTCCTCATCCAGACAGCTTCTTTTGCGGTATCAGATGCAGCGATGTATTCCGCTTCCATCGTCGAGTCTGCAACGGTTTCCTGTTTGGAACTCTTCCAACACACCGCCCCTCCATTGAGGGTAAAGACAAAACCCGACATGGACTTGGAATCATCCTTGTCACTCTGGAAGCTGGAGTCAGCAAAGGCCTCGATCTGGAGGTCTTTTCCGCCATACACCAAGAACATCTCCTTAGTCCTTCTGAGGTACTTGAGAATGTTCTTTACTGCTATCCAGTGTTTCTCCCCAGGGTTTGACTGATACCGACTTACCACACTCTGTGCATAAGCTACATCCGGTCTGGTACACAACATCGCATACATTATAGAGCCTACCGCAGAAGCGTAGGGTATAATAGACATGCGATCCCTCTCCAAATCAGTCTTGGGAGACATCTCTTTAGAGAGGGTGATCCCGTGACAAGCCGGTAGGTTACCGCGCTTGGAATCTTCCATACTGAATCTTTTCAGTATGGTGTCGATGTACCTGGACTGTGAAAGTCCTAATATCCTCTTGGATCTATCACGATGGATCCGGATCCCCAGGATGTATGAGGCATCACCCAGGTCTTTCATGGAGAACCTGTGTGACAAGAACCCCTTGACAGATTGTAGCATAGGAATGTCATTTCCTATTAAGAGAATGTCATCCACATACAAAACGAGGAATACTACAGTTCTCGCTACAAATCTACAATAGATGCATGGTTCATCTGGATTTTTGATAAAGCCAAATTGCTTGACCGTCTCATCAAAACAGATGTTCCAACTCCGCGATGCCTGCTTTAGTCTATAGATGGACTCAAGCAACTTGCACACCTTTCCGCTGCTCCCACTCTGAATGAAACCCTCTGGTTGGTCCATATAGACACACTCCTCTAAATTTCCATTTAGAAAAGCGGTCTTTACGTCCATTTGCCAGATCTCATAATCGTGGAAGGCAGCAATGGCAAGAAGGATCCGAATGGATTTCAGCATAGCCACTGGAGAAAAGGTTTCGTCATATTCCAAGCCAGGTCTTTGACGGAAACCCTTTGCAACAAGTCTAGCTTTATAGGTCTCAACCTGTCCATCTACACCAATCTTCCTTTTGAAGATCCACTTGCATCCTACGGGTTTTACCCCGTCTGGAGCAATGTCCAACGTCCATACTTTGTTGGTGTACATGGACTCCATTTCGGTCCGCACTGCATCCAGCCATTTTACTGAGTCAATGCTCTGAATGGCCTGCTGGAAGCTAGTAGGCTCATCATAATCTATGATGCAATCCTCTCTATCCCCGTCTATGAGAAAACCGTAGTATCTCTCGGGCGGATGAGACTGCCTACTACTCCTGCGGAGCGGCGTAGGAATGTCCTGTTCTTTTGAACCCTCTGGTTCCACTAAGCTTTCAGTAATAGCTCGTGGTTCTGGAATTTCTTCCAGTTCTACTGCGCTCCCACTAATTTCCTTTTCTAAGAACTGGTGTTCTAGAAAGTGGGCATTACGAGAAACAAGGACTTTTTGTTCCTCTGCGTGGTAGAAAAGATACCCCCTGGTGTTCTTTGGATATCCCACAAACTTGCACAGTACTGAGCGTGCCTCGAGTTTGTCCGCATGCTGCTTTTTGACAAAAGCTGGACATCCCCAGATCTTCAGATATTGAAGATAGGGTTTCTTCCCACTCCATAACTCATAAGGTGTGGTAGGCACAGTCTTAGTGGGAACTCGGTTCAAAAGGTATGCAGCTGATTCTAGCGCATACCCCCAGAATGATCGCGGTAACTCAGCGTTACTCATCATGGACCGTACCATATCCAATAGGGTTCGGTTCCGTCTCTCCGATACACCATTATGTTGTGGAGTGTATGGAGGAGTAAGCTGAGAGAGAATTCCGTTCTCTTTTAAATAGTCCAGGAACTCGGCACTCAAGTATTCACCACCTCGATCCGATCTTAGAATCTTGATACTTTTGCCGGTTTGTTTTTCTACTTCATTCTTATATTCCTGGAATTTTCCAAAGGCTTCGGACTTATGTTTCATTAAGAAGACATAACCGTACCTTGAAAAGTCATCCGTAAAAGTAATGAAGTAAGAAAAACCGCTTCGCGCATGTGTAGACATTGGACCGCACACGTCGCTGTGTACGAGTCCCAAGAGCTCGCTCGCTCTTACTCCGTGTCCAGTGAACGGAGACTTTGTCATCTTTCCTTTGAGACAGGATTGACAAGTGGCATACGATTGATATTCGAACGGATTCAAATATCCTTCTGTATGTAACTTTGTCAACCTTCTCTCATTGATGTGACCCAAACTATAATGCCATAAGAAAGTCTGATTTATTTCCGGAGACTTTCTTTTGTGTGTATTCTGGACATTGAAAATCTGTGGTTGGTTTAATACGTATATACCATTGCTCAATGTACCTGACCCAATCAGAACTTGATTAAGGTGAATGTTTACAACATTGCTTACAAACGCAAATTCATAACCTTCTTTAGAAACCAAAGATACAGAAATGATATTACAAGTTGCGTTGGGTACAAAAAAGCAATTAAGCAAAACCAAAACATGTCCATCTGACATTCCCAGGTGATAGTCCCCCACGGCTTTAGCATCCATGCTAGCTCCGTTCGCAACTCTGAGGGTCATGTCACCTGCTTTCAAAACACTACGGTTTCTCAACGCCTGCAAAGAATTACAGATATGAGATCCTGATCCGGTATCCAATACCCAGGAAGTAGAGTTTATTGAAAGACATTTTTCAATAACATACACACCTGAAGCTGAAGCTGCAACCTGCTTCAATTCCTGTGTTCTGGCCTTCCAGGCCCTGCAATCATTCTTCCAGTGTCCTTTCTTATGACAATAGAAGCATTCTTCCTTATCCACAAGCTTCCCCGCTATCTTTGCTGCTTTAGCTTTTCCCTTCGTATCCACTTTACTAACACCGCCTCTTGGTTTGGCGGGGGCTTTCTTGTTCTTTCCCTTGGCTTTCGCCTTGGACCTAGAAGAAGATGATCCTCCTACAAACAAAGTGGATGTTTCCCTACCTTTCTGTAGGGTGCCCTCTGCGCTCCTCAGCATGTTGAGGAGCTCTGAAAGTTCAACTTCTTTTTCTTGTAAGTTGAAGTTCAGTATAAACTGGGCGTAAGTGGAAGGAAGGGACTGGAGAACTAAGTCCGTATAGAGCTCACTCTCCAATGTGGTCCCTAGGTCCGCGAGCTCCTCAATGTAGCCGATCATCTTAAGCACGTGTTCTGCTATTGATGATCCGACGGCCATCCTTTCCGAAAATAACTTTTTCGACGCTTCATATCTTGCGATACGAGATTGCTCTCCATACAGTTCTTTTGTATGAAGAAATATGGATTCCAAGTCCATATTCTCGTGCCTCCTCTGATGTTCATTGTCCATAGAGGCAAGTACGAGGCACTTGGCCTTCGCGCTATCAATCTCCCAAGTCTTATGGATTTCCTTATCCGCGACGCTGGAAGTGGGACCAGGGACATGGGGAGCTTTGGTGGTAAGAAGATACCCCAGCTTGTCGTAAGTGATTGCCATCTTGACATTCCTGAGCCAATCTTTGTAGTTTGGCCCTGTCAGTATGTTTTTATCTAGAAGTAACTTAAGTCCAGTCATGTCGATTGGTCGCTGCAATTAGGAGAGAGAAGAAACACTCAGCTTGATGCTCTTGCAAGTTTTAGAATGGTTTTTAATTTGTCTAAACAGGATGGCTCCCACTGTTTCTCGAATCCCTCCTCAAACCAAAAAGGAAGAATTAGTCAGGATCAATCTCACCGTACAATACTTGCTTAGCCGTTCAGCCAGGCCAGTGTCGGTAGTTTGAGGGAGGTTTTCCAACGCTTTCGCGAAGTTCCTTAATTAAATAACCTCTTTTCCCAGGGGGCGTAGCCCCGCTAACACCTTTCTAGACACCTACTAGGTTTATAGCATTGATCGTTTAGTGAGAAATTTCCCGAGGAGTAGCATGTACTCACAGTAGGATCGGGATCCAAATATCATCGCGTGACGAAACTGAAGGAATCCTACCAGAATCATCACACTCCAAATGGTATGCAACACTAGCAAGTTTCAGTTCTTTTGAAACTCCCGATGTGGATTTTTGCCCCATGCTCTTATGACCTTGGCGTGAGGTCAAAATGTCATAAGTCACATGTCAAGTTCTTCCCATCATTATCCATGTTAATTTGAATCCACCCGTACCTACCCTTGACGTAGGCCAAAATGGTAGTACGGCTGTCCCAAACCAACGCATTCTATCTATGCAACAGATAAATATCCGGCAGCTAACAATCACTATGCCTTGGTGTGAGGTCAAAATACATAGCTTGAATGCTACCGAATATTTAACTGAAATGATGGAGGGCTACGAATGGTTTTGGCAAAACCGTGAACGTAGTGAACTTGATATAATCGATGGAACGAGATAGCTTTTAAAAGGAGTGGCTCAAGCTTTTAAAAGTTAGTTTTGAAAAGAACCGAGTGGTTTTCCGAAAGTGTTCCAACGATTTTAACTTGGTTTATTTTCTTGCATTAGTTCTTTTAATGCGTGATATTCTTGCATTAGTTCTTTTAATGCGTCCCATCATTGCAGAAAACAACCAAAATATGACGTACGCTTATGCCATTCGCATTCGCCACGGGGCCCCGTCATTACCCTTTAGGTTACTTAACTAACGACAGAGCGGGGGCTGGGCTAGCGCGGCTGTAAAACATAAGCAACGCCTAAATAATATCATATATAGATATATTGCAATGATAGCCATTTCAGATCACAGATGAACACATTGGATATACTAGGAATCCGCAATTCGTACGAGCCTGTAACGAAAAGCAGATTACACGGTCGCGGTGAATAGCCAATACCCCACCCAAGACCCCTACGGGTGCGGAAAACTACCCGCCAAGTACCCGAAGCGAAGCAACCTCCCTCAACTCCGTGAGTAGGCCACTCGGCACTTCGGCATACCCGGTAGTTTGTGCACCCCCTCCATAGGTCTATCCTAGGAGCAAAACAGTAAAAAGAAATTATACAATGACGGCTACAACCCCGACCCGGTTGTGTGGCCATACAAATAATTATTACATCAATTTACAAATTTACATGAATTGAAAGAAAAGAAAACTCTCGTCTCACAACCCCCGGCTATTCACCAGCGACAATCCAATGAATTCATATACACATTCCAATAACATTACAGATCACAGATTTGTATAACCCCCACTAATCGACATATAGCGATTAGCAGACGTTCAATACAAATATCACATTACAGAAAAACCCGTCAGCTAAAGTCTTTTAGAAGTTCGATCAAAAATACGGATTTTTAGGACCCCAAAAATAAAATTTTCGTTCTGGAAAATCTGGGATGAAAATACATATACCAAAATTCCCAAAATAACCCTATAAGCACACTGTAGCAAAGAACAACCAGAGAGGAGCCAGGACGGCCGCGGAACCGCGGCAACAGCAAGCAATTGCCGCGTTTCCGCGGCGCAATGAAGAGATCAGGTGATCATTTTTCTACAGTATATTTTAAAAACCCTGAGTCGATTTTTGATGCATGATTTATCATTTTTACAGAACATAAAAAATCGACAGCAAGTTTGAAAACGGGGTTCATTTCGGGACTTTTTCTTTGATCGATCTTCTAGCTACTTTGCTAACATGTTAGATAGAGTTTAACCTGGCTCTGATACCACTGTAAGTCCATGCTACCTCTCCCGGTACTTTCGGGCAAGCGGAATTTGATAAAAAACGATTTTCTTAGAGGTGGTAACATGGACTTAAAACCCGGATCTTTGTTAAACATCTAACTAACAACCTAACTACGAGTTGCTAACTACTCGGTTAGGGGGTTATACCTTTCTTTTTCTCGAACTCCTTCGTCTTCAAGCTTCGATGGTCGTCCGAATCGGCTTCTCCCCGTCGTCTCCTTGCGCCGAAGACAGATCCACCTGAAAGCTTCAACCTTTGGCTCCTTCTTCGAACTTTGAAGAAACTAGTTCACTCGGTTTGCTAAACCTTATGAACTAGAGTGAGTAGAGAAGAGTTTGTATGGGATTTTATCTATGGTTCTTGGTTCTCAACTCATGAGATAAGTGGACCATAGAGTCAAGAGAGGGAGAGCAAGAGGAGGAGATGAGAGCTCAAGAACAAGAGAGAGAAATGAGTATGAAAGAATGAGAGAAGACTTTTCTCATTTGGCTCTCATAATCCAAAACAATCATAACACCTCATATCAATCAAGTATTATGTGATGGTTTAAGCAACCATAGCCATATCATTTCATGCACTCATTTTGCACAAAAGAGCAAGCAAGCAAAAGTCTTTGCCATGAAATGATAGCTATAGTTATCATGATGGTCAACTAGTCAAGCCTAGTCAACCGGTCCACAAAGTCAACAAGTCAACAAAAGTCAACAAGTCAACAAAGTCAATCCCTCAACAACCATGTCACCATAATACTTAATTAATATAATTGTTAATCACATATCATATTCTCATTAGGGTTGAGCAAAAAGTCAATAGTCAACTGTCAACGGTCAACAACCCTAATGAGAATCCTCTGCCTCTGTCTCTCCGTCAACTGTGCATACACACCCGCATCCGCGTTCCGAGGAACACGAATGCATACTGGATAAAACCAATCCCAAAAGATACACTAGGATCTGGCTTAAACCAAAGCCCGCTAGTGTGAACTGTCCGGACACTGTACGTGCACAAGTGCACGGATGTGACCGAACCCTGTCGCAAAACCATGCGACCTGTCGCAAAACCATGCGACCTCTACTCTTTTGCCTAAAGGCGAATAGCTTTCTGTGTGGGACTCTAAAGACTCGACACTACACTGGCAGTGGGTTTAACCACAGACCGCAAGCGGCACTAGCTGTGCGTAACGGTCCCCAGGTAGATGCCGACAAGAAGACTGACGAGGCGCAACCCATCTGAACTCCTACTGAGCCTGAATGTGGCATTCTTCGTACAGTCCGGTCTGTTCGTCTGATACATCGCATGGCGGGGCTAGGGGGCGGTAAACGTCAGTCCCCCAATAGCGGTACAAGTCGTGTCGGAGTGAAGCCTAAAACACCCTGAGATAACACTGGAAGCCTACCAGTATATCTCGTTTGCCCTGGCCAGGGACTACTCGTGTAATGGCTCTCCTAGACACAGCGCCATGTCAACCCCCAATACCGGGAGAGACGAATCCTGTCTAACCGTCACTGCCTCCAAGTGCTTCGGGACTGCACCCAACTACCACCTGTTTGCACGACTCCTTTGAGCCGTGGTAGGGTAGTAATCAAAGTACAGTGGGAACACACTCGAGGCGAAGTGACAGTGTCAAGTCAGCGGACTAAGCTGTACTCATGTCACCTGGGAACTGATAACTGACGATAGGCATAATACCAACTAGTCAGTTCCCGACGAGTCCTGTCCAGTGTACTCGTAACCCAACGAGCACCCGCATACTATCTCAAGTACGACGTACCGACGGCTGTGGGACAGACCGTCTCCCATACTGGGATGAGAAGCGCATGCGCTAGTCTACTCCGGAGTATCGATGCCCTGTCTCGATAGTCCTGTGACCAGGGACCTGCATAAGGATGTGCTTATAGATTACCCAGCCCCACTAGTGTGACTGCCATCACAACGCTGGTAATCAAGCAAAGATCCTAAGGGCTCCACTAATGTGTATTGGCGATATACTAAAATAAATACATGTACACATTGAAGTAGAAACAAACCAAGTAGCATACTACTATTTTGAGCAAGATTGTATATACAAGGTGAATATCCCAAGCTTCCATTAAGTAATATACAAACTAGTATGATACAGTAATGGCCTCTAGGGCATATACACTAACATGATGGCGGTTCAAATCCATGGAATTTAATTCCATCCCAAAAATGTTTTTGGGAATTTAATTCCCTTTTCTCAATAAGGAATTTAATTCCTATGAAGAACTCGGTTTCTTCGCATGGAGGCTTCTTAGGGTCTCTTTGCCCTAGGTTGTCCTTCTGCAATTAATGGAACAGAAGCTTGTAACACTTCTCATGATCTTTATTTCAGGTATTATGGATGCCTATATGTACGATCTTGACGAAATCATTTCCTAGGGGAATATTCGTGCACTGGGCCGCAGTCAGAACCAGGAGTTGCTCAGTGTGCTGAGATCATAAGCCGCTTCGACGAGTACAACCATCGGCTACTCCCTCGTCACTCTTCTCTTCTGAGACTCATCGTGCTGGCGATCTGGGAGGCGCTCCCTCTCTTTTGCACCGGCGTACCGCTCGGGGTATTGGACACTGCTGAGGATAAGGTACATTCGGTGCACCTGATGAGCTTGATCTCAAAGAGGAGGCGAGATCACCTCATTGATCTCTTGCACCAGGCTTTTCAGCAGTCGGCCATACTTGCTGCCTATCGGAGGGTAGAAGACATTCGTGAGGACCCCGACGCTTGTGACCGCGAGAGAAAACATACTCGGATGGTTCGAAATGCTTAGAGGATCTTAGAAAAAGCCAAGTTTGAGTTTCTCAATCCGTGCTCCGCGTCTGAGGTCTTGCCGTTGTAATCGTTTTTCTCCCTTTTTTTATTTTGTATGAACTTTTTAAAGTATTAGTGATAAGTTTTATCGTGCCCTTCTGTGTTTGCATGCCCTTTTGTGGGATTTTGTCATTTTGCTATTGTTGCTGTTGATGTTTTTAACGTGCAGGGCACTATTCTACTTTTCAGTACACACCAAGTATGGTGCTCACGTGCTCCACACGTGGGGCCCTTTTAAGGGATTATTTAATTTTTCATGCCATATTTTCTGTGTATGGCATTAGATGCAGGAAAGGAGCCTTGGAAATAGTCCCATCTCCTTGATTTCCAATGCCTTCCCTTTTTTTGAGCCTTGGAAATAGTTCCACCATGCAGCATTCTTCGTGCGCAGCATTTAATGCTCCTCTTTATAAACTGAGGCCATGGCCTTCTTTTCTCTTCATAGAGAAATTTATTCTCAACCTAGTGTGATTTATTTTGAGGAGACGACTGAGTGCTATGGCCTGCAACCGCTCTCATGCTCGTTGACAGCCATGGGAAGTACCTATCGAGGAGATGATACCTCGCTTTGCTGCACGGTTGGTGGATCCCCTCCTCACTGATGACGAATGGGGCTCCACGACATATGAACTCTCGATTCGTAGGGGGTCTCCCCTCCCAATGGGCTCCCTCTGGCTACGGATGATTCTTGCTGCCGTGCTTTCCGACATCCCTCCTCACCCGGTGGAGATGACCCTGGCGATGCTTGACGCGGCAGAAGAAAAGCTTGAGGGTTTTCACGAAGCGTGCCTGATTACTCAGGCTTTGAAGGATTGCTCGATTCACCTGTTGAGCCAAATAAGAGCCCGACGGGCTATCATGTCTGCTTTTGCGGACGAACATAGCGCCAATCGGTGGGGCGCGACTCCTCGCGAGAACCGTCGCTTCGATGTGTTGGAGAAGGCGGCGAGGGAGTTAGAAAATTTTGAATACTGCTTTGTTCACCCTTGTGCCACTGATCCCTTGTTTGGCGATCTTTTCTCGGTAGTGTAGTATGCTTAAATCGATGTACTCTTTTTGTTATTGGCTGTTGTATGATTTTCTGTTGGATTTTCATGTTTGCCGGGTACTCGTATGTGCGTCTCTGCTTTGCATAAATGCTCTTTGTATTCTTCCCATGAGAACTTTCTTTAATTATGAACACTATCACCATGTTGCATGCACATCAGAGCTTCGAGTATTATTTCTTCTCGGATATTCATATAGTTGCAAATGCATGCTTAATAGGATATACATCGGAAATTTTCTTGTTACTTCCCATACCCGCTGATGTGCGCGTGTTTTAGATCGACTATCGCTACCAACAGAGGCTTGTTTATACAGTCCTGAGCGTACCTATCCTGTTTCAGAGCCTGCAGTCGTGACAGCGGGCTTGCGTGATTTGATAGAGCGATGTGTAGCGAACATGGTGTCGTGCGAGAAGAGGCTCGACCGCAAATTCTCGGAGAGGGAGCTGACCTCTAAGACATTGCACGAGCTTCAAACCAACCTTACAGCCAAAGCCAATAAAGCGTATGAACTCCGGCGGGTACTTCAAGAGTCTATCAAAGAGGTGGTGGCTCTTGATAAAGCTGTCGTGTTCACTCGCGAAAGGGTCGAGGCTCACAAGGCCACTGAGAAAGAGCTCGAAGGCCGGCTCACCTCGTATTAGGCCCAGCAGGCTCCGGCAGAGGTCCGTCTTCTGGCGATCTTAAGTCATGAGGCTGTGGCCCAGCAAAAGCAGGATGAGCTAGCAAAATTGCTAAATCGCCCGCCAGCTTGAAAGACTTGTATCTTTTCCTTTCTTTTTGTACAGACTCCCGAATGAGAGTATATTCTTTTTGTTTTTTCATGAATTATACTTTGTACCTATTTTGGTTTGTGAATAAAGACATATTTTCTTCTTAATGATGTGTCCCCTTTTTATTGAATGTGTTCTGCGGACAGTCTATCTTGATCTACTTGCAGGGCAGCGATGGCTTAGGATTCAGGGTTAAGATCTCCCTCCTAAAACTTTTGATCTTTAGGAGCCGTGAGGGTCTTATAAAGAGTTTTTCTCCCTACAGGTCGAGAGGATCCCGTAGGTGTAAGTTCTTCTTAAGAATCGTGAGGATTCTTAAGCGGGTTTTCCCTTGGGAGTCGTAAGGATCTCACAAGAGAGTTTTCTTCCTTGCAGGTCGTGGGGACCCACAAGTGCTGAGTGAGGTCACCCTTATCCGTATTTCACGAGATCAAGGGTCTCTTTGGGATGTTCTCCAGGGTATTGTAGTTTAAAGACATCGCGGTCAAGGTTAAGGACCTCATAGTCCATGGATTTAGGGACTCCACAGTCCGATGTTAGTTTTAAGACATCGCGGTCAAGGTTAAGGACCTCATAGTCCGTGGATTTAAGGACTCCACAGTCCGATGTTAGTTTCAAGACATCACGGTCAAGGTTAAGGACCTCATAGTCCGTAGATTTAAGGACTCCATAGTCCAATGTTAGTTTTAAGACATCACGGTCAAGGTTAAGGACCTCATAGTCCGTGGATTTAAGGACTCCACAGTCCGATGTTAGTTTTAAGACATCACGGTCATGGTTAAGGACCTCATAGTCCGTGGATTTAAGGTCTCCACAGTCCGATGTTAGTTTTAAGACATCAGGGTCAAGGTTAAGGGCCTCATAGTCCATGGATTTTAAGGACTCCACAGTCCGATGTGTGGTTGCAGGGACCCGTCACCTTTTTGAAGAAGTTGAGGAATTACAACACCAGGTATCGAAGGAGTGAAGAGATGTACCCTTAAACCAAGGTAGAATCAGTACAGAATCAGGGTGGTTGATCGTTAGTTTTAAGACATTACGGTCGAGGTTAAGGACATCATAGTCCGTGGATTTTAAGGACTCCCCAGTCCGATGTTTGCTCTGGATGCTTCACACGGGTTTGCTGCCGTGCTTGGCGAGGACCAGGCTCTGCTCTGGGCATTTTCCACGGGGTCAAAGAGTGACATTATCCGCGTTCCACGTGACCAGGAATTTTGCACTAGATGCTTCACACGGGTTCACTGCCGTGTTCGGCGAAGACTAGGCTCCGCTCTGGATGCTTCACACGGGTTCACTGCCGTGCTCTGCGAGGACCAGGATCCGCTCTGGATGTTTTCCATGGGGTCAAAGTATGACATTATCCGCGTTCCACGTGACCAGGAATTTTGCACTAGATGCTTCACACGGGTTCACTGCCGTGTTCGGCGAGGACTAGGATCCGCTTTGGATGCTTCACACGGGTTCACTGCCGTGCTCTGCGAAGACCAGGATCCGCTCTGGACGTTTACCACGGGGTCAAAGAGTGACATTATCCGTGTTCTACGTGACCAGGAATTTTGCACTAGATGCTTCATACGGGTTCACTACCGTGTTCGGCGAGGACTAGACTCTGCTCTGGATGCTTCACACGGGTTCACTGCCGTGCTCTGCAAGGACCAGGATCCACTCTGGACGTTTTCCATGGGGTCAAAGAGTGACATTATCCGCGTTCCACGTGACCAGGAATTTTGCATTAGATGCTTCACACGGGTTTACTGCCGTGTTCGGCGAGGACTAGGCTCCGCTCTGGATGCTTCACACGGGTTCACTGCCGTGCTCTGCGAGGACCAGGATCCGCTCTGGACGTTTTCCATGGGGTCAAAGAGTGACATTATCCGCGTTCCACGTGACCAGGAATTTTGCACTAGATGCTTCACACGGGTTCACTGCCGTGTTCGGCGAGGACTAGGCTCTGCTCTGAATGCTTCACACGGGTTCACTTCCGTGCTCTGCGAGGACCAGGATCTGCTCTGGATGTTTTCCACGGGGTCAAAGAGTGACATTATCCGCGTTCCACGTAACCAGGAATTTGTTGATTGTATCCGTATTTCACGGGGTGGGGATTTGACTCTTGGTGATCTGTATATCGCCGAGCCATGGAACTGGGAGCTGCCGCTGTTCCGCTTCGCTTGAAGTTGTGTCCGTTGTCGCAAGACGAGTGTTGAGACGATCTCTAGATCACTTGCGGCCCGTCGAGATTTGGCTTCTTCCTATGATGAAACCTGGGGGAGGAGTATGATCCCTTCTTTGTTTGCGCCCCTGGATTGTATACAGGGATAGATATAACATCACCTGTAGGGCATAAATTTCATTTTTATTTTATTTCTTTTTCTGCGATGCTCTATCATTTTAGCTTTTATATCGCGAAGGTCGCGATTGCCCTATCATTTCGGCTATTTTTTGCGGTGCTCAATCATTTCGGCTATTTATTTCATTTTTACTCGCTACTTTTTATTGCGAGTTGCCCCATCATTTCGGCTATTTTGCGTGCATGCATTTTTACTTGCTGTTTTTTATTGCAAATTGCCCCATCATTTCGGCTATTTCGTATGCACGTGTGGCCTACTGGCTTTTCGCCATAAACCTGAAATTAGACACCGATTTCGGCATCAGCACCGCTACAACTGGGATATTGCCAGGAGCGAATCATCATTTGTCTCTATCGATGTCGAACAAAGGTGGCTTAGTAAACAGGGTTAAGGGTCCTGTCGACTAAGGTTTTGACTTCATGAGCCGTAAGGGTCTCACAAAGGTATTTCTCCCTACAGGTCGTGAGGATCTTGCAGGCGTATTTTCTCCTCAGGAATCGTGAGGATTCCTAAGTTTATGCTCCTCTGTAAGTCGTAAGGATCCTACAAGAGGGTTTTCTCCTCCTAAGTCGAGAGGACTTGCAAGGGCTGTCCACCATATGGATATATCCCTAGTCATGGGTGGGGCCTTGCTGGGGAAATGTTTATTCGCGCCCGTGGATTGTATACAAGGGTCAGTAATGAGCCACTTGTAGGGCAGTATCGAAGGTTGTGGGGGTTGCTTAAGCACAGGTTTAGGTATCTGTAACTTAAGACTTTCAAATCTTATGAGCCATGAGGGTCCCATAAGAGAGTTCTCCTTACGAGTCGTGAGGATCTCGCAAGTGAATTTTCTCTTTAGGAATCATGGGGATCCCTAAGTGAGTGGCTCCCTTGTGAGTCGTAAGGATCTCACGCGGGTGATTTCTCCTTACAAGGTCGAGAGGACCTTGTAAGTGTCCTTTAACGAGGTTGCGCCCTTTCGGGTTTTCACAAACACTCGCCGGTAGTCTTGCTGATTTTACTCACGGAGCCCTTTCGGGTTTTCATCCGTGCCCTTTTTGCTTATGGACATACCGTTTTTTTTTCTTTTTTTTCTTTTTTTTTACGAGGTCGCGCCCTTTCGGGTTTTCACGAACACTCGCCGGTAGCCCTGCTGTTTTTACTCACGGAGCCCTTTCGGGTTTTCATCCGTGCCCATTTTGCTTATGGACATACCGTCTTTTATTTTTATTTTTATTTATTTATTTATTTTTTATTTTTTATCACGTCAGCCTGAGGATGCTGCGGTAGTAGTTTTAAAGACGTTTCGGTCCGTCATTAGTTTAAGAACGTTTCGGTCCGTCGTTAGTTTAAGGATATTTCGGTCCATCGTTAGTTTAAGGACGTTTCGGTCTAACGTTAGTTTAAGGATGTTTCGGTCCAATGTTGAGAGGGCCAGCTACTCCTTATAGAGCTTGAGTTTAGGAAGATAGCGAGCGGACATAGTCATCGTCATCTATCATTGACCTAGGCTGTGGCTTATTAAGCGTAGTATTTCTTTAGGAAGCGGCCGTTTATTGGCCTGAAAGGCCTTTCACCGTGCATATCCATGAGTAGATAGGCTCCACCCTGGTAGACCTTGTCTATGATGTACGGGCCTTCGTAGTTCGGCTCGAATTTTCCCCGCTTGGCGCGATTGGGGATCATAGGCCTTTTGACCACTAGCACGAGTTCGCCTTGGCGGAATGCCCTCGGTCGGGTCAATCTTTCGTATGAGCGCGTCATCTTCACTTTGTAAGCCTCTAGATTTTGTTGCGCTATGAGCCGGGTTTCATCAAGGGCGTCAAGCTCCTCAAGCCGAAGGTGGGAATTTTCTTCGTCCGTCAGCTCGCAGTGGATTGCCACTCGTAGAGAAGGTAGCTCTATCTCAAGGGGGAGTACTGCTTCCGTACCGAATACCAATGCGTATGGCGTTGTGTTCGTGGCTGTCTTGAACGTAGTTCGATACGCCCAAAGAGCCTCTTGCACTCTCCCGTGCCAGTCCTTCTTGTTTCGGGACACCGTCTTTTTCATGATCTTTGTCAAGGTCTCATTGAAGGCCTCAGCTAGACCATTAGCTCGCGGATTATAAACCGAGGAATATCTCCAGTCTATATTGTGTTGTTGCGCGAAGCGACTGATCCTGTGGCTTCTATAAGCTGGCCCGTTATCGGAAATGATCCGTCGCGGAGTTCCATACCGATAAACGACATGCGTCTTGAAGAAATGGAGGATATTTTCCGTCTTCACTTCCCTCAACGGTACTGCCTCTGCCTATTTGGAGAAGTAATCAGTCGTCGCCAAGATGAAACGATGTCCCCAGGACGATGCTGGTTTGATGGGGCCGATTATGTCAGTCCCCCACATTTCGAACGGCCAGCTAGCCACCGTTGGATGTAGTGGATTTGGATGCTGGTGGATAAAGTCCCCATGGATTTGGCATGAGTGGCATTGCTTCGCATATTCGAGGCAGTCCTGAATCATCGTGGGCCAGTAGTAGCCCAACGGCTTGATTTTCAACTTCATCTTTAGGCCTGCTTGGTGAGAACCGCAGAGTTCGTCGTGAACTTCCTGAATGACCCTTTTTGCCTCTTCAGGTCCTAGGCATCTCAGCCACAGAGAGTCAAATGACCTCTTGTACAGAGTATCGTTGACGAAGGCAAAAGACAAAGCTCATTTTATAAGCTGATGTTTTGAAGACGCATCTTCGGGCGTTCGACGGTATTTGAAGTAGTCTATAAAGACTTCTCTCCAATCCTCGGCCTTTTCCCGGTCTTTTATTTGCAAGGTCATCTTCTCAGTCGCTTCCTTTTCTTCGGATGATTCCGGAGATATTTCTGCTGGGGCAAGCACCCGACGGCTTTGTACTACGATTCTTACATCGTCGCGGTTCTCATCAGCCAGTTCTTTAGCGAGCTTGGCTAATACGTCCGCTTTGCTGTTTTCCGCATGCGGTATATTTTCCAAAGTGTAGGAAAGGATTTGGGTCAACAGTTGTTGCACCTTTTCGCCGTACTTCAGCAACTCTGGTTTGCACATTTGGTAGTCGCCATTTACTTGACTAACGACCAGCTGAGAGTCTCCATAGATGAGGAGGTTCTCAATCCCCATGTCGATGGCGATCTCGAGGCCTGCTATCAAAGCTTCATACTCGGCTTCATTGTTCGTCCTCGGTTCTGTTAAGGAGAAAGCAAAGCGCATTATCCCTCCTTGTGGAGTTACAAAGATGAGTCCTACCCCCGATTTGATTATCGGGGTACTTTGTTTGCGCTTCTTCATGGAAGGTGCTCCATCGAAATAAAGCTCCCATCGGGTATCACCACCATTGATCATGTCAAACGCATGTTCGTCTGGCAGCTTGCAATTCAGAGGAGAACCGGCAGGTACTGGATGCTCAGCAAGGAAGTCGGCGATGGCTTGGCCTTTCACTGCCTTGAGAGGCTGATAGGTTATCGAGAACTCCATCAAGAGCAGGGCCCATTTGGCGAGTCTCCCTGTCAATATGGCCTTTGACATTAGATATTTGAAGGGGTCCACCTTTGATATAAGACGGACTTCATGCGCCAATGCATAGTGCCTGAGTTTTGTTGTCGCAAAGATTAACGCCAGGCAATGTTTTTCGATAGGGGAGTAATTGCTTTCTGCCCCCAGAAGAACTCGACTCAAATAGTAGAGCGCTCTCTCCTTCCCTTGGTCGTTTACTTGTGCCCATAATGCGCCTAAGGAACCCTCAAGGGCTGTTGTATAAAGAATAAGAGGCTTTCCCTTGACTGGAGCAGCTAACACCGGCAGGTTCTGCAGGTACTGCTTGATCTCATCCAACGCACTCTGGCATTTTCGATCCTAGACGAATTGAGTTCCCTTCTTCATCAGGTGGCTGTAAGGATGGCACTTGCCTGACAGGTTGGCGATAAACCGCCGGATGTACGCGAGCTTCCCTTGGAGAGACCGCAACTGTTTGAGAGTTCTTGGCGGAGGCATTTCCATGATCGCCTTGATCTTAGATGGATCTATTTCGATACCTCGGTGTCGGATGATGAATCCCAGGAATTTACCCGAGGAAACTCCGAATGCGCATTTGAGGGGATTCATCTTCAAATTGTATTACCGAAGGCGTTGAAATACGGTCTTCAGATGCTCTAAGCGCTCTTCGTATGACATGCTCTTTACTACAAGGTCGTCGATATAGCATTCGACGATTTCATGTATAAGATCATCGAAGATCTTTGTCATGGCCCTCTGATAGGTGGCACCGGCATTCTTTAAACCAAAAGGCATAACTTTGTAGCAGAATATACCCAAAGGAGTCCGGGAAGCGGTGTGCTTCTGGTCTTCGGGATGCATCTTTATCTGATTGTACCCTGATGAACCGTCCATGAAAGAGAAAACTTCATGAGTGGACGTATTATCTATCATCAGCTCAGTGACCGGCACTGGGAAATTGTCCTTCGGGTAGGCTTTATTGAGATCTCGGAAGTCTACACATATGCGTACTGTCCCATTTTTCTTCATTACCGGGACGATGTTGGCGACCCAGTCAGGATACTGTACCTCCTGGATAAACCCAGAATCGATCAGCTTTTTGACTTCGGCGTTAATGCCCATCTCAAGCTCGAGCCGCATTCTTCTCGGCGCTTGTTTGACTGGCTTGATATCCGGGGATATTGCTAATTTATGCACAACAATCTCTGGATCTAATCCCGGCATTTCAGAATAGTTCCATGCGAAGCAATCTCTATGCTGTAGAAGCACGTCCCTTAACGCAGCCACCCTTTCTTCAGATAGCAGCTCGCTGACGAATGTCGGTCGCGGGTCATCTGCTGACCCCAACTCAATCTTCTTGAGGTTATCTGCAGTAGTATGTATGTCATCTTCTAGTTCTTTCGAAGCTGGTGGAAATTCTGAGATCACCTCATTGTCATTGTTTTCGAAGCACCAGGGAAGGTCATCCATATTCTCGGGCTCTTCTTTTGATATCGTTATTACGCGACAGGTACGAGCTCGCTTCCAAGACAGTCGTGGATCTGGTTATGCTCTTGTGGTTTTGGGTTCGTGCTTTTGTGGCGGCGTCACCCTCCAGCTGCTGGATAAAGCAAACCTGCCTTGCTGGTACTGGTCTTCCACCCAGTCTTTAAAGGTGAAGCAGTCTTCGATAGGGTGTCTTATGGCTCGGTGATAAGAGCAATAGCCCGGATGAGTGACCTCGTTAGCTTGCTCAGGGTGTTTAGACTCCGGAAGTGTGATCATTCGGTGCTTCATAGCGAGATCGAGTATTTTCTTTGTCTTTTCTTGAGGGAAGGAATACGCTCGACTCATCTTCTTCATGACGGACAAGTCCGGACCGCGCAATACCCGATCACATGACTATTTAATCCTGCGTCGTTGCTGTCGGCTCCTTTTTCCGCCTTTTGACTTATTTCTACTTCTGCGTCGGGCCTTTTGTGCAATGGGTCGACAGGGAGGAGCATCTTCGTCTTTTGTAGCCTGTTGAAACAGACGTTGCGTCCTGGATTTCTCGTAGATGGCCAGTTCGCGACTATGGTCGTCTCGAGCTTTTTGACCCGCTTTCCTGATAAGCTTGTCCATTCGTTCTTCAAACGACGGACTCAACACTTCGCTCGCGGGATCCAGTTTTGACGAGGGGTTAGCATCTCCCGACAGGGCGTCCTCTTCCTTATCGAAGTTATATATGGCGTAGCTACCGTGGACTCGCTCCCGTTTCCCGGATCTCACATATCCAAGCCCGAGCGTTTCCATTCTCCCGTTGGGCAATTTGCGCTGGGTCCCAGGGACATCCCAAATCCTGTTGTAGAATCGAGCTTGTCGGATAGTCCGTTTTAAGGGTACCCCTTGGCGCTTCAATAGTCTTTTCAACCCATCTGTGTAGTATCTGGGCAAATGGATGGGTTGGAGCCTGTCGAGTGTAGAATCCGCGCCATGCCGGATTTCTTTCTCCACTCTTGTTTTCGTGGATTGGTAGAATAGGATTGCCTTTTCACCCTTTCGCCTGGGAGGGACGTAAAACGCCTGCAGGTCCTGCACATTGTAAGCTTCAAGTGTGTCAAGGTCTTTGTAGTGTCCTCATGGCACCATGGTGATTTGCAAACTCTGATCATCGCTAGGGGATGCTTGTATTGACGGCCGACTGGAGAACACGGCATTAACCTCATCTTCCGAGTCACTTCCGAAGATCAACATGAGGGTGGACAGTCTTGGGTTGTTGCGTCGAGACGGACCAGCGTAAACCATCTCTTCTTCTTTTTCGGTATCGCTTCCGAAAACAGGGATGGTGGCGGCGGCTTTGTTCTCCGGCTTGCGACACCTTTCTGTATCCTCGAAGTCTGGAAAAAAGTACTTTGCATCTTCGTACTTGCGGACTTCGTTCACGGAGAATGGGTTCAGCTCACCTATTACGGTATACTCAAAACCATCCTTAAAGTACTTCATACACTGATGCTATGCAGAAGGGACGATGTTGTACTCATGTAACCAAGGACGACCGAGCAAGGCGTTGTAGCAGGTCTTGGCGTCGATGACGTGAAACTTGATGTCCGTGACGAGCAGTCCGAAGCATAATGTTAATATCACAGATCCGAGAGTCAGTGATGACTGGGAGTCGAAACCGGAGATGGTAATTTTGTCACGAGCGAGGTGCTGCACGCTCATGCAGATTTCCTTCAACACCCGAACATTAAGGAGATTGACGGAGGATCCATTATCCACCAGGATTTTGCCTATCTTGATATCGTGGCAATATCCGGAGACGTATAGGAGACGGTTGTGGTCGCACGTCCCAAGGAGAAGGTCCTCATCACCGAAAGTGATGTCGGCTGTGTGCACTTCTTCCAGTTCATCCTTCATCCTTTCTTCGGCGAGGAAGGCTTGGAAATGTTCGGGCTCTTGTAACGCCTTGATTAATGAACCTCTCGCTTCTTTTGATAATAGGAGGGCGTCGAGAATGCTGAGCTGTGAAGGTTGTTTCCTTAGGTGTGCTAGGATGTTATAGTCCACCTTACCCTTCCTGGGAGGGTCTTTGGCAGTCAACTCTTTCATGACTTGGTCATCTAAGGCGATATCCTCAGTGACCTTCTCCTTTCCCTTATCTTTTCTATTTGCGGGTCCGAGATTCTTTTCCGAGAGTGTGCGATTGCGCAGCTGAATGTTTTCGCAGGCCTCTGGTTCTTCCTCTCTCCCTAAGACAGACTCTTTAAAGAGAGGGCCCAGAGCCATTTCCTCATCAGAGTCGCTCCTAAAGGTGAGAACCTGTGATCCTCTGGCGTTAACCGTGCGACAGTTGCCGGTAGTTCTTTTGTGCCCACCGGTCGTACTTTTTTGTTCCCGACGAGTCTTGCGTTTCATGCGCTTAAAATGTTGCCGGTGAGCAACATATCCTTGCCACCATATCTTAAAAGTGTCGCACTCCTCAGTGGGGTGCGAAATCTTCCGATGATATGCGCAATAATTAGGGTGCCTCTCCGCCCCATTGAGCGTGTTTTCTTCCGAGGGTGGTAGCTTCATTCCCATTGACATGGCTTTGGCAAACCTTTTCCTCGTCTTGAATATGTTTTTATTCGCATCGGATGTCTTTCGATTTGGTGGGAGTGCTTTGACTCTTTCGTTTAGTCGTTTGCGTTTGGCTCTTTCCGATGCGGCCATCTCACGCTCCCGATCGGCTTTACTTTTCAAACGAATCTCGTCTAGAAAGGCGTCGATCATTTCATCTGTCGGCCATAAAAGTTCTGGCTCAAGGTGTGCCCCCAGTTTCTCAGTGCCAGGAGTTTTTCCATCGTCCGTAAACGAGTGGAAGATCACATGACAACTCGCCACATATCCCTCGGATTCATCCGACGAGCTTTCTCCATCATCTTCCTCCTAAAAGATGTGGTTGAGGAACTCTTGCAGTGTGACGGGAGTCCGCGCCTTTTGATTGTACTCCTCCAGCACGTCAATCTGTTTCTGCAAATCCGTGCGCTTGTCTCCAGGCTTCACGGGCTTCTTGGATTTCTTCCTCTTT
This sequence comes from Agapanthus africanus, assembly GCA_030015575.1. NCBI lineage: Eukaryota > Viridiplantae > Streptophyta > Magnoliopsida > Asparagales > Amaryllidaceae > Agapanthus > Agapanthus africanus. The sequence continues at coordinate 330,870,028 of CM057346.1, read as the reverse complement.
TTCTTCGAAGATTTTGACGGTTGAGTGTGAGTACTTGGACCATCACCACCGCTCTTTGTAGTTGGACGCGGCTTCAGCATCCCTTCGATGATTTGAGGTTCAAGCGGGTTCTTCCATTCGACTGCTGGGCACGCATGAAGATCACTCAGCATCCTTTTGGTTTTAGCTGATAGCACGACCTCCCATGGAGCTTCTTCAATAAAGGAACAAGTTGCCCCCGGTGCGTCCGTCTTCTTAGGAGTATGCGGCTGTGGCGGGTTCACCTTCCACTTTTCGGACAGCGCAAACTTTCCCTGGAGGTATTGATCCTCAATCCATCCTTTGAAGACGAAGCAATCCTCAATCGGATGGCTTACCGTTTGGTGGTAAGGGCAATAATTGGGGTTATTCACCTCAGTGGGTTGTGGCGGTCGCCTTGGGTTTGGCAAGTTGATAAGCCTGTTGCGTACGGCCAGCTCGAATAACCATTTTGTCTTATCCCGTGGGAACGAGTAGGGGCGCTTCATCTTCTCATTATAATACCGGCGTCTTTCTTCCAGTTGATCCGCCAGCTTTGGGGCACTGGGTTGCTGCTGAGCATTCGCGACGAAGGTTGCCTTCCGTTTGCCCTTGTCACTCCGAGGCTCCGGCTTCAGGGGAGACGGTCTGTGACCCATTTGGTCTATCTGGGCCAGCTTGTCGATTAAAGCCTGGAATGTGGTTGGCTTTAAGAACATCATGAACTGGGAGATAGTTGCATGAGGGTCTAGGGTTCCCACGAACATGCCCACCGCGGGCGCTTCCTCAATGCGTTGTTCGCATTTCGACCACAAATTTCGCCAGCGTATAGCGTACTGGACCCACGTTTCGCCTGGTTTCACCTTAGCATTAATTAATGCTGTTATCGGAGTGCGTTCGCTGGCGCTTGCGAATCGTTGAGTGAATAGCAATTCCATTTCAGCAAACGTCTTGATGGAATCGTTCGGGAGTTCTGAATACCATTCGAACGCCGTTTCTGATAAGCTGCCCACGAATTGGCGAAGCAACAGTTTATCATCACCGCCGGTGTTACCGCAAAGGGCCCTGAACTAAGCAACATGCTGGTGGGGATTGCCTGTCCCCTTATACACATGGAATTTCGGTATTGTATAACCCGGCGGATATTTGATTTGGTCGTACCAGCTTGGATACGGTCGCCCCGTTTTTACGACTTGACCAGCTGCCTCAGTCGTCTGATGAACCCGGATCTGCTGGGCTATATGGTCATCCAAGTCAGCCTTGGAGATTGTCTCCTCCTTGGCCGTTGAAAGAACCGGTGGCGGATTCAACGTTTCTCCTCTATCATCTTCGAGGACGGTCAGGGGATCTTCAGTGAGAGGATCTTGTTGAATCATCATCCCAACCATGTCTTGAAATAAGTGGGCTATTTGCTTTATATTGGCCGCTTGTTCCGCAGCCTCTTTATCTTTCTTTTCCAATATCCTCCGAAGGAACTCAGCGTTGGTTTCCTTTTCTTGTCGCTGATCTGAGGACGCTTCGGGGCTTTCTTTCGGCCCAGTAAGCGCGGCCATTGCGATCATCATTTCCTGGAGCTTCTGCTGTTGCTCCTGAGCTTTGGTCACCGACCGTGTAAGCGGTCTATGCCCTGTAGACGCACGGCTATCTTCCTTCCCCGACGCCATGTATACAGTATGGACCATCATGCCCCCAGACTTAAGGCGTCTGGGCTCAGCGCCTTTTGCTCTCGTCGCAGGCCCGGGGATCTTCTCCGGCCTCCTCTTTTTATGAGCAGTGGAAGTTGAGGGGGCCGTTGAGGTGGGCACCCAGACAGCTTTTCGCGGCTTAGCGTGACGACTGACTTCCTGTTGGATTTTCCGCTTCTTGTGCTGGCGGGAGAAATTTGGATTGATCACCGAGTCTCGGGTCTGCCGCCAGACTTTATAGATTCTGGAAGACAGCCATTGAGGAGAATGGGGTTGTTCTGGCTTTATTTCCGTGGCCTTTTTCAGTGGAGGGGGAGACCTCTTTAGCGCGGTGGTAGGAGAATTCCTACGCATCTTATTCAGCATCTCAAAGCTGTTCTTAGTTGGAACAGCAGCATTAACTTCTGTCGTCGGGGCTGGAAGAGTCAGCCCAGAAGGGGAGTTGCCTCCGGCCTTCCTCACTCGGCGCCAGTAGCGACGTCGAGCGTGTCGTGCTGATGGAGTCGGCTCGGTGAGGGCAATAGCCTCATCTTGCCCCCTGTGTAGGTGGGGGGTCGCCGCTGGTGTTAGCCTGTTAAAGACCGATGTCCTTTGGGTAGCAGGAGCAGGAGCTGGAACAGCCAATCTTATAAAGACCGACTTTTTGGCAGGAGAAGCCGCCTTGACGACTTCAGGAACAGGACTGGTTATTTTCTTAGGAGCATCCTTCTCTGGGATTGTGGGCCCCATTGCGGGTCCACAGGAGTTCTGGCCCAGTCTGGAGAAAACCGAGGCGCTGGTGTTGGGCGACCAGTTGATAGGGCCGCGGTAGGTGTAAGCCGATCAAAGACCGACTTCTTGGGAGCTTCCGGTGTCAGCACAGGAGCGGTGAAGCTCGTTGGCGGGAGCATGGTCCCGAAAAACAACCCGGTGGTGGCTTGAGTGACCTGTTCCACGGGCATTGTGAACAGCGAAGCAGCTTGGGGCCCATAGTCTATACCTCCTGGTGAGGCGGAGCGTCGGTTGCAGTTGCAGTTGGAGCATTTCGCACAAGTGGAAGCCATTGATTCTTTGCTTTTTGCAATAAACAAAACACAAAATCTTAGTACCCTGAAACCCAAGGGCAACCATTAGCGAGCCGTGTTTGGTTCGCGAACACAACACACGAAGTGTGGAGTGGAAAGAGGAAAAGGTCCCACCGGGCGTGCCAGAATCTGTTCCCCTCCGAAGGACGGCGCGACAGACGTCTTGCCTGAAATTTGGGGCAGATGCTAATTGGTGCTATCCGTTTACCTCTCCGAAGATGCCAAGTTGATTTATGGCACCATGTATTGAAGGTTTAAACGGATGTGTCCGATGTAGCAGACTTCGTCAGATTCCCCCTCGCTTGAGGGGTTTTTGATTGTGGGGACGCTCTTCCCTGCAGGCGCAATGCAGTTAATTACGCTACCGCATTGCGGTAACAACTTTCTCCTTCTCCAGATGATCACTTCGTGTCGTGTGTGTTTATTTTGTGTTTGGTTGTCCGTGGATTGTATACGGAGACTGAGTTATGTCATCGCCTGTAGGGCGCGGACTAGTCCAAATCCGTATTATCTTCGATTTGGGTTTGGGGGTTTGGGTTTAAGGATACGTTAGTCTCGTTTGAGACTAAGATCGACTTAAACGTTTGTTAAGGATACGTCAGCCTAGTTTTTAGACTAAGATCAACTTAACGGGATCGTTTAGATCCGACAAGAGAGCAATTAAGGGGCCCCTGTTGTTTAGTTTAGTGACATTGCGGTCGATAGATAGTTTAAGGACATTGCGGTCCAGTGTTAGTTTTAAGACTTTGCGGTCGAGGTTAAGGACGTCGTAGTCCGTGGATTTAAGGACTCCACAGTCCAATGTTAGTTTTAAGACATCACGGTTAAGGTTAAGGACCTCGTAGTCTATAGATTTAAGGACTCCACAGTCCGGCGTTAGTTTTAAGACATCACGGTCAAGGTTAAGGACGTCATAGTCCGAGGGTTTAAGGACCCCACAGTCCGTCGTTAGTTTTAAGACATCCTGGTCATGGTTAAGGACCTCATAGTCCATGAGTTTAAGGACCCCACAGTCCGTATCAATGTGTGGTCATCGGGACCCGCCACCTCTTTGAAGACGTTGAGGAATTATAACGCCAAGTATCAAAGGAGTGAAGAGATGTACCATTGAACCGAGGTAGATTAAATAATCTTTGGCCCAATTTGGAACCAAGACCAGTTAATTATGTTATGAGTCCATTGGCCCAGTTAAGTCTGAATTGAGGACTTATGGCCAGCTTGGGCTAAGTCCAATCATGTTTAGGATATGGGCCCTCTGTTGGTCCATTGAAGGAGGGGCTTTGCCTCTAGAAACTTAGCCAATTGGGCTAAAACTAGTGTTGAACACTAGAGACCAACAGTGTTGAATACTGGGAGTGAGATTGACAAGTTAGTGTTTAACACTAAAAGATAATCAGTGTTGAACGCTGAGAACAGAGTTTTCAAATGAGTGTTAAACAGGCAAATCAGTGTTAAACACTGGGAACAAAGTTTTCAAATGAGTGTTAAACACTAAGGCAAATCAGTGTTAAACACTGGGAACAAAGGTTTCAAATTAATATTAAACACTAAGGAAATCAGTGTTGAACACTGAGAGCAGAATTTTCCAAGTTAGTGTTTGAACACTAAGAAAATCGGTGTTAGACACAGGAAATGGAGTTTTCAAACTAGTGTTAAACACTATGGAAATCAGTGTTAAACACTAGGAGCGGATCATCAGTTTGATGTTAAATATTGTAAGAGAAAAGATCACGTGGGGGCACGTGATGGGGGCTCACGCTTTGATCTGTTAGAATGTTCATTAGGGGTCACGCGGTGACACGTGAGGGCGCCCCAGAGCTTCTTTTTTCTTTTGCTTTTTCTTTGTGCGCTTTGGGGGTCACGTGGACCACGTGAGGCGTTGCCTCAAAATTCTTCTTTATGGATCTTTACAGGGGTCACGTGGTAGCACGTGACCCTGTTTCTTTGCCTGTTTGAAGATGTGTTTATCTTTTTAAGAATTAAATTCCTCGTAGGGTTAAACCCTAGCAATAAACTTTAGAGGAATTAAATTCCTGTTTTCTTCTGAAGAATTATATACTTAGATAGGGTTAAACCCTAATTTCTTTTCTGTAGGAATTAAATTCCTCATGTATGTAAAGAATTAAATTCTGGCATGGGGTGAAACCCTAATTTCCTTTTCTTTTCTTTTTTAAGGGAATTAAATTCCTGTGATTTTGAGAGAATTAAGTTCTCCAATAGGGTTAATGTTAGTTATGTATATGCCCTAGAGGCTATTGTTGTACATATGATGTATATTATGATGGATGCTTGGATATATACAGAGAGGACTTTCTTGCTCGTCATGATAGTATGCTATTTGGTTTCACTTTATCTTAACATGTTGACTTGTATTGGTTTACTTTCTGACTCTCACATGTTGATAAAGCCCTTAGGATCTGTACTCGACTACTGGGAATATGATGAGATCATACTAGTGGGGCCATAGTAGTCGATGAGTACATCCTATAACTGTTCCTAGTCGAGGGTATATCGAGACAGGGCATCGATACACCGGAGTAGACTAGCGTATACGTATCTTGACCCATATGATGGGCGATGGATGATCCCATATCCATCGGTGTTTGACATCAAGGATGGTGTACGGGTGCTCAGTGGAGACTGGGTACACTGGACGGACTCGCCGAGAACTCCCAGTTGGTGATATACCACACGTCAGATGGCAGTTCTCCGGTGACACTGGTACAGGGTAGTCTGTAGACCCAAGATCGTTATAGAGTCTTGTGTGATTGCCACTGTGCTTTGATTTCCACCTTACCACGTCCAAGGGGGCGTGCAAAACGGTGGCTTTTGGGTACAGTCCCGAATCACATGGAGGCAATGAGCGATAGGAGGGGATTCGTCTCTCCCGGTATAGGGAGTTGATGTCGTGCTGTGTTCGATTGGCTATAACTGGAAGTCCCTGGCCAGGGCTGATATAGAGATATACTGGTAAGTGTTACCAGTAGTATCTCGACCTGTTATGAGCCTCACATCGACACGACTTATCGGTTACTAGGGTCTGACGTATACCACCCCTAGATTGGATATACGACATATCAGACGAACAGACAGGACTGTACGGGAGTGTTACTGATTGGATTCACAAGAGAATGCACAGGCTAGCTTGTTGATCTTCTGATCGCTCAATACCTGGATGGCTGTTACGTTTAGCTGACCACTTGCAGCTTGTGGGTGTTTGATATGATCATCACCTGCTACCGGCGTATTGACGATTCTTTAGAGTCCTACACAGAGGTTTCTTGGCTCAGGCGAAACGGAGTAGAGGCACATATGTGATATGTGCAGGACTGAGAATAATGCGATATGAGATACCGTATTATATTCTCGCGATATTTAGATATGAACCAGGACATCGGATCAAGTGTTGATTCGATGAATCGGATCATGATATATTAGTCGGTTATATTCGATATGGCCGGATCGTCGGATCAAGTGTTGATTCGATGATTTAATGTATAATGATATATATGATATATTGTATTACATTATCTAATATTGGCTCGCTTTATTATTTCATTTTCTCTCTGGATGATACATTGATATATATGCGATATATGTTAATTGTATTATTTTCTTTTGTTGCAAATATATAATATATATGTGATATATATTATTGTGACATGATATGATTTATTATTAAACATGTTTAAGGATGATTAAATGGGATTAGGGTTTGATTAGGGTTAGCTTCTTCTTGTACATTCTAGAAGCTTTTCCTTTTGTCTTGGTTAAGATATTGTGGTTGATATTTATCCTTAACCTAACCAAACCCTAACTCTAGTTTATTCTCTACGAAGTTTTAGCCTCTCATCCTTGACCATGGTTCAATAATCAATCATATATTCTTTACTTCTATTCATCACAAAAGGATTATTCTTTCATTCTTCATCTTTTTCTCTCTTTGGTTTTTGAGAGAAAGCTCACTACTTATTCCTTTTGTGATGATTTATTGTGAGAAAGTGATATAAAAAGATAGCATAAATACTACTCCATCATCCTCATCTAATCTAGCCCATTAGATTAGGGTGTTCATCTCTTTAGAGTGAGAAAACTTGGGTTATAGCAACTTCGACGTAGATCATCGGAGAATCGGAACGCTTCAAGCTAGCATGGATCGTTCGAGTCGTGGAGCCTCTCTTGAGTCCGGGAGATCGTGGATCGCGGCAAAGGGACTTCTACTCGGAGCTTGTGAAGCGAAGGAGCGGACTACAAAGGTTGTAATCCCTCACACTTAGCTTTAAAGATGTTATCTTGCATGCTAAACCCTAATAATCTAGCAAAGATCCCGTCTTTGGGTTGTTCGGCACATGTAAAATTTTATTCGGGCATGTTTGATGCTTTATGAACCTTCACTAGTGTGCCTAGGAACCCTACAGTGGTATCAGAGCCTAGCTAGAGCATTAGGCGATGTGTTTACGAAGTTAAAACTCCGATCAAAGCCGTACCGACAAATTTAACCCCCTCTCTGGAAATTTTTCAAAATCTGGGATTTTTCTGAATTAAAAGTACCTGAAAAATACAGCAGGGAAAAATAAGAAATTCGGTGAAAAAATAATCCCCTGATCCGTACAAACCGCCGCGGAGCCGCGGCCGTACCTCGCTTGGGCCGCGGAACCGCGGCAGTATTAAGATATCAGGGCCTAATTTTTGCACAGTAATTCATATTTCTCTGGTATATATTTTATGGGTATTTTTATTCTGACTCAAGTGTTGAGTATTCTGGGGTTTGCTTTGTAATCGTAGATTCGATCGGAATATTTAAATTCGTTATTTTTTCCGGATATTTAGAAACTGTTAAACTATTTGAACGGATATCATTAACTCACTGTTTTCCGGCACGGCAAACTTTCAAGTGTTGAATTTTTATCGGGTTTAAATCTTTCAGAAAAATTATACAAGTTAAGCGGTGGACCCTCTAGAAGACAACAAACCTTAACTCGATTATGTGACCGTCTTAAACTGTCTTTTGAACCTTCGGGTTTGGGGCAGTACGGCGTGCCACATGTGAGGCGTTGGCTTGACCCTTCTACGGCTGGATCACTGGTACTATGACATATTCTGGGATTATTTGAACTCCGCTCAAGTGTTGAGCACTTTGGGAAATTTTGGGTATTTGATTATCTGTTCGAAAAGTTTAATACCGTCTATTTATCTGGAATGTGATACAATATGTGGAATTCACAGAGTTAGGCATGAAATGCGGAGTATGTGATATTTCGGATTTACGATGTTTAAAATGATTGTGCGTTCCAAATATTGTAGTTTTAAACTTTCTTTTCTGTGACCGTAAGTGTAGTATGTAGTTGTATTGCCGGTCTTCGTTGCTATACATCGGCGACGATCGGTGTATGCATACTTACTTACGTTGATGATATGTGATATTATGTGTTGCTGAGATATGATGTGCATGATTGTCGCGATTAAATAGCCGGGGGTTTTATGTGAGATGAGAGTTTTATATTTTCATTCATGTAAATTCAAATGTAATGTAATATTCTTTTATTTAGGGCACTTCCAGGTTGAGGTTGATGCCACCAGTGTTGTATATTATTTACTTTTCCGCATTAGGATGGACCCAAGGAGGGGAGCACAGGTGACCGGGTTCTGGGGTTCAGTGGGAGGCCATCTCGAGGAGTCGAGACCGGGTCTCCTAAACTCCAGAATTGGTAGGGTCGCTTGCCGCTCTCGTAGGGGTCCAGGGTGTGGGCTTGGCTATTCATCGCGACTGTGGAATCCGTATTTTCTATTGTTGGCTAAATACTAAATACGGACGTCCTAGAATATCCCACATTATATCTATGTTTCTGCTGCGATATCTGTGATGTGATCATTTGATATGTTGTGATGGATACAGTATATAGTATATATGATATATTATATAGATGTTGCTTATGTTTTACACCCGCACTACCCCTACCCTGCTCTGTCGTTAGTTACCTAACCTAACGGTGCACGAGGGGACATCGAGGCGAATGCGGATGGCATAAGTGTACGTCGTATTTATCTGTGATGCTTAGGAAGCATAAGCTGATGGGATTTTTTATTAATGAGATTAATAAAAAGAAAAGAAACCTAAAAGATGTTGTAGAATCAAAACTTTATAAAAGGGTAGCTACAGTTTTTCTTTGCATAGTGGTATATATGATATACCCTGCACCTTATTCGATGAGGAAAGAGCCGAGATCTCTTTACCGGGAGTGACCTCTTTAGCGAAACTGGCAGATGCTACAAAACTCGGTTTGTCTTTTGATTGCTTTTAAGAGTTTTGCTTTGCACAGTGATATATATGATATGTCCTGCACCTTATTCGATGAGGAAAGAGCCGAGATCCCTTCACCGGGAGTGGCCTCTTTAGCAAAACTAATGAAAGCCTAAAAAACACTCCATTTCAAAATTTCACATGATTCTACGACGATATCAAGTTCATTACGCTCATGGTTTTTCTGAAAAAACCTGCGTAGCCCTCCGTCATTTCAGATAGATATTATTTAGTATTCGTGCTATGTTTGTTGACTTAATCAAGGCGTAGTGTATGGTAGCTAAGTAGTGTTTATCTATTAAAACATGAGATGTGATTGGATTAGGGTATTCGCATGGCCTTGTTGACTCAGTCAAGGGTCGTACGGGTGGGTTTAATTCAATCGAGAAATGTACGGGTTGAACTTGACTTGCGATTTATGGTTTGTTGACTTAGTCAAGGTCATAGATCCCTAGGGGCAAAATATTATCGGGAATTTCAAGTGTTGAAATTTGCAATGAGATTGCATACCTTCTATGAGATAGTTGGATCCCGATACCCACTGCGAGTAAGAGTTACTCCTGGGAGAGTTTTACACAGGACAATTAGTCGATCAAGTAGGTGTCTAGAAAAGTGTTAACGGGGTTACGCCTCTGGGAAAACGAGGTTTACTTTAATTAGGTCCGTGCGAAAGCACGGGGAACCTCCCTCAAAGTACCAACACTGATCTGGCTGAAAGATTGACGAAATTATAGGGTGTAATTAATCCCGGCTAATCTTACCTTTTAGGGTTTGAAGGTAGATTTGATAAAAACAGTGGGAGACATCCTAATTAGATAAGATAATAACCAATCTAATCTTGCAAGAGCATACGCTAAAGTGTTTTCTTCTCTCTCTCTCCAGGTAGCGACCATGTCAGGCCATAATCAAGATAATAATATGGATGTATTGACTGAACCCGCTTATTATACTGAGCAGGGGAACGTTGGACCCGTTCTTTCTTATAAGAGTTATAAGACTGAACAGGAAACAGGAGAATATCTAGATTCTCACGCCGCCCAAAAGAACATGCATGTTGATGCATCTTCTTCAGGGTGTTAGTTATTGAGAACTGTTTCTCAGTTCACCCTACGTCCTGGGTATTGGATACCGGATCAGGATCCCACATATGTAAATTGTTATATGGGCTACGTAAAGGTAGAGAACTGGGAAAAGGTGATCATTCCGTTCAAGTAGGGAACGGTGCAAGTATTGCAGCCAAAGCAGTTGGCGAATATCACCTTGTATTGCCAAGTCGTAATACACTGATTCTAAATGAGTGCTATTATATACCGAACATGATGTGCAACATTATATCAGTTTCTTTATTAAGTAAAGAAGGATATAATTTTCTAGTACAGGATAATGTTATGAACATATTCCTAAATCAAAAGTTGATTGCATCAGGCTCATTACATAATGGCATATTCATTCTAAATCAGAATACAGTCCTCAATATACAAAACACACACAAGAGGAAAAGTTCAGAAATGAACGAATCCTTCTTGTGGTATTGTAGACTTGGCCATATCAATGAGACACGGCTAGCTAAGTTACATAAAAATGGATATTTGAATTCATTCGAATTTTCATCTTATGATACTTGCCATTCATGTCTCAAGGGAAAAATGACCAAAGCTCCGTTTAGTGGACACGGAGAAAGAGTTACCGAACTCTTAGGACTGGTACATAGTGATGTATGCGGTCCCATGTCTACGCATGCCAGGAATGGTTCTTCCTACTTCATTACATTCACTGACGATCTCTCTAGACACGGGCATGTGTTCCTGTTGAAACACAAGTCTGAAGCTTTTGAGAAATTCAGAGAATATAAGCATGAAGTAGAAAAACAAACGGGCAAAAGTATTAAGATCCTTCGATCTGATCGAGGAGGAGAATAGTTAAGCAATGAGTTCCTAGATTATCTAAAAGAGAATGGGATTCTCTCTCAGCTTACTCCTCCTTATACACCACAGCACAACGGTGTATCGGAAAGAAGGAATCGGACCCTATTAGATATGGTGTGATCTATGATGAGCGAAGCTGAGTTACCTATTTCCTTCTGGGGGTATGCGCTTGAGACAGCCATATACATATTGAATATAGTTCCGTCTAAATCTGTACCTACCACACCATATGAGATATGGAGTGGGAAGAGACCATATTTTAAACGAGTTAAGATATGGGGTTGTCCGGCCTATGTCAAAAGACAAAATCCGGACAAACTCGAGGCACGATCAGTTCTTTGCAAATTTGTGGGATATCCAAAGAATTCTCAAGGATATTTTTTCTACCACACTGAGGAGCAAAAAGTGTTTGTTGCTCAACATGTCACCTTTTTGGAAATGGAATTTCTTGCAAAAGAAATTAGTGGCAAAGAGGTAGAGCTGGAAGAGGTTCAAGAAACACAAATTGCAACTGAAGATTTAGTAGAACCAGAGGATTCAATAGTACCCGACGAACTCCAGCCTCTCCGCCGATCTAGCAAGGTTTCTCATCCACCTGAGAGATACTACGGTTTTCTCATTGATGGTGGAAGCGAGGATTGCATCATGGAAGATGATGACCCAACTAGTTTCGAGCAGTCCATCACGAGTGGTGACTCTGTGAAATGGCTGGATGCAATGCGATCTGAGATGGAATCCATGTACACCAATAAAGTATGGATTTTAGAAAATACTCCTGAAGGGGTAAAACCCATTGGGAGCAAGTGGATTTTTAAAAGGAAATTTGGTGTAGATAGAAAAGTTGAGACTTTCAAAGCTAGACTTGTAGCAAAGGGATTTCGTCAACGACCAGGTGTGGATTATGACGAAACCTTTTCTCCAGTAGCTATGCTTAAGTCCATCCGGATCTTACTTGCCATTGCTGCATACCATGACTATGAAATCTGGCAAATGGATGTTAAGACCGCCTTTCTAAATGGTGATTTAGAAGAGCGCGTGTACATGACTTAGCCAGAGGGCTTTGTGGATAGTGGGAGCAGCGGAAAAGTGTGCAAACTGCTTAAATCCATTTATGGGTTAAAGCAAGCATCGCGGAGTTGGAACATCTGTTTTGATGTTGTAGTCCAAGAGTTTGACTTCATCAAAAACATAGATGAACCTTGTATCTATAAGAAGGTAGTAGAGAGTAAGGTTGTCTTCCTCGTATTGTACGTGGATGACATACTCTTGATAGGAAATGATATTCCTATGCTGCAATCAGTCAAGCTCTTCTTATCACAAAGATTCTCAATGAAAGATCTAGGTGATGCCTCCTGCATATTGGGGATTAGGATCTATAGAGATAGATCCAAAAGGATACTGGGATTGTCCCAATCCAGGTACATTGACACCATACTAAAGAGGTTTAGTATGGAAGAATCCAAGCGTGGGAACCAACCCATGATCTATGGACTCACTCTCTCTAAAGAGATGTCTCCCAAGACTGATTTGGAGAGAGCTCGCATGCAAGGGATACCCTATGTTTCGGCAGTAGGCTCTATCATGTATGCGATGCTATGTACCAGACCCGATGTTGCATACTCACTAAGTGTAGTGAGTCAGTATCAAGCAGATCCTGGAGAGAGTCACTGGACAGCTGTGAAGAACATTCTCAAGTACTTGCGAAGGACTAGAGACATGTTCTTGGTGTATGGTAATGAAGAACTCCGGGTGGAGTCCTTTACCGATTGCAACTTCCAAAGTGATAATGACGACTCTAAGTCGCACTCGGGATTTGTCTTTACCCTCAATGGAGGGGCGGTATGTTGGAAAAGTTCCAAACAGGATACCGTAGCAGACTCGACGATGGAGGCTAAATACATCGCTGCCAACGATGCTACCAAAGAGGCTGTCTGGATGAAGAAGTTCACCACTGAACTTGGTGTGGTTCCATCTATTAAACATCCAATACCTCTGTATTGCGATAACAATGGAGCTGTGGGTTTAGCCAAGGAACCCAGATCCCATCAGAAATCTAGACATATTCTAAGGCGGTATCACCTGATCAGGGAGATAGTTGATCGCCGGGAGATCGAGGTCAGGAGAGTAGATACGAAGGACAACATTGCGGATCCACTCACGAAAGCCATTCCCCAGATACAGTTTGAGAGATTATTCGGGATGCTAGGTATGAGATACTACAGCAGCTGGCCTTAGTGCAAGTGGGAGATTGTTAGTTATGTATATGCCCTAGAGGCCATTGTTGTACATATGATGTATATTATGATGGATGCTTGGATATATACAGAGAGGACTTTCTTGCTCGTCATGATAGTATGCTATTTGGTTTCACTTTATCTTAACATGTTGACTTGTATTGGTTTACTGTCTGACTCTCATATGTTGATAAAGCCCTTAGGATCTGTACTCGACTACTGGGACTATGATGAGATCATACTAGTGGGGCCATAGTAGTCGATGAGTACATCCTATAACTGTTCCTAGTCGAGGGTATATCAAGACAGGGCATCGATACACCGGAGTAGACTAACGTATACGCATCTTGACCCATATGATGGGCGATGGATGATCCTATATCCATCGGTGTTTGACATCAAGGATGGTGTACGGGTGCTCAGTGGAGACTGGGTATACTGGACGGACTCGCCGAGAACTCCCAGTTGGTGATATACCACACGTCAGATGGCAGTTCTCCGGTGACACTGGTACAGGGTAGTCTGTAGACCCGAGATCGTTATAGAGTCTTGTGTGATTGCCACTGTGCTTTGATTTCCACCTTACCACGTCCAAGAGGGCGTGCAAAACGGTGGCTTTTGGGTACAGTCCCGAATCACATGGAGGCAATGAGCGATAGGAGGGGATTCGTCTCTCCCGGTATAGGGAGTTGATGTCGTGCTGTGTTCGATTGGCTATAACTGGAAGTCCCTGGCCAGGGCTGATATAGAGATATACTGGTAAGTGTTACCAGTAGTATCTCAACCTGTTATGAGCCTCACATTGACACGACTTATCGGTTACTAGGGTCTGACGTATACCACCCCTAGACTTGATATGCGACATATCAGACGAACAGACAGGACTGTATGGGAGTGTTACTGATTGGATTCACAGGAGAACGCACAGGCTAGCTTGTTGATCTTCTGATCGCTCAATACCTGGATGGCTGTTATGTTTAGCTGACCGCTTGCAGCTTGTGGGTGTTTGATATGATCATCACCTGCTACCGGCGTATTGACGATTCTTTAGAGTCCTACACAGAGGTTTCTTGGCTCAGGCGAAACGGAGTAGAGGCACATATGTGATATGTGCAGGACCGAGAATAATGCGATATGAGATACCGTATTATATTCTCGCGATATTTAGATATGAACCAGGACATCGGATCAAGTGTTGATTCGATGAATCGGAACATGATATATTAGTCGGTTATATTCGATATAGCCGGATCGTCGGATCAAGTGTTGATTCGATGATTTAATGTATAATGATATATATGATATATTGTATTACATTATCTAATATTTGCTCGCTTTATTATTTCATTTTCTCACTGGATGATACATTGATATATATGCGATATATGTTAATTGTATTATTTTCTTTTGTTGCAAATATATAATATATATGTGATATATATTATTGAGACATGATATGATTTATTATTAAACATGTTTAAGGATGATTAAATGGGATTAGGGTTTGATTAGGGTTAGCTTCTTCTTGCACATTCTAGAAGCTTTTCCTTTTGTCTTGGTTAAGATATTGTGGTTGATACTTATCCTTAACCTAACCAAACCCTAACTCTAGTTTATTCTCTACAAAGTTTTAGCCTCTCATTCTTGACCATGGTTCAATAATCAATCATATATTCTTTACCTCTATTCATCACAAAAGGATTATTCTTTCATTCTTCATCTTTTTCTCTCTTTGGTTTTTGAGAGAAAGCTCACTACTTATTCCTTTTGTGATGATTTATTGTGAGAAAGTGATATAAAAAGATAGCATAAATACTACTCCATCATCCTCATCTAATCTAGCCAATTAGATTAGGGTGTTCTTCTCTTTAGAGTGAGAAAGCTTGGGTTATAGAAATTTCGACGTAGATCATCAGAGAATCGGAACGCTTCAAGCTAGCATGGATCGTTCGAGTCGTGGAGCCTCTCTTGAGTCCGGGAGATCGTGGATCACGGCAAAGGGACTTCTACTCGGAGCTTGTGAAGCGAAGGAGCGGACTACAAAGGTTGTAATCCCTTACACTTAGCTTTAAAGATGTTATCTTGCATGCTAAACCCTAATAATCTAGCAAAGATCCCGTCTTTGGGTTGTTCGACACATGTAAAATTTTATTCGGGCATGTTTGATGCTTTATGAACCTTCACTAGTGTGCCTAGGAACCCTACAGTTAAACCCTGGTTCTGTCCATTTTGAAGGAATTAAATTCCTATAACATAGGGTTAAACCCTAATTTTATCTCAAAGGAATTAAATTCCTATAATTCTGTGAGAATTAAATTCTCAAAACTCAGTTCCTCCTCTGTGTTTTAGATTTGCATGGCAGGATCTCAACCCAATGAGAATTAAATTCTCAATTCATGGGGAGATGTGCACTTTGCAGATCCTCCACCAGAGAAAGAACTAAGTTCTTTTCTTTGTATAAGAGTTAAACTTTTTGAGAATTAAATTCTCCTTTTTAAGCCTCTCCCTTCTTACCTAAGGTTTTCTTTTGTAGAGGATCAAATTCTTCCCAAAATCTCAAGGCTCTATTTCTCTCTCTCTGTATGTGTCTCCCTCTGTCTATATTTTCTCTCTTTTCTGGCTTCTATTTATAGAAGAAGGAAGAGAATCAATCAGTTTTAGTGAATCTTTCATTGAAAAATTTGATTTGTTTATTGAGAGATTTGATTTATATTTATCATTCATCTGGACCTTTGGATCATTAGATGAATTTTATTCACCATTGGATTTTAAATCCAAAGATATCTCTTTGTCATTTCGGTTAGATTTGAGGGGAAATCTTTCCAAATTCAAGATTTTTCCATAAATAGGTGACATTTAATCACCTTTAGATCTTTAATCCAACGGTTCCAAATAATCATTCTCTTTTGGAAAGATTTGAATGCTTTCAGAATTTAATTCTGTTAAATAAAGAGGCTTTGAAAGCCGGTCACGTGCGGCCACGTGACCCCTGGTCACGTGTAGGCACGTGACCCCTGGTCACGTGTAGGCACGTGACCCCTGGAACGGGCCTTTCTTCTCCTTTTGCGCTATGTTCTCTGGCCGCTGCTCAGCCATCACGTGCCAACCCGTGACCCCTGGTCACGTGTGAGCACGTGACCTTTTCTGGAGCCTTTTCTTAGATTTAAACAGGGAGTGAATCTGCCTTTTGCCGCTGCTCTTAAATGTCACGTGTCAACACGTGACCGCTGGTCATGTGCTAGCACGTGATGCCTCCTCCATAAGCTTTCTTGATTTTAAATCAGGAAACAGTACACAAGCGATTAAGATGATAAATAAATGATAGTCGCGGATACAAACGACACAAGTCAAACCACGCGCACAACAAGACGCGCACACACTTGGTGTACAAAACACGCTCACGACAACGCCACAAACTACAACTAGGGTCGCAATACATGAAAACCACTAATTCTAGTACCCACTCGTACCAATTGCGCATTCACAATACTCTAAATATTATATGAAATAGGTTGTAAACCATCAAAATCTCAAACTTAATTAAAATCGATTTACCTCAAAACCTAGTAAGCAACAATTAACCGTTATGGTGCAAAACTTGATATTTTAGCCAAATTAGTGGCCACAATAAACACTTAATGGCTTAATTAAGCCACACAAATTTTTACTAGAATTTTATCTCACCTATTTACCTTAATCCTAAAAATCTAGTTTGTAAGATAGCTTAATTAGGACAATTTAAATTCAACAATTAGTAATTTAGCAACTAGGCTAGGTTTTGCAAAACTCAAGATGTTAAACTAAACATCATAACCAAAATCAAGCGATCAAAACCCTAACTTGATCCAAACCCTTTTCTTTAAACTCCAAACTTGCAATTAAAACCCTAATTAAACATCAAAATTTAAATAAATTGAAGTAATTAACTAACAAATTAACCATATAGCTAGGATTTATACCTCACAATTTTGTAGATTTAACTTGCAAAATCATAGCCTCCAAAAATGGTTTCTTGTTCCAAGATCCATGCTTGATTGAACAAAGAAATGATGGTGAAGGTTTAATTAGCAATTAGTAGGAATTTTTGTGGATTTTTGAAGCATTTCTTTAAGATTTTGGTGGTGAAATGAGGTGGGAAAATTAGGGTAGCGGCAGGAGGTTGGGCTCGGCAGGGAGGAAAGGGGATAGAGTTTGAAGTGTACGGGTGTATGGGAAAAGAAAGTCCAAGTCAAGAAGACCCCATTCCTCAATTATTATTCTATTAATTTAGTTTCTTTTTTTAATGAGATGAGAAGGTGAGTTGAAGGAGAGGGGGGCTGCTGGTTTCGGCCACATCAAGGTGTGTGTGTGCGTGTGTGTGCGGGTGTGTGTGTGTGGCAGGGTGTGTGTGTGTGTGTTAAGTAAACAATAAACACCATACCCCCAGTCAACAAGCCCAAGCCTCATTTCAATTTAACTTATTTTCACAATTTAAGCCTTTTTCTTTTATATTTTCTAAAACTATCTTGACAATTTCTTTTCATTTCAAAAACGACATGTAGCATTTTGGTTTAATGTGTCATGATGCACAAAACTTGTATTAACCCATTCTAATTTGTAATTATCATTAATTAAATGTATTAGTGAAAATTTAAAATAATTAATTAAGGAAAAATATTTAAGTAAACTAACTATTTATAAGCGACCAAATAAATATCAATACTAGCCATTACATAGCTAAAATAGGTATATTTAAGTCTATATTGAAAAATAATTAAATCTTGCTTTTTATGGAAAACACCAGTTATTTACCGATTATCGGAAATTTCACCTAAACGATTTTTTTTTCTTTTCAAAAAGTTACAATAACTCGTTCTCTAACACGCATCCCAGGTTTGTGAGTTCCTCAATGAGACTGATCATCTTTAGAATGTGTTTTTCTACAGGTGATCCGGGAGCTAACCTCATCCGGAATAATTTCCTTGAGGTCTCGTACCTTGCGATACGAGAGTGCTCTCCATACAAATCCTTGTAATGGAGAAAAATGGATTTGATGTCCATATTCTCGTGCTCCTTCTGGAGTTCATTATTCTTGGACGCCAGCACGATGCACTTAGCTTTCTTGCAATCCATGTCCTACATTTTGCAGACCTCGATGTCCGTAATTGAGGAGTCCGGTCCTGGGACAGAGGGAGCAGTACTGGTGAAGACGTATGCTATTTTGTCATAAGTAAGTGCAATGTTGACGTTCCTCAGCCAATCTTTATAGTTTGGCCCAGTCAGCGTATTTTTTCAAGTAGTAGTTTAAGTCCCGTCATGGTTGCTGCCAGAGAGAGAGAGAGAGAAAAGAAACACTAAGCGTATGCTCTTGCAAGATTAAATTGGTTTATTAACTTATCTAACCAGGATGGCTCCCACTGTTTCCTCGAATTCTCCATCAAACCTTAAAAGGAGAATTAGTCGGGATCATTTACACTTTACAAGTTCGCTAACCGTTTATGTTAGATATGTATGCCCTAGATGCCAGTATTATATAGTATTAGTTTGTATAATACATTTTGGAACCTTGGGATATATATATGGTTTTACGACAGTCTTGCTCGTTATAGTAGTATGCTACTTGGTTTGTTTCTATCTTAATATGTGTATATGTTTCTTTTAACATATCGTCAAAACATATTGATGGAGCCCTTAGGATCTTTGCTTGACTACCGGCGTTGTGATGGCGATCACACTAGTGGGGGCTAGGTAGTCTATAAGCACATCCTTATTATGGTCCCTAGTCGTAGGATTATCGAGACAGGGCATCGATACTCCAGAGTAGACTGATGCATACGCTTCTCTTCCCAGCAGGGGAGATGGTCTGTCCCACAGCCATCAGTACGTCGTACTGGAGATCGTATGCAGGTGCTCGTTGGGTTACGAATACACTGGACAGGACTCGTCGGGAACTGTTTGTTGTTATTATACCTATCGTCAGTTAACAGTTCCCAGGTGACATGAGTACAGCTTAGTCCGCTGACTTGACACTGTCACTTTGCCTCGAGTGTGTTCCCACTGTTCTTTGATTACTACCCTACCACGGCTCTACTGAGTCGTACAAACAGGTAGTAGTTGGGTACAGTCCCGAAACACTTGGAGGCAGTGACGGTTAGACAGGATTCGTCTCTCCCGGTATTGGGGGTTGATATCGCGCTGTGTCTAGGAGAGCCATTACACATAGTCGTCCCTGGCCAGGGCAAGCGAGATTTGCTGGTAGTGTTACCAGTAGTTTCTCAGGGTGTTTTGGGCTATACTCCGACATGACTTGTACCGCTATTAGGGGACTGACGTTTGCCACCCCCTAGGCCCGCCATGCGATACTCTTAGACGAACAGACCGGACTGTACGGAGATTGTCATATACAGGCTCAGTAGGAGTTCTGATGGGTTTCACCTCGTCCGTCTTCTTATCGACATCTACCTGGGGGCCGTTACGCACAGCTAGTGCCGCTTGCGGTCTGTGGTTGGACCCACTGCCAGCGTAGTGTCGAGTCTTTAGAGTCCCACACAGAGGGTTATTCGTCTTTGGGCAAAACAGAGTAGAGGTCGCATGGCTTTGCGACGGGGTTCGTTCACATCCGCGCACTTGTGCACGTTTGGTGTCCGGGCAGTCATTACTAGCGGGCTCTGGTTTGAGCCAGATCCTAGTACATGTTTTGGGGTTAGTTTTATCTCGTTGTATTCGTTTTCCTCGGAACACGAATGCGGGTGTGTATGCACAGTTGATTGAGGCGGAGGAAGAGGATTTTCATTAGGGTTAGGGTTTCGGAACGGGTGTGTATGCACAGTTGACAGTTGTCTTTTTCCAAACCCTAATGAATATGTGAAATATCGATTAATAATATTAATTAAATGAAATTGTGTCAAGGTTAGGGTTGTTGACTTGTTGACCATGGTTGAAACATTGACCATCATCATTACATTTCAAAGATGCTCTTTGATCTTTGCAAAAACCATTTAATGTGAAATGATAATGGTCTCATCAAACAAACCATCAACTTTTTCATTTGATTAAAATTATTAATTTGATTAATTCACATATATTGTTATGGTTGTAAAAAAAGCTATCTCATTCTCTCATATCCATTCTCTCTCATCTCTTCTTCTTCCTCCTCCTCTAGTTCAAGGAGAAACATTCTCATGAGTTGAGAAACATCTCCTTAGAGATAAAAAAAACACCCAAAGCCACTCACTACTCACTCTAAGGTAGAAGGTCTAGCAAGCCGGATACTTTAGTTTTCTCAAGTTCGAGAAAGAAGCTCAAGGTAGAGACCCTCAGGTGGATCCATCTTCGACAAGTGAAGGCGACGAGGAGAAGAACCATCCGACCACTACAAGGAGTCCAAGAGAAGGAGTTCAAGTTGAGATATAACCCCTAACCGAGTAGATAATTCTCTAGTTAGGTTGCTAGTGTGTAGTTTAGCCAAGATCCGTATTGTACGGTCTATGTTACCTAGTCAAGAAAAATTTTCGTTTTACCGTTTCCGTAACCCCGAAAGTACCGGGAGAGATAATGTGGACCTCACAGTTTATCCAGGTGGGTGTTGGTACTCTGAGGGAGGTTCCCCGTGCTCTCGCATGAACCTAATTAAAATAAACCTTGTTTCCGCAGAAGCGTAGCCCCATTAACACTTTCTAGACACATAATAGGTTAGCTAATTGTGAAGTGAAAAGTATCTCCCAAGAGTAATCCTACTCATCAGTGGGATCGGGATCCAACTATCATTGTGTGATAACTTAGATGGAAGCCACTCTAGTCACCACACTCCAGAAGGTATGCTAAATCTGCAAGTTTCCGTTGTGTTTGAAACTCTCGATATGATTTTTTCCACAAGCTCACATATGATAAAGTATCATATGTCCTCACTGCCTCAGCCCCTCCCACCCCAGGCCATGAATCTTCTGTTGCGGATAGGGAGATCCGCAAAATGTGGGATATTGACTGTGCTAGTGCAAAATGCATCGCGCTTGCATCGATGGACAATACACATCAAAAGCTGCATGAGCAGATGGATGTTCAATCCATCTTTCTCCATACAAAAGAGTTGTATGGGGAGCAATCTCGTATCCTGAGATACGAAGCGTCTCGAAAGTTGTTTCAGATGCTGAAGGCTCTTAGAACACCAGTAGGTGATCACGTTTTGAAGATGATAGCTCTTATTGAAGAGCTTGAGGGTCTCGGATGGACAATGGAGAACGAGCAAAATGTTGATATTGTTTTACAGTCTCTTCCCTCTGCCTTTGCTCCATTCATAGTGAACTTCAACATGCATAGCATGGAGAAGTCACTACCCGAACTTCTCAATATGTTGAGAAGTACGGAGAGCACGCTTAAAGCAAAGTCCCCCTCTCTGATTGTTGGACAATCTTCCTCTTCCGTCCCAAAAGCCAAAGCCAAGGGAAGGAATAAGAAGAAATCCACCAAACCGAAAGGTGGAATCAAGAAGGCACAAGGAAGAGACAAATCCAAGGTTGAGAAGTCGGGAAAAGGAGAATGTTTCTATTGCAAGAAGATGGGGCATTGGAAGCAGAATTGTGTCGTGTATATTGCTGATCTCAACAAAAAGAAGCATGGTGATGCTTCTGCTTCAGGTGTGTTTGTAACTGAAAACTGTTTTTCTATAAACTCTGCTTCCTGGGTATTGGATACCGGTTCGAGTTCTCATATCTGCAATTCTGTGCAGGGCTTGAGAAATAGCAGATTTTTGAACACCGGTGATCAAACTCTCCGAGTTGCAAATGGTTCCAATGTACTTGCAGTTTCAGTGGGAGAGTATCACCTAGAGTTGCCGTCGGGTTGTATATTGGTTTTGAACCCATGTTATTTTGTACCTAGCATGCTTTGTAATATAATATCCATTTCTTTGTTAGACAATGAAGAATATCATTTTTGTATTGCAGCATAAAGTTATGAACATTAAACTAAATCAAGAGTTGATTGGTTCTGGTACACTTAATAACGGGATATACGTCCTAAATCAACACACAGTTTTTAACATACAACACACAAATAAAAGAAAATTTTCAGATATAAATGAAGCTTTTCTTTGGCATTGTAGACTTAGTTATATTAATGAAACAAGACTAAACAAGTTTCATAAAGATGGATATTTAAATCCTTTTGAATATAAATCTTATGCGACTTGTCAGTCTTGTATCAAAGGGAAAATGACCAAAACTCCGTTTACTGGACACGGAGAAAGAGCTGCAAAGCTCTTGGGCATCATACATAGTGATGTATGTGGATTAATGTCTACACATGCGAGAGGCGGTTTTTCTTACTTCATTACTTTTACTGATGATTTCTCAAGATTCGGTCATAAGTTTTTATTAAAGTATAAGTCTGAAGCTTTCAAGAAATTCAAGGGGTACAAACTTGAAGTAGAAAAACAAACAGGAACGAGTATCAAAATACTTCGATCAGATCGAGGTGGAGAGTATCTTAGTACAGAGATTTCGAACTTCCTAAAAGAGAATGGGATTCTCTCTCAGCTCACTCCCCCTTACACACCACAGCACAACAGTGTGTCAGAGCGGCGGAATCGTACCTTATTAGATATGGTACGATCCATGATGAGTGATGCTGAGTTACCCCTCTCCTTTTGGGGGCATGCATTGGAGACTGCAGCTTTTCTGTTGAACAAAGTTCCAACCAAGACCGTGTCTACCACTCCATATGAGATATGGTATGGGAAGAGACCATCTCTCAAACAAGTTAAAATTTGGGGTTGTACGGCTTTTGTCAAATAGCAGAATCCAGACAAACTCGAGACACGATCAATTAAATGTATATTTGTGGGATATCCAAAACATTCGTTTGGAAATCTGTTCTACTACAAAGAGGAACAAAAGGTGTTTGTTTCTCAGTATGCCACATTTGTAGAAAATGAAATTTTTCCAAATGATACTGATGACAATGTGGTAGATCTAGAAGAGGTTCTAGAGACACAAGTTACAAATGACGACTTGGTTGAACCTGATGTTGCAACAGAATCTTATGAATCTCAGCCACTTCGTAGATCTTGTAGGACTTCTCGTCTACCGGAGAGATACCACGGTTTTCTCATTAATGGTGATGGAGAAGTTTGCATCATGGATGATCATGACCCTACCATTTTTCAGCATGCTATCACGAGTGGTGACTCTGTGAAGCGGCTGGATGCCATGAGATCCGAAATGGAGTCTATGTACACCAACAAAGAATGGATTTTGGATGTTGTACCCCCTGAGGTAAAACCATAGGGTGCAAATGGATCTTTAAGAGAAAGATCGGTGTAGATGGGCAGGTGGAGACCTATAAGGCAAGGCTTGTGGCGTAAGGATTTCGTCAAAGACCAGGACTGGACTATGACGAAACTTTTTCTACTGTAGCCATGCTTAAATCCATTTGGATCCTACTTGCTATTGCTGCTCACTACAACTATGAAATCTGGCAGATGGATGTTAAAACTGCTATTCTAAATGCTAATTTAGAAGAATGTGTTTATATGGATCAGCTATAGGGCTTCATTGATAGTGGGAGCAGCGGGAAAGCATATAGGTTGCTTAAATCCATTTATGAATTAAAGCAGGAATCATGGAATTGGAACATCTGTTTTGATGATGTCATCAAAGAGTTTGATTTTTTCAAAAATCCAGATGAACCTTGTGTTTATAAGAAGATTGTAGGGAGTACTGTCACATTCCTCGTATTGTACATGGATGACATTCTTCTGATAGGAAATGATGTTCCTATGCTATAATCGGTCAAACTGTTCTTATCACAAAGGTTCTCCATGAAGGACCTGGGTGATGCCTCGTACATACTGGGCATGAAGATCTATAGGGATAGATCTAAAGTTGTTGGGATTGTCCCAAACCAGGTACATTAACACCATCCTAAAGTGGTTTAGTATGGAAGACTCCAAGCAGGGTGCCTTATCCGCTTGTCATGGAGTCACTCTCTCCAAGGACTTTTGCCCAAAGACTGATGAAGAGAGAGCTCGCATGAGTATTATACCCTACGCTTCAGCCGTAGGATCTATAATGTATGCGATGTTATGTACACGCCCTGATGTAGCTTATGCACTGGGTGTAGTAAGAAGGTATCAATCCAACCTAGGAGAGAATCACTGAACAGCTGTGAAGAACATTCTTAAGTACTTACGAAGGATTAAAGAAATGTTTTTGGTGTATGGTAACGGGGATCTCCAAATGGAGGCCTTTACCGATTTGAGCTTCCAGAGTGATAAGGATGACAGCAAATCTATCTCAGGGTTTGTATTTACCCTCAATGGAGAGGCGGTATGGTGGAAGTGTTCTAAACAGGATACCGTTGCAGACTCTACGATGGAAGCTGGGTACATTGCTGTAAATGATGCTGCCAAGAAAGTCGTCTGGATGAGGAAGTTCACCTCAGTGCTAGGAGTAGTTCCAACCATTATTGATCCAATACCATTATATTGTGATAATAATGGGGCTATGGTGTTGGCCAAAGAGCCCAGATCCCATCAGCGATCCAGACACATCCTCAGGCGATATCATCTGATCTGGGAGATAGTTGATCGCTGCGAGATCGAGATTCGGAGAGTAGATACAAAGAATAACACCGTGGATCCACTCACCAAGGCCCTCCCTCTGCTACAGCATGAGCGACTTTTTGAGATGTTGGGTATGAGATACGCCAATAATTAGCCTTAGTGCAAGTGGGAGATTGATGGATATATGTATGCTCTAGAGGCCATTATATGATAGTGGATGTATCGGTTTGTGTATATATATATTCAGAGGACATTCTTGCTCGACATGATAGTATGCTATCTGGTTGTTCTTTATCTTAACATGTTCATTTGATCATGCATCTTACTCATTTCGTACATATTGATAAAGTCCTTAGGATATTTGCTTGACTACTGGCATTATGATGTAGATCATACTAGTGGGACATGTGTAGTTTATAAGTATATCCTGAAATGTTCCTAGACGTGGGAGTATCGAGACGGGGCATCGATATTCCAGAGTAGACTAGCGTATACTTTACTTTACCCATATGATGGGCGATGGATGATCCCATGTCCATTGGTGTGGTGACACCAAAGACTGTATACTGGTGCTCAGTGGAGACTAGGTACACTGAACGGACTCACCGAGAACTTCTATATGGTATTATATCTATCGTCGGATAGAAGTTCTCAGGTGACACTGGTACAGGTTAGTCTGTAGACCCGAGATCGTCATAAAGTCTTGTGTGTCCTCCCACTGTACTTTGATCTCCACCCTACCACGGCTCTACTGAGTCGTGCAAACAGGTGGATTTTGGGTATAGTCCCGAGGCACATGGAGGCAATGAGCGATAGGAAGGGTTTCGTCTCTCTCTGTATTGGGGGTTGATGTTGCGCTATGCTTGATTGGCTATAACATGAAGTCCCTGGCGAGGGCTGATGAGATTTACTAATAAGTGTTATCAGTAGTTTCTCGATCTGTTATGAGCCATATACCGCATGATTTATTGAGTTATTGGGGTCGACGATACCATCCTTAGACTCGATATGCGGCATATCTG
Organism: Agapanthus africanus; assembly: GCA_030015575.1. Lineage (NCBI taxonomy): Eukaryota > Viridiplantae > Streptophyta > Magnoliopsida > Asparagales > Amaryllidaceae > Agapanthus > Agapanthus africanus. The sequence continues at coordinate 330,844,261 of CM057346.1, read as the reverse complement.
ACGAAGAGACCGGACTATACGGTAAGTGTTGCCAGTTGGCTCAACGGGAGTTTTGACAGGTTCGCTTGTGTTTCTTCTGATTGCTCAATACCTGGGAGCCGTTACGTACAGCTTATGTCGCTGACGGTATATGAGTATGTGATATGATCACCACCTACTGCTAGCATATTGACGAGTCTTAGAGTCCCACAAAGGGGTTTCCTAGCTCAGGCGAAAAGATGTGGGGTGCATATGGGATATGCGCGGAAGCTCAATTAAATACGTGTATTTGATACCGTATTTTAATCGGGCGTTTACTATTGGACAGATCGTATTTGATATGACCGGGTTATTAAATCAAGTGTTGATTTAATATTAAGTCCATTAGCTCATTTATTAAAACATATTTCTTTATGTTGCATGCATGAGTGTATGTATATGTTGATATGGATGCACACATGCAAGCATATATGTGTCATGGTTGATGATACATTGATGATGGCAATGCAAGACTCACATGGTAACATATGTGTGTGTGTGTGTGTGTGTATATTTGATTATTGAGAAAAGCAAAATGGGTATAAATTTGCCTATAGTTTTGCTTAAACTCAAGTATCAAAATATCTAGATATTTTATAACCATGGTTTGGGATGAGCTAACCCTCTCTCTCTTTTGATTATGGTGACATTCTCACTCATGTTAAGCTAAGCTATCTCCTTCTTCTTCTTCCTCCTTCAAGCTCTCTAGGTTTTAGACAGCGAGTGAAGAACAAAAAAGGAAAAGGTTTTTAAGTGAGATCTAAACCCACATCACCAATCTATATTAGTCTAGCCCACTAGTGTAGGTTGTTTTCTCCACTTCCATATAGTTCAAGTGAAGCTAGGAGCTTATGCAAAGGTATTCCGTGGTGGATCGTCGTGGACTTCGAAGAACACAAGCGGACCGGTCCAAACACCAAGTTGATCCAAGGAGTCACAAGAGGAGGTCTACAAAGGTTGTATTATTATCCTCTTAATGTTAGATTATTTCTTATATGTGATACTTACTTCTTGTTACCCTAACTTTCTATTTCGATTCATGGTTGGTATTGTTTAGCACCCCTAAATTTTTATTATAGCATGTTTGATGCAAGCCAAACCCTAGGCATGGTGCTAGAGAATCCCTACAAAAGGTATTGGGTTAACAATGGATGGAACCATTTTATGTTCAGTAATGAACTTCTTAATTTAGATGGCTTCTTTTGCGGCATCGTTGGCAGCAATGTATTCAGCCTCCATCGTCGAGTCTACGACGGTGTCCTGTTTGGAACTCTTCCAACAGACCGCCCCTCCATTGAGGGTAAACACAAAACCCGAGACAGATTTGCCGTTATCCTTGTCACTCTGGAAGCTCGAATCGGTAAAAGACTCCACCTGGAGGTCCCCATTACCGAATACCAGGAACAGTTCTTTAGTCCTTCTTAGGTACTTAAGAATGTTCTTAACAGCTGTCCAGTGGTTTTCACCTGGGTTAGACTGATACCGGCTCACCACGCTAAGTGCATAAGCTGCATCTGGTCGGGTACAAAGCATTTCATACATTATAGATCCTACTGCCGAAGCGTAGGGTATAGTTATCATGCGAACCCTCTCCTAACCTGGGTTAGATCGATACCCCATCTCGATACACCTACGACTAGGAACATTTCGAGGATATGCTTATAAACTAAACATGTCCTACTAGTATGTGTTGGAGATAGTGCCCTCAGAGTCAATTATTAGGTCACAGGTACGTGATTGTAATGATTGAGGGAGGACCTATCCCGGTAGGACAGTCTTACTCGAGATGATAGTATGCTATCTGGTTTACCTTTATCATCGTGTACTGCTTTAGGTGACATGACACGTCGCTATTACACGTTGATAGAGCCCCTAGGATTCTTGCTTGACCACCAGCAGTATGAGGGCGATCATATAAGTGGGAGCTGGGGGTCTATAAGCTTATCCTTAAAAGGTCCCTAGTCGTGGGAGTTTCGAGACTGGGCATCGATACTCCATTAGTAGACTAGTGTATACAGTCGAGACCCCGACGAGGGGCGGTGGCCGGTCTCACAAGCCACTGGTGTCAGTTGGATCACCTAAGATGTATACAGGTGCTCATTGGGTTATGAGTACACCGGACAGGACTCGCCGGGAACATGCTAGTTGGTCATATACCAGACGTCAGATGGCAGTTCCCTGGTGACATGTGTGCAGGTTAGTTCATCGACCTGGGGATCGTCATTTGTCTCGTGTGAGTTCCCACTGTACTTTGATTACTACCCTACCACGGCTCAAAGGAGTCGTGCAAACAGGTTTTAGTTGGGTACAGTCCCGAGCCACATGGAGGCAGTGAGCGTATCTTCAGGGGTTCGTCTCTCCCGGTATTGGGGGTGAGGTCGTGCTGTGTCTAGGAGAGCCATTACACAAAGTCCTTGGCCAAGGCAAGGAGATTTACTGGTAGGTATTCCAGTAGTATCTCAGGGTGTTCTGGGCTACACTCCGACACGACTTGTACCGCTTTTGGGGGTCTGACTTTTACCAACCCCCTAGGCCCGCCATGCGATACTCATAGACGAACGGACCGGACTGCACGGATATTGTCACTGACAGGCTCAGTTGGGTGTCGGGGTGAGCTTCCTCATCGACGTCCCTTTTGGTCAATAGCTGGTGGCCCGTCACGTATTGGCATATACCTCTGACGTGCTAGTGGTTAAATCCACAGCCATAGTATTGACGAGTCTTTAGAGTCCACCACATTTACAGTTACTCAGCTTTCGGGCGAAAGGTTGTAGAGGCCGTATGGAGATATGGCAAGGTCCGATCAGATACGTGCGGTATTGCACGGATCAGGATCGGACAGTCTGTACTATAGGCCGTATGCATATATGGCAGGGTTCGATCAGATACGTGCGGTATTGCACGGATCAGGATCGAACAGATATTACTAGCCGGCTTTGGTTTAAGCCGGATCTTAGTATAGTACAGTGTAGAGTTTGTCTCATTGCATTTGTATTTCGGTCGAAATACAGATGCGGGTGTGTATGCACAGTATTGGGGTTTTCCTGTAATTTATTACGGGACCAGTTTTCTGGAGTTGCCAGTTTGCTTTCCGTTTCGGCCAATTTCCATTGTTCCGTTCATTGGCCGAAGATTGGTGGAGGAGGGTTTATTTGCATTGTTGCAAATAGACTTTTGTGGAGGGGGTCCTTGCATATTATCATGTCATGATTATAGCACCATCCATTGACTTGCTTGACTTCATATTTCATGATGGATTGACTTTGGATATCATCATGGTTGATGAGTGATAGAAGAGTGTGGTTTTCACCTTGCTATCATTGGTTCACATGATTGTTTTTCCCTCTCTCTTGCATGATTGAGTTTCCCCCCCATTCTTTGAGCTATCCATCTCATTCTCTCCATTCTAGAGGGGCATGGCCGGCCACTCATTTTGGGGGTGGGCTGTCCAAATTATTTGGGGAGGTATTTTTGTTCATATCATGCTCAAAAATACCCCAAGCTCCTCCACACTTTGTTCTTGTTTCATCCCTCCACCAATGGCAACCTCCACTACCCCAAAAAGAGACACAAGCTCACTACATATTCTACAACGAACCTTGGGCACGTCGAGTAGCCGGCTTCGTGCCCGAGTTGCCTCGGCATTGAGGTGGGAGCCCGTAAACGATGTAGGCGACGTGGTGCACTTCCGGCGACGAGGAGGAGACGGACGGAGATCCCGCGAGGAGATCGGATTGGAGATGAAGACCGGAGGACTTGGATCGTCGGTATATCTCTTTCCCATCTTCTTGTTTGCTTAGACTTGTTAATGGTAACGATCCGGGTTATAGTGCGCGGTGGTGCCGGTTTGCTAAGTCCGCAAAATTTTAGTTATTCACCGCTTCCGCTTTCCGGCGTCGGATTGACGGCCGGGGCGCCGCCGTGCACTTACAGTGGTATCAGAGCCTCGCCATTAACTTAGTCTAGCTTTGTGTAATGTGTTTGCATTTCCGATCGATCAAAAAGTCCAAAAACCCGTATTTTGTCGCATCAGTTTTCTGTTGAAAATTTTTGGTCTCGAAAATTTTTTCAGGTTGTAAAATATTAATGTACTGGAGATTTCAAGGCTACTGAGAAAATTCGAGAGTGTCAGTCAACAGTACAAGCGCGGAAGCGCGGCCTGACCTTCCTTAAGCGCCGCCCTTCCGCCGCTTACTGTTCTGATCCCTGCATCAAATTTCTTCAGTAGTTTTCTGGGCTTAAAGTATGGGTTTTGGAAAATTAAAATTGGGCCAATTATTTCTGTGACTGCTACAGTATTCTTTGTGGGCCCACTTGTTAAAGTTTGATCAATCGGATATTTTAAACACATTTTTCACAGTATTTACATTATATCTGCGACCGTGAATGTCACTCGATCGGTAAATCCGGTCTAACTGCTATAGCCCGGTTAGACGGATTTGCGAACGTGACTTTCACGTTGATGTTCTATGTATTTGCTGTGATGTTGCGGATCGGTCGTGGGGGATAGCCTGGATGCAATGCTAGTACAGTTTTGTTGTATTATGTACATTTGGTATTGCGGGGCGAGCGTCCGACATGTGGACTGCCGTCGCTGCCTGTTTGTATTATTATTTTGGGGCACGACCTGGTTGCGGTCGATGTACCCGTTGTATGTATATTTTACTTTCTGTACTAGGATTGCCCCGCGGAGGGGTGCACGGATAGCCGGGTTCTGGAGGGCAACAAGCCCGCATCTCATGGCATTGAGACGGAGGGGGCTTCACTCTAGGATTGGCGGGCTATTCGCCGCACTCGTAGGGGGTACAGGTTGACCCAGGAGGGGTGCCCAAGTTGCCGGATTCCGTGAAGTGCTGGGTGGTCCATTCACGGCGCTGAAGGGGACTGCCTCGCTTCAGGTTTTGGCGGGTGACTTGCCGCGCCCGTAGGGGTCTAGGATTTCATTGCACAGGCTATCCACACGACCAGGGGAACGTCGGGTTTCAGCGGCTCTGTGAAACCCGGGGATCCCAGATATCTGTATAGTTTCTGTGATGCTGTACATTTTCTGTGATGTTGCATTTTTATTCACGCCTTGAGCGAATATAATATATTGGTATATATATTAGTAGATGTCGTATATGTTTTGCATCCGCTCTAGTCCAGTCCCCGCTCTGTCGTTAGTAAGCTAACCTAACGGGTAATGACGGGACCCAGTGGCGAATGCGGATGGCATATACGTACATCAGTATATTTTCGTTCTTTTTGGTGTGATCAATTGATGGGACTGCGTTGATTCGGATCAATGCAAGTTAAAAACAAACCTAATCTGATGTTGTTGGAACACTTTTCAAAAAGCTGTTATTGCAAGGACGTTTACTTTTGTTTTGCATCGTGGTATTCATTGGAATATCCTGCTCCTCAGTCGACGAGGCAAGGGCCGAGATCCCTTCACCGGGAGTGACCCCTTGGACAGAAGTTTGCGTCAGGGCATTAACTTCACTATAGCCGATTACTTTTGCTTTGCATCGCGGTATTCATTTGGAATATCCTGCACCCCATTCTACGGGGAAAGAGCCGAGATCCCTTCACAGGGAGTGACCTCTTTAGCAACGGTTTTCGTCACTATATTTTCAAAAAGCTATCCGTTCCTTCGACGATATCAAGTTCATTACGTTAAAGGTTTTCGCCAGAAACCATTCGTAGCCCTCCGTCGTTTCATATGGGTAGTCAATAGTATTCAAGCTGTGTTTGTTGGCCTTAGTCAAGGCACAGTGTTTGGTAGCTATTGGGTATTCATATGCTGCATAGATAGATGCGTTGGTTTGGGACAGTCGTATAGCCTTGTTGGCCCTAGTCAAGGGCTTGTACGGGTGGATTCAAATTAACCTGGATAATGACGGGTAGAACTTGACATGTGACTTTTGATTTGTTGGCCTTAGTCAAGGTCATAAGAGCATGGGGTAAAAATCACATCGGGAGTTTCAAAAGTACTGAAACTTGCCAGATATGCGCATACCTTCTGGAGTGTGATACCGTGAGCGGATTCCGTCACGTTTTCATGCGATGAGAGTTGGATCCCGATTCCCACTGATGAGTTAGTTTACTCCTCGGGTGACCCCGACTAATTCTTCTTTCAGGTTTGGAGGAGAATTTGAGGTACAGTGGGAGGATTCCAGATTAGATAAATTGGTAACCATTCTGATCTAGGTTAGAGTGCACGCTGAGTGTTTCTTTTCTCTCTCTCTTTGGCAGCGACCATTGACCCGACCCTAAGACTTTGACTCAGTGACCAAGTTGACCGAACCTTCTTAAACACCGGCTTTTGGATTGTCAGAGTTGCAAACCTCATTGCCACTCCTACTTTTACCCTTTTCTCCAGGGCACCCCGTATTACTACGAACGTCCACTTCCATTGGACAAAACCATCGTATGGTTATATACGAACTCGAAAGAATTTATTCGAGGATGGTTTCCGGTTCTGGAGAAAACGGATAGGATTATTCAGTTGTCTTTTCTTTTCACCCTCTCTCAGGTTGCGAGTACTCCTTGGTTTAGGAGTAGTATACCTATTGCGCAAATTGGATAGTCTTCTTCCAAACCTTAGGCTGGTGCCGACCGGTAGGGAATGAAGAAAACCAATTAGCATAACGATGGTGTGCAGAAGGTATTAAGTTCAGACAAAGCAAGGGATTAGTAAGAGGGCAAAGTAAATTGCAACAGATATTCACGACCAAACCAAATATTTCGTTACCACTCCCACATCACCTTTGTATTTCTCCAGGACACTCCGTATCACTACGAAGATCCACAGTTTATTTGGATATTCCATCGTATGGTTATATACGAACTCGAAAGGAACTTGTTCCAGTTCGGGGATGGATCCTGGTTCAGGAGAAATAGGAATAAAGTACATTCAGGTGTCTTTTATCTTCACCTTCTCTCGTGTTGCGAGTGTTCCTAGGATTGGGACAGTACACCCATTATGCTTATTGGATAGTCTTCTTCCAAACCATAGGCTGGTGCCGAACGGTAGGGAAGGAAGAAAACCATTTGGCCTAAAGGGGTGTGCAGAAGGTAAAGACTAAAGACATATGAAGGGATTTGGAGAGGTGGCAAAGAACTATACGGTTACAGTCGTGAATCTGGAAGAGGCATTACTAGGAATACCAGGATACCCCATCGAAACATTTCAATGTTTCAGTTTCACTGTGTACTGTTAATAGAAAACTGATTTCCCGATTAGATACTTACTCCAGGGTATGTATTTACCAGATACGATTCTCACATCTGTATGGTTTTACAGATGATGAGTGGGAGTAAGTTATTGGGAATTGGGTGATTATCCTCATTATATCGGGATTCGTTGTAATCGGTGATATTTGAGGAAATCACCTGGGTTGTTTGCCGGTCGGCAAATATTTGGTTTTGAATATCCGCTGTTATGCACCAATTTCAAATTGATATATCTGTACGTCTATTTTCATAGAGTGAGATATACCTTTCTGAAATTATGTCTACGACATTTACCTATATCAGTGGATGGTTAGGTAAGGAGCATTAAACAGCGGTGTAATTCTTCTTAACCATAAGTACAGTTTTCAACCTACGACACACAGTGAATGAGTAATCAGACTCAAGGGACTTTTACAGAGTATTGTATGTTGTCCTGAGTCCATCAGGACAGAGGGGATGGTCCTCGTACTATATTCGGTTTACTTATGACTCCTCTAATTTTTAGACAGGTGTTTCGTGGAAACACAGGGTCTGAATTTGGAGAAGTTATATGTATTTGAATACAGTAGAGAACCAGGTATAGCAAGTATCGGGATTCTTCAAAGAGATCGAAGATGTAGATACTTGTGTATGGTGTTCAGTTGATAGTAATGATTAAGAGAAATTGCTTCTCTTTCAGGTTACTCATAATTGGAAGTATTCCTAAGTTGAGTAACGCTGATCTGGCCTCCTTCCATTTAGTTGACATGCACTGGAGACAGTTGCAAGATTTGGATCTGGTTCAATTAAATCAGTGCCTCTGGTCCTATATGGGATATAGAACAGTTCATATCTTAACGATGTTAAGGTACGGGGAGTTGTCCGGTTTATGATTAAAACCAGACACTGGACAACTCAAGGCACGTTTCTGTAATGGCTGTTTGTGGGTTGACCCAGGCTATGACGAGGGTTGACTTTCTACCATCTGGATAAACAATAGCGATATTGTTCTAGACTCGCCACAGTTTTAATAAAAATGGATTTTTTCAGAAAACAGTAGTGGGAGTATGGTAGAACTGGAAGTGATTCCAGAACCACAAACGATTACTGAAGATTTGATAAGGAACCTAAAGATTCAATCTGGATTGACATTCCATTGGCCACTCCGCAGATAAGGTGGGTAACTTCAGGCACCCGAGAGGTACTACGGTGGCCTCAAGGACGGTGACAGGGAAGTTCTTGTTTACCCACAATTACCATTGCTGTTGTTCCAGGGTGCGAGACCCGGCGGGAGGATGAGTATAGCGTCGTTCTAAACCAGTTTTAGAAGTGTACGTCTATATGACTCTGCCAGAGGGTTGTCGTAGTCAGTGGGAGCAGCGGAAGCATTGGTGGACAGGTAGCTTATGTCTATTTATAGACTAAAGCAGATGTAGCGGAGATAGATCATCTATTTCTGACGTGACAGTCATAGGTTTGACTTCATCAGAATAGGGGATGGATCTGTTGAGAAGGTAGTAGGGTGTGATGTCCTGGTATCTGGATGACATACACAGAATAGGAAAGGAAACTCCTATACTACAATCGGTTATACTTTGGTCGTCACACAGTTGTTTCTCCACAAAGGAAATGGATTTTATATCAGACATACTGGTTACTAGATCTATGGTCTTAGATCTAGATTTGGGTGGTTTCCCAATCAGGGTACTTGACAGCGTTCTAAGAGTATTTAGGATGGACGACTCCTGGCATGGTAGTGTACCTGCAGGTAATGGAGTCACCCTTTCCAAAGGTGTCTTACAAACTAAAGGGGAGAGGGACGGGCATGATTGGCAGATCACTTGCTCAGGCAATTGAGTCAATCGTGAGATGTCAAGTACCACACCAGATGTTGTTCTTGCACTAGATGCAATAAGTTGACATTAATCCAATCCTGGAGAAACAGTCGGAAGCAGTTTTAGAACATAAGTGGATGTTCTAGGGAGATGATAACGACAGCCTCATTCAGGAAACAGTTATCATTCCAGGCTTCCAAGGTGACATGGACGACAAGGAGGTTGTCAGAGTTATAGTTTTTCCTTCTGATGAGGGGCAGTATTTTGGACAGGTGGTCCAAGGCAATACTGAGGGAGGCATGGCGCGCAGGACACTGATTAAGTTCAGTTGTCAATACAGTCTAAGAAGTTTGGATTTGGAGTTCATTTATGAGCTACGTCCCATCAGACATCCAGACATATTCTAAGACTGATATTGCTCTTTTCGGGAGATGGGTTTCTCCGCGAACTTGAGATATAGAGAGACATAGAAAGAAACAACTAAGAGGATCCACTCACTGAGGCTATTCCTCGAACGCAATAGTTCCACAAACGAGCTTTGTGAGACTGACTAGTAGAGGAGTTGGATGTTCGGTATCACACGGGCTGTGAGTATGCGACATCGCAATAATTAGCCTTGAGTGCAAGTGGGAGATTGTTGGAGATAGTGCCCTCAGAGTCAATTATTAGGTCACAGGTACGTGATTGTAATGATTGAGGGAGGACCTATCCCGGTAGGACAGTCTTACTCGAGATGATAGTATGCTATCTGGTTTACCTTTATCATCGTGTACTGCTTTAGGTGACATGACACGTCGCTATTACACGTTGATAGAGCCCCTAGGATTCTTGCTTGACCACCAGCAGTATGAGGGCGATCATATAAGTGGGAGCTGGGGGTCTATAAGCTTATCCTTAAAAGGTCCCTAGTCGTGGGAGTTTCGAGACTGGGCATCGATACTCCATTAGTAGACTAGTGTATACAGTCGAGACCCCGACGAGGGGCGGTGGCCGGTCTCACAAGCCACTGGTGTCAGTTGGATCACCTAAGATGTATACAGGTGCTCATTGGGTTATGAGTACACCGGACAGGACTCGCCGGGAACATGCTAGTTGGTCATATACCAGACGTCAGATGGCAGTTCCCTGGTGACATGTGTGCAGGTTAGTTCATCGACCTGGGGATCGTCATTTGTCTCGTGTGAGTTCCCACTGTACTTTGATTACTACCCTACCACGGCTCAAAGGAGTCGTGCAAACAGGTTTTAGTTGGGTACAGTCCCGAGCCACATGGAGGCAGTGAGCGTATCTTCAGGGGTTCGTCTCTCCCGGTATTGGGGGTGAGGTCGTGCTGTGTCTAGGAGAGCCATTACACAAAGTCCTTGGCCAAGGCAAGGAGATTTACTGGTAGGTATTCCAGTAGTATCTCAGGGTGTTCTGGGCTACACTCCGACACGACTTGTACCGCTTTTGGGGGTCTGACTTTTACCAACCCCCTAGGCCCGCCATGCGATACTCATAGACGAACGGACCGGACTGCACGGATATTGTCACTGACAGGCTCAGTTGGGTGTCGGGGTGAGCTTCCTCATCGACGTCCCTTTTGGTCAATAGCTGGTGGCCCGTCACGTATTGGCATATACCTCTGACGTGCTAGTGGTTAAATCCACAGCCATAGTATTGACGAGTCTTTAGAGTCCACCACATTTACAGTTACTCAGCTTTCGGGCGAAAGGTTGTAGAGGCCGTATGGAGATATGGCAAGGTCCGATCAGATACGTGCGGTATTGCACGGATCAGGATCGGACAGTCTGTACTATAGGCCGTATGCATATATGGCAGGGTTCGATCAGATACGTGCGGTATTGCACGGATCAGGATCGAACAGATATTACTAGCCGGCTTTGGTTTAAGCCGGATCTTAGTATAGTACAGTGTAGAGTTTGTCTCATTGCATTTGTATTTCGGTCGAAATACAGATGCGGGTGTGTATGCACAGTATTGGGGTTTTCCTGTAATTTATTACGGGACCAGTTTTCTGGAGTTGCCAGTTTGCTTTCCGTTTCGGCCAATTTCCATTGTTCCGTTCATTGGCCGAAGATTGGTGGAGGAGGGTTTATTTGCATTGTTGCAAATAGACTTTTGTGGAGGGGGTCCTTGCATATTATCATGTCATGATTATAGCACCATCCATTGACTTGCTTGACTTCATATTTCATGATGGATTGACTTTGGATATCATCATGGTTGATGAGTGATAGAAGAGTGTGGTTTTCACCTTGCTATCATTGGTTCACATGATTGTTTTTCCCTCTCTCTTGCATGATTGAGTTTCCCCCCCCCCATTCTTTGAGCTATCCATCTCATTCTCTCCATTCTAGAGGGGCATGGCCGGCCACTCATTTTGGGGGTGGGCTGTCCAAATTATTTGGGGAGGTATTTTTGTTCATATCATGCTCAAAAATACCCCAAGCTCCTCCACACTTTGTTCTTGTTTCATCCCTCCACCAATGGCAACCTCCACTACCCCAAAAAGAGACACAAGCTCACTACATATTCTACAACGAACCTTGGGCACGTCGAGTAGCCGGCTTCGTGCCCGAGTTGCCTCGGCATTGAGGTGGGAGCCCGTAAACGATGTAGGCGACGTGGTGCACTTCCGGCGACGAGGAGGAGACGGACGGAGATCCCGCGAGGAGATCGGATTGGAGATGAAGACCGGAGGACTTGGATCGTCGGTATATCTCTTTCCCATCTTCTTGTTTGCTTAGACTTGTTAATGGTAACGATCCGGGTTATAGTGCGCGGTGGTGCCGGTTTGCTAAGTCCGCAAAATTTTAGTTATTCACCGCTTCCGCTTTCCGGCGTCGGATTGACGGCCGGGGCGCCGCCGTGCACTTACAGTATGATCTGCATCATAATCTCAGAAGTCAAGCAAATATCCTAAGGTCTTTATCAACATATACCCAATGAGTAAGATGAATGATCAAATGAATATGTCAAGATAAAGTACAACCAGATATCATACTATCATGTCGAGCAAGAATGTCCTCTTAATATATATATACATGTTAGTGTATATGCCCTAGAGGCCATTACTGTATCATACTAGTTTGTATATTACTTAATGGAAGCTTAGGATATTCACAGTTGTATAGACAGTCTTGCTCAAAATGGTAGTATGCTACTTGGTTTGTTTCTACTTTAATATGTGCATGTGTTTCTTTTAGCATATCGCTTATACATATTAGTGGAGCCCTTAGGATCTTTTGCTTGATTACCAGCGTTGTGATGGCAGTCACACTAATGGGGCTGGGTAGTCTACAAGCATATCCTTATACAGGTCCCTAGTCGTAGGATTATCGAGACGGGGCATCGATACTCCGGAGTAGACTAGCGTATACGCTTCTCATCCCAGCAGGGGAAATGGTCTGTCCCACAGCCATTAGTACGTCGTACTGGAGATAGTATGCGGGTGCTCGTTATGTTACGAGTACACTGGACATGACTCATCGGGAACTGTTGGTTGGTACTATACCTATCGTCAGATAACAGTTCCCAGGTGACTGGAGTACAGCTTAGTCCGTCGACTTGACACTGCTATTTCGCATCGAGTGTGTTCCCACTGTACTTTGATTACTACCCTACAACGGCTCAAAGGAGTCGTGTAAACAGGTAGTAGTTGGGTGCAGTCCCGAAGCACTTGGAGGCGATAGCGGTTAGATAGGATTCGTCTCTCCCGGAATTGAGGGTTGATATCGCGCTGTGTCTAGGAGAGCCATTACACAAAGTCCCTGGCCAGGGCAAGCGAGATTTACTGGTGGTGTTTCTAGTAGTTTCTCAGGGTGTTCTGGGCTACACTCCGGCAAGACTTGTACCGCTATTAGGGGTCAGACGTTTACCGCCCCCTAGGCCCAACATGCGATACTCATAGACGAACAGACCGGACTGTACGGAGATTGTCACATTCAGGCTCAGTAGGAGTTCGGATGGGTTTACCTCATCGGCCTTCTTATCGACATCTACCTGGGGACCGTTACGTACAGCTAGTGCCGCTTGCGGTCTGTGGTTAAACCCACTGCCAGCGTAGTGTCGAGTCTTTAGAGTCCCACACAGAGAGTTTCCCTGCACTGGGCAAAAGGTGTAGAGGCCGTATAGTTTTACGGCAGGTCTACGATCACTTACGTGCACTTGTACGCGTATGATGTTCGGGCAGACAATACTAGTGGGTTTTGGTTTAAGCCGGATCCTAGTATTGTATAGATGGATTAGTTTTGTCTTTTGTGCATTCGCATTCTACAGAATGCGGATGCGGGTGTGTATGCACGGTTGTGAGGATCGAAGAAGGAGTTGCCTCATTAGGGTTTTGACCATTGATTCGGTCAAAACCATTATGAGGTGAGGAAAATATTTACTAATCTTTTTAATGATAATTGCGTTATGGCTAATTGCTTTGACCATTTGACCATTTGACCTAGTTGACCATTGTTGACTTTGATATTTCTTGTGAGCTTTAGACTCTTCTTTTGGCTTGGATTTAATTTGACATGATAATGGTCAAATCAATGGTAACCATCACACTTTATCATGACAAAAGAATGGTAATTATTTTTCTCATGAATCATTATCTTCTTCTCATTCTCTCTCTTCAAAAGAGAGCTCCCATGGTTGTATCTTCTTCTTCCTCACTAGCATTTCCTAATAGTCTCATGTGTTGAGCAAATTAGATTCTAAATAGACAAACAAATCCATCTTCCTCTTCTACATCACCTAGGACATCAAGCTTAGCATACTTGTTGCCCTAGTTACCTCGGCTTGAGGTGGAGCTCAGACTATAGACTCTCGGGTGGATCGTCTTCGACTCTAGGAGGCCGCGGAGGTGACCAAGTTCCGGATCGATCATCGGAGCTTGCATGGTCAAGGAGGGCAACGGAGTGAAGAATCGATGGACCGTTTTCGTGAGGTATAGTCTCCTAAGCATAGTAGATATAACCTCTAGTTGTTTGCTAGAAATGGTTTGGCAAAGATCCTCAAGTTAGTCTATGTTACCTTGTGATAAAAATTTGTTTTTTTACCTTTTCCTCCTCCCCATAAGTACCGGGATGGGTAACATAGACTTACAGTGGTATCAGAGACTCGCTAAACCATTACTAACTTGTTAGCAAAGTGTTAGAAATTCGATCGTCGGAGAAATCGCAAAAATACGTCAAAAATGCACGTTTTCTGTTGTTTTTAAAAACTGGTCCAAATTTTTTTCCACGGACCTTAAAAATACGTGCAGGCTTTTTCAGGGACACCCAAGAAAAATGAGCTCGTGACTCGGTCAGACTGCCGCGGAAGCGCAGCGAAACTATGCGTTTCGCCGCGGATCCGCAGCCGAGTCGACTCGGAGTCAACTCGTTTTTCCTGCAGTATGTCCAGATTGGTGTTTTGTGATTTCTCTGATATTTTGTTTCTGCCCAGATTTTGTTGAGTACTGTGATGTTCTTGGGGTAGTTTCAAATCAAGTTATCGATCGAAATTCTAAGTATTTTAGCTAATCGGATCTTCTGTGATGTGATATATGTACTGAACGTTTACTAATCGCTATAAGTCGATTAGTGGGGGTTATACATATCTGTGATCTGTGATGTTGGATTGTGTATATGAACTTGTTGGATTGTCGTGATGAATAGTCGGGGGTGTGAAATGAGAGTTTTCATTTTTCATTCAATGTAATATTTGTAATATGATGTAATATTATTTATGGCCGCACATCCGGGTTGAGATTGTAGCCGCCATTGTATATTATTTCTTTTACTGTTTTTGCTCCTAGGATAGACCCAAGGTGGGGTGCACAAACTACCGGGTACTTTGAAGTGGCGAGTGGCCTATCACGTTGTTGAGAGAGGTTGCTTCACTTCGGGTATTTGGCAGGTAGTTTGCCGCACCCGTAGGGGTCTAGGGTGGGGTTTGGCTATTCATCGCGATCGTGTAATCCGTCTTTCGTTGCAGGCTCAAACGAAGCGCGGATTCCTAGTATATCCAACGTGTTCATCTGTGATCTGGAATGGCTATCATTGCATCTGGCGAATGTTTATATCTATATATGATATCTAGTAGGCGTTGCTTATGTTTTGCATCCGCGCTAGTCCAGCCCTCGCTCTGTCATTAGTTAAGTAACCTAACGGGTGATGACGGGGCGCTGTGGCGAATGCGGATGGCATAAGCGTACGTCATATTTTCGTTGTTTTCTACAATGGTAGGATTAATTGATGGGACGCATTATATTAATGCAAAGAAAACAAACCAAAGCTGGATCGTTGGAACAATTTCAAAACCACTCGATTTTTTCAAAACAGAAAAACTTTTAAAAACGCGGAGCTTAAACCACTCCTTTTAAAAGCTATCAAGGTTCCTTCAATTATATCAAGTTCATTACGTTCACGGTTTCGCCAAAACCATTCGTAGCCCTCCGTCATTTCAGTTAAATGTTCAGTAGTATTCAAGCTATATATTTTGACCTTTGCCAAGGCATAGTGATTGGTAGCTACTGAATATTTATCTGTAGTATAAATAGATGCGTTGGTTTGGGACAGTCGTACTACTATTTTGGCCTTCTTCAAGGGTATGTACGGGTGGGTTCAAATTAACCTGGACAATGACGGGTAGAACTTGACATGTGACTTATGATATGCTGGCCTTCGTCAAGGTCATAAGAGCATGGGGCAAAAATCCACATCGGGAGTTTCTAAGGAAATTGAAACTTGCTAGTGCTGCATACCATTTGGAGTTTGATAATGTTGGTAGGATTCCTTCAGCATTATCTCACAATGACATTTGGATCCCGATCTTACTGTGAGTATCCGCTACTCCTCGGGAAACTCTTCACTTAATGATCAATGCTATAAACCAAGTAGGCGTCTAGAACAGTGTTAGCGGGGCTACGCCTCTAGGGAAAAGAGGTTATTTAATTAAGGAACTTCGCGAAAGCGTCGTAAAACCTCTCTCGAAGTACCGATACTAGCCTGGATGAACGGTTAAGCAAGTATTGTATATTGAGATTAATCCTGACTAATTCTTCTTTTATGGTTTGAGGAAGGATTCAAGAAACAGTGGGAGCCATCCTGTTTAGATAAACTAAAAACCAATCTAAACTTGCAAGAGCATCATGCTAAGTGTTTTCTTCTCTCTCTCTCTTAAATGCAGCAACCCAGTGACCAGACATAGGTTACATCTAGATAATATAATGACTGAATCTGACTGTTATGACTGGCAAAGGTCTGTCCAGATGTCAATTACCCTGACAAGCTGGGACACATCTTAACTAATCAAACCCCTGCCGTCTCAGGACCAGTTTCCCCTGTCACGGATATTGATATCCGTAAGACATCGGAAAAAGACTGTGCGAATGCCAAGTGCCTCGTGTTGGCCTCAGTTGATGGTGCATACCAAAGGCAACACGAGAAGATGGACTTAGTTTCTGTGTTCCTCCATAACAAAGATTTATATGGAGAGCAATCTCGTATCGCAAGATATGAGATCTCGAACGAATTGCTTCAAGCGAGGTTGGCTGTCGGGTCATCTGTAGGGGACAATGTCCTTACAGTGACTAGCTATTTTGATGAGCTCACGGACCTAAAGACCATGTTGAAGAACGGGTCAAATACTGACTTGATTCTACAGTCTCTACCCTCTACTTATGCCCTGAAGGAAACCAGGGAAGTAGAAGGAAAGGGAAGGGCAAAAGTTTTGGGACTAGATGTAGTGAAGGAGGGACGTTCCTATTGTTACGGGAAAGGACATTGGCAAAAGGATTGCGGGGCTTTGAAAGCCAATAGCCAGTATTCGAAGCATGTTGTGGCTTCGGCTTCGGGTGTGTTTGTAATAGAAAACTGTATGTCAATTAACTCTACTTCCTGGGTACTAGATACCAGATCAGGATCTCACATCTGTAATTCATTACAGGCTTTGAGAAACCGTAGAGTTATCAGGTTAGGTGATATGACTCTCAGGGTTGCTAACGGAATGAGCGTGGACGCTGAATCCGTAGGAGAATATCACCTTGGATTGACAAGTGGGAAAATATTGATTCTACGTAACTGTTTGTATGTACCTAGTCTGGCTTGTAATATCATATCTGTATCCTTACTTTCTAAGGAAGGATATGATTTTACTTTTGTAAGCGATGTGGTCTACATCCACCTAAATCAAGTTCTGATTGGGTCAGGTACATTAGAAAATGGAATATATGTATTGAATCAAGCTCAGGTTTTTAGTGTTCAGAACACACTTAAAAGAAAGTCTCCGGAATTAAATCAAGCTTTCTTATGGCATTGTAGACTGGGTCACATTAATGAGACACGGTTAACAAAGTTACATAAAAAGGGATACTTGAATCCGTTCGAGTATCTGTCTTGTGCTACTTGTGAATCTTGTCTCATGGGAAAAATGACAAAGACTCCGTTCACTGGACACGGAGTAAGAGCGAGCGAGCTCTTGGGACTCATACACAGTGACGTGTGTGGTCCAATGTCTACACATGCGCGAAGTGGTTATTCATACTTCATTACTTTTACGGATGATTTCTCTAGGTATGGACATGTCTTCCTGATGAAGCATAAATCTGAGGCCTTTGAGAAATTTCGGGAATACAAGAATGAAGTTGAAAAACAAACATGCAAAAATATCAAGACACTGAGATCTGATCGAGGTGGTGAATACTTGAGTGCCGAGTTTCTGGGCTACTTAAAAGAGAATGGAATTCTCTCTCAGCTTACTCCTCCATACACACCACAACACAACAGTGTATCGGAAAGGCGGAATCGAACTCTATTGGATATGGTTCGTTCCATGATAAGTAAGGCTGAGTTACCGCAATCTTTCTAGGGTTATGCACTAGAATCAGCTGCATATCTTTTGAACAAGGTTCCTACCAAGACTGTGCTTACCACACCATATCAGATGTAGTGTGGGAAGAAATCCTATCTTTAATATCTGAAGATATGGGGATGTCCAGCTTTTGTTAAAAAGCAGCATGCGGACAAACTCGAGGCACGCTCAGTACTGTGTAAGTTTGTGGGATACCCAAAGAACACCAGAGGGTATCTTTTCTATTACGCAGAGGAACAAAAGGTTTTTGTTTCTCGTCATGCCCACTTTCTGGAACATCAGTTTTTAGAAAAAGAAACAAGTGGGAGAGCAATAGAACTGGAAGAAATTCCAGAACCACAAGCTATTACTGAAAGCTTGGTAGAACCAGAAGATTCAGGAGAACCGGACATCCCAGCGCCACTCCACAGGAGTAGTAGGCAGTCTCATCCGCCCGAGAGATACTACAGTTTTCTCATAGACGGGGATCGAGAGGATTGCATCATTGAATATAATGAGCTTACTAGCTTCTAGCAACCCATTAAGAGTAGTGACTTAGTAAAATGGCTGGATGCAATGCGGACCGAGATGGAGTCAATGTACACCAACAAAGTTTGGACTTTGGACATTGCTCCAGAAGGGGTGAAACCCGTAGGCTGCAAATGGATCTTCAGAAAGAAGATTGGTGTAGATGGGCAGGTTGAAACCTATAAGGCTAGACTTGTTGCAAAGGGTTTTCGACAGAGACCTGGCTTGGACTATGACGAAACCTTTTCTCTAGTAGCTATGCTTAAATCCATTCGGATCCTTCTTGCCATTGCTGCCTTCCACGATTATGAGATCTGGCAGATGGACGTAAAGACGACTTTTCTAAATAGTAATTTGGAAGAGTGTGTCTATATAGATCAGCCGGAGGGTTTCATTCAGAGTGGGAGCAGCGGTAAAGTGTGCAAGTTGCTTAAGTCCATTTATAGACTAAAGCAGGCATCGCGGAGTTGGAACATCTGCTTTGATGATACTGTCAAAGAATTCGACTTTATCAAAAATCCAGATGAACCATGCATTTACAGTAAGATTGTAGGGAGAACTGTGGTATTCCTCGTCTTGTACGAGGATGACATTCTCTTAATAGGAAAAGACATTCCTATGCTACAGTCAGTCAAAGGATTCTTATCACAAAGGTTCTCCATGAAGGACCTGGGCGATGCCAACTACATTCTGGGGATCCAGATCTATCATGATAGATCTAAGAGGATGTTGGGACTTTCGTAGTCCAGGTACATCGACACCATACTGAAACGATTCAGTATGGAAGATTCAAAGCGCGGTAATCTACTGGCTTGTCACGGAATCACCCTCTCCAAAGAGATGTCACCCAAGACTGATTTGGAAAGGGCTTGCATGTCATCTATACTCTACGCATCTGTGGTAGGCTCTATAATGTATGCGATGTTGTGTACCAGACCAGATGTAGCATACGCACTAAGCGTTGTAAGCAGGTATCAGTCTGACCCAGGGGAGAAACACTGGATAGCAGTAAAGAACATTCTCAAGTACCTGAGAAGGACTAAGGAGATGTTCTTGGTGTATGGAGGAAAAGACCTCCAGATCGAGGCCTTTGCTGACTCCGGCTTCCAGAGTGACAAGGATGACTCCAGTCCATGTCGGGTTATGTCTTTACCCTCAATGGAGGGGCGGTTTGTTGGAAGAGCTCCAAGCAGGAAACCATTGCTGACTCGACGATGGAAGCGGAGTACATAGCTGCTTGCGATGCCGCAAAGGAATCTGTCTGGATGAAGAAGTTCCTCAGGGAGCTTCAGGTGGTTCCTACCATTGTTGATCCAATACCGCTGTATTGCGACAACAACGGCGCTATAGCCTTAGCGAAGGAACCCAGGTCTCATCAGAAGTCCAGGCACATTTTGAGGCGGTACCACCTGATCAGGGAGATCGTAGATCGCCGGGAGATCGAGGTGAAGAGAGCAGATTCGGAGAATAACACTGTAGATCCATTCACGAAGGCCATACCTAGACTCAGTTTGAGCGGCTGATCGAGATGATAGGTCTTCGATATGCCAGTACATGGCCCTAGTGTAAGTGGGAGATTGTTAGTGTATATGCCCAAGAGGCCATTACTGTATCATACTAGTTTGTATATTACTTAATGGAAGCTTGGGATATTCACAGTTGTAAAGACAGTCTTGCTTAAAATGGTAGTATGCTACTTGGTTTGTTTCTACTTTAATATGTGCATGTGTTTCTTTTAGCATATCGCTTATACATATTAGTGGAGCCCTTAGGATCTTTTGCTTGATTACCAGCGTTGTGGTGGCAGTCACACTAGTGGGAGCTGGGTAGTCTACAAGCACATCCTTATACAGGTCCCTAGTCATACGATTATCGAGACGGGGCATCGATACTCCGGAATAGACAAGCGTATACGCTTCTCATCCCAGCAGGGGAAATGGTCTATCCCACAGCCATTAGTACGTCGTACTGGAGATAGTATGCGGGTGCTCGTTAGGTTACGAGTACGCTGGACAAGACTCATCGGGAACTGTTGGATGGTACTATACCTATCATCAAATAACAGTTCCCAGGTTACTGGAGTACAGCTTAGTCCGTCGACTTGACACTGCTACTTCGCCTCGAGTATGTTCCCTCTGTACTTTGATTACTACCCTACCAAGGCTCAAAGGAGTCGTGCAAACAGGTAGTAGTTGGGTGCAGTCCCGAAGCACTTGGAGGCAGTAGCGGTTAGATAGGATTCGTCTCTCCCGGTATTGGGGGTTGATATCGCACTGTGTTTAGGAGAGCCATTACCCAAAGTCCCTGGCCTGGGCAAGCGAGATTTACTGGTGGTGTTTCCAGTAGTTTCTCAGGGTGTTCTGGGCTACACTCTGGCACGACTTGTACCGCTATTAGGGGTCTGACGTTTACCGCCCCCCTAGGCCCGACATGCGATTCTCATAGACGAACAGACCGGACTGTACGGAGATTGTCACATTCAGGCTCAGTAGGAGTTCGGATGGGTTTACCTCATCGGCCTTCTTATCGACATCTACCCGGGGACTGTTATGTACAGCTAGTGCCACTTGCGGTCTGTGGTTAAACCCACTGCCAGCGTAGTGTCGAGTCTTTAGAGCCCCACACAGAGAGTTTCCCTGCACTAGGCAAAAAGTGTAGAGGCCGTATGGTTTTACGGCAGGGCTACGATCACTTACGTGCACTTATGCACGTATGATGTTCGGGTAGACAATACTAGTAGGCTTTGGTTTAAACCGGATCCTAGTATTGTATAGATGGATTAGTTTTGTCTTCTGTGCATTCGCATTCTACAGAATGCGGATGCGGGTGTGTATGCACGGTTGTGAGGATCGAAGAAGGAGTTGCCTCATTAGGGTTTTGACCATTGATTCGGTCAAAACCTGTATGAGGTGAGGAAAATCTTTACTAATCTTTTTAATGATAATTGTGTTATGGCTAATTGTTTCGACCATTTGACCTTGTTGACTATTAGACCTAGTTGACCATTGTTGACTTGGATATTTCTTGTGAGCTCTAGACTCTTCTTTTAGCTTGGATTTAATTTGACATGATAATGGTCAAATCAATGGTAACCATCACACTTTATCATGACAAAAGAATGGTAATTATTTTTCTCATGGATCATTATCTTCTTCTCATTCTCTCTCTTCAAAAGAGAGCTCCCATGGTTGTTTCTTCTTCTTCCTCACTAGCATTTCCTAATCGTCTCATGTGTTGAGCAAATTAGGTTCTAAATAGACAAACAAATCCATCTTCCTCTTCTACATCACCTGGGACATCAAGCTTAGCATACTTGTTGCCCTAGTTACCTCGGCTTGAGGTGGTGCTCGGACTATAGACTCTCGGATGGATCGTCTTCGACCTTAGGAGGCCGCGGAGGTGACCAAGTTCCGGATCGATCATCGGAGCTTGCATGGTCAAGGAGGGCAACAGAGTGAAGAACCGAAGGACCGTTTTCGTGAGGTATAATCTCCTAAGCATAGTAGATAGAACCTCTAGTTGTTTGTTAGAAATGGTTTGGCAAAAATCCTCAAGATAGTCTATGTTACCTTGTGATAAAAATTTGTTTTTTACCTTTTCCGCCTCCCCGTAAGTACCGGGGTGGGTAACATAGACTTACAATACACACATACCGATACATCCACTATCATATAATGGCCTCTAGGGCATACATATATCCAACAATCTCCCACTTGCACTAAGTCCAATTATTGGTGTATCTCATACCCAACATTTCAAAAAGTCGCTCATGCTGCGGCAAAGGGAGGGCTCTTGGTGAGTGGATCCTCGGTGTTATTCTTTGTATCTACTCTCCGAATCTCGATCTCATGGCGATCAACTATCTTCTGGATCGCTGATGGGACCTGGGCTCTTTGGCCAACGCCATAGCCCCATTATTATCACAATACAATGGTATTGGATCAATAATGGTTGGAACTACTCCCAACTCCGAGATGAACTTCCTCATCCAGACGGCTTCTTTGGCAGCATCATTTGCAGCAATGTACTCAGCTTCCATTATGGAGTCTGCAACGGTATCCTGTTTGGAACTCTTCCAACATACCGCCTCTCCATTGAGGGTAAATACAAATCCTGAGATAGATTTGCTGTCATCCTTATCACTATGGAATCTTGAATCAGTAAAGGCTTCCATTTGGAGATCCCCGTTACCATACACCAAGAACATTTCTTTAATCCTTCGTAAGTACTTAAGAATGTTCTTCACAGCTGTTCAGTGATTCTCTCCTAGGTTGGATTGATACCTTCTTACTACACCCAGTGCATAAGCTACATCAGGGCGTGTACATAACATCGCATACATTATAGATCCTACGGCTGAAGCGTAGGGTATAATGCTCATGCGAGCTCTCTCTTCATCAGTCTTTGGGCAAGAGTCCTTGGAAAGAGTGACTCCATGACAAGCAGATAAGGCACCCCGCTTAGTGTCTTCCATAATAAACCTCTTTAGGATGGTGTTAATGTACCTAGTTTGGGACAATCCCAACAACCTCTTAGAACTATCTCTATAGATCTTCATGCCTAATATGTACGAGGCATCACCCAGGTCCTCCATGGAGAACCTTCGTGATAAGAACAGTTTGACCAATTGTAGTATAGGAACATCGTTTCCTATCAGAAGAATGTCATCCACATACAATACGAGGAATGTGACAGTACTTCCTACAATCTTCTTATAAACACAAGGTTCATCTGGATTTTTGACGAAATCAAACTCTTTGATAACATAATCAAAATAGATGTTCCAACTCCGTGATGCCTGCTTTAATCCATAAATGGATTTAAGCAACCTATATGCTTTCCCGCTACTCCCAGTATCAATGAAGCCCTCTGGCTGATCTATATAAACACATTCTTCTAAATCACCATTTAGAAAAGCAGTTTTAACGTCCATCTGCCAGATTTCATAGTCGTAGTGAGAAGCAATAGCAAGTAGGATCCGAATGGATTTAAGCAAGGCTACAGGAGAAAAGGTTTCGTCATAGTCTAGTCCTGGTCTTTGACGAAATCCTTTCGCCACAAGCCTTACCTTATAGGTCTCCACCTGTCCATCTACACCGATCTTTCTCTTAAAGATCCATTTACACCCTACGGGTTTTACACTAGAGGGTACAACTTCCAAATTCTATACTTTGTTGGTGTACATAGACTCCATTTCGGATCTCATGGCATCCAGCCACTTCACAGAGTCACCACTCGTGATAGCTTGCTGAAAACCGGTAGGGTCATCATCATCCATGATGCAATCTTCTCCATCACCATCAATGAGAAAACCGTAGTATCTCTCCGGTGGGCAAGAAGTCCTACCAGATCTACGGAGTGACTGAGGTTCATAAGTTTCTGTTGCAACATCAGGTTCAACCAACTCGTCATTTATAACTTGTGTCTCTAGAACCTCTTCTAGATCCACCACATTGCCATCGCTGTCAATTAGAAAATTATGATTTTCTAGAAATGTGGCACACTACAAACACCTTTTGTTCCTCTTTGTGGTAGAACAGATATCCAAACGAATGTTTTGGATATCTCACAAATATACACTTAACCGATTGTGTCTCGAGTTTGTCTGGATTCTTCTTTTTAACAAAAGCCGGACAACCCAAAATTTTAACTCGCTTAAGAGATGGTCTCTTCCCATACCATATCTCATATGGAGTGGTAGACACGGTCTTGGTTGGAACTTTGTTCAATAGAAAAGCTGCAGCCTCCAATGCATGCCCCCAAAAGGAGAGAGGTAACTCAGTATCACTCATCATGGATCGCACCATATACAATAAGGTACGATTCCGCCGCTCTGACACACCGTTGTGCTTTGGTGTGTAAGGGGGAATGAGCTGAGAGAATCCCATTCTCTTTTAGGAAGTTCGAAAACTCTGTACTAAGATACTCTCCACCTCGATCTGATCGAAGTATCTTGATGCTCATTCCTGTTTGTTTTTCTACTTTAAGTCTGTACTCTTTGAATTTCTCGAAAGCTTCAGACTTATGCTTTAATAAAAACACATGACTGAATCTCGAGAAATCCTCAGTAAAAGTTATGAAGTAAGAAAAACCGCCTCTCGCATATGTAGACATTAGCCCACATACATCACTATGTATGAGGCCCAAGAGCTCTATAGATCTTTCTCCGTGTCCAGTAAACGGAGTTTTGGTCATTTTCCCTTTGATACAGGACTGACAAGTCGCATAGGATTTATATTCAAAAGGATTTAAATATCCATCTTTATGAATCTTTTTTAGTCTTGTTTCATTAATATGACCAAGTCTACAATGCCAAAGAAAAGCTTCATTTATATCTGAAAATTTTCTTTTATTTGTGTGTTGTATGTTGAAAACTGTGTGTTGATTTAGGATGTATATCCCGTTATTAAGTGTACCATAACCAATCAACTCTTGATTCAGTTTAATTTTCATAACATTGTGCTGCAATACAAAATGATATCCTTCATTGTATAACAAAGAAACATATATTATATTACAAAGCATGCTATGTACATAATAACATGGGTTCAAAACCAATATACAACTCGACGACAACCCTAGGTGATACTCTCCTACTGAAACCGTATGTACATTGGAACCATTTCCAACTTGGAGAGTATGATCACCCGTCTTCAAAACTCTGCTATTTCTCAAGCCCTGCACAGAATTGCAGATATGAGAACCCAAACCGGTATCCAATACCCAGGAAGCAGAGTTTATAGAAAAACAGTTTTCAGTCACAAACACACCTGAAGCAGAATCATCACCATGCTTCTTTTTCTTGAGATCAAGGTATTCAGTACAATTCCGCTTCCAGTGCCCCGTCTTCTTGTAGTGAAAACATTCTCCTTTTCCCGACTTCTCAACCTTGGATTTGCCTCTCCCTTATGCCTTCTTGATTCCACTTCTCGGTTTGGTTGATTTATTCTTATTCCTTCCCTTGGCATTGGCTTTTTGGACGGAAGAGGAAGATTGTCCAACAATCAGAGAGGGAGACTTCGCCTTAAGCGTGCTCTCCACACTTCTCAACATATTGAGAAGTTTGGGTAGTGACTTCTCCATGTTATGCATGTTGAAGTTCACTATGAATGGAGCAAAGGCAGAGGGAAGAGACTGTAGAACAATATCAATATATTGTTCGTTCTCCATTGTCCATTCGAGGCCCTCAAGCTCTTAAATAAGAGCTATCATCTTCAAAATGTCATCGCCGACTGGTGTGCCAGGAGCCATCCGCATCTGAAATAACTTTCGAGACGCTTCGTATCGTAAGATACGAGATTGTTCCCCATACAACTCTTTTGTATGGAGAAATATGGGTTGAACATCCATCTTCTCATGCTTCTTCTGATGTGTATTGTCCATCGATGCAAGCGCGAGGCATTTGGCAGTGGCACAGTCAATATCCCACGTTTTGCGGATCTCCCTATCCGCAACAGAAGATTCAAGGCTTAGGATGGGAGGGGCTGAGGCTGTGAGGACATATGATACTTTATCATATGTGAGAGCAATGTTAATATTTCTCAGCCACTCTTTATGGTTCGGCCCGGTTAGCTTATTTTTCTCTAACAAAAGCTTAAGTCCAATCATGTTTATCTGCCATTAGGAGAGAGAAAAGAATACACTTAGCGAAAGCTCATGCAAAGATCATATTGGTTATTATCATATCTAATCGATGTCTCCCACTGCTTTTATCAAATTTTCCTTCAATCCTTAAAAAGAAAATTAGCCAGGATTAATTACATTCTACATCTTCGCTAACCGTTCAGCCAGGCCAATGCTGGTACTTTGAGGGAGGTTCGCTGTGCTTTCGCACGGACCTAATTAAAATAAACATCGTTTTCCCAGAGGCGTAGCCCCGTTGACACCTTTCCAGACACCTAATGGGTTAGCAAATTGTAAAGTGCACAACTCTCCTGGGAGCAACTCTTGCTCACAGTTGGATCAGGATCCTACTATCTTATAGAAGGTATGCAATCTCATTGCAAATTTCAACTCTTGAAACTCCCGATATGGTTTTTACCCCTAGCACTCATGACCTTAACTATAGTCAACATATCATAATTACTAGTCAAGTTCTTCCTGTCATTTCGTGATTAACTAGACCCACCCATATGACCCTTAACTATAGTCAACATAATCATATGAATGTCCTATCTAACGCATCATATGCTGTGTAGGAAGACATCACTTAGCTACCGTACACTGCGCCTTAACTATAGTCAAAATACGCAGCACGAATACTAAGTACTTTACTTCCTAAAATGACGGAGGGCTGTGAATGGTTTTTAAGAAAACCTTTAACGCTTTGAACTTGATATCATTGTAGAATCTAATGGTTTTAAAAGGAGTGGCTTAAGCTCTGCACTTTGAAAACTTGTTTTTTCATAAAAAGCCGAGTAGGTTTCAAATTTGATTCTACAACATTTTTTAGGTTCCTTTTTCTTTACATTAATCTCATTAATGTATTCCCATCATTTAAGTCCTTAATCCATCACAGAAAAGAAACGAAAATAGATAGTACGCTTATGCCATCCGCATTTGCCACAATGTCCCGTTATGTACCGTTAGGTTACTTAACTAACGGCATAGCGGGGCGGGACTAGTGCGGATGCAAAACATAAGCAACGTTTATTATATATCATATATATAATACATCATTCGTCTCAGTATATAAAGTGATCACATCACAGAATATTAACAACAGAAGCACATATATGAAAATATAAGATATACTAGGAGGTCCGTATTTTGTATTTAGCCAACAATAGAAAATACGGATTCCATGGTCACGATGAATAGCCAAGCCCACACCCCTAGACCCCTACGAGAACGGCAAGTGACCCTACCAATTCTAGAGTTTAGGAGACCCGGTCTCGACTCCTCGAGATGGCCTCCCACTGAACCCTAGAACCCGGCCACTTGTGCTCCCCACCTTAGGTCTATCCTAATGCGGAAAAATAAATAATATTCAACAATGGTGACATCATCCTCAACCCGAAAGTGCCCCAATAAAAGAATATTACATACAATGAAATTTCCATGAATGAAAATAAAAACTCTCATCTCACAAAAAGCCCCCGACCATTCAATCACGACGATCATGTACATCATATTTCAGCAACACATAACATCACATATAACAACGTAAGTAAGTATGCGTACCCTAATTGTCGTTGATGTATAGCAACGAAACCGGCAATACACTACATCTACACTTACGGTCGCAGAAAAAAAAGTGAAAAACTACAACAATTGGAATCATCACTGCCTTTAGACATCATAAATCCGGATTATCACATATTTTGGATTTCATGCCTAACGATGCAAATCTTACATTTAGGTCACAACTAGGAAAACACCTTTTCAAAAAAAAGTGGGGTAATTCAACAAGATTCCCGATTCTTCCCGAGACCAAAATGTTAGATTTACACCCAACTATTTACTTTTCACAAAACCAATTAGTGTAGATTCCAATTATTGTATCACATTCACAAATATCTAGACGATGTTAAACGTTTCGATCGAATCAACAAACACCCATAAATTACCCCGAGAGCTCAACACTTGAGCAAACTTAAAATACCCAAAACATGCCACAGTGCCTATGAACCAACCATAGAAGGGTCAACCCTTGCCTCACCTATGGCGCTACAGAACTACGGCAAACCCTAGGGTTTAGTCGCGGTTCCGTGGTCATAGAATCGAGTTAGGGTTACGTTCTTCTAGAGGGTCCATAGGGTTACTTATATGATCTTCCTAATATGTTTAACTTGGAAAATTCCAACACTTGGAAAATTTCCAGCGAGAGTAATGAGGTGGTGTGTGATGTTCGTTCGAACTGTTAAACGTCATCCGGGTTACCAAAACCAATGTTAAAATTACGACTACGAAATACTCCAAATTAGCCCCTAAACAAAATTAACATCACATGAAATTTTGGGCTAAACAAACAATACTTGAAACCCTAAAATAAACAGACCAGAGCACTAAAGAAAACTGAGGCGAAAAGGAAGTGCAGGGGCCGGCCTGGCCGGAATTTCATAGGTTTTCACCGGGTCAAAAACGGAGGATTCGCCTCGTTTTTCTCCGGTGTTCTAAATGTATCATATGCAAGTTTCTGCAGTTGCTTAAATAATTTTAGGAGGTCATTTAAAAATCGACAGAATGCAAAATTTAGGGTTTCAGATTATCGAACTTTCGGAGTTGTTTCGGTTTCGTAATATTTCTAACATCGTCTAAGTTTCTAGCTTGGCTCTGATACCACTGTAGGAATTCCTTAGCACCATGCCTAGGGTTTGGGTTGCATCATACATGCTATAATAAAAATTTAAGCGGTGCTAAACAATACCAATCATGAATCGAATTAGAAATTTAGGGTAACAAAGAACTAGTATCACATACTAGCAAGTCTAACACTAAGAGGATAGTAATACAACCTTTGTAGACCTCCTCTTTGTGACTCCTTGGATCAACCTTGAGTTTGAACCGGTCCGCTTGAGTTCTTCGAAGTCTACGACGATCCACCACGGAGTCCCTTGGCTCAAGCTCCTTCCTTCACTTGATCTTTGTAGAAGTGGAGCAAACAACCTACATTAGTGGGCTAGACTAATATAGATTAGTGATGTGAGCGGTAATCTCACTTCAAAACCTTTTCTTTTTAAGTTTCTCACTCACTTGAAAAAGCTAGAGAGCAAGAAGGAGGAAGAAGAAGGAGAATGGCTAAGCTTGAACTCTCTTTGTGATAATTCTCAAATAAAAATAAGAAAAGAAAATATATAAATAGGAGTCACAATCACATAGATCCATGGTTAATAAATATCTAGATATTTTATATTGAGTTAAAGAACAAATGAAAAATCAAACCATGGTCAAACTTAGATCAAGTGAAGAAGAGTGTAGAAAGAAATATAACCATGATTTAATTTCATTTTCCTTTTCTCAATATCAAAAATATATAAATATTTATACCATGTGAGTCTTGCATAGCCATCTCCAATGTATCAACAACCATGACACAAGTATGCATGTATGTGTGCATTCATATCATCACATATACATACATACATTCATGCAAACAACAATTAGAAAAGGTTTTATGTAAATGAGATAATGGTAAATATTAAATCAATACTTGATTTAATAAACCGGTCATATCACATACGATCCGACCAATAGAAAACGCCCGATAAAAAATACGGTATCATATACCCGCATTTAATCAAGCTCCCGCGTCTATCCCTATATACACCCCACATCATTTCGCCTGAGCTAGGAAACCCCTTTGTGGGACTCTAACAGTCGTCAATATGCTAGCAATAGGCAGTGATCATATCACGCACCCACAAACCATCAGCGGCACTAGCTGTACGGAACGACTCCTAGGTATTGAGAGATCATAAGAAAAACAAGCGGACCTGTTAAAACACCTGTCGAGCCAACTGGCAACACTTACCGTACAGTCCGGTCTCTTCGTCAGATATGCTGCATATCGAGTCTAGGGATGGTATCGTCGACCCCAATAACTCAATAAGTCATGCCGGTATTTGGCCTATAACATATCGAGAAACTACTGATAACACTTATCTGTAAATCTCATCAGCCCTGGCCAGGGACTTCCTATTATAGCCAATCAAGCATAGCGCAATATCAACCCTCAATACCAGAAGAGATGAAACCCCTCCTATCGCTCATTGCCTACATGTGCCTCGGGACTGTACCTAAAATCCACCTGTTTGCACGACTCAGTAGAGCCATGGTAAGGTGGAGATCAAAGTACAGTGGGAGGACACACAAGACTCTATGACGATCTCGGGTCTACAGACTAACCTGTACCAGTATCACCTGAGAACTGCTATCCGACGATAGATATAATACCATATAGGAGTTCTCGGCAAGTCCGTTCAGTGTAACCAGTCTCCACTGAGCACCCGTATACAGTCTTTGGTGTCACCACACCAATGGATATGGGATCATCCATCGCCCATCATATGGGTCAAGTAACGTATATGCTAGTCTACTCTGGAATATCGATGCCCCGTCTCCATATACCCACGACTAGGAACATTTCAAGGATATGCTTATAAACTACACATGTCCCACTAGTATGATCTGCATCATAATCTCAGTAGTCAAGCAAATATCCTAAGGGCTTTATCAATATGTACCAAATGAGTAAGATGCATGATCAAATGAACATGTCAAGATAAAGTACAACTAGATAGGATACTATCATGTCGAGCAAGAATGTCCTCTAAATATATATACACACATACCGATACATCCACTATCATATAATGGCCTCTAGGGCATACATATATCCAACAATGTCATCCATGTACAAGACTAGGAATACGAAAGTTTGTCCTACAATCTTCTTATATATACAAGGCTCATCCTCGTTTTTGATGAAGTCAAATCCCTTGACCGTTTCATCAAAATAGATGTTCCAGCTCCGCGATGCTTGCTTTAATCCATAAATGGATTTAAGCAACTTTCACACCTTCCCGCTGCTCCTACTGTCTACGAAACCTTCCGGCTGATCCATATAAACACATTCTTCTAAACTTCCGTTCAGAAAATCCGTTTTTACGTCCATCTGCCAGATTTCATAGTTATGGAAGGCAGCAATGGCAAGTAGGATTTGAATGGATTTGAGCATAGCCATTGGAGAAAATGTTTCGTCATAGTCCACACCAGGTCTTTGACGAAAACCTTTTGCAACAAGTCTAGCCTTATAGGTATCTACCTGCCCATCTACACCAATCTTCCTTTTGTAGATCCATTTGCATCCAACGGGTTTTACCCCAGGTGGAGCAATATCCAAGGTCCACACTTTATTGGTATACATGGACTCCATTTCGGATCGCGTAGCATCCAGCCACATATCAGAGTCCCTACTGATAATGGCCTTTCTGAAACCAGTAGGATCATCTTCTTCCAAGATGCAATCCTCTCGATCCCCGTCTATGAGAAAACCGTAGTATCTCTCGGGTGGATGAGAAATCCTACTAGATCTGTGGAGTGGCTGAGGCTCGTTCGGGGTTATTGAACTCTCTGGTTCTACCAAATCTTTAGTTATAGTTTGTCCCTATGGAATTTCTTCCAGTTCTACCATGCTCCTACTAATTTCTTTTGCAAGAAATCGCCACTCTGAAAAAAAAGGCGTGGTGAGTTACATACACCTTCTGTTCCTCGGTATGGTAGAACAGATATCCCATCGAATGCTTTGGATATCCCATAAACTTGCATAAAACTGAACGTGCCTTAA
Organism: Agapanthus africanus; assembly: GCA_030015575.1. Lineage (NCBI taxonomy): Eukaryota > Viridiplantae > Streptophyta > Magnoliopsida > Asparagales > Amaryllidaceae > Agapanthus > Agapanthus africanus. Next base: position 330,812,569 of record CM057346.1, on the reverse strand, counting down.
GTTTGTCCGGATTTTGTTTTTTAACATAGGCCGGACAACCCCATATCTTTATGAATTTAAGACATGGTTTCTTTCCACTCCATATTTCATATAGAGTCTTAGGCACAGATTTGGATGGAACTTGATTCAATAGATACGCTGCTGTTTCAAGCGCAAGTCCCCAGAATGAAAGAGGCAACTCGGCGTTACTCATCATGGAGTGAACCATATCCAATAGGGTATGATTCCTCCGCTCCGATACGCCATTATGCTGTGGTGTAACGGAGGAGTAAGCTGAGAAAGAATTCCATTTTTTTTGGTATTCAAGGAATTCCGTGCTTAAGTACTCTCCTCCTCTATCAGACCGGAAGGTCTTGATACTTTTGCTAGTCTGGTTCTCTACTTCATTTCTGTATTCTTTGAATTTCTCAAAAGCTTCAGATTTGTGTTTCATAAGATACGCATATCCGAACCTAGAGAGATCGTCAGTGAATGTGATGAAATACGAGAACCCTCCCTTGCATGTATAGATATCAGACCACACACATCACTGTGTATGAGTCCTAAGAGCCCTGCTGCTCTTTCTTCATGTCCGGTGAACGGAGATTTGGTCATCTTTCCCTTGAGACAGGATTGACAAGTTTCATAAGATGAAAATTTGAACATGTTCAAATATCCATCTTTATGCAACTTACTTAGTCTTTTCTCTCCGATATGACCAAGTCTATAATGCCACAAGTAGGATTCGTTCACTTCTGAACTTTTCCTCTTGCGTGTGTTTTGTACATTGAAAACTGTGTTTTGATTTAGAATATAGATACCATTACACAGTGTACCTTCTGCAACAAATACCTGATTAAGGTAAATGTTCATGATATTTCTATCAAGAACAAACTTATATTCATCTTTATCAAGTAAAGAAACTGATATGATGTTGCAAATCTGGAAGGTATATAGTAGCAATTGTTTAAAATCATAGTATTGCCTTTAGGCAAAGACTAGGTGATATTCACCGACGGCAGCAGCATTAACCCATGCTCCGTTCCCTACTCTGAAGGACATATCACCAGGTCCAACCATCCTGCTTTTTCTTAGTCCCTGCAATAAATTACAAATATGAGATCCTGATCCGGTATCTAGTGCTCAGGAGGTAGGACTGACTGAAAAACAGTTCTCAATAAACAAGAACACCTGAAGGAGACGCAATAGTATGCTTCTTCTTCGTTGGGGTCATCAAGAAATTCATGCAATCCTCTTTCCCTTGCTCATACTCATGACCGTTGTCATAAGTTAGAGCCGAACTGACATTCCTCAGCCCCAAATAAGAATTCGGATTGGTCAAGCGATACATTTTATTATCTTGATTAGGGTGTGAATTGGTTGCTACCTGAAGAGAGAGAGAAAAAACACTCAGCGTCCGCTTTTGCAAGATTAGATTGGTTATTAATTTATCTAATCAGGATGGCTTCCACTGTATCCTCGAATTCTTCTTCAAACCATAAAAGAAGAATTAGTCAGGATTAATCACACGTCACAATAATTGCTAAACCTTTCGGCCAGTGTAACGTTTTAGAAATCGTTATGTGAATTTTTCCGTTTTAGGGTTAAATTTTCGGTATTTTCCGTTTTAACCCGACTGTGATCAAACGACCATATAGACTTGCCAGCACCTAGTTTAGCTAAAATAAAGCTAGTGCGCAAGCTTTGGGGGTATATGGGACATTTTGGTTCAATTAGAATTTTTCCCAATTTTAATATTATTTTAATGCGGTATTCACATTTTGGGAAATTTCTCTAAAGCGATCTTTTCTTCATTTAAGTTGAGTTAATAAAACCGAACCCACATAATATCTAGATTCATTGTGTGGATTAGGGATTAAGTTTAAAGTTAAAGAAAAGAAAAGAAATGAATGCAAGAGGTGCATGCATGTATGTGTGAATGCATTTATGTGCATTAATCACTTGCAATAGCTAGAACACTCCACAAAACTCCATTCTTCTCCCTTGGCCGAATTCCCCCCTCTCTCTTCTGCTCTTGATCCATTCTTTCTCCTTTTGCATCAATCCAAACTCAAAATTCTCCAAAATTCCAAAATATATCAAAAAATATACTTCAAGTCTTGGTTCTTGCTCTTGGATCACTTGAAAACTAGGAAAGCTTGGAGCTTGTGAGCAAAGTTGATAGGTATAATCTCCAATCTATTAAAATGAAGTTTTTATGATGTGTAGTTCATTGGATTTTGATTAGAACACGTTAGATATCGATTAGTGCAATATCGTATTTTTTTTAGATTCTTTTAGAGCCTCTGTGAACTGCTGTGACCTGGGATTTTTACAGAAAAATCAAACAAAATTGTAGTGATGTACTAGTGACCCTGGAACACCACCTGAGACACGAGGACCGCCCCACCGGCCGGGGCCGGCGACCCTTTTGGAGAAATCCGGCGACGTCGGCTATAGAGGAGAGTTGGGTGTTGGTTTTTTTGTGGGTAGCTGTCTGCTGTGGGTTAGGGGTGTTTGGTACTGTTTACTTTTTTTGTATTTACAGTATGCAAAATCTGGGATCGTTTACCTATAATCTAGTGTTTTGAATCTGCGTGTTACGTATTCCGACATGAATGTGATCTGATGCAGCTGCTGTACTCAGTTTGGTTTAGTAGTGTCGCAACGCACGTTAGCCACTAGACGGAGACTTGTGAGTTAGTTTTAGTGTTGGTACGTCGTTTAAAGTATAGTTTTACGTTATATTAGTCGATTCTGAGATGTCTGTACTTTTTGCGTGTTTGTGAATTTATAGCGTCGGAAGCGGGGACTTCGGACGCTGCGAAAAAGGGGAAGCAGGTGGTCGGATTTTCATAGCTGGAGACCTTTCGTGAGTAGATTTAACATCTACGGGGAAATCGCCCGTATGGCGTTATGCGTCGGGGCGGATATGGTATGATAGTTGCATGTATTTGCATATTAGTTACTTTCATATGAATGTCATTGCATAGCAATATCTATTGTACCTGACTCGTATATTTAGATATAACACATTACTGACGGTTCATGTTGCACGAGCACTAAATTGTATGCTACACCCACATTGTCAGTAATTGCCATGACACGCACAAACCACCTACATATGTGATATGGTAGTGGATAAGGATAGTTGAGGTAGTAGCCCTTATCCCATTGTGCATATGAGAAATTTTTGACACCTACATACGTGATGTTGTATTGGACATGGATAGTTAATATAGTGACTCTTAATCCATTTCACGTACACCTTACTATAGCTACTTGTACATCATGCACACATATTGACATGTACACCCACATAGTCTATTACAGCCACATGTATATCATGCACACATATTGACATGTACACCCACATAGTCTATTACAGCTACATGTATATCACGCACACATATTGACATGTACACCCGCATATTTTCGCTATAGTTGTATGTATCCCAAGTGGTATTGTTTTGATATGTGATATTGAGTTGTTGATCATTGCGATTATGAAATGCATCATACATACTTGCTTACATGTAGATACTTAAACCTTGCTACATTTACATGTACACCTCATATGATGCTGCATTTGTTTCAGAGGATTTTAGGAACCGCAAGATATATTTTAAAGCTGGATTCATTTAAAAGAGCGGTTTTCCCTTTATATGCTCATATCAATGTTTTATGTTGCATATATCAGTTTTATATGGATTTACGCATTGAGATATGGATTTCATATGATTTATGGATTTGAGAACCGTGGGGGTATTTTCAAGAAACTATGTATTGTTTGAAAACCCGGTTTCTCTTGATATGATATTTGATGCGTCCACCATGGGATTTCTCGGTTCTGAGATTTTTGATATATACCCGATGCGAGGTGTGAGTGGGCCGTGTGCGGGTACATGGTGGGGCCCGGTACGGTTCCCTTCTGCAAGATGTTCGTGGTACAGACGATGAGCCTGGAAGGTGGGCAAGTACCTACCGGTGATTGTATTTGGACTCGGTGGTTATCGTGGGAATACCGGCCGGAGTGATGTACGACATATCGTCAAGGCCAGTCGTGGTGACAACGCCTGAGTTATGAGGATTTACGTGTCGATGCTAGACATGGGTTTCATGATGTTCCGAGTGTCGGTGTTAGATACTCGGGTTTTCCATGATTTTTATGTATCGTCGGTGGACATACGGGGTTGATATCCTCATACTTATATACGTATATATATACACAAAGCGATATGTTTTCATGATGTTTCGGGTGTCGGTGTTTGACACTCAGGTTCCATGAGACTTACAGGATGTGAGGGCCGATCTGTGGATGCGGTGCCTGAGGATTTGGGATTTGATGTGTCAGTGAGGGACACTGGTGTTTTTCCATGCTGATGATTTTGCACGAGATTTTATTGTATCATCCCACACACTCAGGATTATTGTTGTTATGCATTGTTTCATGTAGTTGTAGTACCCTGATGATGTACCTTTACATGATTGTTGCATATTCACTTATCATACTTATGCTATCGGATTACATATGATAGATAGATCGCTGTTCGTGCATACTCACGATTACAGTATGATGTTAATTACTATTCACGAGTTGGTAACTCACCCCCGTTGTGCCACAGGTTTTGCAGGACTTACCCTCAGAGTAGTCGCGGCAGGGCGTCTTATCATCTCTACTTTTGCGGATACCGCTACGTTAGGCAGTGATGCCTTTGCTTTTAGGTGGGTTTGCGGTTTTCTGCTTGTACATTGTATATCTTTTGTTGGATCTAGTATTCTCCATCTACCACTGTTTTTATATGACTTAGAGACAACTTGTGAGGATTCTGTCTTGTATATTTTGGTGACTTTGGGTGCCGTGCTCGTGGGAGCCGATTATGTAGGAAAGTTTACTTCTTATTGGAGTCTTTCCTTTGTTATTTCTTCGCTTCGGCATCGTATACATGTTGTAGTGATTGTTTCCGCCATTGGGCGTGATTTTGCTCCCGTTTGGGATGCTTTTATTATTATCTATTTTGTACCCGTTTTCGGGGCTAGTTTTTACAAAGGAGGTGCTGCCGAAATTTTCAAGAAAGAAAACTAGAGTTAGAGATTTTACTTGTGTTTTTCCAAACGCTTAAAAACTATGTTTTTCTCCGTTGATCCAGTTTTGGGTGGTTTAGATTTCTGGGTTTCGGCTTATTTAAGCTTCGTACGCCTGTAGACGTTACGTAGTTTAAGTGCCGGTTACGGGCCAAATTTTGGGTCGTGACAAAGTTGGTATCAGAGCGCTAGGTTTTACCTTCCGGAGTGTAGGATGACCTTGGTATGATAGAGTAGGTAGCTTAAGCAGAGTGACGTAGCGTGTGTATGTTCCGCGGCATACTTACGGCACGGTTCTCTGCCTAAGTGACCTTAGGACTTATTAATTGATATCCTTCCGTGATGATATACATCTTTGTGATTCGATTACTGTTTCCTTATCGAATCTTGTTTCAATTTCCAGCATATATGCCGCCGAAGACTATGAGGGCACAGAGAGCAGCCGCGAGGGCCGAGGTCAGAGTTGACTCGTCAGAGGCGAGGACTGACCAGGGCAGTATGCCTGTTGTACCGGAGCACATTGCTATGATTAGAGCTGGTATGCAGGATCTGCGCTAGATAGTAGGGACTTTAGTAGAGACCATTCGAGCGCAGGGGCAGGCAGTTGTTCCACCCGTTGCAGGGACCACGATGGTACCTACAGCTCCGGTAGTCGCAGTTACAGCTCTGGAGGTTATTACCTCACTGACAGATTTTATGAGGCTGAGGCCTCCGGTGTTTACTGGCACAAATGTTACTGAGGATCCGCAGTCGTTCATCGACCGGATGGCCAGGATTTGTCGTTCGCTCCGATGCTCCGATGAGAGATGGGTGGAGTTTGCCAGTTTTCGTCTGGAGGGTCTGGCCCAGAAGTGGTGTGAGTCCTTGGAGAAGGGCAGAGCCGCGGGTCTTGCTCCTATGACCTGGGCTGAGTTTGTGACGTCGTTTCTTGCCCGTTTCTTCCACCGAGCGTCAGGGATGCGCAAACGCGCAAATTTGAGTCATTACGTCAGACTCCGGGGATGACGGTGTCTGAGTATGATGTACTGTTTACCGAGCTATCGGTGTATGCTCTGTACCTGGTGGCGACTGATGAGATGAGAGTGAAGAGGTTTGTTCGAGGCCTACTTACCCAGTTGTTCCTAGCCATCAGTATTCGGCATTGCGACACGTATGCGGCAGCTATGGATGCAGCCCTATTGGTGGAGGAGCGTCTATCTGAGTCATCGGTTGTTCCGGAACCGAAGAGGGCTCGTACTGGTATAGCAGCCAGGAGGCAGAGGTTTAGATTCCGAGACAGAGTTCGATCAGACACTGGGGGTAGCAGAGACGGGGGACGTGGCCAGTTGTTCAGTACTTTTTCCCAGGAGGGTCAGCCGTCGACATGTGGGTGTTTAGCATGTGGCAGTTTACTGCACCTAGTGAGAGATTGTACCGTGGTGCGTCAGAGAGGGCCAGCAGTACCCCAGGTTACCTTACTACCTTCTCCGCCTCAGAGAGCGTTGCCTCTTGTTCCTGTTGTTGCGCCGCATCAGACTGCTGTTCAGAGAGGTCGTGGTCGCGGGGGTTTTGTACCGAGAGGTCGAGGTGGCGGAGGCAGAGGGCAGCCGGTAGCCGGTAGAGGGCAGGCACGGGTTTTTGCCTTGGCTCACCAGGACGCTCAGGCGTCCAATGCTGTGGTTTCAGGTACCCTTTCTGTATGTTTCTTTTGATGAGCATGTTCTTTTCGATCCGGGATCTACACATTCGTATGTTTCTACGCACTTCGTGCCGAGGTTAAGCCGAGAGTCGTGTTTCCTGGATCAGCCGCTTGTCGTGACTACTCCTGTGGGAGAGTCGTTTGTTGCACGACACGTGTTCCAGTCTTATGCTGTCTGTATAGGAGACAGAGATCTGTCCGTCGACTTGATCCTTCTTGAGATGTTGGACTTCGATGTTCTGTTGGGCATGGACTGGCTAGCTACTTGCTATGCGTCCGTTGCCGCGAGAAGACAGTTAGATTTTGTTTTCCCGGCGAGTCAGTGTTTGTTGTGCAGGGGGACCGTGGTGCCGCCCCTCACAGTTTGATTTCTGTTCTGTGCACTAGTCGGCTTTTGGGGAGGGGATGTCGGGGATTCTAGACTTTCATTCATGATACTGGAGCCACAGTGGAGTCGTTGGACCGGGTTTCTACCGTGCGAGAGTTTCCGGATGTCTTTCCCAATGAGTTACTTGGGTTGCCGCCAGAGCGTGATATTGAGTTCTGCATTGATCTGATTTCTGGCACGGAGCCTATTTCTATACCGCCTTATCGGATGGCTCCGGCAGAGCTTAGAGAGCTTAAAGATCAATTGCAAGAGTTGCTTGATTTAGGACTTGTGCATCCGAGTGTTTCTCCATGGGGAGCTCCTGTTCTGTTCGTCAAGAAGAAGGACGGCAGTTTGAGGCTATTTGTGGATTATCGTCAGTTGAACCGAGTTACGGTGCGGAACAGGTATCCTTTACCTCGCATTGATGATTTATTTGATCAGCTCCAGGGTGAGAAACATTTTTCAAAGATTGATTTGCATTCTGGTTATCATCAGTTGTGGGTTCGGAATGATGACATTCCGAAGACTGCTTTTCGTATGCGCTATGGGAATTATGAGTTTTTGGTGATGTCGTTCGGACTCACCAATGCGCCAGCAGCGTTCATGGATCTGATGAACCGGATTTTCAGGCCGTTCCTCGACCAGTTTATTATAGTGTTTATAGATGACATACTGGTCTACTCTAGGAGTCGTGAAGAGCATGAGCGGCACTTGAGGATTACTTTGCAGATTTTGAGAGAGCACCAGCTGTATGCTAAGTTCTCGAAGTGCGCGTTTTGGCTCGATAGAGTTTACTTCCTGGGTCATGTGGTGACTGGTGATGGTATTCTTATGGACCCGAGGAAAATTAAGGCTGTACAGCTTTGGCCCAGACCTGTATCGGTGACTATGGTCCGCAGCTTTTTGGGCTTAGCTGGTTATTATCGCCGTTTTGTGCAGGATTTCTCAAGTATCGCTGCACTGCTGACGGGACTGACCCGGAAGGGAGTTCCATTTCTTTGGACTGATGCGTGCGAGCAGAGTTTTCAGCAGTTGAAGACTCGGTTGACGACAACACCAATTCTTTCTTTACCTTCTGGATCCGGCGGCTATGTTGTTTATTGTGATGTTTCTCAAGTGGGGCTCGGCTGTGTATTGATGCAGCATGACAGAGTGATTGCTTACGCTTCTAGGCAGCTGAAGAAGCATGAGCAGAATTACCCCACTCATGATCTTGAGATGGCCGCGGTGGTCTTTGCGTTGAAGATTTGGAGACACTACTTGTACGGGGAGTCGTGTTAGATCTTCACGGATCACAAGAGCTTGAAGTATATCTTCCAGCAGTAAAATCTGAACCTGAGACAACACCGATGGATGGAGCTAGTGAAGGATTATGATTGTGAGATCCTTTATCACTCGGGCAAGGCGAATGTGGTGGCTGATGCTTTAAGTCGTAGGCTCGGGAGTAGCTTGTCCCAGTTGAGCACAGTTCAGCATCAGTCGTCTGCAGATTGGTAGCTCTTGTATGATGGTGGAGTGCAGTTTGAGTTCACCTCCATTGGGGGACAGTTTGCTCATGTTCGCGCCCGTCCACTACTATTTGATCGTATCCGTGAGGCGCAACCCAGTGATGCCCATTTGTCCGAGATTCTTGAGCTTGTTCGACAGGGTATAGTTTCGGAGTTCATGATTGATGACCAGGGTATGCTACGATGCGGGACTCGCTTGTGTATACCAGATGCTGATGGGTTGAGATGCGAGATCCTAGAGCAGGCACATCAGTCGGCCTTTAGCGTTCATCCAGGTTCCACCAAGTTGTACCGTGACTTGAAAGACTTTTACTGGTGGGAAGGGATGAAACGCGATATTTCGGACTTCGTTTCGAGGTGCTTGACTTGTCAGCAAGTCAAGGCTGAGCATCAGAGACCGGCTGGAGAGTTGCAACCTTTACCCATTCCGGAGTGGAAATGGGAGATGATTTCCATGGACTTCATTATGGGTCTACCCAGGACCAGTAGAGGGTATGACTCCATTTGGGTGATTGTTGACCGGTTGACGAAAGCGGCTCACTTCCTTCCAGTGAAGGCCACTTTCGGTTATGCTCAGTATGCGCAGCTGTATATAGATGAATTTTTGCGTTTGCACGGTGTCCCCACATGCATAGTATCCGACAGAGGCACCCAGTTTACTAGCCGTCTTTGGCAGAAGCTTTGGGTACCCGGTTGAGTTTTAGCACCGCTTTTTATCCACAGACCGATGGTCAGTCGGAGTGGACTATACACACTCTGGAGGATATGCTCCGTGCATGTGTGCTTGATTTTAGTGGCAGTTGGGATCGTCACTTGCCGTTGATTGAGTTCTCCTACAACAACATCTTTCAGGAGACTATTCAGATGGTACATTTTGAAGCATTATATGGTAGGAAGTGTCGATCGCCAGTCTGCTGGACCGAACTCAGTGAGAGTAGAGTTTTGGGACCCCAGCTAGTTCAGGAGACCACGGAAAAGATCTAGTTGATTCAGGACAGGATGAGAGCAGCCCAGTGCAGGCAAAATTCTTATGCCGACCGTCGTCGTCGCAGACTTGAGTTCGCAGTAGGGGATCATGTATTCCTGAGGATTTCTCCGATGAAGGGCGTTATGCGGTTTAGGAAGAGGGGAAAGCTCAGTCCCAGATTTGTTGGTCCTTTCGAGATCCTTGAGCGAGTGGGTTCTGTTGCTTATCGTTTGGCGCTCCCGCCCAGTTTTCCGGATGTTCACCCTATTTTCCATGTGTCGATGCTTCGTAGATACCTTCATGGTCCTTCTCACATAATTCAGCATGAGAACGTTCAGCTTGAGCACGATCTTTCGTTCACCGAGCAGCCGGTAGTTATTTTGGATCGGCAGGTGAAAAAACTTCGGTCAAAGGTCTTGCCGTCTGTGAAGGTTTTTTGGCGTAGCCCAACTAGTGAGGAGATCACTTGGGAGGCCGAGAGTGAGATGCGGAAGAAATTCCCTCATCTCTTTGAAGGTACGCTTAGTATGAAATTTTAATTCAGGGACCGAATTTCTATAAGGGGGGAGATTGTAACGTTTTAGAAATCGTTATGTTAATTTTTCCGTTTTAGGGTTAAATTGTCGGTATTTTCCGTTTTAACCCGACTGTGATCAAACGGCCATATAGACTTGTCAGCACCTAGTTTAGCTAAAATAAAGCTAGTGTGCAAGCTTTGGGGGTATATGGGACGTTTTAGTTCAATTGGAATTTTTCCCAATTTTAATATTATTTTAATGCGGTATTCACATTTTGGGAAAATTCTCTAAAGCGATCTTTTCTTCATTTAAGTTGAGTTAATAAAACCAAACCCACATAATATCTAGATTCATTGTGTGGATTAGGGATTAAGTTTAAATTTAAATTAAAGAAAAGAAATGAATGCAAGAGGTGCATGCATGTGTGTGTGAATGCATTTATGTGCATTAATCACTTGCAATAGCTAGAACACTCCACAAAACTCCATTCTTCTCCCTTGGCCGAATCCATCCCTCTCTCTTCTGCTTTTGATCCATTCTTTCTCCTTTTGCATCAATCCAAACTCAAAATTCTCTAAAATTCCAAAATATATCACAAAATATACTTCAAGTCTTGGTTCTTGCTCTTGAATCACTTGGAAACTAGGAAAGCTTGGAGCTTGTGAGCAAAGTTGATAGGTATAAACCTTAATCTGTTAAAATGAAGTTTTTATGATGTGTAGTTCGTTGGATTTTGATTAGAACACGTTAGATATCGATTAGTGCAATATCGTATTTTTTTAGTGTCTTTTAGAGCCTCTGTGAACTGCTGTGACCTGGGATTTTTACAGAAAAATCAATCAAAATTGTAGTGATGCACTAGTGATCCTGGAGCACCACCTGAGACACGAGGACTACCCTACCGGCCGGGGCCGGCGACCCCTTTGGAGAAATCCGGCGACGTCGGCTGTAGAAGAGAGTTGGGTGTTGGTTTTTTTGTAGGTAGCTGTCTGCTGTGGGTTAGGGGTGTTTGGTACTGTTTACTTTTTTTGCATTTACAGTATGCAAAATCTGGGATCGTTTACCTATAATCTAGTGTTTTGAATCCGCGTGTTGCGTATTCCGACACGAATCGTGATCTGATGCAACTGCTGTACTCAGTTTGGTTTAGTAGTGTCGCAACGCACGTTAGCCACTAGACGGAGACTTGTGAGTTAGTTTTAGTGTTGGTGCGTCGTTTAAAGTGTAGTTTTACGTTATATTAGTCGATTCTGAGATGTTTGTACTTTTTACGTGTTTGTGAATTTATAGCGTCAGAAGCGGGGACTTCGGACGCTGCGAACAAGGGGAAGCAGGTGGTCGGATTTTCATAGCTGGAGACCTTTGGTGAGTAGATTTAACATCTATGGGGAAATCGCCCGTATGGAGTTATGCGTCGGGGAGGATATGATATGATAGCTGCATGTATTTTCAAATTAGTTACTTTCATATGAATGTCATTGCATAGCATTATCTGTTGTGCCTGACTCGTATCTTTAGATATAACACATTACTGACGGTTCATGTTGCACGAGCACTAAATTGTATGCTACACCCACATCGTCAGTAATTACCATGACACGCACAAACCACCGACATACATGATATGGTAGTGGATAGGGATAGTTGAGGTAGTAGCCCTTATCCCATTATGCATATGAGATATTGTTGACACCTACATACGTGATCTTGTATTGGACATGGATAGTTAAGATAGTGACTCTTAATCCATTTCACGTATACCTTACTATAGCTACTTGTACATCTTGCACACATATTGACATGTACATCCACATAGTCTATTACAGCTACATGTATATCATACACACATATTGACATGTACACCCATATAGTCTATTACAGCTACATGTATATCATGCACACATATTGTCATGTACACCCGCATATTTTCGCTATAGTTGTATGTACCCCAAGTGGTATTGTTTTGATATGTGATATTGAGTTGTTGATCATTGCGATTATGAAATGCATCATACATACTTGCTTACATGTAGATAATTAAACCTTGCTACACTTACATGTACACCTCATATGATGCTGCATTTGTTTTCGGAGGATTTTGGGAACCACAAAATATATTTTAAAGCTGGATTCATTTAAAAGAGCGGTTTTCCCTTTATATGCTCATATCGATGTTTTATGTTGCATATATCAGTTTTATATGGATTTATGCATTGAGATATGGATTTCATATGATTTATGTTTTTGAGAACCGTGGGGGTATTTTCAAGAAACTATGTATTGTTTGAAAACCCAGTTTCTCTTGATATGATATTTGATGCGTCCACCATGAGATTTCTCGGTTCTGAGATTTGTGATATATACCTGATGCGAGGAGTGAGTGGGCCGTATGCGGGTAAATGGTGGGGCCCGGTACGGTTCCCCTCGGCAAGATGTTTGTGGTACAGACAATGAGCCTGGAAGGTGGGCAAGTACCTACCGATGATTGTATTTGGACTCGGCGGTTATCGTGGGGATACCGGCCGGAGTGATGTATGACATATCGTCAGGGCCAGTCGTGATGACAACGCCTGAGTTATGAGGATTTACGTGTCGATGCTAGACACGGGTTTCATGATGTTTCGAGTGTTGGTGTTAGATACTCGGGTTTTCCATGATTTTTATGTATCGTCGGTGGACATACGGGGTTGATATCCTCATACTTATATACGTATATATATACACATAGGGATATGCTTTCATGATGTTTCGGGTATCGGTGTTTGACACTCAGGTTCCATGAGACTTACAGGATGTGAGGGCCGATCTGTGGATGCGGTGCCTGAGGATTTGGGATTTGATGTGTCAGTAAGGGACACTGGTGTTTTTCCACACTGATGATTTTGCTTGAGATTTTATTGTATCATCCCACACACTCAGGATTATTGTTGTTATGCATTGTTTCATGTGGTTGTAGTACCCTGATGATGTACCTTTACATGATTGCTGCATATTCACTTATCATACTTATGCTATCGGATTACATGTGATAGTTAGATCGCTGTTCGTGCATACTCGCGATTACAGTATGATGTTAATTACTATTCACGAGTTGGAAACTCACCCCCGTTGTGCCACAGTGTTTTGCAGGACTTACCCTCAGAGTAGTCGCGGTAGGGTGTCTTATCATCTCTACTTTTGCGGATACCGCTACGTTAGGCAGTGAGGCCTTTGCTTTTAGGTGGGTTTGCGGTTATCTGCTTGTACATTGTATATTTTTTTTGGATCTACTATTCTCCATCTACCACTGTTTGTATATGACTTAGAGACGACTTGTGAGGATTCTGTCTTGTATATTTTGGTGACTTTGGGTGCCGTGCTCATAGGAGCCGGTTATGTTGGAAAGTTTACTTCTTATTGCAGTCTTTCCTTTGTTATTTCTTCGCTTCGGTGTCGTATACATGTTGTGGTGATTGTTTCTGCCGTTGGGAGTGATTTTGCTCTCGTTTGGGATGCTTTTATTATTATCTATGTTGTACCCGTTTTCGGGGCTAGTTTTTACAAAGGAGGTGCTGCCGAAATTTTGAAGAAAGAAAACTAGAGTTAGAGATTTTACTTGTGTTTTTCCAAACGCTTAAAAACTATGTTTTTCTCCGTTGATCCAGTTTTGGGTGGTTTAGATTTCTGGGTTTCGGCTTATTTAAGCTGCGTACGCCTGTAGACGTTACGTAGTTTAAGTGCCGGTTACGGTCTAAATTTTGGGTCGTGACAGCCAGTCTAGTGTCAGTACTTCGAAGGAGGTTTTCTAACGCTTTCGCGAATTTCCTTAATTATATAATCTCTTTTCCCTGGATGCGTAGCCCCGCTAACACCATTCTAGACACCTACTTGGTTTATAGCATTGATTGTTAAGTGAGAAAATCTCCCAAGAGTAATCCTACACATCAGTGGGATCAGGATCCAACTATCATTGTGTGATGACTTAGATGGAATCCACTCTATGTTGGCTATAGTGCCCTCAAGTCAATTATTGATCGCAGGCACGTGATTGCAATAATTGAGGGAAGACCTATACCGGTAGCATAGTCTTACTTGAGATGATAGTATGCTATCTGGTTTGTCTTTATTATCGTGTATATATTTTAGGTGACATTACAGATCACTATTACATGTTAATAGAGCCCATAGGATTCTTGCTTGACTACCAGCAGTATGATGGCGATCATATATGTGAGAGCTGGGTGGTCTATAAGCATATCCTTAAAATGTCCCTAGTCATAGGAGTTTCGAGATTGGGCATCGATACTCCAAGAGTAGACTAGTGTATACAGATCGAGACCCCGACGAGGGGTGGTGGCCGGTCTCACAAGCCATTGGTGTTAGTTGGTTCACCTAAGATGTATGCAGGTGCTCATTGGGTTATGAGTACACCGGACAGACTCGCCGGGAACATGCTAGTTGGTATTATACCTATTGTCAGATAGAAGTTCCCGGGTGACATGTGTACAGGTTAGTCTATTGACCTGAGATCGTCATTTATCTCGTGTGAGTTCCTACTGTGCTTTGATTACTACCCTACCATGGCTCAAAGGAGTCGTGCAAACTGGTTTTAGTTGGGTACAGTCCCGAGCCATATGGAGGCAGTGAGAAGATCGTCAGGGGATTCATCTCTCCCGGTATTGGGGGTTGATGTCGCGGAGTGCACGGGTGGCCTTCACCAGAAATCCTTGGCCAAGGTAGTCAAGAATTACTGATTTGGATCAGTAGTTTCTCAGGTGGTGATAGGCTTCATACTGACATTAAATGTCGCGTTATTAGGGGTCTGACTTTATCCACTCCTCTAGACTCGATATGTGATACTTTTAGATAAACGGCCTGGACTGCACAGATATTGTCACTGTCAGGCTCAGTAGGGGTTTCAGGATGAGTTTGCTCGTCGGCCTCCCTTTCTCTCAATACCTGGATAGCCTTTACGTACAGCTAGTGCCGCTGATGTACTTGTGATTAAACCCACTGCCAGCGTATTGACGAGTCTTTAGAGTCCCACACCCTGCTTTGGACAAAACGTTCTAGAGCCCGTATGGTTTTACGGCAGGGTTCGATCACATACGTGTACTTGTGCACAGATGATGTTCGGACGGATAATACTAGTGGGCTTTGGTTTAAGTCGGATCCTAGTATTATATTGTTGGATTATTTTCGTCTCATTGTATTCGTATTTTTCGGTATATGGATGCTGGTATGTATATACAGTTGAGGGGTATTCTTATAATTTATTCCAAGATTACTTTTAGAAGATTACACCTCATCATGGTTTAGATCCTTTTAGATTAAAAGGTTATTGAGGTGTAGGATGAGGTGTTTATTGCATTTTTGTAGCATGGCTAATTAGTGATCTATGGTTACGATTCTAGCATGCTTAGGGTTTTTTGTTTGTTGTGAGATTATGTTGACTTGAGATATTTTTTGTTGACTAAGATATTTTGGAGATATGGACATTTTTGTGATGGCTCCATTATTTCTTATCACACTCACACAAAAAACAAAAAAGACAAGCCATTATTCATTTCTTTTTCTCTCTCTTGAGTTGCTCTCAACACCTCATTCTCATGGCATCTTTTTATTCCTCTAGCTCCATCCAAACCCTCTCATGAGTTGAGAATCCTTGGGTGTCTTGAGACAAATTAATCCTTCATCACTCTCTACTTAATCTACGGTATCTAGAGTAGCGATCTAGGTGCCCTAGTTGCCTCGGATATGAGGTTGGAACTCGTTGCGTAGACTCTCGAGTGGATCATCTTTGATAGAGGGAGACCGGAGATCAAGCTTGATCAAGGAAGCACCTAGGAGCTTGGGATAATGGTTGAAGACTGAAGGACATTGATCTATTCGGTATAACCATTCTAACTCCTTTGCATGTTTTGTTATTTAGGGCTTATGGGAAGATCCGGGTAATTGGTTTTGGTAGCGCCAAATTTTATAAATTTTTGTTCCGCTTTTGGTCACGGATTGATGGCCGGGGCGCTGCTCATAACCCAACATGGTATCAGAGACACTCCATAAGCCTTAGTTAACTCATTACGACATTAGAAATCCCCCCTTTTTGTCATGCAAAAACTGCCGACAAAAACAGTTCCGAAAACTGAAAGTTTGAGATGGTTGCAAACTCCGCGGGCTCACAGTTTGAACTGAGAAGTCGCGGGGTGGTGCATGAGCACCCTGGGGAATCCGGGGGGGAGGACCGAATGGCTGGGCCCACTCCCCAAGACCACCACAAGGTGGTCTTGGCAGTGGGGACCCGAAACTGCCCCACCTTGGGCAGTTTCGGGTTTGCCTCACCTCCTGGCCACCTCGTGGTGGCCTCGGGCGTAGGGTACCCTCTATAGGCCCCCGACTCGAAGTTAATTTTGTGATCTAACTCCCCGTGAAGATTCGGGCGCGTTTCGTTTTGATTCGGACTTCCGAATTGGCTTTAAACGGTCGGTATTTGGAACTTTAGCTCACTGTTTTTTTATGGTTTTGGAAATTGGTTTAGTTTGCTAATTGCGTGCGGAATTCTAATGTCATAGTTTTCAGTACATACATTACTATCTGTGACCATGAATGTCATTAGAGCGGTATAACTTGTCTAATTGCTATAATTCTTTTAGAAGGGTTTGCGAACGCGACATTCACTTTGATGTTCTGTGTTGTGCTGTGTTGTGGCGGAATCGTCGTGGTGGATAGCTTGGATGCAATGTTAGTACAGTTTATTTTCATTTGTACATTTGATATCGCGGGGCGAGTGTCTGACATGTGGACTTCCGTCACTGCCTGTTTGTATATTATTTTTTTGGGGCACGACCGGGTTGAGGTCGATGTCACCATTGTACATATTTTCTTTTCTGTACTAGGATTACCCCGCGATGGAGTGCACGGATAGCCGGATTCTGGAGGGCAACGGGTCTGCATCTCATGGCGTTGAGATGGAGGGGGCCTTACTTTAGAATTGGCGGGCTATTCTCCACACTCGTAGGGGGTACAGGTTGACCCAAGGAGGGGTGCTCAAGTTACCGGATTCCGTGAAGTGCCGGGTGGCCCATTCACTTTGATAAAGGGCATTTCCTCATTTCTGGTTTTGGCGGGCAACTTGCCATGCTTGCAGGGGTCTAGGTTTTCATTCCACAGACTATCCACATGACCAGGGGAACGTCGGGTTTCACTTGCAGCTCAAAGGAAACCCGGGGCTCCCAGATTATCTGTATTGTTCTGTGATGCTTATCACTTATCTATGATGTTGCATTTATCATGCTTGAAGCGATTATTTTATATTGTTATATATATACACTAGTAGATATTGTATATGTTTTACACCCACGCTAGTCCAGCCCCCGCTGTGTCGTTAGTTAAGTAACCTAACGGGTGATGACGGGGCCCAGTGGCGAATGCGGATGGCATATACGTACATCATATTTTCGTTCTTTTCTGGTGTGATTATTGATGGGACTGTGTTGATTTTGATCAATGCAAGGAAAACAGACCTATTCGATGTTGTTGGAACATTTTCAAAAGCTGTTATTACAAGGACATTTTCTTTTGTTTTGCACAGCGGTATTCGATTATGAATATCCAACACCTCATTCGACGAGGCAAGAGCCGAGATCCCTTCACCGGGAGTAACCTCTTGGGCAGAATTTTGCGTCAGGATAATAACTTCACTATAGTCGATTACTTTTTGCTTTGCATCGTGATATTCAGTTAGGTATATCGTACACCTCATTCGATGAGGAAAGAGACGAGATCCCTTCACCGGGAGTGACCTCTTTTGCAAAAGTTTTTGCCACTATATATTTGTAAAGCTATCCGGTTCCTTCAACGATATCAAGTTCATTACGTTAAAGAATTTATGCCATAAACCATTCGTGGCCCTCCGTCATTTCAAACGGGTAGCACTTAGTATTCATGCTATGTTTGTTGGCCTTAATCAAGGCATAGTGGATGGTAGCTATTTGTTACTTTTCTGTTGCATAGATAGATGAGTTGGTTTGGGACAGTCATACAGCCTTATTGGCCTTAGTCAAGGGCGAGTACGGGTGGGTTCAAATTAACCTGGACAATGACGGGTAGAACTTGACATGTGACTTATGATTTGTTGGTCTTAGTCAAGATCATAAGAGCATGGGGTAAAAAATTACATCGGGAGTTTCAGACATAAAGGAAACTTGCCAGGCATGCCCATACCTTCTGGAGTGTGATAACTTGAGTGGATTCCATCAGGTTATCATACGATTATAGTTGGATCCCGATTCCCACTGATGAGTTGGTTTACTCCTCGGCTGATTTTAGATGCTCCCGACTAATTCTTCTTTCAGATTTGGAGGAGAATTTGAGGATACAGTGGGAGACATCCTGATTAGATAAAGTGATTAACCATTCTGATCTAGGTTAGAGTACACGCTGAGTGTTTCTTTTCTCTTTCTCTTTGGCAGCGACCATGGCCCGACCCTAGACTAGAACTCATAAACAAGTTAACCGGACCTTCTTAAAACACACTGGCTTTTGGATTGTCAGAGTTGCATACTTCATGCCACTCCTACTTTTACCCTTTGCTTTTCTCCAGAACATTCTGTATCACTACGAAGATACACATTTATTAGATATGACCATCGTATAGTTACATACGAACTTGAAGAAATTTGTTTCAGATTCGAGAATGGTTTCCGGTTCGGGAGAAATTGAATAGGACTATTCAGTTGTCTTTTCCTTTTACCTTCTCTCAGGTTGTGAGGGCTCCTAGGATTAGGATAAGGTACACCTATTACGCTTATTGGATAGTCTTCTTCCATACAATAGGCAGGTGCCGAAAGGTGGGGAAAGAAGAAAACCAATTAGCCTAATTGTGGTGTACAGAAGGTAATAAGTAAAGACAAATAAAGGGATTAGAAAGAGGGCAAAGTAAATTGCGACTGCTATCATTCACGACGAAACCGCGTATATCATCGCCACTCCTACTTCACCTTTGCATTTCTCCGAAACATTCCGTAGGACTACGAAGATCCACATTTATTGGATATGCCATCGTATAGTTACATACGAACTCGAAGGAACTTGTTCCAGTTTGAGGATGGTTTCTGGTTCAGGAGAAATAGAATAAGGATTATTCAGTTGTCTTTTTCTTTTACCTTCTCTAAGGTTGCGAGGGCTCTTAGGATTAGGAGGGTACACATATTACGCATATTAGATAGTCTTCTTCCAAACTATAGGCTGGTGCCGAACGGTAGGGAAGGAAGAAAACCATTTAGCCTAAGGATGGTGTACAGAAGGTAATGAGTAAAGACAAATAAAGGGATTTGGAGAGATGGCAAGGAAATATATGGTCACAGTCATGAATCTGGATAATGGAAGAGGCATTACTAGGAATACCCGACTACCCCTTCGAAACATTTTCATATTTTACTTTCACTATGCGTTGTTAATTAAAAACTGATTTCCCAATTAGATCCTTACTCCACGGTATGTATTTATCAGGTTTGATTCTCACATCTGTATGGTTTTACATATGATAAGTGGGAGTAAGATATTAGGAATTAAGTGATTATATCCTCATTATATCGGAATTTGTTGTAATTGGTGATATTTGAGGAAATCACCTAGGATTTTGCCTGACGGCAAATATTTGGTTTTGAATATCCGTTGTTATGCACCAATTTCAAATTGAAATATCTGTACGTTTATTTTATAAAGTGTGGTATAACTTTTTGAAATTATGTCCTTGACATTTACCTATATCAGTTGATGATTGAGTAAGGAGCATTAAACAGCTGTAGGGTCCCGGCAGCGCCCCGGCCAACGAAACGAGGCCAAAATGCGGAACAAAAATTTCTAAACTGGCGCTACCTCTACCCAATTTACGGATCGACCTTAAACCCTAAACTAGCGAGCTAACTAAGAGTTAGAATCATTATACCGAGTTGATCCGTGTTCTTCGGTCTTCATTCCAAGCTCCTAGCGGCTCGTTGATGTGGTTTGGTTTCCGGTCTTCCTTCGTCTCCGATGATCCACCCGAGGGAAATGGCGCAAGCTCCAACTTCGTCGAACGAGATAACCGACACTCCAAAGTCACTAGCGATGGAGAGTGGGGGTGTATGAAAATGTCACTATATTTTTCTCTCAATTACTATGCTCATGGGAGCAACCAAAGAAGATGAGGATATGAACTTGTTCATGAGCAAAAATGGCTAAGTATTTTGTTGTGTGCTTGAGAGTGAGAGGGAGTGATGTGTTAATCAACGAAAATTAAATCCCCTCCCCACCCTAAAGTGGCCGGCCCCCTTTCTCTCTCAATCACCAAAAAAAAATCATTTTCCAAAG
Source organism: Agapanthus africanus (assembly GCA_030015575.1). Taxonomy (NCBI): domain Eukaryota; kingdom Viridiplantae; phylum Streptophyta; class Magnoliopsida; order Asparagales; family Amaryllidaceae; genus Agapanthus; species Agapanthus africanus. Next base: position 330,792,135 of record CM057346.1, on the reverse strand, counting down.
TCAAATTATAATAAACAAATGCACCATACTATGAACCATGCTCATGACACATCATACCCTCCACCTCATTATGAAACAAATGAATTTCCATAAATGGAAAATTAATAATGAGGTGGCAAAACTTCTAGAAGCTATTCCGTATAAAATAGGGAATACTTCCCGGTACATGTACCGAAATAAATATACGCGTATTCGTACAAAAATTTGAATAGCCAAGAGAGAAAATAAATAGCGAACAATAATACTAGAATACATATATATAAATACATATGTAAACTATTAAATCAAAACCAGATTTAATAATCCGACTTAATCCTAATCCGCTAGTATTATCAACCATCTGATTAAAGCCTGCGCAGCATGTGCACATATTTAATCGGACATCTGTATGTATCCACATACGCCATGTACACCATATCACCTAAATGGAGAAAACCCTCTGTGTGGGACTCTAAAGACTCGTTAATACGCTGGCAGTGGGTTTAACTACAAGCACGTCAGCGGCACCAGCTGTACGTAACGGCTACCCAGGTATTGAGCGAAAGGGAGGCCGACGAGCAAACTCATCCTGAACCTCTACTGAGCCTGACAGTGACAATATCCGTACAGTCCGGTCTGTTCGTCTAAGAGTATCGCATATCGAGTCTAGGGGGGTGGATAAAGTCAGACCCCTAACAACGCGATATTTAGTGTCGGCATGATACCCATCACCTCCTGAGAAACTATTGATCCTGGATCGGTAATACACGTCTACCATGGCTATGGATTTGTGGTGATGGCCACCTGTACACAATGCGACATCAATCCCCAATACCGGGAGAGACGAATCCCCGACGATCCGATCACTGCCTCCATGTGGCTCGGGACTGTACACAACTAAAACCTGTTTGCACGACTCCTTTGAGCCGTGGTAGGATAGTAATAAAGCACAGTGGGAACTCACACGAGACAAATGGCGATCTCATGTCGGCAGACTAACCTGCACACATGTCACCTGGGAATTGCTATCTGACAATAGGTATAATACCAACTAGCAGGTTCCCGGCGAGTCCGTCCAATGTACTCATAACCTAATGAGCACCTGCATACTATCTTATGTGAACAAACTAACACCAATGGCTTGTGAGACCTGGCCACCGCCCCTCGTCGAGGTCTCGATCAGTATACACTAGTCTACACTGGAGTATTGATGCCCGGTCTCGATACTCCTACGACTAGGGACATTTAAGGATGTGCTTATAGACCCCAGCTCACACATATATGATCGCCATCATACTGCTGGCAGTCAAGCAAGAATCCTAAGGGCTCTATCAACACGTACATGATAATAAACACAAACCAGATAGCATACTATCATCTTGAGTAAGACTGTTTTATCGGTGTAGGTCCTGCCTCAATCATCATAATCATATGTCCGCGACTTTGATAATTGCTTTGAGGGCACTATAGCCAACAATCTCCCACTTGCACTTAAGGCCAATTATTGCGATGTCGAATACTCACAGCCCGTATGATACTGAACACCCAACTTCTCTACTAATTAGTTTCGCAAAGCCCGTTTGCGAAAATGATTGCGTTCGAGAAATAGCCTCAATGAGTGGATCCTCTCTAATGTTTCTTTCCGTATCTCTCTATATCTCAACTTCGCGGAGAAAACTATCTCTCGAAATGAGCAATACCTGTCTTAGAATTTGTCTGGATATCTGATGGAACCCAGTTCTCAAATGAACTTCAAATCCAGCAAACTACTTAGAATTTATCGTCCACTGAATTTAATCAATATCCTGCGCCATGCCTTTCCTCAGTATTCGCTTGGACCATCCTTCCAACATACTGTCCTTCAAAAGAGGGAAAACTATAACTCTGACAGTCACTCTTCATCCAGGTCACCTAGAAAGCTTGAAATGATAACCGTCTCCTGAAGGAGGTTGCCGTTACCATATCCCTAGAACATCCATTTATGTTCATAAACTGCTTCCCAATGTTTCTCCACGATTGGATTAATATATCTGCTTATTGCAGCTAGTGCAAAAACAACATCTGGTATGGTACTTGACATTTCATGATTAACTCAATTGCCTAAGCAAGTGATATGTTAATCATGTAGATCCCTCTCCCCTTTAGTCTGTAAGACACTTTTAGAGAGGTTGACTCCATCACCTGCAGGTACACCACCATGCCAGGAGTCGTCCATTTAATGTCAAAGTACCCAGATTAGGATACTTCCCAAATCTAGATCTAAAACCATAAATCTAGTAACCAGAAACCCTGATATTACATCCATATCCTGTGTGGAGAAACAACTTTGTGACAACCACAGTATAACCGATCGTAGTATAGGAATATCTCTTCCTATCAAGTGCATGTCATCCCGAATCCTCGGACATCACACCCTACTACCTTCTTACCAGATCCATCTCCTATTCTGATGAAGTCAAAACCAATGACTGTCACATCAAAAATAGATGATCTATTTCCGCTATACCTGCTTTAGTCTATAAATAGACATAAGCTACTTGCCTACTATGCTTCCGCTGCTCCCACTGACTACAACAACCCTCTGGTAGAGTCATATATACGTACACATCTAAAGCTAGTTTAGAACGACGCTATACTCATCCTCCTGCCGGGTCTTATAGTCTAGAACAGCAGCAATGGCAAGTCTGGGTAAACAAGAACCTCCCTGTCACCGTCTCTGAGAAGACCGAAGTACCTCTCGGGTGCCTGAGGTTACCCACGAAATCTGCGGAGTGTCTAATGGAACGTCAAAACTAATTGAATCCTCAGGTTCTATAAAATCTTCAGTAATGGTTTGTGGTTCTGGAATCACTTCCAGTTCTACCATACTCCCACTTTTGTTTTTCTGAAAAAATCCATTTTATTAAAACTGTAGCGAGTCAAGAACAATATAAATATTGATCTTCCTGATGGTAGAAAGTTAACCCTCGTCAAAGCCCGGAATAACCCACAAACAGGCATTACTGAAACGTGTCTTGAGTTTATCCGGATTCTGGTTTTAAGCATCAGCCGGACAACTCCTTATACCTTAACATCTTTAAGATATAAATTGATTCTATATTAATCTAATATAGAAACAAAAGCAGTAATCTAATTTGAACCAGATTCAAAAACATGCATCTGTCTCCAGTGCATATCAACCAAATGGAAAGAGGAAAATCAGCATTACTCATCTAGGAGTGCATCCATATATGAGTAACCTGAAAGAGAAGCAAGTTCTCAAAACCATTACTATTAACTGAATACCAAACACAAGTATCTACATCTTCGAATACTTCGAAGAATCCCGAACCCCTACTTCGAAGAATCCCGAACCCCTACTGAGTAACCTGAAAGAGAAGTAAGTTCTCAAAACCATTACTATTAACTGAACCCATACTCATCTGGCAGTGGGTTTAACTACAAGCACGTCAGCGGCACCAGCTGTACGTAACGGCTACCCAGGTATTGAGCGAAAGGGAGGCCGATGAGCAAACTCATCCTGAACCCCTACTGAGCCTGACAGTGACAATATCCATACAGTCCGGTCTGTTCGTCTAAGAGTATCGCATATCGAGTCTAGGGGGATGGATAAAGTCAGACCCCTAACAACGCGATATTTAGTGTCGGCATGATACCCATCACCTCCTGAGAAACTATCGATCCTGGATCGGTAATCCCCGTCTACCATGGCCATGGATTTATGGTGATGGCCGCCTGTACACAATGCGACATCAACCCCCAATACCGGGAGAGACGAATCCCCAACGATCCGATCACTGCCTCCATATGGCTCGGGACTGTACACAACTAAAACCTGTTTGCACAACTCCTTTGAGCCGTGGTAGGGTAGTAATCAAAGCACAGTGGGAACTCACATGAGACAAATGACGATCTAGGTCGGCAGACTAACCTGCACACATGTCACCTGGGAATTGCTATCTGACAATAGGTATAATACCAACTAGCAAGTTCCCGGCGAGTCCGTCCAATGTACTCATAACCCAATGAGCACCTGCATACTATCTTAGGTGAACAAACTAATACCAATGGCTTGTGAGACCTGGCCACTGCCCCTCGTCGAGGTCTCGATCAGTATACACTAGTCTACACTGGAGTATCGATGCCCGGTCTCGATACTCCTACGACTAGGGACATTTAAGGATGTGCTTATAGACCCCAGCTCCCACATATATGATCGCCATCATACTGCTGGCAGTCAAGCAAGAATCCTAAGGGCTCTATCAACACGTACATGATAATAAAGACAAACCAGATAGCATACTATCATCTTGAGTAAGACTGTTTTATCGGTGTAGGTCCTGCCTCAATCATCATAATCATCTGTCCGCGACTATGATAATTGCCTTGAGGACACTATAGCCAACAACAGCGGTGTAATTCTTCTTAACCATAGTACAGTTTTCAACCTACGACGCATAGGGTTTGAGTTATTCAACTTAGAGGACTTATAAAAGTATTGTATGTTGTCCAGTGTCCTTTAGGACAAAGGGATTGGTGCTCGTACTATATTTTGTTTACTTGTGACTTCTCCAGTTTTAGACTGGTATTTCATAGAAATACAAGGTCCAAGTTTTGAGAAGTATAAGTACAAGAATAAAGTAGAGAACCATGTGTTGCAAGTATCAGGATTCTTCAAGGTGATCGAAGATGTAGATACTTATGTTTGGTATTCAGTTGATAGTTATGGTTTTGGGAACACGCTTCTCTTTCAGGTTACTCATATCTGGATGCACTCCTAGTTGAGTAATGCTGATCGGACTCTCTCCATTTAGTTGACGTGCACTGGAGACAGCTGCATGATTTGAATCTGGTTCCAATTAAATTAGTGACTCTGTTTCTATATTGTATATAGAATGGTTCATATCTTAACGATGTTAAAGTATATGGAGTTGTCCGTCTTATGCTTAAAACCAGACTTTGGATAACCCAAGGCAGGTTTCTGTAATGGCAGTTTGTGAGTTATCCCGGGCTATGACGAGGGTTAATTTTCTGCCATCAGGAAGATCAATAGTGATATTGTTCTTGACTCGCCACAGTTTTAGCAAAATGGATTTTTTCAGAAACAATAGTGGGAGTATGGTAGAACTGGAAGTGATTCCAGAACCACAAATGATTACTGAAAATTTAATAAGAACCTAAAAATTCAATCGGGTTTGACATTCTATTAGCCACTCCGCAGATATGCTGGGTAACCTCAGGCACCCGAGAGGTACCCCGGTTTCCTCAATGACGGTGACAGGGAGGTTCTTGTTTACCCAGACTTGCCATTACTGCTGTTCTAGACTATGAGACCCGGCAGGAGGATGAGTATAGCGTTGTTCTAGACTAGCTTTAGAAGTGCACGTGTAAATGACTCTGCCAGAGGGTTGTTGTAGTCAGTGGGAGCAGCGGAAGCATAGTGGACAAGTAGCTTATGTCTGTTTATAAACTAATGAGAGTATAGTGGAGATAGATCATCTATTTTTGATATGACAGTCATAGTCTTTGACTTCATCAGAATAGGAGATGGATTTGTTAAGAAGTAGTAGGGTGTGATGTCCTGGTATTTGGATGACATGCACTTTGCAGGAAGTGAAATTCCTATACTACGATCGGCTATACTATGGTTGTCACATAGTGGTTTCTCCACATAGGATATGGATAATATATCAAGCATTCTGGTAACTAGATCTATGGTTTTAGATCTAGATTTGGGTAGTTTCCTAATATGGATTCTTTGACACTATTTTAAAGTTGTTTTAGAATGGAAGACTCTTGGCATGGTGATGTACCTGCAGGTGATGGATTCACCCTCTCTAAAGGTGTCTTACAGACTAAAGGGGAGAGGGATGTGCATGATTGGCATATCACTTGCTTAGGCAATTGAGTGAATCATGAGATGTCAAGTACCACACCAGATGTTGTTTTTGCACTAGTTGCAATAAGTTTATATATTAATCCAATCCTGGAGAAACGTTCGAAAGCAGTTTATGAACATAAGCGGATATTCTAGGGATTTGATAACGGCAGCATCCTTTGGGAGACGGTTATCATTCCAGGCTTCCAAGGTGACCTGGATGATAGAGTCACTGTCAGAGTTATAGTTTTTCCTCTTGACGAGGGGCAGTAGTTTGGACAGGTGGTCTAAGGGGATACAGAGGGGGCATGGCGCAGGATACTAATTAAATTCAGTGGATGATACAGTCTAAGAAGTTTGCTGGATTTGGAGTTCATTTGTGAACTGGTTCCCATCAGATATCCAGACATATTCTAAGACAGGTATTGTTCATTTCGGGAGATGGCTTTCTCCGTGAACTTGAGATAAAGAGAGACATAGAAAGAAACATTGGAGCGAATCAACTCACTGAGGCTATTTCTCGAATGCAATAGTTTTACAAATGAGCTTTGTGAAACAGATTAGTAGAGAAGTTAGGTGTACGGTATCACACGAACTGTGAGTATGCGACACCGCAATAATTAGCCTTAAGTGCAAGTAAGAGATTGTTGGCTATAGTGCCCTCAAGTCAATTATTGAATCGCAGGCATGTGATTGCAATGATTTAGGGAAGACCTATACCGGTAGAACAGTCTTACTCGAGATGATAGTATGCTATCTGGTTTGTCTTTATCATCGTGTACATGCTTTAGGTGATATTACAGATCACTATTACATGTTGATAGAGCCCATAAGATTCTTGCTTGACTACCAGCAGTATGATGGCGATCATATACGTGAGAGCTGGATGGTCTATAAGCACATCCTTAAAATGTCCCTAGTCATGGGAGTTTCGAGACTGGGCATCGATACTCCAAGAGTAGACTAGTGTATATTGATCGAGACCCCGACGAGGGACGGTGGCCGGTCTCAGAAGCCATTGGTGTTAGTTGGTTCACCTAAGATGTATGCAGGTGCTCATTAGGTTATGAGTACACCGTACAGACTCGCCGGGAATATGCTAGTTGGTATTATACTTATTGTCAGATGGCAGTTCCCTGGTGACATGTGTACATGTTAGTCTATCGACCTGAGATTGCCATTTTTCTCGTGTGAGTTCCTACTGTTCTTTGATTACTACCCTACCATAGCTCAAAGAAGTCGTGCAAACAGGTTTTATTTGGGTACAGTCCCGAGCCACATGGAGGCAGTGAGCGGATCGTCAGGGGATTCGTCTATCCTAGTATTGGGGGTTGATGTCGCGGAGTGCACGGGTGACCATCACTAGAAATCCTTAGCCAAGGTAGTCGAGAATTACTGATTCGGATCAGTAGTTTCTCAGGTGGTGATAGGTTTCATACCGACACTAAATATCGCGTTATTAGGGGTCTGACTTTATCCACCTCCTAGACTCGATATGCGATACTCATAGACGAATGGGCTGGACTATACGAATATTGTCACTATCAGGCTTAGTAGGGGTTTCAGGATGAGTTTGCTCGTCGGCCTCCCTTTCGATCAATACCTGGGTAGCCGTTACGCACAGCTAGTGCCGCTGACGTGCTTGTGGTTAAACACACTTCCAGCGTATTGACTAGTCTTTAGAGTCACACACAGAGGGTTTCCCTATTTCGGGCGAAACGTTGTAGAGGCCGTATGGTTTTATGGCAGGGTTCGATCACATACATGTACTTTTGCACAGATAATGTTCGGACGGATAATACTAGTGTGCTTTGGTTTAAACCGGATCCTAGTATTATATTGTTGGATTATTTTCGTCTCATTGTATTCGTATTCTTCAGAATACGGATGCGGGTATATATATACAGTTGAGGGGTATTCTTGTAATTTATTACAAGATTACTTTTAGAAGATTACACCTCATCATGGTTTAGACCTTTTTGGATTAAAAGGTTATTGAGGTGTTGGATGAGGTGTTTATTGCATTTTTGTGGCATGGCTAATTAGTGACCCATGTGTTGGAGATAGTGCCCTCAGAGTCAATTATTGGATCACAGGGACGTGATTGCAATGATTGAGGGAAGACCTGTCCCAGTAGGACAGTCTTACTCAAGATGATAGTATGCTATCTGGTTTATCTTTATCATCGTGTACTGTTTTAGGTGACCTTACAGGTCACTATTGCACGTTGATAGAGCCCCTAGGATTCTTGCTTGACTGCTAGCAGTATGAGGACGATCATATATGTGGGAGCTGGGGTCCATAAGCACATCCTTAAAAGGTCCCTAGTCGTGGGAGTTTCGAGACAGGGCATCGATACTCCAGAGTAGACTAGTGTATACAGTCGAGACCCCGACGAGGGGCGGTGGCCGGTCTCACAAGCCACTGGTGTCAGTTGGTTCACCTAAGATGTATACAGGTGGTCATTGGGTTATGAGTACACCGGACAGGACTTGCCAGGAACCTGCTAGTTGGTCTTATACCTGACGTCAGATAGTAGTTCCCTGGTGACATGTGTACAGGTTAGTTCATCGACCTGAGATCGTCATTTATCTCGTGTGAGTTCCCACCGTGCTTTGATTACTACCCTACCACGCTCAAAGGAGACGTGCAAATAGGTTTTAGCTGGGTACAGTCCCGAGCCACATGGAGGCAGTGAGCGGATCTTCAGGCGTTCGTCTCTCCCGGTATTGGGGGTGAGGTCGCGCTGTGTCTAGGAGATCCATTACACGAAGTCCTTGGCCACGACAGGAGATTTACTGGTAGGTATTCCAGTAGTATCTCTGGGTGTTCTGGGCTACACTCCGACACGACTTGTACCTCTTTTGGGGGTCTGACTTTTACCAACCCCCTAGGCCCGACATGCGATTCTCATAGATGAACGGACCGGACTGTACGGATATTGTCACTGACAGGCTCAGTAGGGTGTCAGGATGAGTTCGCTCATCGACGTCCTTTTTGGTCAATACCTGGTAGCTCGTTACGTACAACTAGTACCTCTGACGTACCAGTGGTTAAATCCACAGCCAAAGTATCGACGAGTCTTTAGAGTCCCCTACAGACAGTTTTCAAGTTTCGGGCGAAACGTTGTAGAGGCCGTATGATATATGGCAGGGTTCGATCATATACGTACAGTGGTGCACGGATCATGATCCGGCGGATCATACTAGTGGGCTTTGGTTTAACCCGGATCCTAGTATTAGATTTGTTGGATTACTTTAGTCTCATTGCATTTGTATTCGGTTGGAATACAAATACGGGTATGTATATACTGGCGCGGGGTTATCCTGTAATTTGTTACCGGATCGCTTTTTGAAGTTTCCAGCTTGCTTTCTCTTTTTGGCCAAATTCCTTTTCTATTGTTCTTTGGCTGAATTTTCCTTGGAGGGGCTTATTTGCAAATGTGCAATTAGTGAAGGCAAGAGGTTTTTTGTGATGTATGGGGCTCCAGAATTTTTGATGAAGACTCTTCAACTTTCTAGATGTGCTTGGTTCAAGGTTTGCATTTATTGTGAAAGGATTGGGAAAAGATATTGGTGTGATTTATTTTCCTTGTTATCATCCATTTTTCTTTTGCTTTTTGCTCACCCTTTTTTCTCCTCAATTGAGCATGGCCGGCCAAAAGAAGAGGAGCCCCATTCTTTTTGGTGTGAGGAATTTTTGGTTCATTTCATTGCAAAGAAAACTCCTAAGCTCTATTATTTCCATTGCTCATTTCATCTCCACCCAAAAGGCAACTTCAATTAACCCTTGAGACAAAGTGGTCACACACATTCTCTATTTCGCCTTGGACACATCGGCTAGCGAATTTCGTGCCCGAGTTGTTTCGGATGAAGCGGGAGCCCGTAAAAAGACTCAAAGATATGGTGCCCTTTCCGACGAGAAGACCGGAGATCGGAGATGCCGCGAGGAGCTTGAGATGGTGGCCAAAGATCGAAGGACACGGATCGATCGGTATAGCTTTCCAACCCTTTCTCTAGTTGCTAGTTATAGGTTAATGGTTCGATCCAGATTTAAAGTATACGATAGCGCCGGTTTCTAGTTTAAGAAAAGTTTTCGTTTCCATATTTTGGCCTCGGACAGATGGCTGGGGCGCTACCGTAGACTTACAAGTATGAGATATTATCTCACCTATGGTTGCTATTCTCACTCATTCCATTCTCCACTTCATCTTCTTCTTCATCAAGAGAGAGCTCTCTAGGTTTTTAGGAAGTGAAGAAAATTAGTGAGAAAAAAAATCTAAAGTGAGCAAAATTCCTACTTCACCAACTTACACTAGATTAGCCATTTAGTTTAAATTGTTTGCTTCACTAATTCCTAATTATTGAAGAGGTAGCTTGAGTAAGTGTCTCCTCGACGTAGATCATTTTCGACCTCGAAGACTTCAAGAAAGCTTGTTCCTTTCACCTTGTGGAGTCCAACTAGAGTCCGGTGGGCCACTACTTGGAGCGAAGGGACCACTTCACGGAGCAATTGATGTGAAGGACCGGTCTACAAAGGTTGTATTTCTTGTCCACTTAGATGTAAAGTTGTTTACATTCTAGCATAATTCTCTAGTTAAGATCCTTGGTTTGGGTTACTTAGCACGCTAAATTTTTGAAAATGGCATGGTTGATGCCTCTCGAAACCTTGTAGTCGTGCTAGGGAAACCTATAAGAATAACCCAATAAACCGGATCTTTCCATAAACCTAACAAGCTAAGCTAAGGAGCTAACTACTATGAGAAGAAAGCCTCACCGAACGATCCGTGTCCTTCGGTCTTCTTTCTTCATCATGTGCTTATAGTGGCCACCTTGAAAAACTTGATCTTCAATTCTTGCTCCATCGGCTCTCCGCAATCGATCTTGCTCTCGGTCCTCCTTTGTAGTATATGATCAACCTGAGGGATGTGATCCATGGCTCTAGCTTTTAGCTAAGTGTCAATAGGTGCAACTGGAGAACTTGGGATGCTAATCCAAGAACTCTAGGATGTAGTGTGAAGTTCTAAGTGTTCTAATATCTCTATCTTGTCTCCTTTCTTGTTTCTCAACACATGAGAGTGTAGAGAGGAGGAAGATGATGAAGGTGGTGATGAAGGGTTCCTAGGCACACTAATGAGGTCTCACAAGGCATCAACCATGCCAATTTCAAATTTTACGGGTGCCGAGAAACCCTAATACGGATCGTTAACTAGAATTTTAGGCGAAAGATGCAGCTAGTTAACAACTTAACTAAAAGAACGGAAATACAACCTTTGTAGATCCGGTCCTCCACCTCCATAGCTCCACAATGAAGTCTCCTCGCTGTCCAAATGGAATCCCGGGCTCTAGCGTCGGCTTCATCGGAGAAATGGGCGGGCAAGGTCGTCGGCTTCGTGCCGAAGATGATCTACGTCGAGGCATCACAAGATCAGGCTCCCACTTCACCAAGTCATGAAACTTGTGAAGAAAACACCCTATACTACTTGGCAAGAGGTAGAGGATGAAGAAATAGGAAGTGGGTTCACTTTAGAATTGGATTTCTCACTCATTTTCTCAAGTTGCCATTGATGGAGGCAAGCTTCTTTAAGAAGAAGAAGAAGAAGATGAAAAATGTTATGATAAGTATATTTTAAAAAGAAAATAAAATGTATACTTATCATAATCTAACCATGGTCAAGTGTAGAGAATAAACTAGGGTTAGGTCAATGGTTAGGGTTAAGCATGAAGACAAAAATGGTGACTTAGTCAAAGCTTCATGAAGCTTCAACATGCATCCAAAGAAAGCCACCATTTTTCTTTTCTTATGCCAAAAAGAAATAAATAAATGAATGAATAAATAGATATGAAAAACAAAACCCTAACCATTTAAATAACCATGGTTTAATCTTTACACAAACTCAAGTAAGCATGTATCATCAAACATGATACAATCAAGTGCACAAAAGTATATCATATATACAACTTGTGAACTTCAAGTGAGAAAATCCATTTAAAGTGAACCAATACTAGTTAATGCAAAGTAATATATCAAATATATAATTATGCATTAAATCATTAAATCAACACTTGATTCAATGATCCGGTCATGTCGCACACAACCGACTAGTATCCAATGTATCGGCTTATCGAATCAATCCTTGATTCGATAACTAGGTTATATCGCATACAACCTTTCGATACATTCATCGCGAGAATAGAATACGGTATCACATACACGCATTATTCTCGGTCCCGCACATATCTCATATGCGCTCCTATTTCGTTTCGCTTGAGCCAGGAAACCTCTGTGTAGGACTCTAAAGACTCGTCAATACGCCGGCAGCAGGTGATGATCATATCAAACACCAACAAGCCGCAAGCGGTCTGCTAAACGTAACGGCCACCCGGGTATTGAGCGATCAGAAGATCGACGAGCAAGCCCGCTCATACTCCTGTGAATCCAACCAGTAACACTTACCGTACAGTCCGGTCTGATCGTCTGATATGTCGCATATCTCGCCTAGGGGTGGTAAACGTCAGACCCCAATAGCTCGATAAGTTGTGTCGATATGAGGTCTATAACATTTCGAGAAACTACTGGTAACACTTACCAGTAAATCTCAGCAACCCTGGCCAGGGATTTCCGGTTATAGCCAATCGAACACAGCGCAACATCAACTCCCTATACCGGGAGAGACGAATCCCCTCCTATCGCTCATTGCCTCCATGTGATTCGGGACTGTACCCAAAAGCTGTAGGGTTCCTAGGCATCCTATAGAGGTCTCACAAGGCATCAACCATGCCAATTTTCAAAAATATGGTGCCGAGAAACCCTAGACTACGGATCGTTGCTAGAATTCTAGGCGAAAAATAAAACTAGTTAACAAATTAACTATAGGTTAGATGCTACAACCTTTGTAGATCCGGTAATCCTCTTCCTTGGCTCCACGAAGGCATCCTCTCGCTGTCCATCTCGATTCCCAAACTCGAACTTTGGCTTCATCGGAGAAACGGGCAAGCTAGGTCGTCGGCTTTGTGTCAAAGACGATCTACCTCGAGGCATCGCAAGTTCAAGCTCCGACTTCACAAACTTATGAAACTTGTGAAGTAAACACCCAAAACAACTTGGCAAGAGGTAGAGGGTGAAGAAATAGGAGGTGGGTTCACTTTAGAATTGGATTTATCTCACAAGATCTCAAGTTGCCATAAAAGTAGCAAGCTTGAAGAAGAAGAAGAAGATGAAGAAGATGATAGAATTCTTATGATAAGTTATTTCTAAAATGAATAATAAAGGAATTCTTATCATCTTCTAACCATGGTCAAGTGTAGAGAATTGACCATGGTTAGTGGGAGTGGTTAGGTTTAAGCAAGGAGACAAAATGGCATCATTACTAAAAGCTTCATGAAGCTTCACCACACTTCATGATAAAATGAAACCCTTTTGTTTCCATAAATCCATTTAATAAATAATAAATGGATTTAATAATAAGAGAATAAATCTTAAACCCTAACCACTCTCATAACCATGGTTGCATTCTTTACACAAAGCCAAAACTACATGCATCATCAAACATGATACATATAAGTGCACAAAAGTATATCACATATACAATGTGTAATTCAAGTGAGAAAAATCCGTTTAAAGTGAACCAATACTAGTTAATGCAAAGTAATATATCAAATATATAATTATACATTAAATCATTAAATCAACACTTGATTCAATGATCCGGTCATGTCGCACATAACCGACTAGTATTCAATGTATCGACTTATCGAATCGATCTTCGATTCGATAACTAGGTTATATCATATATAACCAATCAAAACATTAATCGCGAGAATCAAATACGGTATCACATACACGCATTATTCTCGGTCCCGCACATATCTCATATGCACTCCTATTTCGTTTCGCTTGAACCAGGAAACCTCTGTGTAGGACTCTAAAGACTCGTCAATACGCCGGTAGCAGATGATGATCATATCATGCACCCACAAGCCGCAAGCGGTCTGCTAAACGTAACGGCCACCCGGGTATTGAGCGATCAGAAGATCGACGAGCTAGCCCGCTCACACTCCTGCGAATCCGACCAGTAACACTTACCGTACAGTCCGGTCTTTTCGTCTGATACGTCGCATATCAAGTCTAGGGGTGGTATACGTCAGACCCCAATAACCGATAAGTCATGCCGATGTGAGGCTCGTAACGGGTCGAGAAACTACTGGTAACACTTACCAGCAAATCTCTGATCAGCCCTGGCCAGGGACTTCCCTGTTACGGCCAATCGGGCACAGCGCAACATCAACTCCCAATACCGGGAGAGACGAAACCCCTCCTATCGCTCATTGCCTCCATGTGACTCGGGACTGTACCCAAAGACCACCGTTTTGCACGCCCTCATGGACGTGGTAAGGTGGAGATCAAAGCACAGTGGGAATCACACAAGACTCTATGACGATCTCGGGTCTACAACTAACCTGTACAAGTGTCACCTGAGAACTGCCATCTGACGTGAGGTATAATACCATCTGGGAGTTCTCGGCGAGTCCGTCCAGTGTACCCAGTCACCACTGAGCACCCGTACACCATCTCTGATGTCAAACACCAATGGATATGGGATCATCCATCGCCCATCTCATGGGTCGAGAAGCGTATACGCTAGTCTACTCTGGTATATCGATGCCCCGTCTCGATACACCCACGACTAGGGACCTTGAAGGATGTACTTATGGACTACCATGTCCCCACTAGTATGATCTGCATCACAGTTCAGGTAGTCAAGTACATATCCTAAGGGCTTTACCAACATGTAACTATAAGACAGTATAAAGAGACTAGTGTACATGTTAAGATAAAGATCAACCAGATAGCATACTATCATGTCGAGCAAGAAAGTCATCTCTATATATGTCCAAGCATCCAATATAATATACATAATCTGTACAATACTGGCCTCTAGGGCATACATACAACTAACAAAAGCCACCGTTTTGCATGCCCTCTTGGACGTTGTAAGGTGGAAATCAAAGCACAGTGGGAACCACACAAGACTCTATGACGATCTCGGGTCAACAGACTACTCTGTACCAGTGTCACCAGAGAACTGCCATCTGACGTAAGGTATAATACCATCTGGGAGTTCTCGGCGAGTCCGTCCAGTGTACCCAGTCTCCACTGAGCACCCGTATATCATCTCTGATGTCAAACACCAATGGATATGGGATCATCCATCGCCCATCTGTATGGGTCGAGAAGGTATACGCTAGTCTACTCTGGTATATCGATGCCCCGTCTCGATATACCCACGACTAGGAACTTTGAAGGATGTACTTATGGACTACTCTGTCCCCACTAGTATGATCCGCATCATAGTCCAGGTAGTCAAGTACACATCCTAAGGGCTTTACCAACATGTAACAGAGAGACAATCAGTGTACACGTTAAGGTAAAGATCAACCAGATAGCATACTATCATGTCGAGCAAGAAAGTCCTCCCTATATATGTCCAAGCATCCACTACAATATACATCCTATGTATAGTAATGGCCTCTAGGGCATACATATAACTAACAGGTGAAGCTCAAGAGAAGGAGGGCAGGGTGAAGCAAAATGGTGAGAGCAAAAGAAAAAGAGCAACCATCAGAGAGAAAATATCTCACCAAGGTATTGTAAAACAATATCCATCATTAAAAATATCCTACCATGCTTCAATAGTTGCCACAAATGAATTAATAATTCATTTGTTAACTATTGAAGCCATGGTTCTCACCATACCCCCTCTCCTTCACTTTACACCTCATTTCCATTTATGAATAAATGGAAAAATCCATGATGAGGTGTCCACCTTCTAGAATGTTATCCGTAGTAAAATACGGATTACTGTCTACAGTATATACATACCTGTATTCGGATAAAAACACGAATGCCCAAAGAGATAGAATAACACGAAGAACGTAATACTAGAATATACATATCGAAATGCATATATATAAATTATCAAATCAATACCTGATTTCATAATTCGGCTCAAACCCGAGCCGGCTAGTATTACCAACTGTCCGATCGAAAGTCCGGGTACAAAGTACATCAATCGATTGGAACCCTGCACGTATCCAATACGGCTACTACATCATTTCGCTTGAACCAGGGAAACCCTCTGTGTGGGACTTTAAAGACTCGACAGTACGCCGGCAGTGAGTTACTGGATAAATCCATTACCACAAGCACGTCAGCGGCATTAGCTGTACGTAACGGCTACCCAGATACTTGTCGAAAAAGAGGGCCGACGAGCAAACTCATCTGAATTCCTACTAAGCCTATCCGTGACAATCTCCGTACAGTCCGGTCTCCTCGTATGAGAGTATCGCATACTGGGTCTAGGGGTGGTAAACGTCAGACCTTAACAACCCGATAATTTGTGTTGATTTAGCTCAGGACCAATCCAGTAAATCCCAACTGCCTTGGCCAAGGTCTTATGGTCCTGACCAATCGAACACAGTGCGATATCGACTCCATATACCGGGAGAGACGAATCCCCAACAATCGCTCACTGCCTCTATGTTGCTCGGGATTTTACCCAACCAAAACCTCTTTTCACGACTCAGTAGAGCCATGATAGGGTAGTGATCAAAGCACAGTGGGAACTAACACGAGAAAAATGACGATCTCAGGTCTAAAGACTAACCTGTACTCATGTTACCTGAGAACTTCTACCTGACGATAGGTATAGTACCATTTAGAAGTTCTCGGCGAGTCCGTCCAGTATACTCACCCCCAGTGAGCACCTGTATACAATCTTAGGTGCAAAAAACCAATGGTTGCGGGACCATACCATCGCCCCTCGTCGGGGTCTAGAAACGTATACACTAGTCTACAGCGGAATATCGATACCCAATCTCGATACTCCCACGACTAGGGACCTTTTAAGGATGTGTGTACCGACTACCCAGCTCCTACAAGTATGATCGCCATCACAACGCAGGTAGTCTAGCAATGATCCTACGGGATTTATCAATATATATGAATGATATGTAATAGCAAGTAAAACATATGCAAATGTTAAGATAAAGATAAACCAGATAGCATACTATCATATCGAGCAAGACTGTCATGTACATATATATGTCTAAGCATCCATATGTATACATATACAATAATGGCCTCTAGGGAATACATATCCAACAGCAACAACATCTAAGACTACCCCTAAGGGCTGCTAACCACACAAAACACCTAAATGAGAGTCGGAAAAATCCGTATCGTACGTTATCAAAACGCCTAAAATATGGTAAAACGGTCCCAGATTTTTTTATACAAATAATTAGAGAAAGTTGCACATTCCATAGGCCTAATTGGAGTTCCAGAGCGCACTCGACAAAGATTCACACACAAAGACCCCAGATGGGCTGCAATTTGCAGCCAGAAACATTAAATTTGCGGCCTGAAAATGGAGAGGAGGGCTCAGGATTTAGGGTTGTATTCGTGGTCCTAAGACTAGCTTCTATTAATGGCAACTTCTCTCAAAAGTCTCTGGGTTGATAGCAGATTCAAAAACTAGATCCCAATCTTAACTAAATACGATATTTGACAATAAACAAAAACATTGAGGTGGTTTAGTGAAAACTTGGTGTTTAAATAAGGATGTTTAGTTACCAAAGCACTCTATTTAACCTAGATTAGGTCATAACTAACCTATGAACTTCATAACCCTAAGAACATATCTTTAGTCTAATTATCACCAAACACAACTCTAATTAAAATTAGGAGTTTGATTAGCAAAAACTTGTTAACATATAAGCTTTTCTAGAGCCTACTTAAGAGTTTTGATCCTTACCTCACCAAAACTTGAAGGAAATCCTAACCATGCAAGCTCCAAGACTCTCAAGAGATACTAACCATGATTAAGTGAAGGTTTAGTGATGGTTTGTGGTGATTAAAGCTTAATTTGTTGTGGGGAAAATTTTTCCAAGAGAGAAGGTGAGTGGGAGAAAGAAGAAGAAGAGAGAAAGATGAGAGAATGAAGGGAGAGGGATGGCTCATGAGAACCATGCCCAACTCTTCTCTCTTCATTAAATGCATCTCATATCCATGTCTCCTCCATCATTTCTTTTCTGTTTCTCCCTTTTTTTAAAATCCTTTAATTACTTAAAATATTTGAAGAACAAAATAAATATAGCTAATTTTGCCATGGCTAGAAAATATGTTTTAATTTAATTTAATATGTTGTTAAAACTAGATTAGCATAACATGTATGTGCATAACTATAAAAATGTACATAAATAAATAAATAAAATAATAATTAATTGAATAAAAAATGTGAAATTAATTACTAATTAAGCTTTGTCAAAAACCTATGTTATATTGCTTAATTATCTTTAATCGCATTTTAGAGTGTTACAATTCCCCTTAAAGAAATTCGGTCTCCGAATTTAAAATCTAACTACGCGTACCTTCGAAGAGATGTGGAAATTTCTTATGCATCTTGCTCTCGGCTTCCCATGTGACCTCTTCGCTGTTCGGGCCACGCCATAGAACTTTCATGGATGGTAAGGCTTTCTTCTGCAATTTCTTCACCTGTTGGTCCAGGATGACTACTGGCTGCTCGGGGAACAAAAGATCATGCTCCAGCTGGATCGTCTGGTGCTGGATCGCATGAGAAAGGTCATGAAAGTACTTGCAAAGCATCGATACACGAAATACGGGGTGTACATCCAGAAAACTTGGCGGAAGTGCTAAACGATAAGCAACGATACTGACTCTCTCAAGAATCTTGAAGGGACCCACATATCTTGGACTAAACTTCCCTTTCCTTCCAAATCTCATCATACCCTTCATCGGAGAAACCCATAAGAAAACACGATCACCCATTGCGAACTCAAGTCTGCAACGACGAAGATCGGCATAAGACTTCTGCCAGCTCTGGTCTGCTCTCATCCTATCCTGGATTAACTAGATTGTCACGTCCCGAAAGTACGGAACATGACCGGCACTTAAACTACGAGACGTCTTGAGACGTACGTAATCTAAGTAAGCCAAAAACCCAGAAATCCAAACCAAGAAAAGTAGTAGAGTGAAGGAAAACCAATTTAAAACAAGTAGTTTTAATAGCATAAGCCGAATTATGCGGTTTTTAAAAACATCAAGTATTTTCTGAAAATTTCGGCAGAGTCTCCTTTGTAAATACTGCCCCCCAAACGGGATACAATATGAATAGTATACGAAATCAAAAAAAAGGGCATCCCCAAGCGGGAGCTAGCTCTTCGTCAATCGACGGCCACAACCACACAAGCAATATAATATACAATGCCAAGGGCGAGGATCAAAACTCAAATAGAAACTCAAAACAACAAGAAATCCAAAGAAATACAACGCGCGACTCTAAGGTCGAAAGAATAAACATCACTGGTCTCTATCTTAAATAAATACTTGTTTGGTTGATAGAACTTCTAGATACAACAGAATAATGATATACAAGATATATAATGGGGTACGATATAAGTAAACCCACCTACTAGCAAATCACCCGAAGGAAACTATGCCCGTAAAGCCGTAATGAAACCTGTACGGCAAACCTGCAAGAAACTGGGGCACAACGGGGATGAGTTGCCAACTCATGAATAGAAAAACATCTACGAAAAGAAATCGCATAAATAACGCAATCCTAGGTCAATGATCATAATATATCCTCAAATATAAGAATAACATGCAACCTATAACAAGGCTAGGGTAGATATCTAATCCGAGTGTAATCTCATGTGCCCGTGTCAGTGCCTCAGGTAGCAATATATCATATGAATGAGGTATGAATGCATGAAAACAGAATACATGTAAATGAAAAACTCTTTTCATAATTTAGTGAGATTTCCTTTGTATTTTTAAAATGAGGTATCATAATGAAATCAGCATAAAACAGTGCCTAGCATCGGCACAAAACGTAATCCCAATATCTCGATATCTCTGTATCACAGTCTCTGTACCTCAATATCTCGAAATCTCAATATCACAGTCTCAATATCTAGGGCGCCGTCAGTCCAGACCGGCCCCTACCATCCATCTCAAGACCACGACGGTATCCTCCGGATATCCGACGCGTCGGGTAAAATCACCGGTAGGTAGTGCTCCCCTGCCAGGCTCACATCGTCATCATCACGCGCTTCTTGCCCCGGGGTATCTTACCGGGTCCACCATGTACCCGAAACGGTTCATCCGTCTCCTCGAATCGGGTCTCGAAATCCATCAGCAAACTCATGGTGGACGACTCATACATCATGGGAAAAACCGCACTTTTTTTATTTAAAAAGAGAGAAATCAGTTTATATAAGTTTTTGCGGTTCCCCCCCCCCCCCCCAAATCCAGAAAATCTCATGGAAATCCAAATCCAAATCATCAATAGCATGTAAAACCATGAATGTAGGCATAACAATGAATAACAGTATGCATGAAGTGACAAGTAATAACTACAATGTTAAGCTGGCATATAAGGCAGGTATACTAATATCATGTCAAATTACTAACTAACAAGCTAAGTCAAGCAATAATATTTTCTAAGGTGTACGTGACATGGCAATTACCGATGAAGATGTGTGTGAGCCGGCAAGTAAGTGTACGTGGTACATATGCATCATCGGTAATGGTGCTGGTGTCCTAACAGCATAATATCAATAATGGAGTATGAAACATAATATAAGCATGCGATGCGAAGCGAACCACAATAAAGAGCGGGAGCTGAATACTAGACGCAACTATAACTAATCTGCATTAACCTAATATAAGTCCTACAAATGGTGCCTTTTGAAATAACACGAATCATGGGGTTTTGAAAATAGGGGCTACGGTGTTTTTATGAAAAGATACGTCTTTTGAAATATCCGTAGGATCCCTTGGGCTGTCTTTTAAAATACCCACGATTCGTTAGTTTTGAAATAGGTAAGAATCGAATCTAATCTAACAACTAAACTAAACTAAAGGGCTAAGCTGACCAACTGGGCTACAGGTAAGGAAACTGCCTAACATCTGAGTCGATACATATACATACCTGTATATATATTAGTCGGTGATCCCACCTCAATAATATCATATCCGATACCATATCTATAATCAGACATCCCAAGTCAAGAGTGCGGATCAATCATCCAAATATAGCTCGTACGTAAATCCGTCATACGGCATCCCCAAATCTGGGTACGGGTTAATATCATATTCATCACACTATTTATCTGGTATCCTCTTTATCCAAGATCATAGTCCAGGGTACTGACCTATGTCTAGTACAATACTAATATCATCAATATAGTCATGATCTGACTACTGATCGACAGTCTCGTACAAACCGATATCACAACCACAAAACAAATCTCATCGACTCAGCTCAATCCCTAGTATCGTCCTCATATCCGTATGTGAACACACAGTCCCATACCCATGTGAACACATAACTATAAAGAATCCCATGAGCACATATAAATAGGAATGTATGCAAGTATGTATGTGTGTATGTATGTGTGTATGTGTAGTGCAACACTACCCTAGGGTTCGCGACACTAAAATAATCCAACACACCAATATCCATCCTAAACATCGTTATTAATCCCAAATAACATATAATAATTGTTGGTGTGTATACGCATCCGTATACACCACCATGGACTGCGGGGGTGCTATACGCCATCCACCCGACTTCTCCCCGTAGATATAAATCTACTCACCTGGTCCTCGCTCGCCGGTGCCGACGTCGCCATGCGCTTGCTTGCCGTCTCGAAGTCCACATGGGGGTACCTACATATCATAACGCACCGCATCGCATTAAAATCCGACTCATGACCAAAACGACACACGAATCCCACATAGGTCAAAACCTATGGTTGCTTCCACAAATCAACCCAAAAACCCTCGACATCGGCGTACAAACGCCAGACCATCGAGAAAAACCCAAATACACTCATTTGCACATTCACGAACACTAATTTTAATATAAAATAGGTTAAAACTCACAAAAACCGCAAATTCACTTTAAAAGCCGTTTTTCCGAAAATCTAGCAAGCACAAATTACCCATTTTAGTACCAAACTCGACGTTTAAACAGTCTAATGGCCATAATACTTATTAAATAACTTAAATAAGTCCTAAAAACAATTTTCATAATTTAATCTCATTAAATTCCATTAATCCCAAAATTCTAGTTTACAATATACCCAAATTTTAACAATTTAATAGCAAAAAGCACAAACAACAATTTAGCTTGGATTTTCATGAACTAAAGTATTAAGCTACACTTAATAATGTTAATGAAGTCATGAAAAACCTAATTACATTTTTAAACCCAATTATTTAACCATTTTCAAAAACCTAGTTTGTTAAAACTCCAATTTTAACAATTTTAAGTGACAATATACAAATTAACTACTAGACTAGATTTGCATATCATAAGATGCTAAAATACATATCACAACCATCATCAATTTATCACAACCCTACCATGATTCAAATCCTTCTCTTGAATTTCACAAACCCTCACTTTAAATTAGAAACCAAACAACTTTTAACTACTTTAGCTTAAGCAAAATACCAACAATTTAACCATTTGGACAAGATTTATACCTCCAAGACTTGTAGATCTACATGCAATTTAGCCTCCCAAATTAGCTTCTATGCCCCAAGATCCATGCTAGATGAGATAAAGAATAATGGGTAGGAGTTAGATTTTGATTTCGGTGAGGTTTGCTTGATTTTTCATGGAATTTTTTTGTAGATTTTTGGAGAGAGATGAGGTGAGGAAATTTAGAGGGGAGAGGCTGTAGAAATCTGCAGTTTTCGGCCATAATGGGGAGGGGAAATGAGTGAGGGAGGAGAGAGAGTGAGGTGGAGAAAGTGGGAAAGTCAAAGTCCACATTTTCTTGTCTTTTCTTCTCTTTTCTTTATGATTGGAGAGAGGGAGAGAGGGGGAGGGCTGTCATGGTGGGGTCGGCCACATGGGGAGAGGGAGAGAGGGTGAGTTATGGGTGTATGGGTGAGGAAAAATGATAAATGTTATACCCCAATTCCCATTAGCACTAATTTCACCGAAAAAAAGCCTTTTTCTTCGATATTTTCTAAACCGTTTTGGCAAACGATTTCGTTTCAAAAACCACATGATAAAATTTTATTTAAAGTTTTATGATGCACAAAATTTGTTTCAACTCATTCTAATTTGTAATTTTCCCTAATTAAATGTATTAGTGACGGCTTAAAATAATAATAAAATAATTTTTTTTTCAGAAAATTTGAAATTTCACCAGTGGCTCAATAAACACCAAATACTAGCAATTACATAGCTAGAATATGTATATTTAATTTTTATAATAAGATATTTGCATTTTGACTTTTTACAGAAAACCCCCTTATTTTACAGATTTTCCGAAATTTCACCGAAACGATTTTCAAAACGCTACATAGATCTTCTCCGTAGTCTCCTGAACTAGCCGCGGTCCTAAAATTCTGCTCTCGTTGAGCTCGGTCTTACAGACTGGCGATCGACACTTTCTCCCGTATAAGGCTTCGAAAGGTGCCATCTGAATCGTCTCCTAAAAACTGTTGTTTTAGGAGAACTCTATCAAGGGAAAGTGACGATCCCAACAGCCACCAAAATCTAGTATGCATGCTCGGATTATATCCTCGAGAGTCTGTATAGTCCGCTTTGACTGACCATCGGTCTGAGGGTAGAAAGTGGTATTGAAACTCAGACGGTTACCTAAAACCTCCTGAAGTTTCTGCCATAGACGGCTGGTAAACTGAGTGGCTCTGTCGGAAACAATGCATGTCAGAACGTCGTGTAGCTGCACAATCTCATCAATATAGAGCTGAGCATACTGAGCAAACCCGAAAGAGGTCTTCACTGGAAGGAAGTGAGCCGCTTTTGTCAACCGGTCTACAATCACCCAAATGGAGTCATACCCTCGACTGGACTTAGGTAGACCCACAATGAAATCCATGAAGATCAGCTCCTTTTTCCATCCGGGAATGGACAAAGGTTGTAACTCTCCAGCCGGTCTCTGGTGCGTGGCCTTGACTTGCTGGCAACTAAGGCATTTCGAAACGAAATCTGAAACATCTCTGTTTACCCCAATCAGAGCAAAGCTCTGTTCAAATTCCAATGCGGGAAACGAAGCAACGCTTCTGTTTCCCCCAATCAGAGCAAAGCTCTGTTTTGAAAATTAAAGTGAAAATTAAAATTAAAATAAATGAAGCAACGCTTCAGATCCCCTGCGTTGCGCGCAGAGCGCCACTTGTCAAAATCAGACATGTAGCACAGGGAGCGCAGCGCCCAAGGAAGCGCACTCAATCAAGAGCAAGGCTCTATTAAAGAAGCAACGCTTCAGCTGACTTGCGCTCTGCGCCACGTGGCAGCACAGTTGCGCTAGCGCAGTTGCGCTGCACTCTGCTCTGCGCGCCACGTGTCAGCGCAGTTGCGCTAGCATAGATGCGCTGCGCTGTGCGCTGCCGACATGTGTCAGCTCAGTTGCGCTAGCGCAGTTGCGCTGCGCTCTGCGCTGCGCGCCACGTGTCAGTGCAGTTGCGCTGCGTTGTGCGCTGCGCGACACGTGTCAAGCGCTGGTGCATTTGTGCCAAACAGAATTAAAATTTTAATAAGATCTTTCTGTTCTTGTTAAAACAAGAAGATTATCTTCTGTAAAACAGAAGCCCTTGGATCAAAAATCCAACGGTGGGGAAAATTCCCCAAATCACTCAGAGAAAGATCTCTTTAACAAATTTAACTAATTAATGGGCACTATATAAAGATCCCTAGACCCCAATTCAAAGGAGGAAGATCATCATTGAGAACTCTGATGAATTGGAGAGAATTCCTCAAGAACAAAAGAAGTAAAAACCTTTAGAAAAAGAGAAAATTCTCTTATGAACAGATCATTGATCTGAGAACAAGATCAATGATCTTCAAAGAACAATAAATAATAATAGTGCCTTGCACTTTCTTATGAACCATTGGTTCTTTGAAAACAAGAAAGACTTGTTTTCTTTGAATTAAAATCGATCAAAAGATAAAACAGTGCTCTGCACTTGCGAAAAATTGCACTGTTGCGCTCCTGTGTTGGCGCAAGCCACCAGGGAGCGCCACCTGTCAGCACTGATACAGCGCAGCGCACTGACATAGCGCACTGCGCTGTTGTGCTTGCGCTCATCAGAGCGTGACACGTGTCACCACCATATGAGTTTGCGCCTTGCGCTCCTCAATTGGCGCAAAGCGCCTGACAAGCCACGTGGGGGCAATATCAGAACATTGAATGCAATGCATTACTGAAAGGGCAAAGCCCAATAAAAGGGTCTATCAGACCAAAATAAAAATGCTTTGCATTATTTAAAGGGCAGAGCCCAAATAAAAACAGATGCTCTGCATCATAAATAAAGGGACAGATCCCAAATCAAAAAGCCTAGCAGGCCAGAACAAAATGCAGTGCATTATTAAAAGGGGGCAAAGCCTTAGCACAGGGCCTAATAGGCCAAAGACAAATAAGATGTTAAACATTTCTAAACTGGACTTTGCCCAATCATGGCCGTAAGTCCTCAAATTAAATTGACTGAGCACAGCTGCTCTCTTAAATCAATTTACATCCGGTTCGAGGGTACATCTCCGAACTTCTCTGACTCCTATTGTTGTAATCCTTCAACGATGTCAGAGAGGTGACGGGTCCCGACAACCACACATTGATACGGACTGTGGGGTCCTTAAACTCATGGACTTATGCGTCCTTAAACCAAGATACGGACTGTGGGGTCCTTAAACCCATGGACCTATGCGTCCTTAAACTACCAATGGACCACCATGTCCCTAAACTGGAATATGGACCTTAATGTCCTTGAACTACCAATGGACCGCAATGTCCTTAAACTACCTATGGACCACTACGTCCCTAAACTGGAACAATAGAGCCCCTAAATGCTCTTTTTGGATCTAAACGATCCCGTTTAAGTTGATCTTAGCCTCAAATATGGCTAACGTATCCTTTAACATTCAAACAGACTTTAGTCCCAAATTGGACTATAAGACCCCCAATCAACTTTGGTTCAAGGGTACATCTCTGAACTCCTCTGACACCTATCGTTGTAATCCTTCAACGACGTCAGAGAGGTGACGAGTCCCGACGGCCATATATTAAATGGATCACCACGTTAAGTTGATCTTAGTCTCAAATAGGACTAAAGTATCCTTAACGAGCGTTTAAGTTGATCTTAGCCTCAACACGGCTAACGTATCCTTAAACTAAAACACCCAAACCCAAATCTAAGTAAATATGGATTTGGACTAATCCACGTCCTACGGGCGACAGCATCACTTAGTCTCCGTATACAATCCACGGGCAACCACAAACAAAACAAATACACACGACACGAAGTGAAATTCTGGAGAAGGAGAAAGTTGTTACCGCTATGCGGTAGCGTAATTAACTGCAGGGGCTTGCGCCTGCAGGGAAGAGCGTCCCCACAATCAAAAACCCCTCGAACGAGGGGGAATCTGACGAAGTCTACTACATCGGCCGCATCCGTCTGAACCTCCGATACACGGCGCCATAAATCAACTTGGCATCTTCGGAGAGGTGGACGGATAAAACCAAAATAGCATCTGCCCCGAATCTCTGGCGAGGCGTCCTAATGTCTCGGCCGCCATTCGTAGGGGAACAGATTCTGGCACGCCCGGTGGGACCTCTTTCTCTTTCCACTCCACACTTCGTGTGTCGTGTTCGCGAACGAATCGCGGTTTGCTGTGGTTGCCTGTGGATTCGAGGTACTAAGATTTGGTGTCTTGCTCCGTGCAGAAAACAGAAGATCAATGGCTTCAAACTGCACTACCTGCAACTGCAACTCTCGCTCCGTCCTTGCTGGAGGAGTGACTTATGGGCCCCAAGCGGCCTCCCTTTTCAAGATGCCAGTGGAGCAGGTAACACAAGCCACCACCGGACTATTCTTCGGGACCATGCTCCCACCGATGAGCTTCAATTCCCCAGTGACATCGCAAGAAGCTCCAAAGAAGTCGGTCTTTGATCGGCTTGCTACTGCCGCGACCCCTCTTAACGGGTCGCCCAACTTCAATATCTCAGTTTTCAACAGACCGAGTCAGAACGTCTACAAGCCCGCGATACCCGAAGCTGCCATCCCAAAGCGGATAGCCATCCCGGCTCAAGTAGACGAAATCATTGGAAAGGCTTCTCCTTCCAAGAAGTCAGTTTTTACAAGGCTGGCCATTCCGGTTGCTGCTCCAGGCGATGTCCTCGAAGCTGCTTCCCTTGCCCAGAGGTCTGTCTTTGACAGATTAGACATTGCTTCTCAACGGGTGTCAGTCTTCGACAGGCTAGCACCAATAACGGTCTCTCCTCAAAGCAGGGGGCATGACGAAGTCACCCTTATAGCTGAAACAACTCCATCCGCACGATACGCTCGACGTCGCCACTGGCGCCGAGTGAGGAAGGCTGGGGGCAACTCTCCCTCTGGGATAACTCCGCCAGCTCCAACGGTGGGGATCGATGCTGCTGTTCCAACCGAGAACAGCTTTGGACTGCTCAACAAGGTGCGCAGAAACTCTCCTACTGCCGTGCTAAAAAGAACTCCTTCACCTATGGAGAATACTCCAGAGAAGAAGCCAGAGCAGCCCCCTCAACGGCTGTCCTCCAAAATTTACAAAGTATGGAGTCGGGTCCAGGAGTCAGTGATCGATCAAGACTATCCCCGCCGGTAGAAGAAGCTGAAGGCCCGACAGGAAGAAAACCGTCCTGTTAAGCCGCAGAAAACGACGGCTACTTAGGTACCCACTACAGCGGTCCCCTCAACTTCGACCGCCCACAAAAGAAGGAGGTCGGAGAAGATCCCTGCGTCTTTGGCAAATCGCAGAGATACTGGATCTAAACGCCCCAAGGCTGGGGGCATGGTGGTACATACTGTTTATATGGCTTCCGGAAAGGAGGAAGGCCACACTTCGACGGGTCACCGACCGCTCACCCGATCCATGACAAAAGCCCAGGAACAATAACAGAAGCTTCAAGAGATGCTGACTACAATGGCCGCACTTACCGAGCCAAAAGAAAGCCTGGAGGCATCATCAGAGCAGCGTCACGAACAAGAAACTGATGCTGACTTCTTACGCAGAGTCCTCGAAAAGAAGGACAGAGAAGCCGCAGAGCAAGCGGCTAACATAAAGCAAATGGCGCTCCTCTTCCAAGATATGGTAGGGATGATGCTACAGCCGGACCGTCCAGTTGAAGACCCTCCGATCATTACTAAAGATGATAGAGGAGAGACATCTAATCCTCCTCTGACTCTTTCAACAGCCAAGGAAGAAACCATTTCCAAGGCCGCCCTAGATGATTATATCGCTCAGCAGATATGAATTCATCAAGCGAATGAGGCGACTGGGCAAATTGCTAAAACTGGACGACCCTATCCGAATTGGTATGACCAAATCAGTTACCCGCCGGGATATACGATCCCTAAGTTCCATGTATATAAAGGGACGGGGAATCCACATCAGCATGTCGCTCAATTCAGGGCCTTATACGGCAACACTGGAGGCGACGACAAACTGCTGCTTCGCTAATTCGTCGGCAGCTTAGCAGAAACAGTCTTTGAATGGTATTCGGAGCTACCTAACGACCCTGTCGAAACATTTGCGGAGATGGAGCTACTGTTTACACAAAGATTCGCGAGTGCTAGCGGACGCCCCCCGATCACGGCATTGATCAACGCCAGGGTAAGGCCAGGCGAAACTTGGGACCAGTATGCGATACGGTGGCGTAATCCATGGTCAAAGTGCGAGCAGCGCATCGAAGAAGCTCCTGCCGTGGGCATGTTCGTAGGTACTCTCGACCCTCAAGCGACCATATCCCAATTCATGATGTTCTTCAAGCCGACCACTTTTCAGGCCTTGATTGACAAGCTGGCCCAAATGGACCAGATGGGTCATAGACCATCTCCTTCAAAGACAGAGCCTTGGAATGAAAAGGGCAAAGGGAAAGCAACCTTCATCGCCGATACTCAACAACGGCCGAGCAACTTAAAGCCGGTTGTTTGCCAAAACAATATGCGTCCACGCCCATCCCTCGAGGAAAGACTGGGACGTCCTTACTCGTTTCCCCAGGATAAAACGAGGAAACTGTTTGAGCTGGTAGTGCACAACGGATTCATCAATCTGCCGAGTCCGAAACGTCCGCTACAGCCAGGCGATATGAACGATCCTAATTACTGCCCCTACCATCGAGCAGTAAGTCATCCGATCGAAAATTGCTTCGTCTTCAAAAACTGGGTTGAAGACCAATACCAATAAGGCAAACTCGCGCTGTCCGAAAACTGGAAGGTGAGCCCGCCATAACCACATGCTCCAAGAAAGATGGATACGCCGGTGGCATTATGCTCAGTCATAGAGAAACCCCCATAGACCGAAAAGACAGTAAACTAGAAATTCGCCTCAAATACGGCAACGCTAGACCGAAAAGTCAGTAAACTAGAAATTCGCCTCAAATACGGCGACGCTAGACCGAAAAGTCAGTAAACTAGAAATTCGCCTCAAATACGGCGACGCTAGACCGAAAAGTCAGTAAACTAGAGATTCGCCTCAAATACGGCGACAGTGACCGAAACGTCCTTAAACTAACAACAGACCGAAACGTCCTTAAACTAACGGCGGACCGCAATGTCCTAAAATTTGCAAATGACCGAAACGTCATTAAACTATTCCCAACCCGCAGCATCTTCAGGCTGACGTGGTAAAAAAAAACGGTACGTCCACAAGCAAAATAGGCACGGATGAAAACCTGAAAGGGCTCCGTGAGTAAAAACAGCAGGGCTACCGGCGAGTGTTCGTGAAAACCCGAAAGGGCGCGACCTCATTTAAAAAAAAAAGAAGAAAATAAAGAAAATAAAATAAATAAAAAGAACGGTATGTCCATAAGCAAAGTGGGCACGGATGAAAACCCGAAAGGGCTCCGTGAGTAAAAACAGCAGGGCTACCGGCGAGTGTTTGTGAAAACCTGAAAGGGCGCAACCTCGTTAAAAGATACTTACAGGATCCTCTCGACCTTGTAAGGAGAAACCACCCGCGTGAGATCCTTACGACTCACGAGGGAACAATACACTTAGGGATCCTCACGATTCCTAAGGAGAAATTACACTTGCGAGATCCTCACGACTCGTAAGGAGAACTCTCTTATGGGACCCTCACAGCTCATAAGATTTGAAAGTCTTGAGTTACAGAAACCTGAACCTGTTCTTAAGCAAACCCCTCCCCCCACAACCTTCGATATGGCCCTACAAGCGGCTCAATGCTGACCCTTGTATACAATCCACGGGCGCGAATAAACATTTCCCTAACCAAGTCCCATCCGTGACTAGGGATATGTTCATACGGTGAACAACTCTTGTAAGTCCTCTCGACTTATAAGGAGAAAACCCTTTTGTAAGATCCTTACGACTTACAAGAGCGCATGCACTTAGGAATCCTTACGATTCCTGAGGAGAAAACACACCTACGAGATCCTCACGACTTATAGAGAGAAATACCTTTATGAGACCCTTACGGCTCATGAAGTCAAAAGCCTTAGTCGACGAATCCTAACCCTGTTTACTAAGCCACCTTTGTTCGACATCGACAGAGGCAAATGATGATTCGCTCCTGGCAATATCCCAGTTGTAGTGATGCTGATGCCTAAACCGGTATCAAATTCCAAGTCCTTTCATGGCAAATGATGATTCGCTCCTGGCAATATTCCAGTTGTAGCGATGCTGATGCCTAAACCGGTATCAAATTCTAAATCCTTTCATGGCAAATGATGATTCGCTCCTGGAAATATTCCAGTTGTAGCGATGCTGATGCTGAGATTGGCACCAGATTCCAAGTTGCACACTCACGATAAAAAAACAAACAGCGAGCCATACGTGCATACGAAATAGCCGAAATGATGGGGCAACTTGCAATAAAAAGCAGCAAGTAAGAATGTATGCATACAAAAACAGCCGAAATGATTGGGCAACTCGCAATAAAAAGCAGCGAGTAAAAAGAAAAATAGCCGAAATGATTGGGCACCGCGAAAAATAGCCGAAATGATTGGGCAATCGCGATTTTCGCGATATAAAAAGCTGAAATGATAGAGCATAGCGGAAGGAATAAAAAAAATGATGAAAGAATGAAACTTTTTGCCCTACAGGTAAGATCACACCGATCCCTGTATACAATCCGGGGGTACAAACAGAGAGGGAACCATACCTTCCCAACAGGCTCCACCAGAAAGCGAAGCCAAGTCTCGACGGTTCATAGACAACCTAGAGACAACCTCGACATTTGTCGCAATATTGCAGACACAATGTCAACAAACGAAGCAAAAGAAGATCCCTAGCTTCAGGGTCTCGACGTCGATATCGATAACTTAGAGATCACCAACGGTGTTTCCCCTCGCTCCAACTAGATGCAGACGTGATGTCAACAACCGACCTCAGAGTCGCAACGAAATGGAGCCATGGCAAGTCCCTAGTTCCAAATCTCAATGGCTATATCTACAGCTTGGAGACCAACAATGGTGTGCCTCCTCATTCTAGCAGGACATAGATGCTACACCATCAAACGATGCCACGGCATAGTCCTTAGTTCCAAATCTCGACGGTTCACAGACAACCTAGAGACCATCTCAGCATTCGTCTCGTTATAGCAGACGAGATGTCAACGACGGTGTTCCTCCGCAGTCCAGCAGGATGCAGATACAACGTCAACAAAAGACCTCACGGTCGAAACAAAGCGGAGTAACGGCAAAATCCCAACTCCACCTTAGCATTCGTCTCATTACAGCAGACGCAATGTCAACAACGGCGTTCTTCAGCAGTACAGCAGGATGTGGATGCAACATCAACAAAAGACCTCACGGTCAAAACAAAGCGGAGCGACGGCAAAATCCCAGCTCCACCTCAGCATTCGTCTCGATACAGCAGACGAGATGTAACCAATGGCGTTCCTTCGCAGTCCAACAGGATGCAGATGCAACGTCAACAAAAGACCCCATGGTCAGTAAAGCGGAGTGACGGCAAAATCCTAGCTCCACCTCAGCATTCGTCTCGATACAGCAGACGCAATGTCAACAACAGTGTCCTTCCTTCGACAGGATTCGGACACGCCAAAGCCAACGAAATGAAGGACAAATTCCTAGCTTCAACGTCTTGACGGTAACTCATATAAAACCGGAAAGACAATCAGAGATCATCTCACACCAGCATGGAGTGATCACCGCCTCGACGTTCGTCTCGATACACCAGACGAAATGTCACCCAGCGTTCTTCCTCCAACAGGATTCGGACACGCCAAAGTAACTGAAGCAAAAGGCCAAATTCCTAGCTTCAGGGTCTCGACGGCAAGTCATATAAAGCCTGAAAGACAATCGGAGATCATCTCGCACCAGTGCGGAGTGGTCCCACCTCGACGATCATCTCGATACAGCAGATGAAGTGTCACCCCAGCGTTCTTCCTCCAGCAGGATTCAGACGCGACACTCAAACAAACGGAGCAATGGCAAAATCCCTAGTTCCAAACCTCGACGGTTCACATGTAACCTAGAGACAACCGCGACATTCGTCTCGATACAGCAGACTCGATGCCAACAAACGAAGCAAAGGCCAAATTCCTAGCTTCAGGGTCTTAACGGCAAGTCATATAAAGCCTGAAAGACTATCGGAGATCATCCCACACCAGCGCGGAGTGGTTATGACTCATCGGGGCTCTCCAAAATGAGCCTAACCTCAAGTAAAAAGCGGCATGGTAAATTCCTAACGCTTGCTCTTCCGACGGTCAAACTGCCTGGGAAAATTGCTTGAAGACGTCTTGTCCAACCCCCGAAGGGATCAGAGACACGGCAGTCGCAGGGCTACTCGAACAGCACGATTGCCTATCGAGGAATGTATCAGCTTATGCGACAGTACGACGGCCAAAACCCTAAGTACCACAGACCCTAACGGACTTCTGTCGTAAAGAGCAGAGGTTAACTGCAACGTTAGGATGTTCTTTCGAGAAACGCTCGATTCGTCTCGACTTGTGAAGAAATTGATGTCTTTGCGAGAAATTCTCGAGGCGGCTCGACTTGTGAGATAAAGCCTTAGGCAGTAGGCATAAAAGAAGCCTGTTTCCTAAGCGCTGGGACCCTGCAAGTTGGCCCAAAACGGTTTCTTGCATACTATCCACGGGTCCTACTCTCCAACGTCGAATCTCAACAAGGAGGGAAACAACCGCTTACGGGTCCTCTCGACTCATAAGAGGGAAAATTCTCTTATAAGATCCTTACGACTTATAAGAGAAAACGCACTTAGGAATCCTCACGATTCCTAAGGAGAAAATCCACCTATGAGATCCTCTCGATCCGTAGGGAGAAAAGTCTCTATGAGACCCTCACGGTTCATAGAATTGAAAAGTCTTAGGCAGTAGATCTGAACCTGCGGCCTAAGCCATCGCTATCTCTTGAAGAAACCAAAGTGCTTGCTCTATTATCTGTCAACCATGTTCATTAAGGTAACACGCGGATAATAAAAGAAAGAAGAAAGTGACAGAAAGAACATCTGATTGGCGTTGGATTAAACATTCGAGACACACTCATTCACGCATGTGCAAAAGACTCAGAACGAAAAATAAGACAAGCTGGGATAAAACTTTTCCATTAATATTGTCAAAAATTCTTACAATCATTAAAAAAAACGAGAAATATTATTACAATGGAATAACCTCAAATCCAGGGCATGGATTGAGGAAGTCAAAAGTAAGGTCATCCAGAGTTCTTCTGGCCTTTCTGATTATTCTTGTGCGAAACCTATCGCGCTCC
Source organism: Agapanthus africanus (assembly GCA_030015575.1). NCBI lineage: Eukaryota > Viridiplantae > Streptophyta > Magnoliopsida > Asparagales > Amaryllidaceae > Agapanthus > Agapanthus africanus. The sequence continues at coordinate 330,758,472 of CM057346.1, read as the reverse complement.
TGTGTGTCAAGATCCTCGGCGAGACCCCCCAGCCTTCGATAAGCAGCGACTATCATCGTCTGCTGGAAAATCTGATGCAGGATGTCGATAAGGCTATCCCGTCGTTTCTTCGAGATCAGCCCCGACAGGTACACTGAATGCACCTTGTCTTCGGCATCATCCAGCGCATTGAGCGGTAGGGCCCCGTCGAACCCCGGGAGTGCTCTCCAAATTGCTCCCAGCACAACTTTCAAGAGAGCAGAGCGACGGGGGAGCAGCCAACCAACACGTGCGTTCAGACGACCCATGACCTCCGCACACTGGGAATCCGTAAACTCCTGGTCTTGTTGACGGCCCTGTACACGGATATCCTCGTAGGTGATGAATTCGTGCAGACTGTATAGACGCACCGCCATAATGCCTGAAAGAAACATCTTTGGAAGATTAGCAATGATAAAAAGAGAGTTAAAACTCCTCGAGAGCAATGCTCTGCAGACAGGAGTGACACCTGTCAAAATCAGTAATGAGGAGAATTTGAGAAAAATCCCCTAAGAACGTTGAGAGCTTTATAAAATGCCATATTTAACTTCCAAGATCCATGAAGAATTCTTAAGAGTTCTTCTATATGATTTGGAAGGAGCAAAGCTCCATTGCTGAATTAAGAAAATCCCAAGAAAATCTTTTAGAGAGCAGGGCTCTATTAATGGAACCCTAATAGGGCCCCTCTTAGTCCTCTTTAGACCCCTTTAGAGCAAAGCTCTGCTAAATGAAATCCTAAATGAGTCTTCTTTAGATCAGGGATCTATTGAGAGCAAGGCTCTTAAAATTGATTTAATTTAATCCAAATTAATTTTTTACCTAAAATTCTCTAAAGATTAAACTTTTAAAAGCGTTTAAACAAAAGAGCAGGGCTCTGAGATTCTGAAAATAAAATTTTTTGGAGATGATGATCATCTGTGAAGGACCAAAGGTCCTATTTATAGGCATTAAGTGCCCTTTCAACTTCCAAGAGTTGCCGCGATGGTTGGAATTCTGCCACCGCTGCGCTCACGTTGGGGCCACGTAAGCGCAACGGTGGGAGGGCATTTGTTTACCCCAATCAGAGCAAAGCTATGTTCAAATTCCAAGGCGGGAAACGAAGCAACGCTTCTGTTTCCCCCAATCAGAGCAAAGCTCTGTTTTGAAAATTAAAGTGAAAATTAAAATTAAAATAAATGAAGCAACGCTTCAGATCCCCTGCGCTGCGCGCAGAGCGCCACGTGTCAAAATCAGACATGCCAGCGCAGGGAGCGCAGCGCCCAGGGAAGCGCACTCAATCAAGAGCAAGGCTCTATTAAAGAAGCAACGCTTCAGCTGACTTGCGCTCTGCGCTGTGCGCCATATGGCAGCACAGTTGCGCTAGCGCAGTTGCGCCGCGCTCTGCTCTGTGCGCCACATGTCAGCGTAGTTGCGCTAGCGCAGATGCGCTGCGTTGTGCGCTGCGCTGTGCGCTGCCGACACGTGTCAGCTCAATTGCCCTAGCGCAGTTGCGCTGCGCTCTGCGCTGCGCGACACGTGTCAGCGCAGGTGCGCTGCGCTGTGCGCTGCGCGACACGTGTCAAGCGCTAGTGCATTTGCGCCAAACAGAATTAAAATTCTAATAAGATCTTTCTGTTCTTGTTAAAACAAGAAAATTGTCTTCTGTAAAACAGAAGCCCTTGGATCAAAGATCCAACGGTGGGGAAAATTCCCCAAATCACTCAGAGAAAGATCTCTTTAACAAATTTAACTAATTAATGGGCACTATATAAAGACCCCTAGACCCCAATTCAAAGGAGGAAGATCATCATTGAGAACTCTGAAGAATTGGAGAGAATTCCTCAAGAACAAAAAAGGTAAAAACCTTTAGAAAAAGAGAAAATTCTCTTATGAACAGATCATTGATCTGTGAACAAGATCAATGATCTTCAAAGAACAATAAATACTAATAGTGCCTTGCACTTTCTTATGAACCATTGGTTCTTTGAAAACAAGAAAGACTTGTATTCTTTGATTTAAAATCGATCAAAAGGTAAAACAGTGCTCTGCACTTGCGAAAAATTGCACTGTTGCGCTCCTGTGTTGGCGCAAGCCACCAGGGAGCGCCACGTGTCAGCAGTGCAACAGCGCAGCGCACTGACACAGCGCACTGCGCTGTTGCGCTTGCGCTCATCAGAGCGTGACACGTGTCACCACCATATGAGTTTGCGCCTTGCGCTCCTCAATTGGCGCAAAGCGCCTGACAAGCCACGTGGGGCATTATCAGAACATTGAATGCAATGCATTACTGAAAGGGCAGAGCCCAATAAAAAGGTCTATCAGACAAAAATAAAAATGCTATGCATTATTTAAAGGGCAGAGCCCAAATAAAAACAGATTCTCTACATCATAAATAAAGGGACAGAGCCCAAATCAAAAAGCCTAGCAGGCTAGAATAAAATGCAGTGCATTATTAAAAGGGGGCAAAGCCTTAGCACATAGCCTAATAGGCCAAAGACAAATAAGATGTTAAACATTTCTAAACTGAAATTAGCCCAATCATGGCCGTAAGTCCTCAAATTAAATTGACTGAGCACAGCTGCTCTCTTAAATCAATTTACATCCGGTTCGAGGGTACATCTCCGAACTTCTCTGACTCCTATCGTTGTAATCCTTCAACGACGTCAGAGAGGTGACGGGTCCCGACAACCACACATTGATACGGACTGTAGGGTCCTTAAACTCATGGACTTATGCGTCCTTAAACCAAGATACGGACTGTGGGGTCCTTAAACCCATGGACTTATGAGTCCTTAAACTACCAATGGACCACCATGTCCCTAAACTGGAATATGGACCGCAATGTCCATAAACTACCAATGGACTGCAATGTCCCTAAACTACCTATGGACCACTACGTCCCTAAACTGGAACAATAGAGCCCCTAAACGCTCTTTTTGGATCTAAACGATCCCATTTAAGTTGGTCTTAGCCTCAAATATGGCTAACGTATCTTTGAACATTCAAACAGACTTTAGTCCCAAATTGGACTATAAGACCCCCAATCAACTTTGGTTCAAGGGTACATCTCTGAACTCCTCTGACACCTATCGTTGTAATCTTTCAACGACGTCAGAGAGGTGACGAGTCCCGACAGCCATATATTAAATGGATCACCACGTTAAGTTGATCTTAGTCTCAAATAGGACTAAAGTATCCTTAACGAGCGTTTAAGTTGATCATAGTCTCAACACGGCTAACGTATCCTTAAACTAAAACACCCAAACCCAAATCTAAGTAAATACGGATTTGGACTAATCCACGTCCTACGGGCGACGGCATCACTTAGTCTCCGTATACAATCCATGGGAAACCACAAACAAAACAAATACACACGACACGAAGTGAAATTCTGGAGAAAGAGAAAGTTGTTACAGCTACGTGGTAGCGTAATTAACTGCAGGGGCTTGCGCCTGTAGGGAAGAGCATCCCCACAATCAAAAACCCCTCGAACGAGGGGGAATCTGACGAAGTCTGCTACATCGGCCGCATCTGTCTGAACCTCCGATACACGGTGCCATAAATCAACTTGGCATCTTCGGAGAGGTGGACGGATAAAACCAAAATAGCATCTGCCCCGAATCTCAGGCGAGGCGTCCTAATGTCTCGGCCGCTATTCGGAGGGGAACAATTTCTCTTCATCCCTTTCCACCAATAGATATCTCTCAAATCATGATTCATCTTGGTAGAACCCGGATGAACGCTGTATGTTGACTGATGTGCCTCCTCTAGGATCTCACGTCTCAGCCCTTCGGAATCTAGTATACATAAATGAGTCCTAAATCGTAGCACTCCTTGGCTGTCAACCACAAACATCGAATCTCTCCCCTGTCGAATTTGTTCCATAATCTTTGATAAATGAGCATCGTTGGACTGTGCCTCCCGGATGTGATCAAGTAAAAGTGGACGGACGCGGACATGAAAAAGCTGTCCTCCTGTGGAAGTGAACTCAAACTATACTCCGCTGTAGCATAAGATCTGCCAATCTGTAGAAGACTGTCTCTGAACTACGCTCAATTGGAACAAACTACCTCCAGGCCTCCGACTAAAAGCACCAGCTACCACATTCGCCTTGCCTGGGTGATAAAGAATCTCACAATCATAGCCCTTTACGAGCTCCACCCAACGGCGCTGCCTCAAATTCAGATCCCACTGCTGGAAGATGTACTTTCTGTTGGAGATAGTGCCCTCAGAGTCAATTATTGGGTCTCAGGCACGTGATTGTAATGATTGAGGGAGGACCTATCCCGATAGGACAATCTTACTCGAGATGATAGTATGCTATCTGGTTTACCTTTATCATCGTGTACTGCTTAGGTGACCTGACACGTCGCTATTACACGTTGATAGAGCCCCTAGGATTCTTGCTTGACCACCAGCAGTATGAGGGCGATCATATAAGTGGGAGCTGGGGGTCTATAAGCATATCCTTAAATGGTCCCTAGTCGTGAGAGTTTCGAGACAGGGCATCGATACTCCAGAGTAGACTAGTGTATACAGTCGAGACCCCGACGAGGGGCGGTGGCCGGTCTCACAAGCCACTGGTGTCAGTTGGATCACCTAAGATGTATACAGGTGCTCATTGGGTTATGAGTACACCGGACAGGACTCGCCGGGAACATGCTAGTTGGTCATATACCAGATGTCAGATGGCAGTTCCTTGGTGACATGTGTGCAGGTTAGTTCATCGACCTGGGGATCGTCATTTGTCTCGTGTGAGTTCCCACTGTACTTTGATTACTACCCTACCACGGCTCAAAGGAGTCGTGCAAACAGGTTTTAGTTGGGTACAGTCCCGAGCCACATGGAGGCAGTGAGCGTATCTTCAGGGGTTCGTCTCTCTCGGTATTGGGGGTGAGGTCGCGCTGTGTCTAGGAGAGCCATTACACGAAGCCCTCGGCCGAGGCAAGGAGATTTACTGGTAGGTATTCCAGTAGTATCTCAGGGTGTTCTGGGCTACACTCCGACATGACTTGTACCGCTTTTGGGGGTCTGACTTTTACCAACCCCTAGGCCCGCCATGCGATGCTTATAGACGAACGGACCGGACTGTACGGATATTGTCACTGACAGTCTCAGTAGGGTGTCAGGCTGAGTTCGCTCACATACGTCCCTTTTGGTCAATACCTGGTAGCCCGTTACGTATTGGCTTATACCTCTGACGTGCTAGTGGTTAAATCCACAGCCAAGGTGTTGACGAGTCTTTAGAGTCCCCCACATTCAGTTACTCAGCTTTCGGGCGAAAAGCTGTAGAGGCCGTATGGAGATATGGCAGGGTTCGATCAGATACGTGCGGTATTGCACGGATCAGGATCGAACGGATATTACTAGCCGGCTTTGGTTTAAGCCGGATCCTAGTATAGTACAGTGTAGATTTTGTCTCATTGCATTTGTATTTCGGTCGGAATACAAATGCGGGTGTGTATGCACAGTATCGGGGTTTTCCTGTAATTTATTACGGGACCAGTTTTCTGGAGTTGCCAGTTTGCTTTTCGTTTCGGCCAATTTTCTTTGTATCGTTCATTGGCCGAAGATTGGTGGAGGAGGGCTTATTTGCATTGTTGCAAATAAGTATTTGTGGAGGAGTTCTTTGCATATTCTTGTGTCATGATAGCTTTTCCTTGACCTTGACTTCTAGCTTCATCATGCCTTGACTTTTGTAGGACATGATGGTTGATGATGTTTATGGTTGAGTATGGTTTTGATTTTGTGATGATTCTTTTTGCATGATAGCCTTCTCTCTCTCTCCATTGTATTATTGGATGGCTCTCTCATTCTATCACACTACTCCCTCATTCTCACTCTCCCCACACAAGTAGTGGCCGGCCTTGGCTCTTGGGGGGCTCCCACACAAGTAGTGGCCGGCCTTGGCTCTTGGGGGGCTGTCCAAATATTTTGGTGTGGGTTTTTGGCTCAATTCATGTTACAAAAATCCCACAAGTTCCATCTCCAAACTCCATAGTTCATCCCTCCACCAAAAGGCAATTCCTACAACCCCAAATGAGACTTCTTCTCTAGATATTCTACAGCAAATCTTGGGCACGTCGACTAGCCAGCTTCGTGCCCGAGTTGCCTCGGCATTGAGGTGGGAGCCCGTAAAAGAAGTAGGCGATGTGGTGCACTTCCGGCGACGAGGTGGAGACCGGAGCTTCCGCAGGAGATCGGGACGACGACGAGAAGACCGGAGGACTCGGATCTATCGGTATATCTCTCTTCCCCATCTTGTAGTTAGCTAGGACTAATTAATGGTTCGATCCGGGTATTAGTGCGCGGCGGTTTGCCAGTTCAAGAAAAATTTAAAGTTTATCACCGCTTCCGCATTTTGGCCGTCGGATTGACGGCCGGGGCGCCGCCGTGCACTTACAGTGGTATCAGAGCCTCGCCATTAACTTAGTCTAGCTTGGTTTAATGTGTTTTGCATTTCCGATCGACCAAAATTCCAAAATCTACATTTTTCAAAGCGACAGTTTTCTGTTGAAATTTTTTGGTCTCCAAAAATTTTTCAGGTTGTATAAAATTGATGTACTGGAGACCACTAGGCTACTGTAGAAATTCGACAGGGTGAATCGACAGTGGAGGCGCGGAACCGCGACCAAAACCCCCTTTGGGCCGCGTTTCCGCCGCGCACTGTAGAGATCCCTGCACCAAATTTCTACAGTGTCTTTGTGGGCTTAAAATATGGGTTTTGGAATATTAATTTTGGGCCAAGAATTTCTTGATGTGCTACAGTAGTACTTGGGGGCCCACTTGTTAAAGTTTGATCGATCGGATATTTTAAACATATTATTTCACAGTATTTACATTATATCTGCGACCGTGAATGTCACTTGATCGGTAAATCCAGTCTAACTGCTATAGCCCGGTTAGACGGATTTGCGAACGTGACTTTCACGTTGATGTTCTGTTTTTGCTGTGATGTTGCGGATCGGTCGTGGGGGATAGCCTGGATGCAATGCTAGTACAGTTCTGTTGTATTATGTACATTTGATATTGCGGGGCGAGCGTCCGACATGTGGACTGCCGTCACTGCCTGATTGTATTATTATTTTGGGGCACGGCCAGGTTGCGGTCGATGTACCCGTTGTATGTATATTTTACTTTCTGTACTAGGATTGCCCCGCAGAGGGGTGCACGGATAGCCGGGTTCTAGAGGGCAACAAGCCCGCATCTCATGGCATTGAGACGGAGGGGGCTTTACTCTAGAATTGACGGGCTATTCGCCGCACTCGTAGGGGGTACAGGTTGACCCAGGAGGGGTGCCCAAGTTACCGGATTCCGTGAAGTGCCGGGTGGTCCATTCACGTTGCTGAAGGGGGCTGCCTCGCTTCAGGTTTTGGCGGGTAACTTGCCGCGCCCGTAGGGGTCTAGGTTTTCATTGCACAGGCTATCCACACGACCAGGGGAACGTCGGGTTTCATTGGCTCTGTGAAACCCGGGGATCCCAGATATCTGTATTGTTCTGTGATGCTGTACATTTCTGTGATATTGCATTTCTTTCACGCCTTGAGCGAATATAATATATTGGTATATATATTAGTAGATGTTGTATATGTTTTGCATCCGCGCTAGTCCAGTCCCCGCTCTGTCGTTAGTTAGCTAACCTAACGGGTAATGACGGGACCCAGTGGCGAATGCGGATGGCATATACGTACGTCATATTATTTTCGTTCTTTTTGGTGTGATCAATTGATGGGACTTCGTTGATTCTGATCAATGCAAGTTAAAAACAAACCTAATTTGATGTTGTTGGAACACTTTTCAAAAAGCTGTTATTGCAAGGACGTTCACTTTTGTTTTGCATCGTGGTATTCAGTTGGAATATCCTGCTTCTCAGTCGACGAGGCAAGGGCCGAGATCCCTTCACCGGGAGTGACCCCTTGGACAAAAAGTTTGTGTCAGGGCAATGACTTCACTATAGCCGATTACTTTTGCTTTGCATCGTGGTATTCAGTTGGAATATCCTGCACCTCATTCTACGGGGAAAGAGCCGAGATCCCTTCACCGGGAGTGATCTCTTTAGCAAAGGTTTTCGTCACTATATTTCTAAAAGCTATCAGTTCCTTCAACGATATCAAGTTCATTACGTTAAAGGTTTTCGCCAGAAACCATTCGTAGCCCTCCGTCATTTCAGTTAAATATTCGGTAGTATTCAAGCTATGTATTTTGACCTCACGCCAAGGCATAGTGATTGGTAGCTGCCGGGTATTTATCTGTTGCATAGATAGATGCGTTGGTTTGGGACAGTCGTACTACTACTTTGGCCTACGTGAAGGGTATGTACGGGTGGGTTCAAATTAACCTGGATAATGACGGGTAGAACTTGACATGTGACTTATGATATTTTGACCTCACGACAAGGTTATAAGAGCATGGGACAGAAATCACATCGGGAGTTTCAAAAGAACTGAAACATGCCAGATATGCGCATACCTTCTGGAGTGTGATGACGTGAGCGGATTCCGTCACGTTATCATGCGATGAGAGTTGGATCCCGATTCCCACTGATGAGTTAGTTTACTCCTCGGGTGACCCCGACTAATTCTTCTTTCAGGTTTGGAGGAGAATTTGAGGTACAGTGGGAGGATTCCTGATTAGATAAATTGGTAACCATTCTGATCTAGGTTAGAGTGCACGCTGAGTGTTTCTTTTCTCTCTCTCTTTGGCAGCGACCATTGACCCGACCCTAAGACTATGACTCAGTGACCAAGTTGACCGAACCTTCTTAAACACTGGCTTTTGGATTGTCAGAGTTGCAGACCTCATTGCCACTCCTACTTTTACCCTTTTCTCCAGGACACCCCGTATTGCTACGAACGTCCACTTCCATTGGACAAAACCATCGTATGGTTATATACGAACTCGAAGGGATTTATTCGAGGATGGTTTCCGGTTCTGGAGAAAACGAATAGGACTATTCAGTTGTCTTTTCATTTTACCTTCTCTCAGGTTGCGAGTACTCCTTGGTTTAGGAGATAGTACACCTATTACGCAAATTGGATAGTCTTCTTCCAAACCTTAGGCTGGTGCCGACCGGTAGGGAATGAAGAAAACCAATTAGCATAACGATGGTGTGCAGAAGGTATTAAGTTAAGACAAAGAAAGGGATTAGTAAGAGGGCAAAGTAAATTGCGACTGATATTCACGACCAGACCAAGTATTTCTTCGCCAATCCTAAATCACCTTTGTATTTCTCCAGGACACTCCGTATCACTATGAAGATCCCAAGTTTATTGGATAATCCATCGTATGGTTATATACGAACTCGAAAGGAACTTGTTCCAGTTCGGGGATGGATCCTGGTTCAGGAGAAATAGGAATAAGGTTCATTCGGTTGTCTTTTATCCTCACATTCTCTCGCATTGCGAGTGCTCCTAGGATTAGGACAGTACACCTATTATGCTTATTGGATAGTCTTCTTCCAAACCATAGGCTGGTGCCGAACGGTAGGGAAGGAAGAAAACCATTTGGCCTAACGGGTGTGCAGAAGGTAATGACTAAAGACATAAAAAGGGATTCGGAGAGCTGGCAAAGAATTATACGGTTACAATCGTGAATCTGGAAGAGGCATTACTAGGAATACCGGATACCCTATCGAAACATTTCAATGTTTCAGCTTCACTGTGTACTGTTAAAGGAAAACTGATTTCCCGATTAGACACTTGCTCCAGGGTATGTATTTACCAGGTATGATTCTCACATCTGTATGGTTTTACAGATGATGAGTGGGAGTAAGCTGTTGGGAATTGGGTGACTATCCTCATTATATCGGGATTCGTTGTAATCGGTGATATTTGAGGAAATCACCTAGGTTGTTTGCCGGACGACAAATATTTGGTTTTGAATATCCGCTGTTGTGCACCAATTTCGAATCGATATATCTGTACGACTATTTTCATAGAGTGAGATATACCTTTTTGAAATTATGTCTATGACATTTACCTATATCAGTGGATGGTTAGGTAAGGAGCATTAAACAGCGGTGTAATTCTTCTTAACCATAAGTACAGTTTTCAACCTACGACACACAGTGAACGAGTTATCAGACTCAAGGGACTTATACAGAGTATTGTATGTTGTCCAGGGTCCATCAGGACAGAGGGGTTGGTCCTCGTACTATATTCGGTTTACTTATGACTTCTCTAGTTTTTAGACAGATGTTTCATGGAAACACAGGGTCCGAATTTGGAGAAGTTATAGGTATTAGAATACAGTAGAGAACCAGGTGTAGCAAGTATCGGGATTCTTCAAAGTGATCGAAGATGTAAATACTTGTGAATGGTATTCAGTTGATAGTAATGATAAAGAGATCTTGCTTCTCTTTCAGGTTACTCATAACTGGAAGCATTCCTAAGTTGAGTAACGCTGATCGGCCTCCTTCCATTTAGTTGACATGCACTGGAGACAGTTGCATGATTTGGATCTGGTTCAATTAAATCAGTGCCTCTGTTTCTATATTGGATATAGAACAGTTCATATCTTAACGATGTTAAGGTACGGGGAGTTGTCCGGTTTATGCTTAAAACCAGACTCTGGATAACCCAAGGCACGTTTTGTGTAATGGCTGTTTGTGGGTTGACCCAGGCTATGACAAGGGTTGATTTTCTACCATCTGGATGAACAATAGCAATATTGTTCTAGACTCGCCACAGTTTTATTAAAAATGGATTTTTTCAGAAAACAGTAGTGGGAGTATGGTAGAACTGGAAGTGATTCCAGAACCGCAAACGATTACTGAAGATTTGATAAGGAACCTAAAGATTCAATCTAGTTTGACATTCCATTGGCCACTCCGCAGATAAGGTGGGTAACTTCAGGCACCCGAGAGGTACTCCGGTAGCTTCAAGGACGGTGATAGGGAAGTTCTTGTTTACCCACACTTGCCATTGCTGTTGTTCCAGACTGTGAGACCCGGCTGGAGGATGAGTATAGCGTCGCTCTGAACTCGCTTCAGAAGTGTACGTGTATATGACTCTGCCAGAGGGTTGTCATAGTCAGTGGGAGCAGCGGAAGCATTGGTGGACAGGTGGCTTATGTCTATTTATAGACTAAAGCACATGTAGCGGAGATAGATCATCTATTTCTGACGTGGCAGTCATGGGTTTGACTTCATCAGAATAGGGGATGGATCTGTTGAGAAGGTAGTAGGGTGTGATGTCATGGTATTTGGATGACATACACAGAGTAGGAAGTGATATTCCTATACTACAATCGGTTACACTTTGGTCGTCACACAGTGGTTTCTCCACAAAGGAAATGGATTTTATATCAGACATACTGGTTACTAGATATATGGTATTAGATCTAGATTTGGGTGGTTTCCCAATCAGGGTACTTAGACAGCATTCTAAGAGTATTTAGAATGGACGACTCCTGGCACGGTAGTGTACCTGCAGGTAATGGAGTCACCCTCTCTAAAGGTGTCTTATAGACTAAAGTAGGGAGGGATGTGCATGATTGGCAGATCACTTGCTCAGGCAATTGAGTCAATCATGAGATGTCAAGTACCACACCAGATGTTGTTCTTGCACTAGATGCAATAAGTTGACATTGATCCAATCCTGGAGAAACAGTCGGAAGCAGTTATAGAACATAAGTAGATGTTCTAGGGATATGATAACGACAGCCTCATTCAGGAGACAGTTATCATTCCAGGCTTCCAAGGTGACCTGGACGACAAGGATGTTGTCAGAGCTATAATTTTTCCTTCTGACGAGGGGCAGTATTTTGGACAGGTGGTCCAAGGCAATACTGAGGGTGGCATGACGCAGGATACTGATTAAGTTCAGTTGACGATACAGTCTAAGAAGTTTGGATTTGGAGTTCTTTTGTGAGCTAGGTCCCATCAGACATCCAGACATTCTAAGACAGGTATTGCTCATTTCGGGAGATGGCTTTCTCCGCGAACATGAGATATAGAGAGACATAGATAGAAACATCTAGGCGGATCCACTCACTGAGGCTATTTCTCGAACGCAATAGTTTCGCAAACGAGTTTTGTGAGACTGACTGGTAGAGGAATTGGGTGTTCGGTATCACACGGGCTGTGAGTATGCGACATCGCAATAATTAGCCTTGAGTGCAAGTGGGAGATTGTTGGAGATAGTGCCCTCAGAGTCAATTATTGGGTCACAGGCACGTGATTGTAATGATTGAGGGAGGACCTATCCCGATAGGACAATCTTACTCGAGATGATAGTATGCTATCTGGTTTACCTTTATCATCGTGTACTGCTTAGGTGACCTGACACGTCGCTATTACACGTTGATAGAGCCCCTAGGATTCTTGCTTGACCACCAGCAGTATGAGGGCGATCATATAAGTGGGAGTTGGGGGTCTATAAGCTTATCCTTAAATGGTCCCTAGTCGTGAGAGTTTCAAGACAGGGCATCGATACTCCAGAGTAGACTAGTGTATACAGTCGAGACCCCGACGAGGGGCGGTGGCCGGTCTCACAAGCCACTGGTGTTAGTTGGATCACCTAAGATGTATACAGGTGCTCATTGGGTTATGAGTACACCGGACAGGACTCGCCGGGAACATGCTAGTTGGTCATATACCAGACGTCAGATGGCAGTTCCCTGGTGACATGTGTGCAGGTTAGTTCATCGACCTGGAGATCGTCATTTGTCTCATGTGAGTTCCCACTGTACTTTGATTACTACCCTACCACGGCTCAAAGGAGTCGTGCAAACAGGTTTTAGTTGGGTACAGTCCCGAGCCACATGGAGGCAGTGAGCGTATCTTCAGGGGTTCGTCTCTCCCGGTATTGGGGGTGAAGTCGCGCTGTGTCTAGGAGAGCCATTACACGAAGCCCTCGGCCGAGGCAAGGAGATTTACTGGTAGGTATTCCAGTAGTATCTCAGGGTGTTCTGGGCTACACTCCGACACGACTTGTACCGCTTTTGGGGGTCTGACTTTTACCAACCCCCTAGGCCCGCCATGCGATGCTCATAGACGAACGGACCGGACTGTACGGATATTGTCACTGACAGGCTCAGTAGGGTGTCAGGCTGAGTTCGCTCACAGACGTCCCTTTTTGTCAATACCTGGTAGCCCGTTACGTATTGGCTTATACCTCTGACGTGCTAATGGTTAAATCCACAACCAAGGTGTTAACGAGTCTTTAGAGTCCCCCACATTCAGTTACTCAGCTTTCGGGCGAAAAGCTGTAGAGGCCGTATGGAGATATGGCAGGGTTCGATCAGATACGTGCGGTATTGCACGGATCAGGATCGAACGGATATTACTAGCCGGCTTTGGTTTAAGCCGGATCCTAGTATAGTACAGTGTAGATTTTGTCTCATTGCATTTGTATTTCGGTCGGAATACAAATGCGGGTGTGTATGCACAGTATCGGGGTTTTCCTGTAATTTATTACGGGACCAGTTTTCTGGAGTTGCCAGTTTGCTTTTCGTTTCGGCCAATTTTCTTTGTATCGTTCATTGGCCGAAGATTGGTGGAGGATGGCTTATTTGCATTGTTGCAAATAAGTATTTGTGGAGGAGTTCTTTGCATATTCTTGTGTCATGATAGCTTTTCCTTGACCTTGACTTCTAGCTTCATCATGCCTTGACTTTTGTAGGACATGATGGTTGATGATGTTTGTGGTTGAGTGTGGGTTTGATTTTGTGATGATTCTTTTTGCATGATAGCCTTCTCTCTCTCTCCATTGTATTATTGGATGGCTCTCTCATTCTATCACACTACTCCCTCATTCTCACTCTCCCCACACAAGTAGTGGCCGGCCTTGGCTCTTGGGGGGCTGTCCAAATATTTTGGTGTGGGTTTTTGGCTCATTTCATGTTACAAAAATCCCACAAGTTCCATCTCCAAACTCCATAGTTCATCCCTCCACCAAAAGGCAATACCTACAACCCCAAATGAGACTTCTTCTCTAGATATTCTACAGCAAATCTTGGACACGTCGACTAGCCAGCTTCATGCCCGAGTTGCCTCGGCGTTGAGGTGGGAGCCCGTAAAAGAAGTAGGCGATGTGGTGCACTTCCGGCGACGAGGTGGAGACCGGAGCTTCCGCAGGAGATCGGGACGACGACGAGAAGACCGGAGGACTCGGATCTGTCGGTATATCTCTCTTCCCCATCTTGTAGTTAGCTAGGACTAATTAATGGTTCGATCCGGGTATTAGTGCACGGCGGTTTGCCAGTTCAAGAAAAATTTAAAGTTTATCACCGCTTCCGCATTTTGGCCGTCGGATTGACGGCCGGGGCGCCGCCGTGCACTTACACTTTCAGCTTTTGTGGTCCGTAAAGATCTGATACGACTCGCCGTACAAGTAATGTCTCCATATCTTGAGCGCAAAGACCACCGTAGACATCTTTAGATCGTTAGTGGGATAGTCCAGCTCATGCTTCTTCACCTGCCAAGAAGCATAAGCAATAACTCTGCCATGCTGCATCAACGCGCAACCTAGACCCACTAAAGAAGCATCACAATAAACAACATAGCCGCCTGAGCCTGAAGGCAAGGATAGAACTGGTGTAGTCGTCAAACGAGTCTTCAACTGCTGAAAACTCTGCTCACATGCCTTGCTCCAATGAAATGGAACTCTCTTCCGAGTGAGTCCGGTCAGCGGTGCAGCGATATGGGAGAAATCCTACACGAAACGGCGGTAATAACCGGCTAAGCCCAAGAAGTTGCGGACCTATGTCATGGAAACAGGTCTGGGCCAATGCTGTACGGCCTTGATCTTCTTCGAGTCCACTCGTATACCATCTCTCATAACCACATGACCTAAGAAATCAACACTGTTAAGCCAGAAAGCACACTTCAAGAATTTAGCAAACATCTACTGTTCTTTCAATGTCTACAATGTAATTCTCAAGTGCTGCTCATGCTCCTCTCGACTCTTGGTGCAGACCAGAATGTCGTCAATGAATACGATAATAAACTGGTTGAGGAGAGACCTGAAGATCCGGTTCATCAAATACATGAACACTGTCGGGGCATTGGTGAGCCCGAATGGCATCACCAAGAACTCATAATGCCCATAGCGCATCTAAAAAGTGATCTTCGGAATGTCATCATTCTAGACCCGCAACTGATGATAACCTTACCGCAAATCAATCTTTGAAAATGTAACGTTTTGAAAATTAGTTTAGGTTAATTATGTGTTAATTATTGATAATACGTGTTTTCCGTAAACCGAGATATAATTATTTTTCCCACATAAATAGAATTATACCTATTTTAATTATGTAATTTCTTATGTATGAGTGTTTAACTAGTTACTTATTTAAATTGCTAGTTTACTTAATTATTTTCCTTAAGTATTTATTTTAAATATTATTTTAATCATACACTTACACATTTAATTAGCGTTAATTACAAATTAGTATATGTTAATACAAGTTTAGTGTACCATGACACACAAAACACTTACTGTAACAAGTTGTTTTCAAAAAAAAAATTAGATGGTTCTAGATTTTTGTAGAAAAGATAAAGAGAAAATAAAAGAAATAATTAATGAGAAATGAAAGATAGGATGTTGATGTGTGTATGGGGGGGTATGGTTACCTCTCTCTCTCACTCACCTCACTTTCTCCTCTCGTTTTCTGGCCGAATTCCAGCAGCAGCCCCTCCCCATTTCCCCTTCTCTTTTAGCCTCAAAACCCCTCATTTTCTCACAAAAAAATCTACAAATTCAACTCTAATTTCTAGCCAAATAATCACAAGTTTTTCTTGGCCTAAACTAAGTAATCAAGATAACGGACGTTCAGTTGTCCCCTTTTTAACATTTAAAAATATTTTTGGATTATAAAAACGTAAATCGAAAACAATGACATCGAAGTGTATCTTCCTAAATGTCAAAAGGTGTTTCTACACTCGGAATTGGCAGAGGAAGGATTACTACCTACCGTCTGCCACGATCTAACATTCTCTGTCTCTGAATTCTGATTTTTCTTGCGAATCTCAATACCATGGCTTCTTTATGCGATCATCCGGTGAGGAGTAACGACACCATTCGTCTTATTGCTGATACATCCCATCACATTTTCTTGACCCGTAGTCCAGTCTCTTGTAACGCAACATGTTGATAACGGAAATCTCTATCCTCTACTTGTGTGCTAACAACTGATCCTGAATTAAATCTTACTTATTATCAATTTCTAGAAAGGATCCTCTTCTAGTCTCATGCTGATTTCAACTATCCAGCCTTTCCGGAACTAGCATCCATTACTAAATCCACTTTTACTTTCACAACAACTATCATTTCCTTAAGATTTTCCTCTGAAGTGTAGTTGTACGCGTCTCTGTTATAGGCATCAAATCTTCAATATCGCCGGTGAAGAACTGTCCACCGAAACTTCGTAATAATTTCCCGTTCCATTACTCTTCAATCC
The DNA here is from genome assembly GCA_030015575.1 of Agapanthus africanus. NCBI lineage: Eukaryota > Viridiplantae > Streptophyta > Magnoliopsida > Asparagales > Amaryllidaceae > Agapanthus > Agapanthus africanus. Next base: position 330,742,074 of record CM057346.1, on the reverse strand, counting down.
ATCTATTTAAGGAGCGTATCACTATAGTCATGCGAATTGCAAGTCATACATGGTTATGACCATGCCCGAAGCCTTACAAGACTTCCAAAAACATGAATCCGGCATCTCTTATACTCTGTAGAAGAATCTGGCTAAGCTCACCTTCAAAAACTCGTCCCAATTCGTCGGAGGAAAACTTACTGCACGATCTCTTTCTCGAGCGACTTGCATCAGGTCTGAGCAAGATTCATCGGAATAAACAAATCAATTTCACCGATCTCATATCAGAGCGCCACAACGGATTAAAAATCCTAACCATCCTACATCTGAATGGCTACTAATCCTTCTGATCCGTCTACACTCATAAACATCGTCAACCATTAACTTTGTGATCTTTGGAAGCAACATCTCGATAACCTCAGCAATGTTTGTTACCTCCATCTGAACAGTACGCGACACCACGATCTTAGGAGAGGAGAAAACATCACGCCTCAAGTCCGGCTGACTTTCAGCAACGACTCGGCCATCTAGTACGGATCCCGAAGAAACTCGCTTCAACATTAGAACTCGATCAAATATAAATAAACGATGTGTCTCTATATCATCGGAATGTCATCCTGGTCAGTCCTTGTCCCAGACAAGTCTGCTCTTACCGTATCTCTAACTGCAGCCCTCCCGGCTCCCATAAACATGGTGACCGAAACAATCAACATGCACTGACGAGGATAGATCAACGAAATGAATATAAGGAAGATCTCAAGATATAAATGGTAAGGTAACTTAGACGGAGTATCATATCGTAAATATGCCGCGGAACATATGTACGGTATGTCACTCTACTTAGTACCTACTCCATCAACAAAAGTCATTGTATATAACGAAAGTTCAGGTATAAGACCCCCAAAGTCAAGTCTAAGTCCTATAAAGTAAGTCCAGGTAACAAAAGTGCATGCCTAGATCCCATATAGCCAACCTAGACTCGAACAAAGGTTAAACCAAACGCTCTGATACCAACTTTGTCACGACCCAAATGTAGCACGTGACCGGCACTTAAATCACGTGACATCTAAAGACGTCGACACGGTTAAAGTAAGCCAAAACCCGAAATCTAAACCCTTCTTGAAAAATATTGGAGGTGAGTTTAAAATAGTCATCAGAAGGAATCAGTTTAAATAACATATAAATTTAACTAAGTATGTTTGAAAAGCATCTATGACGTTTTGAAATTCGACAGCACCTCCTTTGCATTTTTGTATAACCCGATACAACATAGTAATATAAATAGCATCTCAATGGTAGCTAGCTTCCATGCCCAAATGGCGGAGAAACCAAGCAAACAATATACGACGCACAATGGCGAAAAAAAAAAAAAGCGAAACAAATCAACAATCTAAAAATGGTCGACTCCAATGAGTGCGACACCATAACACACAAACTCTAAGTCTCTCTTCTAAGACCATAATATACCCTTTCTAAGTTGATGGAGTTTTCACTAGATACAAGAATATATGAATAATCAAGTGTGAGTACGATACAATAGTAACCTACTTACCAATCAATCACCGAAAGGAATGTGTGCCCAAGCTGCTGATAATCTAAGCGGTAAAATCTGCAAGAAACTGTGGCACAACGGGGATGAGTTGCCAACTCAGTGAATAAAAGTACATCTTAAGGTAGAAATCGAAATGCACGACGATACCTAGGTCATAAGGATAGTACTATCATAATCTGTACTAATATAATATGATATGCGTATGCGTTATAATGCAACACTATCTGTCATGCAATCTCAAATGGAACATATCAAATGTAAATGACATGTATCTAGGTATAAGCCCAAAGGTAGCCGAAATGTATATATATAAACCTCTTCTTTAAAATAGCCGCGGAATAGATATGTCACGGCATAAGAGCAGACATGATAGTATGAAATATAATAGGTATCTTATTTTAGATATATGTCCTGCTATTTTAGTAAGAATTGTTTAGAGGTTTATAATTTAAATATCCCGGTGTCATATCAGGCATATCAAAATAATGAGACTATAGCTCATTTTTGAATTCCCTTTTTATATGCAAATGCACATAAATAATATGCAGGTACTGTCCCCCGGATCAGTCCTGGTCGGCTACAATAATTATAATCTAATTGTGTACCTCATGATAACAACATTTCAATGTATCTGTATGGATGTTCAGTATCGACACCCAAAATGAGAAATCTCTCGTGTACATCACCGACACGTAAATCCTCAAATCTCTTGTGTCCAACACCGACAAGAAAATGCAGATATCGTCAACACCATCTCAACAGATGATCGCCACCCGATATCCCTGGCCCCGGTCGGTATCCCCTGGATATCCGCCGTGCTCAATCTATCCCCGGTCAGTATCCCCTGGATATCTGCCGTGCTCATCTCTATCTCCGGTATCGAGTATCCTCGCTAGGCTCCCCGCCTCAATGCGGCTATCCTGCCCCTCGGTCTCGATCGGGTCCACCATGTATCAAACTGTATAGCCCCCCACTCAGTCTCGTTAAGTAGCAAGTCCGAAACCGTATAGCCCCCACTCGGTTCGGAATAAAACAATCATAAAACATCAAGCTCATGGTGGACGCCAACTCATCATATACAGAAATATCAAGTAAAGAAAGAAAATACTTGCATAGTTGATTCTGATGATATATTATATATATAACATATATAACAATGTCCCATACCACCGATATATATCATCCGGAGTGAAACATCCAGAAATCCATAAGAATCAAATATAAACATCCATAGTACTGGCATTCGCAATATGCAACAGATAATAAAGAAGACTGTGTAAATAAATCATAAAGGTACAAAGATATCAATTCTACTGTGTCATGGTACTACTAATGATGTGTAGTGTAGCATACGCGTCTGTGCTCGTGCAACATGGCAATCACTAGTATTCATGCAAGTGTTCTAAAAGTGTAATAGCCTACTTTTAACAATATCTACATACGTATTACATAACATAATAATTCTATAGTGACATGGCAGTACCAATGAGGTGTAGTGTAACATGTATGTACGAGTTTGTGCAGCATAGTACTCATTGGTAGTTGTGCAGTGTTCTATCAGAGTGTTCGTATTACGGAAACGTATAATATCATTAACTATAACGCGAACATGTAAAGTAATTCTAAGCATAACTAATAATTTACGAGTCTAAAGGTAACCTGACCGTTATTCGGCATACTAATCTCATCATCATTAATACAGTATAATATCTCACATTATCACTATATCTCAAATCATCTTTAATACGGCATGATCCTTCGTACCAATTTACCAAACAATCCGTAAACTATATGCAAATGAATATCATGCTAGATGCAAATTAATTCCAATATCCATGTCTTGAAAAATTACTAAAACTACTATATATCATACTACTATTTATAAGGTTGCGGGGGTGCTATACGCCATCCACCCGACTTCCTCCGTAGATGTAAATCTACTCACAATGTGTTGAGCTTGCTGAAATCCACGCTGAAATGTCCATCACTCTGTCTCAGAAATCTTCGCGATCGCACCTATAATCGTATTTAAAATCACATCGATGTAAATATCATATGGAAAACCAAAACAACGAGAGGCACCTATAGGTTAGAACCTATAGCATACTTAACCAAAAAACAATAGTATGCTACTGAAATTTACGTACGGACGTCGATGTTTCAGTTGCAATACAGAAATACGAAAAATCCCTATCGGAATATTGGAGAACTTGATAAAACCATAACTAACTACTTCCAGATTTCTTTGTATACATCTAGAGACAAAACAAACAATACTATAGATCATAAACTACCGAAAAGAGGCCACAGAAGAAAAACCAAACCAAAAGCCAAAGAGGGGCCGGCGTCGCCGGAAATTTGGTGCATGTCGCCGGATGGAATAGGGAGTTTGGGGCTCGGGTTTTAAGTGGTGTCTCCTAGTGGTCTCATTATACTTTTGGTCTTGCTAGGTTTTCTAGTGATTACACCTATTGGATACAGATTCAATATTAGTATGCTAAAACATCGCAATTATCCTAGTTAATGATACTGCACATACTAATTATGCTACATGCGAATATCGCGAGTTAACAGAACTAAAGTTAATCTGAGCTAATCCTTTTCTGGTCATGACAGGTAAAAACAGAACTCATGATATGATATATCCGTGTCGTATTTTAGAATCTTAACCCCAAAACTGATATTAGCTTCCAGATTTCATATACTGATAAACTAACTTAAACTAACAATACTAAACATCCTAATACAGATATATGGAGCTACCCTAAAAATTCTAACACCCAACTCCCCTAAAAATCCGGCGAGCTCGGATTTTCCCTTCATGTCGCCAGCCAAAATCCGAGGGAATGGGTCCGTCTTCCTATGGGTTATTCTAAGTCCAATTTATAAAGTGAAGGCACTGTTTGGTTATGTAAATTATTATCTAAGCTACAACAGATTTAACATAGAGCCTAATTTTTCATAAAATACGATATATCCGATATCCGATTTCTAAATTTAAACATTTCAGAACTAAATTTCTACAGTGATTAAAGATTATACATACAGAGGATTGCTGAAAAGGCTTCCTCCAAGATGCACAAGCTCTTAGCTCCTAGCTTGATGGTAGTGGTGAAAGTCCTTAGCACCTAGTTCTTCTTCTCTTCTCTCTTTTCTTTTTCTTTTGTGTGTTCTAAATGTTTTCCTTCTCTTTCTTTTTGTTAAATTCTGATTTAAATTGGTTTTATGAACTGATCAAATGGTATAAGATAAGGAGAGTGAATTATGAGTTGTTGGAGGAGGTGTCACCAAAAGGATGTGGGGTTTTCATGCAAGGGTGAGGTGTGTGCATGAGGTGTACATGCAAGAAAGAGGTGTGTATGTGGTTACTCCTAAGGTGTGGTGTCTTGGAGGTATAACTTAAGCTTAACCATTATCTAACCCTAATTGCATAAAAACCCTCATACAACTCTAATTAGCATAAGGACACTAACTTTCTCACATAAACCCTCACAAAATTCCAATTTCCACAAATAACTAAACTTTTCACAAAACCCCTCATGATACTTATTATTATATAAACAAACTATTTTATTACTAATTTAACCTACTATATATATAAAAAGGTCTTTTATTATAAGAAAATTTAATTTAACATTTTTAATTAAATAAATTAATTAATTAATTATCTAAAATATTTCAAATTGTTACACATGGCTTTTATTATTTATAAATTGGTCTTGCAACACTATTGAAGCATGGTTGAATAAATTTATTGGAAATTTATCCATGCTTCAATAAGTGAGCAAGTGTAGAGCCATTTTTGGTTGTTGGTTCATTTTTGCCTTAGCCATTTTTTTCTTGAGCTCATATGATGAGTTCTCCTCTCTAGCTCTCTCCATCTTCTTTCTCATCTCCTCCAAGCTCAATCCCTCATATGAATTGTGAAACCTTGAGCTTGTGAGAACCCTATTGAGCAAACAAAACCCCTACTTCACCATCCTACACTTGATTAGCAATTAAGTGTAGTATGTTTCCTTCACTAAAGAGTTTAGTGAAGAGGTAGCTTGGATTAACAGAGCTTCGGGTGAATCATCTTCGGCACGAAGATCGCAAAGGATGCTCGATCCAACTTCAAGTGGAGCCTAGTGGAGTCGCGTGGACTACTACATGAAGCTTGAGAAGAGAAGGACACGGTCTATAAAGGTTGTAGCCACTTTCTCTTAATTTAGTTTTATCATATCATTATAGTTAACCCTAATAATCTAGTTAGATTCTAGGATAATCTAGCTTAGCACCAAGAATTTTTGAAATTTGCATGCTTGATGCCGGTTTAGGCCTCATGGTGGTGCTACGGTAGACTTTCAAGATTTCCACGGAGTTTCGATTCGGATCAAAACTCCATCGTAATCTCATATGATACGCGAATAGTCATTGGGAGACACTACTAGACAGCCACGCCCCATAGCCCCGACCAAGTGACTATAGGAGAACCCTATGGCCAAAAGCATCCACTCGGGTGCTTGCGGCCACGGTGTTCCGTCCAAGTGCACTTCGTTGACGGCCTCGGGGGTGCGGCCATCTACTAAAGTTCCCGATGAGCATTCGCTCATTTTATCGGGAATCTTGTTGAATTACCTGACTTGATTTTTGAAAAGTGTTTTCAAATTCGAGACTTAAATGCAAGGTTTATAGGGTTAGGCATGAAATCCGGAATATGTGATAATCTGGGTTTATGATGTCTAAGGATGATGCGGATTCTAATTATTGTCGTTTTCATTTATATTCTGTGACTATAAGTGTAATATGTGAAAGTATCCCCAATCTCGTTGCTATACGTCAATGACATTAGGGATACGCATATTTACTTTCGTTGACGACATGTGATGTTATTGTGTTGCTATTGATATGTTATATTGGATCGTCGTGATTGAATAGCCAGAGGTTTTTGTGTGAGATGCGAGTTTTTCAATTTTCATTCATGTAAATATTTGTATGTAATATTCTTTTATTGGGACACTTCCGGGTTGAGCTTGTTTTCTCCTTTCGATGTATATTTTTTACTTTTCCGCATTAGGATGACCCAAGGCAGGGAGCACAAGTAACCGGGTTCTGAAGTCCAGTGGGAGGCCATCTCGAAGAGTCGAGACCGGTCGCTTAACTCTAGAATTGGCAGGGTTACTTGCCGCTCTTGTAGGGGTCTAGGGATGTGGGCTTGGCTATTCATCACGACCGTGGAAACCGTGTTTTTCATTACGGACTTAATCTAAAACATAGACCTCCTAGTATATCCTATATTTCATATATCTGCTTCTGCTGATTATGTGATGTGATATGATCATATAACTGCGTGAGATGAATGCTACTTATATATATGAAATACTAGTAGACACTATATATGTTTTGCATCCGCGCTAGTCCTGACCCCGCCCTGCCGTAAGTTAAGTAACCTTACGGTGAAGACTCAGGTTCCTGTGGCGAATGCGGATGGCATATATGTGTGTTTTATTTTCATTTGTTTTATGATGTTTAGGAAACATAAATGATGGGACGTCATTAATAAGATTAGTGAAATGAAAAGAAACCTAAAAATGTTGTAGAATAAAATTTCTCATAAAGGCAGCTCTAGTTCTTGCTTGGAATAGAGGTATTCTATTATGAATATCCCGCATCTCATTCGATGAGGAAAGAGCCTAGATCCCTTTACCGGGAATGGCCTTTTAGCAAAACTAGCATATGCTACAACCCACTCGGTTTATTTTGAAAACTACTCGATTTTAAAGCGGAGCATAAACCACTCCTTTTCATTACGTTAAAAGTTTTCTTCAAAACTAATCGTAGCCCTCTATCATTTCAGATAAGTACTATTTAGTATTCGTGCTGTGTTTGTTGACCAAAGTCAAGGCGTAGTGTGCGGTAGCTGATTAGTGCTTATCTACAGCATGTTGATGTGATTGGATTAGGGTAGTCGTACGTATGGCCTTATTGACCATTGATCACCACTGAAAACTGCATTTTAATACCGCTCATTCGTTATCTCTTTTGTTATATATCGGTGCTATTAATCAGTGTCTGCTCTGTAATTACAGTTTATAGGTATCCGTGATAAAACACCGGAAACACATTCAAAATCACGGATATATCGTCTGTAAGCCGACACTGCAAGCAGACCAGAAAACCGACCGATATCCCAAGATCTTTTGTAAAATAAATGTGTGCACACACTTTTTGGTTCAACACAATGCATGCTGCACACAACTCTTAGGCAAAGACCATGTGGGGGCAGCCATGGCATGATGGCTTAAGCAAGTGGGCTTGTGTTGGTGTGATGTGTATTAATGGGCATTGAATGCATAAAGATATGATGTGATTTGAAGCATCTCATTTACCTCCAATTCTCTGCATACAAACCAGGTGAAATAAGACCAAGCAAATAGCATCAGAGGCTTATTGGAGTGCACACAAACCCACACACCCAATACGAGCCCCTCTCCTCGGATTTGACCCGGTGACCATCCCCTAAAAACCGGCGACGCCGGCACCACCTCCTCTTGTGGGCCTCATCTTTCTTCTGTGCCTCCCTTGCTGCCACGTAGGATTATTTTTATTGTTTATTTATTCCTCTTTTGAGCCTATAAATACAGATCGGTGGGTAAGAGAAGGAGGCTACCATGTATATACCACTTCTCATTTCATAATTTTGTTTTGCTTTGTTTTTGTTTAGCTTGAGGGTGAGTGTGCTTCTACTTGGTTTCTTCTTCTTCTTCCCTCTTGAAGCTCTCTTTGGAAAGCTTCATTAAGGAGGTTGAACAAGTTACCAAATCTTGTATCTTATTCTCAAGTGATTAATACATTGTTGTTTCTTTTATTTACTTGCTCTCTTTTCTTGCTTTCTTTTTATTACCATGCTTAACTAATCTTCATTTTGGTTGTGGTATGCGTGAGGAAGTGAGATGAAAGGCTTTGCCTCCTCCACCTCTTGATTATGTTTAATGTGCTTAAATTCCATTTGGTGTTAAGTTTGCTAAGCTAGGATATGGTATGTTGTGATAAAAAGCTTGACAAACTCTTTGTTTCATATACTATATACCTTCACAAACCCTTAGCAAACTCAGCACCAATATCTTTTGCTCTCACTAACCTCTTTGTGTTTTCATTGCTGCGGTATGCTTGCAAAACCTCGTGTTTAGTGTTGATACCCCAAGCGCGGACATACAAACGGTAAGTGACCAAAACGGACTCATTTCGTGCTTTGCGGCGAATGTCGGACTTTGACGGTTTGTGCTCCGCAACCGCATTGACAAGTCGTACTTCATGCCGGAATCAAGGTAAGGCCGGACAACTCATAACCAAGCGAGCGTAGAGGTAAACGTCGCGATTCAAGCTTCCAATCAAAGCCACAACCATTCTTTCCTTACACTTGTTTTCTTGCTTTTCTTGCTTTTCTTGTTTTCATATTGTTCTTATTATTTTTGTGACAACCAACCCCAATTCATTAATTTGGTAACCTTAAACAACGATACCTAATACTCAATTCCCTGTGGATCGATCCGTGCTTACCGGCTCGCTACAACACGCCGTGCACTTGCGGTTATAAATAGTAAAACGAGAACGATCTCGCATGCGCATTCCGTTTTCCATAAAAACGTATCCATTTCCAAAACAATACGCGTTTGCGCGCGCGGGTGGTTTCCCAACAAGTTTTTGGCGCCGTTGCCGGGGAGTTGTAGTTATTAGATATTGTTATTTCTGGTTCTACTAACTAAACTAACTTCTAATTCATTTTTTTTCAAAAACTAACAAAATACGATTTTTTGGGATTTCTCTCAATTTGTTCTCTGTTGATATACCCGCTATCACTCTGCAATTCAATTTAAAAATCTAGTAAAACCATTAGAACAATAATATAGTCTAGAGATTACACCAAAATTCCCTGCACCTAACCCTCTGAAAAATCCGGCGACAGGGGGCAAAATCCGGCGTCGCCGGCCTATTTGAGGAGTTTATGGTTTTTTCTTTTTTGGTGATCTCTAGTTCTATGTTTTAGCTCTTTTGGTCTTGTTTGATTTTTCTAATTTTGAGTGTGCAGGAATTGAGGCATTTGTATCGCTTTTGACACTAAATATCGTATTTTACGACATTGTAGGTTTTTCGCGGAATTACGACCAGCGATTGTGCGGAGCGAGGTTCAATTGCAAATTTCAAGACGTTGGGGAAGATTAGTGCCAAAGATCCGGGTAGTTTGACTTGCGCAAGCGAACATTCAACGACTCGGATCACTTTCAAAGGGTTTTCTTGAACCAAATCCATTTGGTACGTATTTCCTAACATCTCCTCTCGAATTCGACGCAATCCAATTCTCTATCTTTTGCAGGATTCTTTGCACAATTTTGCCGCCAATTGCAAAGAGAACTGACCCGTATTTGTTGCAGCGCTTAAAACTTAACCGAAAAAAAATTATTTAAATTTCATGACTTCTTGAATTCTTTTATTTGATTGCGCATTGCATATTAATACGGATTTTAAGGGCAAAATGACCAAACAAGATACGGTAAAGGATTTCATCACCTTTTCTCCGTAGCCCACAAATCACAAAACTGCATTCTTGCATACCCTCAGTAAATTAAAATCAATTATACTTTGACTTTAAGGACTTCGCGCTCATTAGGAGAAGTTAATTGTGTTTAGAACTTTGCTTAACGGTATATTGTTCATGGGGTGTCTAGGTAAGTGTTCAAGAGAAAGGGTATTTAATTAAGGAACTTCGCGAAAGCGTTGTAAAACCTCCCCTTCTCTCTTGCACTTACCTGGCTTCGTGATCTGTATATCTTGAGCCTATTTCTCGATACAGTTTTACTTCGTCAATCAGGTTCTTGAGCTGGTCTAGTTGACTTAGAAAACCGTGGACTGCTAGGGGTGTGATATTCTTTTGTGATATTTGTGCATTCTTGTTAAAATGGGTGACACACAATTCAATTCAATTTTTCACGATTCCTATTCTTTTGTTTATACTCAATCCCAAATTATTTGTTCAAACTGCCAAAATTCTTCCCACATTCATGATGATTGTCCTTTCCTAGAGGGTGACCAACCGTTCCAAATTCTTAACGGTCACCCACCTAACACTCCTGAACCCAGTCCCACTTCAAACATTGACCAATTGATTGCAAATTTAGAGAAAGAGGTCGACAGAATGACTGCTATTGCATCACCACCATCACAACCCCTCCAACCCGAAAACGTTGAACCATTTGTAGGGTATGATAGTGAGATGGATGCTAGGTTGACCGCTCTAGAAAAAGGGTATTGAAGTGATGACTGCGGTCGAGAATCAAACTGCTTCTACGTTAGCCCTGTTCATACAGCAATCTGAGCAATTATTTCTTGCTCAGGCACAATCTTTGGCTAACATAGAGGAACAAGTGAAACATTTAGCTGAGGGGATTCTAGGGAGTGAGCACAGTCAATCAGAACCCGATAATTTCTGTCATCTAGGAAGTCACCCAAGTGAGGTAAATGATCAATCAAATTTTGATGATTTCTTAGATGATGATACGATTGAATTGACTGAGTGCTACCAGGACACATAAGAAAACCCTCTAAGTCAGTCCAACACTAGCCTTCAAGTATCCACTGAACCTCTTGTCACTTTAGAGATTGATTTAACTGAAATAATACTTGATGAGGAAATTCTTGAACCGACTGATTTCTGCTTTCCAATTTTAAAGGAGGAACCTTGTGAATTTTTCGGGTATGGTTGGGATAGATTAGAAGAGATCATTGATCGGAAACCCACAATTTTTGTATCACCTAGTGATATTGTTTCGGAAGAAACATTAGGGTGGGAACCTACTTTTTTGAATGATATGAACTAACCCAGTTATGAATGTGATGAGAAAACTATCGTTTTGGGAGAGAGTGTGAATAATGTGAGTAATATTGTGGAAAATAATAGGGAGGAAGACAGTTTTGATAAATATTCTTTTATACTGAGTTTTGAGGAAATTTTTGCTGATGAGATTGAAACTTTAGGTGAGTCGGAGTCAGAACCATTTCGGGATCATCCGTTGAACCTTCCTTTTGCCATACTTTTTGCGGATGAACTCCAGTTTTTGAACGAACTTGACTTCGGAACCCCACATACGCTTATTGAACATTCAATTCATCCAGAAAACAATTCATTGACCTCCTCAAAATTTTATCTTCACCTTCAGCGTCTTCTGACCCCTATTTTTTCACACCCATGCCCTTCACTAACAACTAACACATACATATTCTTTTTCTTTTTCTTCTTTTTATACATATTCTTTTACCAGCCCCAACATTATATAGACAAAATCTTTTTGTGTCTGATATTAATTTCTGCACTAACCCGGTCTTTTAACTTGTAAATGTTGTAATTAATCTTATGTTTTTTCTTTTTTTCTTGAATAAAATTCTCACCCTGGTGTCTAAGTCTAGCTACCGGACGAGGGGCAACGATGAGGACATCGTAAAACTCAGGTTTGGGGGTAAGCACTGCATCATATGTATATTCTGCATTGCATATATATAAAAAAAACCCATAAAATTGAAAAATTTCCGAAAAATATAAAAACTTTTTCGTCAAGTCAGCTAATAGGGTAACTTTGATTTTATTCCGAAAGCTTAGTTAATACGTTAGAGGTAACTAAATCCCAGGCTTAGGAATTGAAAACCCTAAAAATAACCCTCATTCTGTTTAAACTTGGTAAGTATACGTCCTTATAGTTTTTTTTTGAGAAATAGGTAATCATGAGTCCAGTTCTTTAGTTAAGTCAAGATGAAGGGAGAGTATTGATGCTTTACTGAAAGATAAGTCTGAAAAATAGTTTCTGTTCTTGAGTCCAAATTTAGAAAGTATATACCCTATAAATTGCACATACACGCACCTTGAAACTTGGGATAGTAGAGGATACCCAGAAATACTCTTGCCTGAAAACCTAGTATGAAAGAAAAATCGGTATTTAAAACTAAACACCAAAAAAGAGCATCATTGAAAAATATATCCGGTCTTGAAAAGAAAAAAAAGAAAAAGAAAAATGAAAGAAAAAAATAAATAAAGTCAAGAACTGGAGACTGCTATTTACGCTTTAGGCTCATACATTCAGTAATCGGCTGTTGGTCCCTCAAGAAGCATTAATGGTCGCATGAAAGGTGTATGAGCAACACCGTCCATCCATTAATGAAAAGAAGTAGTATTAGGTATTAAAGCAAGGGTACTATAGCTTGAATTGAATTCTTAAGTGTAAGGGTGCAAATTTACACACACGTAGGGTTATACAATCGATATTTGGAGGAAATATAAAAACGAAGAATAAGACTTATGTTTCTGTAAAGTTGATAAAAATTCGACTTGAGACCGCACTTTTAGAAGGAAAACTTAGGAGTTACCGGCATCTTTCTAAACTGTAAATACGTATAAGATCTAGGGATAAATAGATAGGAGGTGTGAAACATAAGGGTTGAATATTTCTTACTTAGGATGATAGAATTTCTGACTTAGATACTAAACTGTAGGAGTAGAATCGACGTTAACTTATGAAACTAACTTGACGGGATTTTGTGGGTGTAATCCGCTGAAAACCCTCAGGAGACAACACTCCTCCTACTAGGGACACCTAGAGGTTTAACGGCTTGTTGCACGTGCTTAGTGCAATCGCGTTCCCTGTGAAAGTGAGGCTAGGATTTTTTGTATTGCTCGAGACGAGCAATAGATAAGTTTGGGGGTATTTGATCACCACTGAAAACTGCATTTTAATACCGCTCATTCTTTATCTCTTTTGTTATATATCGGTGCTATTAATCAGTGTCTGCTCTGTAATTACAGTTGACAGGAATTCGTGATAAAACACCGGAAACACATTCAAAATCATGGATATATCGTCTGTAAGCCGATACTGCAAGCAGACCAGAAAACCGACCGAGATCCCAAGAGCTTTTGTAAAATAAATGTGTGCACACACTTTTTGGTCCAACACAATGCATGTTGCACACAACTCTTGGGCAAAGACCATGTGGGGGCAGCCATGGCATGATGGCTTAAGCAAGTGGGCATGTGTTGGTGTGATGTGCATTAATGGGCATTGAATGCATAAAGATATGATGTGATTTGAAGCATCTCATTTCCCTCCAATTCTCTGCATACAAACCAGGTGAAATAAGACCAAGCAAACAGCATCAGAGGCTTATTGGAGTGCATACAAAGCCACACACCCAATACGAGCCTCTCTCCTCGGATTTGACCCGGTGACCATCCCCTAAAAACCGGCGACGCCGACCCGAGCTCCTCTTGTGGGCCTCATCTTTCTTCTATCCCCCCCTTGCTGCCACGTAGAATTATTTTTATTGTTTATTTATTCCTCTTTTGAGCCTATAAATACAGATCAGTGGGCAAGAGAAGGAGGCTACCATGTATATACCACTTCTCATTTCATAATTTTGTTTTGCTTTGTTTTTGTTTAGCTTAAGGGTGAGTGTGCTTCTTCTTGGTTTCTTCTTCTTCTTCCCTCTTGAAGCTCTCTTTGGAGAGCTTCATTAAGGAGGTTGAACAAGTTACCAAATCTTGTATCTTGTTCTCAAGTGATTAATACATTGTTGTTTCTTTTATTTACTTGCTTTCTTTTCTTGCTTTCTTTTTATTACCATGCTTAACCAATCTTCATTTTGGTTGTGGTGTGCGTGAGGAAGTGAGATGAAAGGCTTTGCCTCCTCCACCTCTTGATTATGTTTAATGTGCTTAAATTCTATTTGGTGTTAAGTTTGCTAAGCTAGGATATGGTATGTTGTGATAAAAAGCTTGACAAACTCTTTATTTCATATACTATATACCTTCACAAACCCTTAGCAAACACAACACCAATATCTTTTGCTCTCACTAACCTCTTTGTGTTTTCATTGTTGCGGTATGCTTGCAAAACCTCGTGTTTAGTGTTGATACCCCAAGCGCGGACATACAAACGGTAAGTAACCAAAACGGACTCATTTCGTGCTTTGCGGCGAATGTCGGACTTTGACGGTTTGTGCTCCCCAACCGCGTTGACAAGTCGTACCTTATGCCGGAATTAAGATAAGGCCGGACAACTCATAACCAAGCGAGCGTAGAGGTAAATGTCGCATTTCAAGCTTCCAAACCAAGCCACAACCATTCTTTCCTTACACTTGTTTTCTTGCTTTTCTTGTTTTCATATTGTTCTTATTATTTTTGTGACAACCAACCCCAATTCATTAATTTGTTAACCTTAAACAATGATACCTAATACTCAATTCCCTGCGGATCGACCCGTGCTTGCCGTCTCGCTACAATGCGCCGTGCACTTGCGGTTATAAATAGTAAAACGAGAACAATCTTGCGTGCGCATTCCGTTTTCCATAAAAACGTATCCATTTCCAAAACAATACGCGTTTGCGCGCGCGGGTGGTTTCCCAACAAGTTTTTGCCATAGCCAAGGGTCATGCGGGTGGGTTTAATTCAATCATGAAATGATGGGTTGAACTTGACTAGCGCTTATGATTTGTTGACCATAGCCAAGGTCATAAGTCGCTATGGGTAAAAACGGATATCGGGAATTTCAAATGTTGAAATTTGCAATGAGATTGCATACCTTCTATATGATAGTTGGATCATGATACCCACTGCGAGTAAGTGTTACTCCTGGTTAAGTTTTCCACTTTACAATTAGCTAATCCAGTAGGTGTCTAAGGAAGGTGTTAACGGGGTTATACCTCTGCGGAAATGAGGTTATTTATTAGTTCAATGCGAAAGCACGGGGATACTCCCTCGGAGTACCAACACTTGCCTGGCTGACCGATTGGCGAACTTGTAGGGTGTAATTAATCCCGACTAATCTTACCTTTTAGGGTTTGAAGGAAGATTTGATAAAAATAGTGGAAGCCATCCTGATTAGATAAGATAATAACCAATCTAATCTTGCAAGAGCGCACGCTAAAGTGTTTTCTTCTCTCTCTCTCTCCAGGTAGTGACCATGTCACGCCTTAATTAAGATAATAATATGGATGTATTGACCGAACTCGCTTATTATACTGGGCTAGGGAACGTTGGTTTCGCCCTATCTTATGACATCCGTCATAAGTCTGCGCAAGGGATAGGGGAAATACAAGGATTTCCACACCACCCGGATGAAGAAAGAGCACGTTGATGTATCTTCTTCGGGTGTGTTGGTTATTGAGAACTGTTTCTCAGTCTGCTCTACGTCCTGGGTATTGGATACCGGATCAGGATCCTATATTTGTAATCTGTTACAAGGGTTAAAGAAAAGTAGAGAACTGGGAAAGGGTGATATATCTCTCAGAGTAGGGAATGGAGCAATTGTTACTGCCGAAGCTGTCGGCGAATATCACCTTGTATTGCCAAATGGTAATACATTGATTTTGGACGACTGTTATTACATACCGTCGATGATGTGCAATATAATATCCGTTTCTTTATTAGATAAAGAAGGATATAACTTTGCATTAGAGAAAAATGTTATGAATATTTTCCTAAATCAAGTGTTGATTGGGTTTGGTACATTGTGTAATGATATATACGTTCTAAATCAAAACACAGTTCTAAATATATAGAACACACACAAAAGGAAAAATTCAGAACGAAGCCTTCTTGTGGCACTGTAGACTTGATCATATCAATGCGACCAGACTGGCTAAGTTGCATAAAGATGGATTTGAATCCGTTCAAATTTACATCTTATGAAACTTGTTAGTCATGTCTCAAAGGCAAGATGACCAAAACTCCGTTTACGGGACACGGAGAAAGAGCTACCGAACTCTTGGGAATGATACATAGTGATGTATGCGGTCCTATATCTACACATGTCAGGAATGGTTCCTTGTACTTCATTACATTCACTGATGATCTCTCAAGATTCGGACATGTGTTCCTGTTGAAACACAAGTCTGAAGTTTTTGAGAAATTCAAGGAATATAAGAGCGAAGTAGAGAACCAGACGGGTAAAAGTATTAAAATCCTTCAATCTGATCGAGAAGGAGAATAGTTAAGCACGAAATTCCGAGATTATCTAAAAGAGAATGGTATTCTCTCTCAGCTTACTCATCCGTTTACACCACAGCACAATGGAGTATCGGAGTAGAGGAATCACACCCTATTAGATATGGTGCGCTCTATGATGAGTGTTTTTGAGTTACCTGTTTCCTTTTGGGGTTATGCACTTAAGATAGCTGCATACCTATTCAATAGAGTTCCTACCAAATCTACGCCTACCACTCCATATGAGATATGGGAGGGGAAGAGACCATGTCTTAATTTCATTAAGATATGGGGTTGTCCGGTTTTTGTTAAAAGCAAAATCCGGACAAGCTCGAGGCAAGGTCTGTTCTGTGTAAGTTTGTTGGATATCCTAAACATTCGCGAGGGTATATCTTCTACCACACGGAGGAACAAAGAGTGTTTGTTTCTCGATATGCCACCTTTTTAGAAAAGGAATTTCTTGCGAAAGAAATTAGTGGTAATGAGGTAGAGCTGGAAGAAATTCTAGATACACAAACTGCAACTGAAGATCTGGTAGAACTGGAGGATTCGATATGAAGGACAACACGACGGATCCACTCATGAAGGCCCTCCTCCAAACGCAGTTTGAGAGACTTTTTGGGATGTTGGGTATGCGATACTACAACAACCGGCCTTAGTGCAAGTGGGGGATTGTTAGGAATATGTATGCCCTAGAGGCCATTATTGTAAGATATAGTAGATGCTTGGACATATATATAGAGGACTTTCTTGCTCGGCAAGATAGTATGCTATCTGGTTGCCCTTTATCTTAACATGTACACTTGTATAGGTATACAGTCTCTCTGATACATGTTGATAAAGCGCATAGGATGTTGGTTTGACTACCAGAATTATGATGCAGATCATACTAGTGGGGCTTGTGTAGTCCGCAAGCACATCTTTTAACAGTTCCTAATCGAGGGAGTATCGAGACGGGGCATCTATATTCTAGAGTAGACTAGTGTGTACGTTTCTTAACCCTGTATGGGATGATGGTTGATCCCACAACCATTGGTGTTTGACATCAAATATTGTGCACAGGTGCTCATTAGAGAATGGATACACCAAACAGGACTCGCCGAGAAGTCCTAGATGGTATCATACCTATCGTCAGATAGCAGTTCTCTGGTGACACATGTACAGGTTAGTCTGTAAACCCAAGATAGTTATAATGTCTTGTGTGGTTCCCACTGTGCTTTGATTTCCTCCTTACCATGGCTCAAAGGAGTCATGCAAACAGGTGGATTTTGGGTACAGTCTTGGGTTACATGGAGGTAGTGAGCGATAGGAAGAGTTTCGTCTCTCCCGGTATTAGGAGTTGATGTTGCGCTATGCTCGATTGGCTATAACAGCAAGTCCCTGGTCAGGGCTGATGAGATTTACTGGTAAGTGTTATAAGTAGTTTCTTAAAAGGTTATAAGCCACACATCGGCATGACTTATTAAGTTATCGGGTTCTGACGATTCCACCCCCAGACTAGATATGCGACATATCATACGAAGAGACCGGACTGTACGGTAAGTGTTGCTTATAGGCTTTACGAGAGTTTGGATAAGTTTGCTTGTTGATATTCTATTCGTTCAATACCTGGGTAGCCGTTACGTCCAGCTAGTACCGCTGACGGATTTATAGCGTTACTTAGCACAACAGCAAGGTTTCGGAGGGCATCGTCCATGCCATTTTCAAAAATTTTCCATGTTACTTAACCCTAACCCTAGAATCTTAACTTGAGATTTAGACAATAACATATGTAAACAACTTTACAACTAAGTGAATGCGGAATACAACCTTTGTAGACCACTCCTTCACTTCAAATGCTCCGTGTAGAAATCCCTTCGCTGCGAGTAATGATCTCCCAAACTCTTGAGAGGCTCCACAAGGTGAAAGATGCAAACTTGCTTGAAGTCTTCAAAGCCGAAGATGATCTACGTCGAGGAGACATCAACTCAAGCTACCTCTTCACTAATTAGGGAGTGGTGAAGCTAACACCCTAAACTAAATGGCTAATCTAGTAGAGGATGATGAAGTAGAAATTTTGCTCACTTTAGAAATCTTTTTCTCACTACTTTTCCTCACCTCCTAAAACCTAGAGAGCAAAGCTCTTGATGAAGAAGAAGATGAAGAGAGATAATGTTGTGAGAGTGAATGGCAATCATGGGTGAGAAAATATCTCATATAACCCTTGTAGAGAATAAACCATAGTTAAAGATAATGGTTAGATTTATAAATATCTAAGGCAAAACAAAATTGGTGGACAAAGTCAATGGTTATCCACAAGTTTCCAAAGCTTGCAACCATGACAAATACCACAAAATTTTGAATTACTTAAATAAATAAAAACCTTAATATTATCTCATATATGGTGTAAGTATCATACACCCATGTTGCATATATAATCAAGCATGACACAATAATATATATCATATATATATTAAGTGTTAAATAGTGATTAAAAGAAATGCACAAGTGAGCTAATATTAGTTAATGTAAACTAGTATATCAAATATACAATTATACATTAAATTATCAAATCAACACTTGATTCAATAATCCGGCTATATCACATATAACCGACTAATATCATATGTATCTTCTTATCGAATCAACACTTGATTTAATAACCCGGCTATATCACATATAACCGACCGGTACCAATATCACGAGATTAGAATACAGTATCACATACTTGTATTATTCTCGGTCCCGCACATATCACATATGTGCTCCTACTTCGTTTTTCCTGAACCTCTATGTAGGACTCTAAAGACTCGTCAATATGCCGGCAGTAGGTGATGATCATATCAAGCACCCACAAGCTATCACAGTACTAGCTGGATGTAACGGCTACCCGGGTATTGAGCGATCAGAAGATCAACAAGAAAGCCTGCTCATACTCATGTAAAACCTGTCAGTAACACTACCGTACAGTCCGGTCTCTTCGTCTGATATGTCGTATATCAGTCTAGGGGTGGTAAATGTCAGACCCCAGTAACCGATAAGTCGTGCCAATGTGAGGCTCATAACGGGTCGAGAAACTACTGATAACACTAACCAGTAGATCTCCATATCTGCCCTGGCCAGGGACTTCCAGTTATAGCCAATCAAGCACAACGCAACATCAACCCCAAATACCGGGAGAGACGAAACCCCTTCTATCGCTCATTGCCTCCATGTGATTCGGGACTGTACCCAAAAGCAACCGTTTTGCACGATCTCTTGAACATGGTAAGGTGGAAATCAAAGCACAGTGGGAATCACACAAGACTCCATGATGATCTCGGGTCTACAGACTAACCCGTACTAGTGTCACCAGAGAACTGCTATCTGACGATAGATATAATACCAACTATGAGTTCTCGGCGAGTCCGTTCAGTGTACCCAGTCTCTACTGAGCACCCGTATACCATCATTGATGTCAAACACCAATGGATGTGGGATCATCCATCGCCCATCATATGGGTCAAGAAGCGTATACGCTAGTCTACTCTGGAGTATCGATGCCCTGTCTCGATACACTCTCGACTAGGAACAATTATAGGATGTAGTTGTGGACTACCCTGGCCCCACTAGTATGATCTCCATCATAGTCTTAGTAGTCAAGTACACATCCTGAGGGCTTTATCAACATGTGAGAGCAAGACAGTATCACAATACAAGTCTACATGTTAAGACAAAGAGCAACCAGATAGCAATCTATCATGTCGATCAAGAAAGTCCTCTCTATATATATCCAAGCATCTTCTATAATATACATCATATGTGCAATAATGGCCTCTAGGGCATATACATAACTAACAGGCTTGTGGGTCTCTGATGTGATCATTACCTACTGCTGGCGTATTGACGAGTCTTTAGAATCCCACACAGAGGTTTCCTAGCTCAAGCGAAATGAAGTAGGGCACATATAGAGATATGTGCGGTAGCTTGATTAAATACGAGTATGTGATAATGTATTCTAATCTAGTGATATTTGATATCGGTTAGGTTATATATGATATAACCAGATTATTGAATCATGTGTTGATTCAATAATTTGATTTATGTATATATATTTGATATTGGACGGTTATATATGATATGACCGGATTATTGAATCAAGTATTGATTTAATATCTAATATTGAATATTAGCCTGTTATATGTGATATAACCGGATAATTGAATCAAGTGTTGATTTAATATTTTGATATACATATATATAAATGATATTTGTCGGTTATATATGATATAACCGGATTATTGAATCAAGTATCGATTTAATAATCTGATATATATATTTATATATTTGATATATATATATATATATAAACTAATATTAGCTCACTTTAGATTTTCTTCTCTTTATATATAATTATATATATGTGATATATATATATATATATATTTATATATGAATTTATTATTGTATCATGGTTGATGATATATAGAACAAGGATGTATGAGAATCACACAAGACTAAAGATAAATGGGAAGATTTATATCTTAAGAAAAATAGAAAATGAGGAAAATGAGACATGGCTTTGGATGCTTGGAGATGCATTGAGAACCATGACTCATCTCCTAATTTTTGTTTTACTCTTAGATATTTATTCATCGCAATCTTATCTCAAGTTGATGGTTCATTCTCTCTCATCTAAGTTTATCCTCATCTCTTCTTCATTCTCCTCACTCTAGGGTTTTTCTTGAGTTGAGAAAAGTAAAGAGAAAATTATTTCTAGTGAGCAAATCTCCTACTTCATCAACCTATACTAATCTAGCCTATTAGTTTAGGTTGTTTGCTTCACTAATACCTTAATTAGTGAAGAGTGAGCTTGAGTGAGAGAGACTCCAAGGTGGATCATCTTCGCCATTGAAGACTTCAATCAAGCTCGATTCTTTCATCAAGTGGAGTCAAAGAAGAGTTCTAGGAACTACTACTTAGAACTTTAGAAGTGAAGGACTTGGTCTACAAAGGTTGTACTCTTCACTTAGTTTAGAACTATTTTTCTTACATTGAAACCTTAATTCTCTAGTTCGATTCTAGGTTAGTATACTTAGCACTCATTTTTTAAAATTGCATACTTGATACTCCTTGAAACCTAGTAGAGATGCTAAGACATACTTTCAGGAGGTAGATGCCGCGCTGTGCACGGATGGCCATCACCAGAAATCATTGGCCAAGGTGGACGAGAATTACTGATTTGGATCAGTAGTTTCTCAGTGGGTGATGGGCTTCACACCGACATGAAATATCGCATTATTGTTAGTGATATATGCCATAGAGGCCATTATTGTATAGTACTGGTTTGTATATTACATTTTGGAAGCTTGGGATATACACGGATATAATAACAGTCTTGTTCAATATGGTAGTATGCTACTTGGTTTGATTCTATCTTAATATGTGTATATGTTTCTTTTAACGTATCGCTAATACATATTGATAGAGCCCTTAGGATCTTTGCTTGACTACCAGCATTGTGATGGCAGTCACACTAGTGGGGGCTGGGTAGTCTATAAGCACATCATTATACAGGACCCTAGTCATAGGATTATCAAGACGGGGCATCGAAACTCCAGAGTAGACTAGTGTATACGCTTCTCATCTCAGCAGGGGAGATGGTCTGTCACACAACCATTAGTACGTCGTACTTGAGATAGTATACAGGTGCTCATTGGGTTATGAGTTACACTAGACGGACTCGTGGGGGACTGCTGTTGGTATTTTACCTATCATCAGGTAGCAGTTCCCATGTGACATGAGTGCAGGTTAGTCCGTTGTCATGACCCAAAATTTTGGACCGTAACCGGCACTTAAACTACGTAACGTCTACAGGCGTACGCAACATAAGTAAGCCGAAATCCAGAAATCTAAACCACCCAAAACAGGATAAACGGAGAAAAACATAGTTTAAAACATTCGGAAATTCTCAAGTAAAATAATCTTTAAGTTTAGTTTTCGTTCTTAAAAATTTCGGCAGCACCTCCTTTGTACAACATAGATAATATATAAAGCATCCCAAACGGAAGCAAATCACGCCCAACGGCGGAGACAACCACCACAAACATATATACGACGTCGAAGCAAAGAAATATAAAAGAAAACTGCATAAAGAAGTAAAACTTTTCAACAAAACCGGCTTCCACGAGCACGGCACCCAAAGTCACCAAAATAATAATACAACACCGAATCCTCACAACTCGTCTCTAAGTCAAATAAAAGAAGTGGTAGATGGAGAATACTAGATCCAACAAAAAGATGTACAATGTACAAACAGATAACCGCAAACCCACCAAAAAGCAAAGGCCTCACAGCAAACCGTAGCGGTATCCGCAAAAGTAGAGATGATAAGACGCCCTGCCGCGACTACTCAGAGGGTAAGTCCTGCAAAACACTGTGGCACAATGGGGGTGAGTTGCTAACTCGTGAATAGTAATTAACATCATACTGTAATCGCAAGTATGCACGAACAACGATTAATCTATCACATGTAATCCGATGGCATAAGTATGACAATATGAATATGCAATAATCATGTAAAGGTACATCATCCGGATACTACAACTACATGAAGCAATGCATATCAAAATAATTCTGAGTGTGTGGGATGATATAATAAAACCTCATGCAAAATCATCAGCATGGGAAAACACCGGTGTCCTTCACTGACACATCAAATCCCAAATCCTCAGGCACCGCATCCTCAGATCGGCCCTCACATCCTGTAAGTCTCATGGAACCTGAGTGTCAAACATCGACACCCAAAACATCATGAAAACATATACCTGTGTGTCTGTATATATATATATATATATAAGTATGAGAATATCAACCCCGTATGTCCACCGACGATACGTAGAAATCATGGAAAACCTGAGTGTCTAACACCGACACTCGAAAAATCATGAAACCCGTGTCTAGCATCGACATGCAAATCCTCATAAGTCATACGCTGTCACCATGACTGGCCCTGACGATATGTCATACATCACTCCGTTCGGTATCCCCACGATAACCGCCGAGTCCAAATACAATCACCAGTAGGTACTTTCCCACCTTCCAGGCTCATCGTCTTTACCATGAACATCTTGCCGAGGGGAACCGTACCGGGCCCCACTATGTACCCGCACATGGCCCACTCACTTCTCGCCTCGGGTATATATCAAAAATCTCAGAACGGAGAAATCTCATGGTGGACGCATCAAAATATCATATCAAGAGAAACCGGGTTTTCAAACAATACATAGTTTCTTGAAAATACCCCCACGGTTCTCAAATCCATCAATCACATGAAATCCATATCTCAATGCGTAAAATCCATATAAAACTGATATACGCAACATAAAACATCAATATGAGCATATAAAGGGAAAACCGCTCTTTAAAGTGAATCCAGCTTTAAAATATATCAAGCGGTTCCCAAAATCATCCGGAAATAAGTGCAGCATCATATGAAGTGTACATGTAATTGTAGCAAGGTTTAAGTATCGACATGTAAGCAAATATGCATGATGTATTTCATAAGCACAATAGTCAACGTCTCAATATCACATGTCAAAACAATACCACTTAAGGTATATACAACTATAGCAAAAATATGTGGGTGTACATGTCAGTATGTGTGCATGACGTACATATAGCTGTAATCGAGTATGTGGGTGTACAGGTCAATATGTATGCATGATGTACAAGTAGCTATAGAAAGATATACGTGAAATGGAATAAGGGTCAATATCTCAACTATCCCTGCCCAATGCAATATCACGTATGTATGTGTCCACAGTAATTCATATGCACAATGGAATAAGAGTTACTACCTCAACTATCCCTATCCACTACCATATCACGTATGTAGGTCGTTTGTGCGTGTCATGAAAATTACTGACGGTGTGGGTGTAGCATACAAATTAGTACTCGTGCAACATGAACAGTCAGTAATGTGTTATGTCCAAAGGTACAAGTCAAGGTACAACAGATAATACTATGCAATGGCATTCATATGAAATCAACTAATTTGCAATAACATGCAGCTATCATATCATATCAGCCCCGACGCATAACGCCATACGGGTGATTTCCCCGTAGATGTTAAATCTACTCACCGATGGTCTCGAGCTATGAAAATCCGACCACCTGCTTCCCCTTGTTCACAGCGCCCGATGTCCCCGCTTGCAAACCTAAAATTTCACAAACAAATCGCATAAGCTAAATATCCTACATCGACGAAAAGACATCGAAACGCAAGGATAACGCCCTGAAAATTACACTGCGCACTTAGCGCATCTATCGCGCACGACATCGGCCAAAAACCCTAACTAGGGTCGCTAAACTACAAAACACCAAGTCTAGACCTCGATCGTCCCGATCGCGCAACACAACACAAACAATTACGAGAAATACAATAGATATAACCTCGCAACGACCAATCGAACCCACGCCGGAAAAATCCCGAAACCTAGTAAGCAACTTATCGCAATATTTCTCACAAGATTAATGCTAATACGATTCTAGCGATATCAAACATCTTATAATAGCTTAACTAAGCTATCCAAACCATTTTCTTATTTTTAACACTTGCTAATTAAGTTTTAGCAAAAATCTAGTAAGCAAAATCCTTAATTAAACAAAGTAGTAATTAACAATAATTATCATTTTCTACTAGGTTAAGCTTTTCCTAATCACAAATTAACACTTCAATTAACATTAAACACTTAATCAAGTTTTACCCTAACTTGAATTTCATAAAAAATTATGAATAATGAATTTATCATGATTTAAAAGCTATATTAAATATATAATTAGCTAACTTAAATAGCTAGATTAAGATCTAAACAATTAATTAAGGATTAAGGTAAGGGATTATACCTTAACAAGAACACAAAATATTTTCTTGATCCATCATCTTAGCCTAAAAAAAACTATGCTTTGTTGAAGATCCAAGAAAGCTTAGTAAAGGAAATTGATGGTTTTATTTTTTATTTAGGATTTGTGGAATTATTTTTGGGACTTTTGAAGGATTTAGTGAGCAAGAAATTGTAGAAATGAGCTTAATACAAAAAGGGGGCAGAAATGGGGGCTCGGCCAATTGAGGGGGGGGGGGGTGTTGTGAAAAAAAAGAGAGAAAGTTCTAGCTAATATCATTTAATGTTTCAATAACTGCTAATTAAAGCTATTTGCCACCTTTTCATCATTTCTTTTCTTTTTAAAATATAACCATTAGTCATCAAAAAAAAAATCTAGATATTTAAAAAGAAGTTTCCAAAAATTCTAGTGATAAGATTTAGTTTATTCTCAAGAGAAGAAATTTCCCGATTTACGTGCATAATTTACCACTTAAAATAATATTTTATTTGGGAAAAAAATCTATGTGAACCAAAAGTTCCCATATACACCCAAAGTTCGCGTACTAGTTTTATTTTAGCTAAACTAGGTGCCTGCAAGTTTATATGGACGTTTGATCAAAATCGGGTTAAAACGGAAAATACCGACTATTTTGCCCTAAAACGGAAAAATTCGTATAACGATTTCTAAAACGTTACAATCTCCCCCCTTATAGAAATTCGGTCCCGAATTAAAATTTAACTACGCGTACTTTCGAAGAGATGTGGGAATTTCTTCTGCATCTCGCTCTTGGCTTCCCAAGTGATCTTCTCAGTAGTCGGGCTACGCCAAAGAACCTTCACAGATAGCAAGACCTTTGACCGAAATTTCTTCATCTGCCGATCCAATATAACTACCGGCTGCTCGGTGAAAGAAAGATCGCGTTCAAGCTGAACGGTCTCGTGCTGAATCATGTGAGAAGGATCATGAAGGTATCTACGAATCATCGACACATGGAAAACGCGGTGAACATCCGAAAAACTAGGCGGGAGCGCCAAACGATAAGCAACAGAACCCACTCGCTCAAGGATCTCGAAAGGACCTACAAATCTGGGACTGAGCTTCCCCCTCTTCCCAAATCGCATAACGCCCTTCATCGGAGAAATCCTCAGGAATACATGATCCCCCACTGCGAACTCAAGTCTATGACGACGACAGTGGCATAAGACTTCTGCCTGCACTGGGCTGCTCTCATCCTATCCTGTGTAAGTGCACGGCGGCACCCCGGCCGTCAATCCGACGCCGGAATGCGGAAACGAAACTTTTCTAAAAACTAGAAACCGGCACCACCGCGCACTAAAAAAAACCCGGATCGGGCCGTTAACCTACTCCTAGCTAACAAGAGAATGGGTAGGAAGCTATACCAAGCGATCCGTGTCCTTCGGTCTTTGGTGTAACACCTTGAATGTGTTTTGTAGCTAATTATATTTTAATATATGGTTTTTAATAAAAAGTTTACCAAATTAAGTTTTAAATATTTTATCATATTTAATGAGTATTTTATTAGAATTTTGTTAGGCACACACACACTTGTGCATGATAACTAGGGTTGTTTTTGGGGTTAAACATGATTAGCAATCATGGTTAGCTAGCCATTGTCTTAAGTTAGTTTTATGTTTTGTTTAAGTGTTATGGTTGTTCTTTTAAAAATGGAAAATGAATTTGCAAAAAGGGTTTTTAAATTGTTTGAATGGGTTGACTTTTAGAGAGAGAGAGAGAGAGGCATGGTGCTACATGGCCAAGCCATGCTTCTTTAATGAAGAAAGAGAAAGAGAAGGGTGTGTGTGTTTGATGCTCTCATTTTCCTTTCTCACTCTCATTCTCTCATTCTCTCACTCTCAACACATACACACACTCACACACAGCAGCAGCAGAAGTAGCAGCAAGCAGCAGGCAGCATCATCACCATCAGCAACAACATCATCATCATCATCAGCAGCAACAGCAACAGTAGGCAGCAACGGCAGCAGGAGCTCCAGCGACTTATAGCAGCTCCTTCCACTTCTTCACCTGCCTTCTAGGGTTCATTAGGGTATACTTCTTGAACCCCATTTCGTGGTTTGCTTAAGTTGTGCATCGATTAGCTTCGATTAGTGTTAATTATGAGTTTAGTGCTAGATTATGGTGATTTGTGTGGAATATTGATTAAGTGATGATTGTGTTAGTTAACCTAGATTATTTTAGTTTAGTTAAGGTCACCTTAACTGAGAATTGACCCAGACTTCACTAAAATACCATAGGGTTTCTTTTTTAGTGCAAATTGGTGTTTTTAAGCGATAATTATGACATCTGGAATATGCTATTGACCCGGACCCTACAGGATAAAATTGAGAAGACTGGAGCATGTACACTAGGTCTAGATATCACCACAAGAACACGAGCCACCTTCTCCCTACCCAGGCCGCCAATTAATTCAATCTGGCCGCAAATTGCGGCCAGGAAGGTGAGTTGGATGCTGGGGTTTTATGTAGGGTAGTCTGCAGTGTATTGTAGTGTTTTGGCATGTCTAGTTTTGTAAGTTTTGACCTGTAGGAAAATCTGGGATCAAATACCGTTTTTCATGTCCGTTGTGTTTGCGCGATACGCACGATACGTGAGTGGGTTCTGTGATCCAGCGTATCGCGGCGTGTCGCGATGGTTTTAGACGCGTACACACACGATTCAGCGTATCGTGCACACGCGCGTTTAGTTCGCGACGCGAGTTTCTCGTTTTCGTTCGATATCGCGTTTCGCGGAATATTTGGCTTATATATGATTTTTGTGTCTTATTTGCAGGTTTGCAGGCAGGGACTACGGACATGTAAGTGCACGGCGGCTCCCCGGCCGTCAATCCGACGGCCAAATGCGGAAGCGGTGATAAACTTTAATTTTTCTTGAACTGGCAAACCGCCGCGCACTAATACCCGGATCGAACCATTAACTAGTCCTAGCTAACTACAAGATGGGGAAGAGAGGTATACCGACTGATCCAAGTCCTCCGGTCTTCTCGTCGTCGTCCCGATCTCCTGCGGAAGCTCCAGTCTCCACATCGTCGCCGGAAGTGCACCACATCGCCTACTTCTTTTACGGGCTCCCACCTCAATGCCGAGGCAACTCGGGCGCGAAGTTGGCTAGCCGACGCGTCCAAGGTTTGCTGTAGAATATCTAGTGAGCAAGTCTCATTTGGGGTTCATGGAGATGCCATTTTGGTGGAGGAATGATACATGAACTTTTTCTAGGTGAACTTGGGGATTTTCTAACATGAAAGGAACAAAAATCCCCACTAGAAATACTTGGACAGCCCCCCCCTCAATGCTTGACCGGCCATGGTCATGAGAATGAGAGAGGAGAGAAAATGAGGGAGAGAGTGTAACAAAAGCAAATAGGGTCTCTCATAATCCAAGAGAGAGAGAAAAACAAGATGATGAGAAGAAATCATCACAAGGAAAACCAACACTCAACCTACCATCACCATCACAAAAGTCATGCCATGATGAACCATCATGAAGTCAAGAAGTCAAGGGCAAAGAATGGTGCAACCATCATGACACAAGAATATGCAAAGAACCCCTCCACAAATACTTATTTGCACAAATGCAAATAAGCCCTCCTCCACCAATCTTCGGCCAATAAACGATACAAAGGAAATTGGCCGAAACGGAAAGCAAACTGGCAACTCCAGAAAACTGGTCCCGTAATAAATTACAGGAAAACCCCGATACTGTGTATACACACCCGCATTTGTATTCCGACCGAAATACAAATGCAATGAGACAAAATCTACACTGTACTATACTAGGATCCGGCTTAAACCAAAGCCAGCTAGTAATATCCGTCCGATCCTGATCCGTGCAATACCGCACGTATCTGATCGAACCCTGCCATATATCCATACGGCCTCTAGTACTAACTGTCCGATCCTGATCCGTGCAATACCGCACGTATCTGATCGGACCTTGCCATATCTCCATACGGCCTCTACAGCCTTTCGCCCGAAAGATGAGTAACTGAATGTGGGGGACTCTAAAGACTCGTCAACACCTTGGTTGTGGATTTAACCACTAGCACGTCAGAGGTATAAGCCAATACGTAACGGGCTACCAGGTATTGACTAAAAGGGACGTCTGTGAGCGAACTCAGCCCGACAACTGATCAGTCGAAAATATTGCATATTTTAACCGGCAATTTCCTCATCATTTGCATTCATATAGAAGTGTTCGGTATCCGTATTTCACATATTAGCAAATCTATCACAGATTATAAGATTACATGTATTAGACCTTAAAACCGGCATTTCTAGGGAAATTGACTGCATTGCATGGCATCGCAATATTTCTATATGTCGCAACCCGTGTTTCGAAGTCTGTGCAGGAAAAGAGAAGCTTGCTCGATCATTACACCGCTCGAAAGATACGTAAACTCACTAAACTCAAATCTGGTATCAACACAGAAGGGAAAATACAAATCAAAGCATCATAGAAAAGCCCAAACTCCAGTACAAGACCACACCAGAAGCTACAAGGCCCAAGCCTCCTAAATAGCCGCGGATCCGCGGCATGGGCTTACTAATGACGCTGATCCGCGGTGGGTTCAGGGAATTGGATCCTCAATTTTAGTGCAAAACTCCTGATTCAGTGGGTACAGTTCATAAAAGCATGACATTTTCCAGAAGACTCCAGAGAGTTCTACCAGATCAGCAAACACTTTGAGCTTCACTAAATTAGCCTATTATTCTAGAACTTTCCCCAAACCCTAGCTTAAAGTCTAACAAACTCTTTCAACAAACTTTGGGAGGGAAACTTCAAATTCAAACTTAAACCTAGGGTTTGGGAGCTCTATAAATAAGACCCTAGGCTCATTATCCCCACATTATTCAACCTTGGGAATTATTCATCCAATTAGTGAATCTATCCCCAATCTCTCTCTCTCTTTTCATCTTCTTCTTCCACAAGTCTAGTGACAGGGCTTGTGTGAAACCCTAACCCTAATTCCAACTCCAAAAGCCAAGATCCCGAGTACCCATTAAGCAAGAAGCCCTACAACCTTTAGGAGCGGAGCCGATCTTCAACAGAGCAAGCGATCCGAGCTGATCCATGACTCATGAAGCCGAGCGACGCCCGATCAACAATCTAGATTCTTCTTCTTGTAGTTCTTGAAGCGAATGTAATCAAAATTGTTGAGATAAATAAAGGTGATATTCTTTTATCTTGTTTTCTTTAAATTCCGCATCATGATATCTTTACAATTTGTGAATCTTTTCTATGTGGTGATGTATGAATAAAACTCCGCTCGTCGAGGAGTCGAGACGGTCAATAGAATGATGATGTAAAATAGCTTTAATCGATTCTTGATTCCTATGATGGTTTGTAAACCCTAGCAAGTTCAAGAACCGACAACCCATTTCGTTACGATGCTTTCTTGAATGATATCGCTCGAAATTGGGGAGTTACGATCGTTTCTTGAAATTGCTAGAGGCTAGAATGTGAATGATATCGACAACAGAACAAAGGATAAGATGAAACCCTAGTTTCACGAGAAAACCCTAACTCTTGTCGATCATCATCGATCTAGTATCAATCCTTCGAAGGACAAGAATACGAAATCTTTAGATTACATCACGTCTATAGACCCGATCGATTCCTACGAGCCTCTTTAGATTCTTGACTGTTGATTGGAAATATTATCAAAACACCGATTCTTGATTGTTTATAGTTTCTTGATTCTTGAATAAAGAATAGTGACACTCGAATACAAATCATTCTTGAATCATGTTTTCTTTTATCGTTACTTAACTTTTCATTTCAAACGTATCAAAATACAAGTGAATCGTGCAATCCCTGTGGACGATCCGCACTCACTACAAACTACATCCGACACCGTAGTTTGATTGCGGTCAAAATATTTTTTTGGTTGTGAAGTTCTTTACAAATTTTTCTACATACTACACAACGGGAAAAACGATCAATCAAAATGGCGCCGTTGCCGGGGATCGCGCTAATTCATTTACATTTTTAGTTTGAAGTGAAAGAATTATTACATTCTACTTCTTGAAATCAAAATTCGTACAAACTCTTATACGTGTGTTGTGATTGATTGCAAGGTGATCTGGAGCATTCTGTGCTGTGGGAAAATTATTTGGGATATTCCAGAGAGCTGAGGGAGCCAAGATAAGCTCTCTGAAGAAATCTTGTACAGTGATCTCACTGTTGGAGCGCGATTCCGCGGCCTGAACCCAGTAAATGCGGCGGAAACGCGGCATCATTGAAGGATCTCTGAAATATTTTCAGTGCAGGTACTTTCTTGCTCTCTCCCCTCTTCTCTTTTAGCTCCAACTAACCCTTTGCTGCAGGATTCTTTGCAAATAATCGCAGCGCCGCAAAAGCAAAATTAAAATTGTGTGTGATTTTGATTTCTTGGTTGTTTGCATATTAATACGGAAATTTAAGGGGCACGGCCAAATCCAAATTAGGTGGGGATTTCATTACCCTTCCTAGGCCCCGAAAATCGCAAAACTTGCATCCGCATTACCCTCATTAATTAAAAGAAATCTAGAGAAGACTCTAAGGACTGTCGCGCTCAATTAGGACAAGAGAAGGCCGTGGGTAATTCATTGCTTATCCGCGTTTTCTTGTGGTGCCTAAGGCGAGTGTGTCTAAGGCTAGTGGTTTTTAATTAGGCCCACTACTTACGTAGTGGAGTACCTTCCCACTTACCTGGCACTTATCCGGCCACAGGGGGACAAAGAGGCAGTGGAGGATTCTATCCTGCGACTTGTCTTTTGGCAGTTAGGAGCGGTCTAGAGCCGGACCTAGGTGACCACTAGATTCTAGGGTTGTGTGCTGCATTTGTTTTGTCGCATCATTTTTTCAAAAATCCGTCCCTTTTTCAAAAGCAAACACCGCATTCATTTACCCCTAATTATAAGCCAACGCTGCCACTTGTACTAACCCATTTTAGTGCAAGATAGGCTGGACACGGGATTCTAGTGCCCGTTTAGTCCGCGTACCCTTTATCGACTCCGAAGTCGATATTTCTCCATTTACCTTTTCTTTACCCACTACCACACCTACTCCGATGGATCCGAATCCATCAAACTTCTTTGACCCTAATCTGCCGCCGTCCGTTGGTGCGCAGAATCCACCCCGCATCTCTCTCCAGGAGAGGTGCTATCCACTTAGAGGTCCTCTTTCGACCTGCTTATCCACACCACCAGCCAATGGGGATAACTTTGAGATTAAGCCCCAGTATATCAATCTTTTACCCAAATTCCACGGACTCGAGACTGAGGACGCTTACGTTTTCATTACCAAATTTGAAAACGTATGCGCAATGATGGGTACGTCACAACTTTCAGTGGATGCAATGCGTCTACGACTTCTCCCATTTACTTTGTATGATGTAGCCGAGAAGTGGCTATATAACACTACCGCACATTCTATTACGAATTGGGGAGAATTCGTTGCTGCATTCCTTAAGAAATTTTACCCAATACAAAAGACAGCTCGAATCCGTAGCGAACTGAATCAATTTGCCCAGCTCCCTGCTGAACCATTTTCAAAATGCTTTGAACGTTTCAAGGATCTATTGGTTCAATGTCCTCATCACGGCATCCCGAGATGGGAGCTTTGCCGAATCATATATGAGGGCAGTAACCCTAACACTAAACAGAGCCTTGAAAACATGTGTCAAGGTACCTTCATGTCTAAGGATGATGGGGAAGCTTGGCGATATTTAGAAGAGTTCGCTGAAAAGTCTTTACAGTGGGAAAGTCCATCATTTAGGAGTGGCAATAAGCAATCGGATGTTTCCATAGGAGTTAGAGCTGACATTTCAGCTATACAAAAGAAACTCGAGATTATGGAAAATAAATTTTTAGCCGCCTCCCTTAATCAAATGTCACTTTCCAAAACTGTATGTAGCTGCTGTTCTGATCCGTCTCACTTGACGGAAGAATGTACGTTTCAAGGTCGTGGGCATACCAATGCCACATTTCAACGACCTAGAAACGATCCTTTTTCTTCCACATATAATCAGGGTTGGAAGAATCACCCTAATTTTGCTTGGAACCAATCACAATCACAAAACACGGTTCCAAACCAAAACAATTTTCAAAGGGTTCCTCCGCCACAACAGCAGCCACAACTTCAATTAAGTCAGCACCCCTTTCAAGCACATAATTTTCAAAATACGGTCAACACACCTGCACTGTCTAGTCCTTTACAGTTGACCGGGACTGATGAATCCTCTTCTTTTGCACAATACATGAATTTGGTCTTAACAAATATCATGCAAGTTTCGGCTGAAATGAAATCTTCCGTCGATGACATGAAGAGAAACTCTGCGTCCCAAAGCGAGAGTATTAAATCGATGGAAGAAGAAATTGCACGATTAAAAGCCGAAATTAGTGCAAGAGAGAAAGGGAAACTTCCAGCTCAACCCTTACCCAATCCTGGCTATTCACATCACGTGAATGCAATCACCACGTTAAGATCTGGAAGAGTGCTTGACAATCATGTTGGGGAAGAAGTTGATGATACTGATAATCCTATTAACACCCCGGTTGAGACCTTTCCACACACACACACTTCTGACCCTACTTCTTCTACCCCACCATCTTCTTCCGAGCCTATTCTCCATTTCCCAAAAGGCTCGCCACTACAGCCCACCTCTTTTACCCCTCCACGGACGATCCCCACTTCTATACTGGGATCGGTTCCACACACACTTCCTTCTCCTATGATGGACCCAGCGCTTATTGCTAAAGCACCTTACCCTAATCGGTTAAGGGCTAACACACCAAGTCCACAAATGGAGAAGATCACTGAGATGTTTAAACAGGTTAACATCAATATCCCTCTTCTAGATGCTATCCAACAAGTCCCTGCATATGCTAAAGTTCTTAAAGACTTTTGCACTAGAAAGAGGAAGAAACAAATGCCCAAGAAGATATTCATGGCTAAGACAGTAGACACAGCTTTCCCCCAGCAATTACCGAGGAAACGTAAGGATCCTGGCTATCCTACGATTTCCATCTCTATTGGGGAGAAACACATTAACCGTGCTCTACTAGATCTTGGGGCAAGTGTTAACCTGCTTCCTTTCTCAGTTTATGAGCAGTTAGGAATCGGAGAGTTGAAACCATCTCCATGCACTCTCCAGATGGCTGACCGATCAATCACCAGACCTAGGGGTGAACTAGAGGATGTGTTAATAAAAATCGGGGAATTTATCTTCCCTGTGGATTTTATTGTAATTGATACACAGCCTGTAGCGAACTCACGGAATCAAATTCCGGTGATTTTAGGTCTCCCCTTTTTGGCCACTTCCAATGCTATCATCAATTGTCGTAACGGTTCTATGACCTTATCTTTCGGGAATAGGACAATTGAGATAAACATTTACAAGTTAGGAAGTGTACCCTCCGAACCTACTGCTCAGATTTGTTCTGTCGACTTAATGGATATCGACAGCAGCGAATTATATAATCCTCCTGATACCGATCTAGACTCTTTTCATACGTTATTGTTTGACCCAACTATGTATCATACACATACGGACTCTTCCACCGAGATGTCCGGGTCTGCAATTAACACCGATTATGAAATGCTTTCAGAGTCTGAAGATCACCCCGCACTTTGTAATGACATTATTCTTCGGGGTATTGATGAAACTTTTGAGGAGATCTTCGCTGATGAACTCGCATTTCTGAATAACACGGGTGTTGAGATGAATCAGGTTCCACTCACTGAAATTGAACCTCCACCCCTTCTTCTGAAATGTAAAAAGAATGCGAGTAATCCATCACATACACTGCATCGTCTCTCCAAAACGAGACGCACACACATTCTCTTCCACCACTTAACCTTTCCCCACTTCTTCTTCCACCAACCAGAGCACTGCATTGATAAAATTTTTGAATGGTTGGTGTTAACCTTCGGTCTTTGCAAAGCTTGGCATCGACCAATGATTTTTGACCCCCACTTATGATTTTCAAAGTTTAACATTGCATAATTCAAGTTTGGGGGGGTATAATTTTTTCTGGCTCCTGAAAAGAAAATTTTTACAAAATTTTGAGCCAAAAATAAGTTTGGGGGAGGATCTTCACTTAAATATTTTGCCCCCACTAATAAATTCCTCCCAAGCTTACAGGTTTTTCGAGATTTAGCAGAAGGCAACAGTGAGGACACTGTTGAAAACAAGTTTGGGGGAGGTTTGTGCTTATTTTCGCATCATTTGCATATCATTTGCATAAGCACAAAACATTTTTTTTTTCGAAAACCTATAAAAATTTAAAAAATTGCAAAACTATAAAAATATTTTTGTATATAAATAAGATAATGAAAGTTTAGATAGTGAAAAATTACATCCATGAGATTTGAAAATTTTTAGAAAACTAAGAAAATTAGAAGTTTTCTTATACGAACTAGTAATAAGTAGTTATGAGCCGTTGTCCCAAGGGTTAGTAAGATGAAGGACGTCACTAATCTGAGGATAAAAATAAGTCTGAAAAATAGTTTCTATTCTGGAAGCCAAACATTTTGAACGTTGCTACCCTGCTATTCGCACTTACACACGTCTTAAAGCCTGGGATAGTAGAGGATACCTTGAAATGCTCTTGTCTTAAAGCCAAAAGTATGAAGGAAATAAAAAGAAAAAAAAATGAATAAAAAAATATAAAGTGGTGAGAAAAATGGACACTGGTTTTGTTATCACCGAAGGCAAGAAAAATATATAGCAAGGGTGCTTCTTCACCTAGTGCCCTAAGGCCAACTAGTCTGGGAGTCGCTGCTATGCCTGAGGTGGTGCAAGACGAGGAAAATACACCAAGTAAGCAAGCACAGAAGTAATCGGTCGGTTAGTACCTCAAGAAGTATTAACGGTCGCATGAAAGTGTGTGAGCAATCTCATCTAAATATTCATTGATTAAAAAGTACTGAGGCTGATGGGCAAGAGTATGATAGCTTGAATTGAATTCTCCGGGTGTAGGGATGTCTTTACACACACGCAGGGTGATATGATCGATGTTTGGAAGAAAGATAGGAATGAAGAATAAGACGATGTTTTATTGAGGGAGGACGTGATTTCTGACATTTTTTTCATGACCATTAAGATAGGGCTCATAACAACCGAAAAGCTAGCTTAGTTGGAAACCCTAATTTTCAAAGCTTTTCTTTTACGATTCTTTTCTTTAAATGTAATATTCATGATCTTGCTTTTATTATTGGATTTTTGTGGGTGCAATCCGCTGAAAACCCTCAGGAGACAACACTCCTCCTACTAGGGACACCTAGAGGTTTAAAGGCTTGTTGCACGTGCTCAGTGCAATCGTGTTGCCTATGAAAGTGTGCTTGTTAGTTTTTCTCTTTCTTTATTTTCTCCTTCTCTTTTTCTTTAATAAAACATTCGCTCGAGACGATCGAAATTAAGTTTGGGGGTATTTGATCAGTCGAAAATATTGCATATTTTAACCGGCAATTTCCTCATCATTTGCATTCATATAGAAGTGTTCGGTATCCGTATTTCACATATTAGCAAATCTATCACAGATTATAAGATTACATGTATTAGACCTTAAAACCGGCATTTCTAGGGAAATTGACTGCATTGCATGGCATCGCAATATTTCTATATGTCGCAACCCGTGTTTCGAAGTCTGTGCAGGAAAAGAGAAGCTTGCTCGATCATTACACCGCTCGAAAGATACGTAAACTCACTAAACTCAAATCTGGTATCAACACAGAAGGGAAAATACAAATCAAAGCATCATAGAAAAGCCCAAACTCCAGTACAAGACCACACCAGAAGCTACAAGGCCCAAGCCTCCTAAATAGCCGCGGATCCGCGGCATGGGCTTACTAATGACGCTGATCCGCGGTGGGTTCAGGGAATTGGATCCTCAATTTTAGTGCAAAACTCCTGATTCAGTGGGTACAGTTCATAAAAGCATGACATTTTCCAGAAGACTCCAGAGAGTTCTACCAGATCAGCAAACACTTTGAGCTTCACTAAATTAGCCTATTATTCTAGAACTTTCCCCAAACCCTAGCTTAAACCCTAAGCTAAAGTCTAACAAACTCTTTCAACAAACTTTGGGAGGGAAACTTCAAATTCAAACTTAAACCTAGGGTTTGGGAGCTCTATAAATAAGACCCTAGGCTCATTATCCCCACATTATTCAACCTTGGGAATTATTCATCCAATTAGTGAATCATCCCCAATCTCTCTCTCTCTTTTCATCTTCTTCTTCCACAAGTCTAGTGACAGGGCTTGTGTGAAACCCTAACCCTAATTCCAACTCCAAAAGCCAAGATCCCGAGTACCCATTAAGCAAGAAGCCCTACAACCTTTAGGAGCGGAGCCGATCTTCAACAGAGCAAGCGATCCGAGCCGATCCACGACTCATGAAGCCGAGTGACGCCCGATCAACAATCTAGATTCTTCTTCTTGTAGTTCTTGAAGCGAATGTAATCAAAATTGTTAAGATAAATAAAGGTGATATTCTTTTATCTTGTTTTCTTTAAATTCCGCATCATGATATCTTTACAATTTGTGAATCTTTTCTGTGTGGTGATGTGTGAATAGAACTCCGCTCGTCGAGGAGTCGAGACGGTCAATAGAATGATGATGTAAAATAGCTTTAATCGATTCTTGATTCCTATGATGGTTTGTAAACCCTAGCAAGTTCAAGAACCGACAACCCATTTCGTTACGATGCTTTCTTGAATGATATCGCTCGAAATTGGGGAGTTACGATCGTTTCTTGAAATTGCTAGAGGCTAGAATGTGAATGATATCGACAACAGAACAAGGGCTAAGATGAAACCCTAGTTTCACGAGAAAACCCTAACTCTTGTCGATCATCATCGATCTAGTATCAATCCTTCGAAGGACAAGAATACGAAATCTTTAGATTACATCACGTCTATAGACCCGATCGATTCCTACGAGCCTCTTTAGATTCTTGACTGTTGATTGGAAATATTATCAAAACACCGATTCTTGATTGTTTATAGTTTCTTGATTCTTGAATAAAAATAGTGACACTCGAATACAAATCATTCTTGAATCATGTTTTCTTTTATCGTTACTTAACTTTTCATTTCAAACGTATCAAAATACAAGTGAATCGTGCAATCCCTGTGGACGATCCGCACTCACTACAAACTACATCCGACACCGTAGTTTGATTGCGGTCAAAATATTTTTTTGGTTGTGAAGTTCTTTACAAATTTTTCTACATACTACACAACGGGAAAAACGATCAATCAAAATGGTATTTCTAGAATTTTGATTGAAAGAAGTAGAATGTAATAATTCTTTCACTTCAAACTAAAAATTTAAATGAATTAGCGCGATCCCCGGCAACGGTGCCATTTTGATTGATCGTTTTTCCCCTCTGTGTTGATACCAGATTTGAGTTTAGTGAGTTTACGTATCTTTCGAGCGGTGTAATGATCGAGCAAGCTTCTCTTTTCCTGCATAGACTTCGAAACACGGGTTGCGACATATAGAAATATTGCGATGCCATGCAATGCAGTCAATTTCCCTAGAAATGCCGGTTTTAAGGTCTAATAATCTGTGATAGATTTGCTAATATGTGAAATACGGATACCGAACACTTCTATATGAATGCAAATGATGAGGAAATTGCCGGTTAAAATATGCAATATTTTCGACTGATCAACAACCCTACTGAGCCTGTCAGTGACAATATCCGTACAGTCCGGTCCGTTCGTCTATGAGCATCGCATGGCGGGCCTAGGAGGTTGGTAAAAGTCAGACCCCCAAAAGCGGTACAAGTCGTGTCGGAGTGTAGCCCAGAACACCCTGAGATACTACTGGAATACCTACCAGTAAATCTCCTGCCTCGGCCGAGGGCTTTGTGTAATGGCTCTCCTAGACACAGCGCGACCTCACCCCCAATACCGGGAGAGACGAACCCCTGAAGATACGCTCACTGCCTCCATGTGGCTCGGGACTGTACCCAACTAAAACCTGTTTGCACGACTCCTTTGAGCCGTGGTAGGGTAGTAATCAAAGTACAGTGGGAACTCACACGAGACAAATGACGATCCCCAGGTCGATGAACTAACCTGTACACATGTCACCAGGGAACTGCCATCTGACGTCTGGTATATGACCAACTAGCATGTTCCCGGCGAGTCCTGTCCGGTGTACTCATAACCCAATGAGCACCTGTATACATCTTAGGTGATCCAACTGACACCAATGGCTTGTGAGACCGGCCACCGCCCCTCGTCGGGGTCTCGACTGTATACACTAGTCTACTCTGGAGTATCGATGCCCCGTCTCGAAACTCTCACGACTAGGGACCATTTAAGGATGTGCTTATAGACCCCCAGCTCCCACTTATATGATCGCCCTCATACTGCTGGTGGTCAAGCAATAATCCTAGGGGCTCTATCAACGTGTAATAGCGACCTGTCAGGTCACCTAAAACAGTACACGACGATAAAGGTAAACCAGATAGCATACTATCATCTCGAGTAAGATTGTCCTATCGGGACTGGTCCTCCATCAATCATTGCAATCACGTGCCTGTGATCCAATAATTGACTCTGAGGGCACTATCCCCA
Source organism: Agapanthus africanus (assembly GCA_030015575.1). NCBI lineage: Eukaryota > Viridiplantae > Streptophyta > Magnoliopsida > Asparagales > Amaryllidaceae > Agapanthus > Agapanthus africanus. The sequence goes on along the minus strand of CM057346.1, from coordinate 330,702,083 downwards.
ACAATCTCCCACTTGCACTCAAGGCTAATTATTGCGATGTCGCATACTCACAGTCTGTGTGATACCGAACACCCAACTCCTCTACTTGTCAGTCGAAACTATTGCGTTCGAGGAATAGCCTTA